>CM039307.1:64654076-65334828 GCA_022316695.1 Camellia oleifera | reverse complement strand
TAAATAGTTTCCGCATGTTATCTCTAAAATTAAATCTATAATAATGGTTTGGTAATGGAATTCGAGTAATAAAAAGCGAGGAGTTACACTGTTTGTGGTCAAATATTTTAAAACGCACTTTTTGACTCATTTCTCTCAGTTTTTTCATCTTTCTTCTTCCCACTCTTTCATTTCAAAAACCCTAATAACAAAACACTAGATTTCATTATTTATAACAAGAAACCCATCCTTGTTCCTTCATTAAAAGTGTTAATCTTGTTGAAAGCTACATTTTGAACCGATTGGATTGTGATATCTTGGAAGTGCATTCGTTAGGTCTTTATCTCTACACACATAACATTGAGGTAGGAATATTCAACCTTGTATATCTATATTTTGGTTTGATTATGTGTTAATTTCATATAATGTATGTGATGTGGGATAGGTATGAGTATTAATGGTGATTGAGGGTTTTGCTTTAAATTTTTTGAATAATTGGTTATTGTTTAATGAAAAACAATGTAAATACCATGGATCTTGGAAAATGAAAGAATAGAAGGAAAAGCCCCAATTGCTCGTGAAACCCTAATCATGGTTCATAGGTCTTGGTTGGTAAATAGATGAGAATCAATTGGTGAATTGAGAAGGTGTTGAGACATCTTTTGTTGAGACAAGATTAGAATTTTTGGGTAATTAGTTTGATGTGTGATATAGTATTACCCGCGTGGAGAAACTAAGGTGCGCACTTTCCCAATTGTGCGAGGACAGTAAATGTGAGAATGCTTGAGGTGTCCACGTGCCGATCATGTGAAGATGAGGAATGTGGAAGATTTGAGGTGCCCATTAGCCATTCGTGTGAGGACAGAGAAATATGGAATTAATTGGAACGATGTACATTGGAATATGAGATTGTGGGGCTAGTGTTCATGAGAAAGGGTTATGGGTTATGCATATTTTAATTCAAATGTTTATATATTTAGTTAAATATATTATTTACTGGGCAATTGCTCATTCCTATTTAACAAATTTCAAGGCATGGTGAGCAGCAACCACCCCAATGAAGTTGAAGTGGATAAACCCTTTTGTTTGAGTAAAAACACTTTGAATATGCGATATGTTAGTTCAAAGTTTTGTTTTGGGACCAAGAGTCCTTTTTGTTCAATGAAAGCCTTGCCTTAGAGATTGTAAGCCCGTAAGGCATTTGTTACACAATTGTCTCTAGCATCTTGAATTGTGAAAATTCAACATGTAATTATAACTCTCAACTTATAGTTTAATGAGAAAGAGAACCTACGGGACCAACCTAGTAATCATTGTTTGTTATTATATATATATATATATAATATATATGCCATGTTGGACATTTTTTTTTTTTTGGGATGTGACATTACACACTTTAAAAGCAATTTTTCCAAATTCTCAATACCAAAACCATTATTGTGTCATTTTTAAGAAAACCCCTCTTTTATACATCAAATCCACATAGAAACAACCCAAAAGTTAACCCAAATCAACCAAAACACTACTCTATTCCAGAGCACATAATGAGGCTAAGAATCATGTAGAAATATTAAAGAAATCCCTACCTCAAAATCTGAGAAGAGGAAGAACAACCCTCGAAAACCAATGACACCAAAAACTTGAAATTTTCCAATCAAAATATAGCCCTTAACTAGCTTTACCTTAAAACCTCAAGCACTACAGGTAGGAAATGAGTATAACTAAATAAAAACCAAGAGTTTAGAGATTGGAGGTCGAAAATGGCAGTTTGGAGAGAGAAAAGAGGAAGATGAGCTCAAAAAGTAGATATTTGTAGCTTTTTGGTGGTATATATAGACACATACATCGTGGATGTAAATAACAGACCGCAGGCGTTAAAGACACAATCGCAGCCACAGACGACCATACCGCGGGCATGAACCCTTAAGTTGCAGCCTACTATCGAATCACTTTTTGCCCATACAAAGACCTGAAGGACATAATCGGTTACGAGCACGAAACAAAATGTCGCAGGTGCGATATTACCTTTGCGGGCACAGACAGAGCTACCTGTAAAAGTACTAGAAAGTGTTTTTCTTCGTGCCCTAGTTGTGTCCCCTCACGGGGGCATCCTAGCACCATCGTGAGCGTGAACAAGACTGTTGCATGTGCGACCTAAACAAACAGGAAAGGATTCTGCCAACCTGTTGAGTATAAAATAAGGTCCCCGGAGGCAACCAAACCCAAGAAAGAGACAAACCAAAACCCCAAAGTAGCCACAAGACACTAGCAAGAGTACAAAAATATTGGATATTAACACAAGCCACTATAATGTTCCATAGTGATTGTCAAGGACAAGTGTTACTACTTCTATGATCACTAAGAATACAACCTTTACCAACCGAACCTGGGTTGCCTTTGGAGGCATCATCAGAATTCAACTTGATGGAATTTGACAATCTCATGTTATAATTCAGGTCTGGACGGGCCTAGGTAGGTCTCAGTACAACTTGAGCTAAGCTTGGACAACCTCCCAACCCGACTGAACTCGCTTGAGTTGTATCCCGACGGATCTAGGTTTGAGCTTTTGGAGGCACAAACACATGTAACTTTTTATCGAAAAAAATTATTATAAAATTTAAAATTTTGATTTATAGTAGCACAAAAAAATGAATAATATTACTATTAATCGGACATTCTTTGTCAACATAACTAAGAACAAAAATATAATTAGACATATTTCTTGTCTGCATTAACTTAACAAAATATTAACTATTACTACGTGGGTGCTTGGGAAGTGGCTATTTCTTAGGCTTTTTGGCTTTTTGACTATTTTAGTAGGCTATTTTGGTTTGTGTTTGAGAAGTTGGGTTAAATTTTTGGGTTAGTTGTTGTATTGAAAAATGTGTTTGAAATGATGTTTGAGGTTGAAATGACAAATTTTCCTCTAACATTATTTTTCTCAAAATTGATCTATAGGGATAAAACGGTCATTTAACTGCTTGTGGGATGGCAATGGTAGCCTTAGCCTACATTGTGTTGGTCACAATGTAGGCTATCCGTGTAAGGACAACCACTGTTTTTTTTATTTTTTATTTTTAATTTTTTTTTAAAATCAATGGGTTAGTGTACTATTTGAGGCTAAAAGGCTTTTTTATTGTTCGAGGTTGTTTTAGCCCCAAACTTGGTTCCCAAACACCCCCTATGTCTCCGTCTAGTAAAGTTGACTATTTGAAAATGTTATAATCGCCACGTTTTATAATATATATAAAAACATATGTAACAAACTCAACATCAGAACCTTAATTATCATCTTTCTCAATAAACATGATCAAGCAACTTGCTACAAAATCATCTTCCAACTTATTACGCAGTTTAGTTTTGGAAAAAAATTTATAATTGAAAATGTATGTTTTTATGAGTATAATGATAATCCGTTTCAATAAGCGATATTAAATCCGTTTCAATATTTATATTTCTAGAGAATGAACAAATAAGAATGAATGCAAAAATAATATACATAAGCAAATTAATGTGTGATTTATAAAAGAAGGAAAAAAAACATAAATGATATATGAACAAAAAAACAAGAATAATAACAAATAGAAACAAATAAAATAATATAATTATTTTTAAACAATATATAATATAACAAATAGATATACAAATAACAAATAGAATAGATCAATATTTGATAAAACTCAATTTAAAAATTATTTTTAAAATTTTGTAATGCAAATAATTTGGAGGGTGCAAACTACCAAAATTTTGAAAGTACAAAATACTCCAATTTAAAATGATCTTACTAATTACTAATATAATATATATAATTTTTAAAAAATTTCATGGTATGACCGCTCCTACCCGCACCCTAAATCCATCCTCCCTAGGTGTGCCGCATAAAATGAAAAATAATTAAAAAAATCATTTTAACATTATTGGAGTATAAAAGGCCTGTATTTTCATATATTCATAGAGACCCATTAGTAAACAACAGAGGTAAAATAAAAATAAAAATAAATAAATAAAAAAAGAGAGGAAAGATTTGTTGTCCACATTCTCTTTAAATTGTCTTATTTTTGTAATATAAAAAGGTCTCAAGAGCCCTAAATTGCTGAAACTAATGGAATGTATAATATTTTGTACAAAATTGGAAAGTCTCTTGTCCTCTGTGCTTGACCGCAAAAGGGACAAAATAAAAGCCTATGAACTTGTAAAGTAAAACTCTTCTTTCTCAAAACTAATGTAAAACAATAAGACTAGCCCTCTTTGAGTTTGTTGGAATCAAAACATGTGTTGTTAAGCCTAGGTCAAAGGTTCAAGGGTTGGTACAAAGAAGAGAAGACCCAAAAAAAATGTAAAACAGTAAGTCAGAGAGAGAAATCTATGTATTTTTCCAACCCGTCTCCCAAGAATTTTTCTGCAAAATTTAATATAAATGTCAACTACAATACCATTCAAATGTTTCATAATTTTGGTCCTCAAAGGACAACCTAGATTTCCTCTATCTCTATCTATATATACTCCCAATATTTCAACTCCAAACAAAGTGCCTAGGTACAAACAAAAAAAAAAAAAAAATTTCCATACATTCTTTCATTTCAAACTCTCCACCAACATGTCTCCTCTTAACACCAATGATTTGCAACAGATTTTTGACAAGCTAGACCAAAATGGTGATGGCTTTGTAAGCCTCGACGAGATCAAATTGCTTCTAGAGAGAATCGGAGTTCAGACTAGCCTAGACGAACTTGAGTCATTAGTGGGCAAAACAAGTCTCGATGTTCTTGACTTTATATTCTTCTATGACACTTTCGTTAAGCGTGATCAAAACGAAACAGGCAAGGAAGATGTTAATCACTTGGAATGCGATCTTTTCAAGGCTTTCAAGGTGTACGATTTGAATGGTGATGGTTTCATTTCATACGAGGAGCTCCAGAATGTGTTGTCACAATTAGGATTGTGGAACGAGCATTGTGGCGGGGATTGCAAAAGCATGATTAACATGTACGACACGAATTCCGATGGGAAGCTCGATTTTGAAGAGTTCAAGAACATGATGATGGCCACCAATTCTTAAAGGCATTTCTTCTATTTATTTATTTATATTTATTTCAGAAATTTCACTTTAGTATTAATTATTTGTTGTGATTGTGATGGGTATTCGTCGTCCAGACTTTTTCATCGGGTTGAATTAGCTAGAATGTAGACTTGGTCTTTGATAATGTTATTGTTATTGCACCTTTAAAATTTAGTATTGAATTGTTGCGTACTGCAAATTGAATGTAAAAATTGTTTATATATGCAGGTCAATTATGTCAATAGTTGTTTGGCTTTGGCTTTTTCAAGAGTGTTTGCATGTCCATAGTTTCTTGATTTTGTCTTTTTATTATAACTGTCTCAAGACAAAGAATGAGCGCCCAGTTGAATCCTCAGTGATGTATTCATTATCTGATAAGATTTAAGATTTGACTTTTCTAAGTTTATCTAATCATTATGATTTTATTGTATTTATTTTTAAAACAATGAGCGATAAAAAATGATTTATAAATTTGATTATTTATTTTTCATAAATAAAATTGCATACTTATAACTATCAAATTTTTTAATTTTTTTTACAAAATAAATAAATTAAATTATTAAAGTAGAACTCCATGACTCTTGACAATATTTGGAACGAGAGAACCAATTTCTTTCAATAGTATTATGGATAAACAGAAAAAACTCAAACATAAAAAATAAAAAAGAAAAAAGAAAAAAAATTTTCTTCAAATTTAACATTCATATCATTGACACGTAAAAAAGGAATCTGAACTATACATACATCATTTTTCTTAGTATTTTTGTATTTTGAGTTTTTAGTCCCTAACTTGTTTGTTTTTTAGTAAGAAGACACAAGATTGGCCGATAATGTTCTAAATTAATGACACAGTATCTAAAAGAAATCTTTTAAATTAAGACAGTGGCTCCTCTCCAGTCCAAAATCGGATTGGAACGTGCTGATAGATCTTTGTGGGTCTTTCACAGAGCCTACACCGATGATCCAAACCATTCAATGTATATGGCTTATCAAGTACATTGCTGTAAAACATTACATTGATCGAATATTGATAATCACTTGATCAGATTAAATTTGTGTCAACGGTAAATATAATTTTAAAAATAAATTAGTGACACAAATGTGATGTGATCAAATGGCTATTGATATCCTATTAACATAATTTTTTACAAAGATAAAGTACTTAATGAATCCTACACATTGAATGACTTTGATCATCAAGATAGATCCAAAATAAGTCAGACTGGTTCGTCCAGTTAAAATATCTAACTGGAGACATTCCTGACCTTTAAATTAATATTAATTGCTTATCACCATACCATTAAAACAACATGTCACAAATATGAAAACTCAAAAAAGTTGTGATGTAAGTGAAAATAAATATGGTAAAAGTTAAAAAAAAGATTATTATCAATATTGCAAGTTTGATACTTGCTCTCTTTGATGCAATGAAAGTATGATTTTAAGAATTATTATTTTTACAGAAGAAAAAGTATTCTGCATAAAATGTTTTCTTTTATTTGATTATAAACTTGCAAATTAGACTTTGAGAAGAATATTTTTATTTATCTTAATTCAATATATTGTACAATTATTTATTTATAGAGATAGATCACCAGTAAGTAGTAAGTCCTATAATTGAGTTATTCTTATAATCAAAGCTACAATCAAGCTATTTCCTAATCTACAAATAGAAAACAATCAAGTTATTTCCTAATCTACAAATAAGAAATAATCACAAGAGATAATTTCCAAAATCTCTACACTCTTCCTCAAGTTGGTGCATAGATGTTACACGTGCCCAACTTGCCCAAAAACTTTGAGAACGCTCGACTAGACACTACTTTAGTAAGGATATCAGCCAACTGATCTTTTGAGCGAATCTTAGGCAACTCCACAATTTTCTCATCCAATTTCTCCTTAATGAAGAATCTGTCTACTTCCATATGCTTTGTACGATCATGTAGAACCAGATTATGAGCAATATCATATGTCACTTTATTGTCATAGTAGAGTTGAATTGGTTGCGTAGGCGAATAGCCCAAATCCCCCAAGAGAACTTTTAGCCATAATGATTCACATATTCCAAGTTCCATATCTCTAAATTTAGCCTTCGCGCTTGAACGTGCAACAGCATTTTGTTTCTTGCTTCTCCATGTAATGAAATTACCACCTACAAAGGTGAAATATTCTGAAGTAGATCGTCTGTCATCTATTGTTCCAGCCCGGTCAGCATCAGTATATGCATCCACACTTTGACAATCTATATTTTTTGTAAATAAAATTCCTTTTCCAGAAGCAGACTTGAGATACCTCAAAACGCGCATAACTACATTCATATGTTGCTCTCTAGGATTATGCATAAATTGGCTAACAATACTCAAAGCATAGGCAAGGTCTAGCCTTGTGTGGGCTAAGTACATCAATCTTTTAATGAGTCTTTGATATCTCCCTTTATCAATAGGCACCTGATTAGTCTCAATACATATCTTCAATCATTCTTTTACTGGTGTATCAGCTGGTTGACATGCTGACATACCAGTTTCCAGCAACAAATCTAAGGCATATTTTCTTTGAGACAAAAAAAAATTCCTTTATCAGATTGAGACACTTCGATTCCAAGAAAATATTTCAAGTGACCGAGATCTTTCATTTCGAATTCTTTGGACAAATAACTCTGTAGAGCCTTTCTTTCTTTAGGATCATTTCAAGTGGCCACCATGTCATCAACATACAAAATAAGGGAAGTGATCTTACCATGCTGTTTTTTCAAGAATAAAGTGTGGTCTGAATTATTTTGATGGTAGCCAAAGGCTCTCGTAGACTTTGTGAACCTTCCAAACCATGCTCTAGGAGATTGTGTCAACCCATATAAAGCTTTCTTTAATCTGCACACCTTCCGACAATGCACTTCTGGTATCATGCATCCTGGTGGCAAATCCATGTAGACTTTTTCGGACAACTCGCCATGTAGAAATGCATTCTTCACATCAAATTGTTATAATGGCCAATCCAGGTTCATAGTTAGAGACAACAAGACACGAATTGTGTTGATTTTAGCTATAGGTGCAAATGTATCTGTATAATCAATCACATAAGTAGGGGTGTACCTTTTTGCCACAAGTCTTGCTTTAAAGCGTTCAATCGTACCGTTGGATTTGTGCTTCACAGTATACACCCACCGACATCCAACAATTTTCTTTCTCAGTGGACGATCAACAAGTTTCCAAGTTTCATTTTTCTACAAGGATTTCATCTCCTCATTTATAGCAGTTTTCCACCTTACATTGGCTAAGGCTTCCTGCACACTGCTAGGAATAGATACAACAGATAATTGATTTACAAATGACTTATTTGATTCTGACAAACGATGGTTAGACACATAATGACTCATAGGGAATTTAACTTTACTAGAAAGTTCGGGTTCATATGTGGTTTTAGGGATACCTCTGGTTTGCCATGGTGGTAGCTGTTTTCTAGTTGGTTCAGGAACATGCTCAGCAAATGATTAGTTTGGTGTATCAGAGGCCTGTGGTGTGAGGGATTCAGACGGAGATGGAGTTGCAACTTCATTTTCGAGGATTGATTTTTAAATACCGTCCCCAGCCCGAATATGTTCGGGGATTGATTTTTAAATACCATCCCTGTCCCGTTGGGGGTATTTTTCGGGGAAAATCCGCTCAATTCGGGGTCGAGGGATCGGGTCCCCATCGGGCCGGTTTCAAATTGCCATCCCTAAGAGAGAAAGCTCTGAGCCAAGAAATGTGAGAACAAAGAGAAGAGAGAGAGAGAGTGAAAGAAAGAGAAAACTGAGTTGTGGGTAGTTGATTAAGGAAGAAAGTGGAAAGTGGAAAACGTGGGATATGTTTTTCATTTTTTTTTTTTCAAATCACTTAAATTCCACATGGCAATACATGGTAGAGGCTTCAAGAGACCAAATTCAAGTCTCACTTAATATAATAGTATAGATGAAGTGCCAACCATGGGAGGTGACATTCGCTTATTAATGTGTACTTGGCACACTTGCATTCACACATGAACACATAATCATGTTAATGTTACACTGTGTTTGATTGAAAGATATGAGAAGGGATTTAGAAAAGGAAATGAAAAAAATAGGTGAAATATAAATAAAATATATCTATGTTTCATCTAATTTCACATATATTTTCCTTTTTTCTTTTCAATTTTTTTTAAAAATTTCTCAACCAAACACAGTGTTGATGTTTATATTTGTCCTCTATTCGTGATTGAATGCACATCTCCAAATAAATTCTGGAAAAAAAAAAAAAAAAAACTTTTTGATGCTTGCTTTTGTTGTTTTGATTGCAAACTCGCAAATGCAATGCATGTGTGAATTTGTAATTCGTTTCCACATTAGTAATTTGTTTTCACGTTTTGTTTTTATATTGTAACTGTACAGTCCATTTCACTTTGTAAGAAAAAAGTCTGTTTCACATTGCTTTTTGTTTGAACTTGAATATATGCAAACGTCTGTTTTGAATAGATAGATATAAATTTAAATAGATAATCAACAAAAAAAATCAAAAGATAAATTAAATGATTAAATTAAAAATAAAATATCTTCCAAAATTAATAAAAGGACTTTTTTACTAAACTATTTTATAAAAGGTGGATCTCTCACAAATGAAAAATATTCACTGAAGTTAATATTTTATACCCTATCTACTTTGAATTTTTCAACAAGTTTCTCTATTATTAAATGGGGGTGTACTCCTTCAAATGAACGGGTTAGGCCAATAGGTCTAGGGTTTCGTTTCAATTATTTAAACGATTTATTTTGTAGGACACTTTCATTCACACAAAAAGTTAGATCGATCCGATAATTGTAACTTATTCAATTTATTACACTTGTCACAAAAAAAAAAAAAAAAAAAAAGATGACAGTTATATTTTTAAAAATAAACTAATTTTGTATTTAAAAAGGGAAATTCTACTATACACACCCCTTACCATATGCACCATTAAATTATGTCATTTTTTTCTTTAGTTATGACTTATGAGATCTTTAGTTATACCTTATGTGTTATTTGGTTATGACATTTTTTTTTTCTAATTTATTTATTTTAGATATGACTCAGAAATATGAAATTATATCACTTTCTTTTTTAATTATCAGGTGCATACGATACACACTCTGGGGGGGGTGTATGCCTTTCCCCCTAACCATTCATTTTTTTAGTAGCAAAAATGATAAATTGAATATGTTATAATTATCAAATTGATCTAATTTTTTGTATAGATAAAATAAACAAAATATTTAACAAAATAAACAGTTCAGATTATCAAAACCCAACTCATGATGAGCTCTACAAACTCAAATAGTGCCTTCTAATTCAAATTATAAACCAGAGGGAATCCACATCCTTATTAAATCTAGGATAAATTACAAACATACCGCTTGAGATTTGCTTAAAATATGAATTGTCCTTTGTGATTTGAAAAATTACAAATACTCCATTGCCAGAATTTTTTGTTTAACAAAATTAATTGAAAAAAATGAAATTCTTAATTACTTTTCTATATAATGATAAAATTATCTGAATTATTAATTGAAATAATTTTTTGACATTATTAAAAACTGTTTATCAACTTAATAATTTATTAATAAAAAAGATCATTTATTATAAAATTAAAAACTTCAATAGGCAATATTTAATTATCAGAACCATATAGAATAAATGGTGTTTTAAGTAAAGAAGTGTATTTATAATTTATCCTTAAATTCTATAATGTGTATAAAAATAAATGATCATTAATATATTATTATTAGTGATGATGACATGTTCCAATAAAATGCATCTCTTACATAACACATAAATAATGATTGTAATTAATAGTGGGGGCAATACAAAAATGCTAGAGGGCCTAAAAATTTTATCAAATGTTTTACATGGGTGTGAGACCCACGTGAGACTCAGATTGACATTTGGTAAAATTTTTGGTGGAATTTTTTAGATCTCTAACATTATTTAAGGGAAATATTATCAGTGGTGTGTTAAAAATTAAATACAAATCAATGAGAAAATTTTTAAATATTATTAATTATTGGGATGTAAATTTTTCTATGAATCTCTATTTATTCTAACTCAAATGTAATTACCCTAATAGTATGACATGAGACTCCTTACATTAGAGATGGCAACGGGCCGGGGCGGGGCCGGGAACTACACTCCCCGTCCCCGATCATTGAAAGTGACAATTTCTTCGTACCCACCCCCAATCCCCAACGGGGACTCATTGCCCGCCCCCGCCCTCGAGAAATCCTCGGATTATTCAAACATTTCAGATTTTTTTGTTGTTGTTGTTGTTCTTTTTTATCTGAAACATCCTATTCAATTTGTCAACATTTTTTCAAATTAAAAAAATCTGTAAACAACCTATTTAAACATATTTGTCAACATATTTTCAAATTAAAAAATCTGTAAGCATTCTATTTAAACATAATATTAGGACTGCTCAATACGTCTATGTGTGTGTCAATTTCCAACCACACTGCCAATCAAGCACTTAGTTGGAGAAGAATAGATTAAGCCCAAACGACCTGTGTAGACACCCCATTTTTGACCGTCCTCTAGACTTGGTTGTGCTTGTAGGTACACCTAACAACTAGTTCGATTGCTCGCCCAGCACTCAATTGTCGCGGCGGAACGTCACCGGTTCGAGTTTCCCAGACCTTGTATCCTTTCTGCCTCATTTTTGGACCCTGATTTGGTCCTTTCAGAGTGGCCCTCCTGGTGCACTGCCGACCATGGCATGGAATTGCCGGCCATGGCTTTGTTTCTGCCGGCCACTGATGAAGCCTGTCGGCCATCAGTGTGGCACTGCCGGCCATTACTGATGGCCGGCACACCTCATATGTCAACTGGTTTTCCTCCAGATCTTTTGAGCCAGCTGGATTTTTGTTTGCTCCCCTCCATACACGTGTATGGAGGGATGAAGGCCTTGCAAAGCTTCTTGAAGAAGCTTTAGCTTTTCATTCCTCTATATAAGGAAGAGGCCTCTTCCTTAGACTAGGTTTTGAACTTTTGAAGAGAAAAAACTCCCTTTCTCTCTATATTGCTTGTGTTTAGTGCTTAGAAATTGGATTTCCCTGCACTTTTACACTACAACACATAGATATACACCACCACCATTGAATCAAGCTTCTTGGGAGGTCTTCTTGAGGTCTGAAAGCAAGCTTCCACCCCCTGAAGTTGCTGGTTTCGAAGAGGGTCTTCAAGGGTGAGCATTTCTCCTATTTTTGCACTTTCTTGCACCTTGCTTTAGCCCTCTTTGCATATTGTTTTAGGCTTTTCTTATAACTGAAAAAAGTCTTGTTTTTGAGTGATTTTTAAGTTTGGTTAAGGTCATTTTGCTGTTTGGGGCGTGTAGCCCCCTTTCATGCTTTGTTTGGCTTTGTTTTAAGCCATATTTGGAGGCCTCCGAGCTAGCCTTGGTTTGGCCTTCCTACCATTGAAATCCAGTGGATTTTCAGTGGTAGAGGTGTGGTTTTGAGGTCCTAAATCAGAGGGGGTAGTCCCCTCTCTTTGTATTCCTCTTTACTTGCATTTTTGGCCTTCCAAAGGACCACCCCTCTATGCATTTTTGAGGTTGGTCCAGGCCTTTTTTTTTGTGACTTTTAGGACCTACCTTGGCCCTGTCCAAGGCTGGTTTGGTCATGTCTTGCTTGCATCTAGCATGTATAGTGTAACTCCATTCATAACTTATCAAAGTAGCATGTGTGCATGGTCTTTGTTGAGCCCATTTCAGTGGATTTTTGGTGATTTTTTACCATGCCATGAACCTGTTTTGGGTTGGTTTTGTTACTCCATGCTTGTTTGATGCACTTGTAGTGTAAATCCCCTAAACTAGCTTCATATGCTCCATGCCATGCCATGTCATTTTAGCTTGTTTGGTTTACATTCCAGCATGTATTTGGTCATCATTTGGCATGTTATGACCTTATCCATAGTTGGTTTGATCATCCTTTGCATGCTCCATATAGGTGTAGAACAAATCTTGTTTACTAGCCTTTTGTGCATGGTGTTTGGACTCATCATACTAGCATATTTTGGCTTTGCTCAAACATGATTTTATGCTTATTTTGAAGTGTTCTAGGACTATTTTGGGCTGCCATGGCCATATCACTCATGCTTTGTATAGCTATAGTGTAAATGCTTAGGCTAGTCTTGGGTTTTGAGGCCTCTATCATGTCATACATGTGATGTTTGCATGCCTTGCCCTCATTCCACATGCTATTTTAGTCCATGAAATGTTGTCATACACTTGCATTTGACATTCCTTGAATGCTTTGTATAGCTTGTGCTTTATGCCTCAAGAGTGGACTTTTGTGCATGCCACTTAGCCTAAGCCTTTGGCTCATCATTTCAGTGCATTTTGGGTCCTAATATATCATGATGTAACTCTATTTTTGGTTTTCCAAGTCATGCCATCATTGGTTCTCATAGGTGTAGTGCATTGCCTCTTTAAAGCCTTACATGCTCCATGCTTTTAGCCTTGTGTTCTAGCCTTTGTTGGCTAGCTTTGAGCTTGATTTTGGTCTTGTTTAGGCCTGCCCTAAGACTGTTTTAGGTCCCTTTGGCCCTTTGGGCTTGCCTTGTATGGCCATAGCGTAAGTCCCTTTGCTTACTTTGAGCCTTGAGCATCATAACATGCTATGCTTGCATTGTTGAGTTGATTTGGCATCAATTTACATGGTATTTCAGAGCTTACCTCATTTTCATATATCCATGTTTGTTGCTCCTTAAGTGTGCTTAAGAGTTGTCCTCTTTGTGCCTTAATACTTGAGCCATTTGGCATGCATACTTGCCTTGCCTTTCCATGCTTTTCATGCCATCAATTTCATCACTTTGGCTACTAATTTGGACCTAGTTGAGAGCCGTCCATCTTTAGTGTAAGCCCATCTTACCATGTTGTCGCATGCTTGTTTCATTTCGTATGTTGTCGCATACTTGTTTAGCTTCGCATACCTTGCATGCTCACATGTTCATGTTGCATTTTGTCATGTTATCCACGATTGTTGCCTCACATCATGCTTATACGCTTGTTGCATGCTTGGGTTAGTTGCACGTTTGCACAGTTAGGTTATGTTGCATGTTTGCCATGCTTATATGTTGCATTGCTTGGATTAAGTATTAACACTTAATCCAAGCACGAGGAATGAGGGGCGTTTCATACTTCGAGTGATGGAACGCGTCTCAATTCTCGGTTGCCGAAGCTCTTGATGATTCATGATAGAGTTCTAGGCTTTACTTGCTTTATTTGTGCATTCATTTTCATATTGATTTACACAAGTCGGATCTTTGGCCATCATGCATCGAGATGCGTGATTGATGGTCGTGAATCCGACTATGCCTCTCCCTTGATGTTTTGAGGTGATTTGGGGTGGCATAGTGCATACATGCCCTTGTTGAGACCCTTCATTTTCTCTATTTTGTGCTTCGTTGCAGTTTGGTGTCACAGCACACCAGTGGCCGGCAGCCTGCCACCAATGGCCGGCAGTGTGCCACCCTTGGCCGGCAATGGACCATCCTTGGCCGGCAGATCTCCCTTCATGGTCGGCAGGCCACTGGTGACTTCCCCTGCAGTGTTTTGGTAAGTTCCAGCAACAAACACTAGAAGACACCCTGCAAACAGAGCCTCTAGAGAGCAACCGGAAGGTGTTTCGAGGCGAAGAACCGAAGCGAGCATGCATGCCTCCCTTCTTCAAACAGAGCTGGAATAGCACCGTTTACTGCTTTCCCTACTTGCTTGTTATCATTCATTTATCAGTTAATTAATTTGTTAATTAATTAAGTTATGTAATAATTAGTTGTAGCTAGTTGTTCAATTCGGTTTTGTAATAATTAATTAGCTCGTGAGTTAGTTAATTAGGCGGCTTGTATTATTTATTTGGACCCTCCGAACGAGGGCACAATTGCAATAAGTGTGCGTGAGTGTGTGTATGTCTTCCAACCTCACGTCTTTCTTCCCTTTTATTTACTAGCTTTCGATGGTTAGTTTAGGACATGTTTACTTTAGCATACCTTATGCTATGCATGCGTGTATTATTCATTAGTATTGCATCCACTGGGCTTGGTGTATCATGCTAACTGCATAAAGTATTTCAAATCTAACTTGAATACATGCTATCTGTGCATTTTCACATGTCATCCCTAGGTTAGCCGAGCCTATTCTAGCTGTATTTTGCCTGTGTTGCATTAGCCATCCTAACATGAACTAGGGCCATGCATTGATTACTAACTAGTTTCTTTTTTTGGCTTGGAGTACTAGATAAGCTTTTATGCTTTAGCATCCTTGCATGAGTGTGAGTGTTTGCCATGACAGCATGCTTACCATGTGGCTATATGCTTATGTGATAAACTGCCTGAATACCTGTGGGCGAAGGTTGGATTGTTTGAGTTGGAACAACTCGTTGAAATCCGTGTTTTAGCCTACTTGCGAGTAGCAAAATTCAAAACATTTCCAAACAAACGGATATGCAATGCTTTGTTCCAAATTAGGCGATCTAGTCTATACTTGTTTTGCTGTGCGCATCACATAGTAATTCTAGCTAATTAATTGGAATAAGAACACATAACGTTTTTAAAATCGGATATCATGGTTAGTAGAGGCCGATCTTCGGATCGGGCGAGAGGGGGTGCTCATAGCTGACCTTCTCCAATCGTACCCAAGTTCCCAAGCCGAGGCAACTTTGGTGATGACGGACACGTGGCCTTAGGCAACGAGTCAAGGTTTCCTAAATTTTCCCAAAAATATTTAGGTGGTGACTCTGTATCTGGTAAAGCAGTCCATGTTTGGCATTTCTTCCTAAAAAAATCTGTTTTCCAAAACGATTTGCCAGATTTGGACTCTTTGATGATTCATCGGTCTTGCATTGCACTCTGTGAGATTAGATACAGGACCGTGACATTGAGTACTGAACTGTAGTGAGCCTCAAATGAATGAAACGGGATTTCCCTCCCGGGACGTTCGGAGACGTCTACAACCTGTCACAAAAAAAAGAGATTCCGACGGTGGTTTGTCCACCCGGGGGCATTCTGACGATCAAGTCAGTTATCTCTCAAAGATAGCAAAAGTGCTTAACTCACTATTCAGAGCATAAAAAGCATCCCTTAAACCCATGAGGGTGCCTCTCTTTTATAGCCAACACAAACCTAGTCCCAATAGAAGCCTAGCTTCAATGGACTTAGGATTACTACTAATCTTGGACTCCTAGTAAGATTGGGATAAACTCTCTAAGAGTCTTATCTTTACCCAAACTAAAGTCCTCTCTCATTCTAGAACTCTCGTCTCTTATCCATTTATTCCGAATTCTGATTTCTTCGCAGATAACCTCGGCCTAGCCGAGATCATCTCGGTGTCATGACTAAGACACGTGACACCTCGGCTGACACTTCGGTGTCACCTCGGCCACGTGATGTCATTCAAAAATTATGTCCTCACAACTGCCCCCTAGGTTCTATTACCTCGGCATCCTGAGGTGATGGAACCTATATCATTCCTTTCTTTAATCATGAACCCGGTTTAACTTCAGCTTGTAATTTTTTTTTAAAATTTCAACAAGTGTTAAACATGATCTCGGTTTAACTTCGACTTGTAAATTTTTCTTAAAATTTCAACAAGTGTTAAACATATCCTTGGTTTAACTTCAACTTGTAAATTTTTTTTTTAAAATTTCAACAAGTGTTAAACATGACCTCAGTTTAACTTCAACTTGTAAATTTTCCTTAAAATTTCAACAAGTGTTAAACATGACATCGGTTTAACTTCAACTTGTAGATTTTTCTTAAAATTTCAACAAGTACTAAACATGTCCTCGGTTTAACTTCAACTTGTAAATTTTTCTTAAAATTTCAACAATTGTTAAACCAACCTTAGCTTGTAAATTCCAACCCCCAAGCATCATTCTCCATGCTCGATCTCCCGTGAAGGCCGGTAAGAATGCCCCTTTGCCCTGTCGTGCTGAGGGACTGCAGGAACTGTGTTCTGCCCCCCTTTCTGGGCATCTTTCTGTCCGTCGTTGGCCATCTATTCTCCTTTCTTTCCCACAGACGGCGCCAAATTGTGTATGTCAATTTTCGACCACATTGCAAATCAAGTACTCAACTGGAGAACACTGGCAGAATAGATTAAGCCCGAACGACCTGTCACAAAAAGAAGAGATTCCGGCGGTGGTTCGTCCACCCTGGGGCACTCCGACGATCAAGTCAATTATCTCTCAAAGATAGCAAAAGTGCTTAACTCACTATTCAGAGCATAAAAAGCATCCCTTAGACCCATGAGGGTGCTTCTCTTTTATAGCCAACACAAACCTAGTTCCAATAGAAGCCTAGCTTCAATGTACTTAGGATTACTGCTAATCTTGAACTTCCAGTAGGATTGGGATAAACTCTCTAAGAGTCTTATCTTTATCCAAACTGAAGTTCTCTCTCATTCTAGGACTCTTGTCCCCTTATTCGCTTATCCCGGATTCCGATTTTTTCACAGATAACCTCGGCCTAGCCGAGATCATCTCGGTGTCATGACCAAGACACGTGACACCTCGGCTTACACTTCGGTGTCACCTCGGCCACATGTTGTCATTCAAAAATTATGTTCCCACAGTCCACATGTTTTCAAAATAAATCTGTCAACATGTTTTCAACATGTTTTCGAAATAAAAAATTTGTCAACATGTTTTCAAAATAATAAATCTGTCAACATTTTATTAAAAAAATCTGTCAACATGTTTTCAAAGTAAAAAATTTGTAAACAACAAAATAATATTGGGACTGTTCAATAAAATAACATTTGTCCACAACATCTGTGAACAACAAAATAGTCCTATGCACAGCCTACACAAAAGAAAATTCAGCAACTACATTACAAGCACAGAGAATAATTAGTCCCAAGCACAACCCGCAAGGAATAGGCTACCCAAAAAATAAAATTAAAAAAAAAAAAAACAAATCCATTACAATATATCAAACCAAATCCATCATGAAAAAAAAAGATAAAAAACCAAGATTGTTTGTCCAAATACTCATACAACCACATCACAATTTTCATTATCTCCTTCAACTTGAATTCCTCTTAAATAACAAAAGGAAAAAAATAAAATAATCAATACTAATAATGAATATATAATGAATTAAAAAATGTTAACAATTAATCAATATTAATAAAAAAAATGTTAACAATTAAAAACAAAAGATGACAACTAACACAAAAGTGGCACACGACTCATCCGAGTCGATCTCATCATCGTCATATATAGTCGCATAGCCCACCGATTCCAATGTTGAATTTCTTAAAAAGTAAAAAATATAAATTCAATATTGAAATTATTCCATGGTAATATAAAAGTGAAATAATAATATGTAGATTGGATGAAATAATAATATGAGTACCTTCCATCTCCACACCGCACAACCAACTTTGTGCACACATTAATGCTTCTAATGTGTTTGGATGAAGTCTACTACGATGTGGACTCACCAACCTTCCACTAGTACTAAATGCTGGCTCAGAAGTAACAGTGGATACAGAGATAGCTAAAATGTCCCTAGCTATTGCCTGTAAGGTTGGATACTTTGGTCCATTAGCTTTCCACCAATTCAAAACATCAAAACCTGAAGTTCTTGGCAAAATATCATCTTCTATATAATGGTCCAACTCTGATCTTACATTCTTCATTTTTTTACTTCTATTTCTATTAATAAACAAATCAAATTCTGAAAGGGTCTCTGTAACAATTTCTGGATGAGTAGAAGAGTCACCAACAACATCAGTTTCTATACCAACTCGGTGCTGATACTCTTGTAACAAATCATAACAAATCTGAAGAACCTTATCAACTTCATCTTCAGTTTTGTCTCCATAAAGTTTTTCAAAATAAAACTCCAATACACTCATCTTATGATCAAGTACAACAGCAACTCTAATAACACTATGTATCACTAACCAATATTTATCAAAATTTTCCACCATTTTTGATGCCATTGTTCTAATCACTTCAATTTCACAAGAGAGCCATTGAGACATTGTCATCCTAATCTTACATAAAGTTGGGAAACAAACATTGGCTGTGGGATACTTACTACCAGAAAATAACTTTGTGATAGAAAAAAAAAATCTTAAACCTCCCACTAATCTCTCTAGCAAACTCCCATTCTTGCTCACTTGGTACAGTCTTATATTGAGGCTCTCTAATTTTCAACCGAGAAAAGACATCCTTATACAATAAGGTAGTTTGAAGCATCAAGTAAGTTGAATTTCACCTAGTTGCACAATTAAGTCCTAATTTCTTAGTATGTGGAATAAGTAATTGGTTAACTGTTTCTTCAAAATTTTCTTGTCTTTTTCGTGTTGCTGTCCAATAAGCTATACTCTCTCGAATTTTTTCCACACCCACTCGTATGACATCCAATCAATCTTTCACTATCAAATTCAAAATATGCTCACAACAACGCATATGAAACAAAGTACCACCCAACAAAAGAAATGTATTACTCAACTTATCCATCAACATGGTAATCATGGCATCATTTGTAGAGAAATTATCAACAGTAACAGTAGAGATTTTTCTATCAATATTCTAGTCCATCATACATTCAAGCAAAGTATCACAAAGAACTTCTTTTGTGTGTGGACATTGGACATAAATAAACCTAAAATATGATATCCATAAACAAGTATTAATAACATGCAAATTGAACTGAATAAGATAGAACTTTTAAATTATTTGCAAATTTACAAATATATACCTCAAAATGCGACTTTGCAATGTCCATGAATCATCAATAAAGTGTGTGGTGACACCCATGAATCCTTTCTTTTGATTACTAGCAATCCACATATCAGTTGTGATTGCCACCCTACTTTTATTATGCTCCACCAAACTCAATGTCTTCACTCTCTCATAATCATAAATCTTTAAAATATTACTCTTTATCGTATTTCGAGTAGGCACTTTAAACAATGGTTGAAGTGCTGCTGAATATCATTTAAAACCAACATGGTCTACGATAGAGAGGGGATATTCATGCAAGATTATGGCATGTGACAACACTTTCCTAGCAAAATCTTGATAAAAGATATAAGAATTCATTTTTGGACTATCTCTACTAAAGTTGTTAGTTAAAACTTTTTGCCTCATGTCCATCACTTTTTTCCTAGTACAACTCTTATGGTGATCATGCAAATGCCTAGTTCCATTTTTTGAATCACCTCGAAGATGCTTGTTACAATAATTACATATTGCCTTCCACATCCCATTGACTTGTTGTTTCTTAAAATGTTCCCACATAACACTAGGTTTTTTTTTAGTTTCTTCACAAGTATTAGACTCTTCTTCTAAATCAATAACATTTTGATTAGAGAGGGGAGACGGTGAGTTCGTAGGTGAGTTGGTAACTGGCGATGAATGTTGTGACGCGTCACTCTCAAATGGTACTTGAGAGTTAACTGGTACTTCAGAGTTAACTGGTGTTTGAGAGTTAACATCTGACATTTTTAACCTTTATAAAAATAATATGGATTGAATTAATGTTAACAGAGGCAACATAACATTAGATTACTGGAACTGAGAAACAAATTAATAATAACTAAGCTAATGGATTGAATTAATGGAGCTGAGAAACAAATTAACTAAACATTTGAAACTATCAAAGAAACAATTAATAACTAAGCTAAAACAAACAGACATAATTTCAACTAATTTGTTTGTGAATTACAATTACAATTACATATGTGCAAGACAGACAAACAGACATATGTGCAAGACAGACATAATTACAATTACATTTAGCCAAACAAACAATTATATTCAACCAGACATTAGGACCTGAGGCTGAATAAAATTATATTCAGCCAAAATAGACTTTAAAAATATAAGACATATTCACAATTATATTCAGCCAAACAGACATAATTACAAACAGGCATTAGACATTTCAAACAAACAAATTCACAATTATATTCAGCCTCAGGTCACAATTAAAAAAATACAAATAGATATGTGCAAGATTCAACTACCAATGAATGTTTGTGAATTTTTCCAAATCAGGTCAAAACAGGCCTCTCTCTTAATAGAATGATGAAGGTCAAGAACTCTTTTCAAAAAAAAAAAAAAAAAAAAATTCTTCACAAAATTTCGACTTCAGAACACACCGGAAGTAGTAAAATACACTCAGAAGCCACAATCAATAAAAAGAAAATACCTGGATGAGCAGATTGTGTAGCCAATTTTAGTTGTGTTTCTTTCTACACACAGAATAGCAAATCAAATGTCAGTAGTGATTAGATGACAACTAAAATCAGATAACTTTGAAATATTATCTTCCATTATCTACACACAGAATAACAAGTCCCATAACTTTGATGGAAGATAATATTTTGTCATCTAAAAACAGAATAGCAAGTTCCATTATCTTCCATTATCTTCTGTGTGTAGATAATATTATCTTCCATTTCTGTGTGTAGATAATATTTTAACAGATCAATAACAGATCAATAACAATAAAAACAGATAATAATAGATAAACACCATATCGTATATATATATATATATATATTTAACAGATCAATAACATATCAAGAACTCAAGTGATTAGATCGAGATCAATAACAGATCAAGAAAAAAAAAAAAAAAAACAGAGGTCGAAATCCCATGACACAAAGATACTATATATATATACACAGATATATATATATATATATGTATGTATGTAAACCCTATATCGAAATCCCGATAGAGAGAGAGAGAGAGAGAGAGAGAGATACCCTTTGAAAATCGGCGGTGGGGGAGGATCGCTAGTGAGAGAGGAGTGGTGGTGAGGGGCGAACAGCCGTCGTGTGTGAGAGAGAGAGAGGGAGGCAAAACTCTAAGCTCTAACTAGCAATGGCGGTGAAGGAGGATGATCGACAGTGAGGTTTGAGTGGTGGTAAGGGAGAATCGGGGGTGAGGAAGGATCGGCGGTGACGGAGGATCGGTGCCGTCGTTGTGTAAAAAAGAGAGGGGAAGGCGAAACCCCAGAGAGAGAGAGAGCAAGAGCAAAGACGGCTTTGTGTTGCGTTTGTGTTGTGTGTGTGAGTGTTCAAACAAAACCCTACACACACACATATGTTATATATAAGTAGGGGCAAAAGAGTAATTTTACGTCGGGGGCAACCAGGCCGGAATCGAGGCCGGGATCAGGCCGGGTCCGAGGCTGAAACATATATCCTCGTCCTTGGCCCGAATATCATCAGGGATTTAATTTTCAATACCATCGCCGGCCCGTCGGGGGTATTTTTCAGGGAATAACCGCTCAATTCAGGGTCGGGGGATCGGGTCCCCGTCGGGTTGGGTTTCGATTGCCATCTCTACCATACATTAAGAGTCATAGGTGTGCCACATAAAATGAAAATCATTTTAACATTATTGTAGTATAAAAGGCCTATGTTTTCACATTCACAGTGACCCATTAGTAAACAAAAGATGTAAAATAGAAATTAAAAAAAAAAAAGAGTGAGCAAAGATTTGTCGTCCACGTTTTTGTAATATAAAAAGGGTATCAAGAGCCCTAAATTGCTGAAACTAATGGAATGTATAATATTTTGTACAAAATTGGAAAGTCCCTAGTCCTCTATGCTTGACTGTAAAAGGGACAAAATAAAAGCCTATATTGAACTTCTAAAGTAATACTCTTCTTTCCCTAAAGCAATGTAAAACAGTAAGTCATAGAAATGTTTTTCATAACCCTTCTTCCAAGAATTTCCCTGCAAATACCATTCAATGTTTCAAAATCTTGGCCCTCAAAGGACAACCTAGATTTCCTCTATCCCTTTCTATATATACCCCCAATATTTCAACTCCATACAGAGTGTGCAGGCACAAAAATTAAAAGCATATCCATACATTCTTTGATTTCAAACTCTCCACCAACATGTCTCCTCTCAACACCAATGATTTGCACTAGATTTTTGACAAGCTAGACCAAAATGCTGATGGCTTTATAAGCCTCAACGAGCTCAAATGGCTTCTGGAGAGAATCAGAGTTTAGACTAGCCTAGACGAGCTTGAGTCATTAGTGGGCAAAACAAGCCTCAACCTTCTTGACTTTAAATTCTTCTATGACAGTATTGTTAAGCGTGATCAAAGTGAAGTAGCCAATGAGTATGTTAATGACTTGGAAAGTGATTTTTCCAAGGCTTTCAAGGTGTACGATTTGATTGGTGATGATTTCATTTCATGTGAGGAGCTTTAGAACGTGTTGTCACGATTAGGATTGTGGAATGAGTATTGTGTTAAGGATTATAAAAACATGGTTAATGTTTGATATGAATTCCAATGGGGTGCTCGATTTTGAAGAGTTCAAGAACATGATATTGCACACCAATTCTTAAAGGCATTTATTCTATTTATTTATTTATTTTTATTTTTTTGAGAAATTTCACTTTGGTATTAATTATTTGCTGTGATTGTGATAGGTATTGGTCGTCCAGACTTTTTCATTGGGTTGAATTAGCTAGAATACAGACTTGGTCTTTGATAAAGTTATTGTTATTGTACCTTTAAAATTTAGTATTGAATTGTTGTGCAATGCATATAGTGATTTGAATGTAAAATTTGTTTATATGCATTGGCTATATATTTTGTACAGACCTGTCGCAACTTGACATGTGGATCATAAGGGGCAATTTGGAGAATAAGAAACGGTCTCCAATCATCAATAGACATGGCAACTTATAGTAGTGGCAATGGATCCACGATACATGTGAACAGTCAGGATACTCAGGGTGACATGGCCAAACAGTTGCTTATAGTTTGAATTCAAATTTAGGAGGGAAGCACAACCATAAGAGTGGAAGAGTAGAAGCAAACTGTTCAAGGCCACACTCAGTGATCATGGAGATCATTTCGACCGTTATCACCTACTTCAACAGTTATTAGCCACTTTGGCGGTTATCTTCAGAGCCTATAAATAGAGGAGAGTGCTGATAATGCGGAGACGCAAAACCAGATCCAGAAACTAGTTCATTTACTTTATATTTTCCATTCTTTACATTCCTGTACTGCACTTTAAATTACTAGGAGTAATTCTAAGTTAGTTTGTTGTTGTAATCCCCTTCAAAGCCGTAAAAGTGTGAAGATACAATTGTAAACTTTTATTTACTTAATGAAAGATTGATTTCTAATACTTTTGTTCCTTCTTTCTTTTATTCTACTTAGCCTTCTTAATTTTCTCCTAAAAAACTATGCCACCAGTAAAGTCCTCTTCATTGATGCTAAAAGAATTTTGAAGCAATTGTCTAACTAATTAGTTGGCATTTATTAATTTTTGTAAAGACTTATTGATCATTACTGGCACGCTCAAATTACAATTTTAACCTTCGAAAGCCATCAACATATATTTTTGGCATGCCTAGTGGGACTCTTATAATGGCTAGACGTAAGAGACAAGAAGAAAATGATTGCCTCAAAGAAGGTGTAGAAAGAGATTTAGATGTACAAAACCCAAAGGATAATGTAGTATCACATCCCATGGATGTGCTTGTCTCAACGGATCCTTCACAAATGGTCGAAGAGACCAGCACTTCGGGGCATGCAACATATGTCCAAAATATTGGATAGGGCCATGAAACTGGATCATCAATTGTCCCTTCTATCCAACCAATGAATCGATAGGGAGGCTTAGTCAATGCTATGGGATAACAATTAATGTATATAATGGAAAGGTATGCAACATTCTTTTTAGATCGAACGAATTCTCATTAACCACCTATCATAAGGCAAGTTGAAGAAAACATGAATTCTCTTCAGCATAGATTAGCTCGAGATAAACAACCTATGAAAAGTAATGGACATACTAGTGGTCAAACTAATAATCAAAATCGTAAGAGACCATCACCTATGCCTCAATTATGGTACGAAGCTCCTCCTAGACCACTGACAAGTTAAACCCATGCCTACCAATGAAACCATACATATTGATGGGTCTGGATTGACAAAAGGAAATGACATGTGAGTTTTTTCGAATTCTATGTTTAAACCCATGCCTGGCACACGGGTGTTGACCAATCCTGTGTTCGAATTCAGACCTGGGGGGTTGGAAGGAGTTTCTACAATTGGAAGAGAAACAACACCTATTTCTTCTCCTGTAGTTGCCTTCGTAGTACCTTTTGTAGGGAAAATGCCTGCCCGAAGAGGACAGCCATACTCTCAACATCAACCAGCATAGCAGGGACAATCCGTTCCAAATGTGCCTTTACATGGACCAAGAGGGCCTCAAGCACATAAAGTTCCTCCAAACCCTGTATATGTCCCTCCAATAGTGGCCTAACCAGCACAAAATATGGTTCCTAGGGACCAAATTACTGACATTGTTAGAGAGATTTGTGGACCCATAGCCCGGGTGGTCTAGACTCCTGTTTACAGAAAACCTTACCCGGAATAGGTAGATAGGATACATGAGTACCCAAGGGGATTTAGGATACCAGACTTTGCCCTCTTTTATGGAAATGGAAACCAGTCAACTGTGGAGCACATTGCCAAGTTTACGGGCCAATGTGGTGAATTTACCAATAATAATTACATGAAATTAAGACTTTTCCCAAACTCTCTAACTGGGGCCGCTTTCGTATGGTATATAAACTTTATACCTGGTTCTATCTAGACTTGGCAACAAATGGAAGAGGTATTTGATGCCCAGTTTTTCGAAACAGAGCCTGAAGTATCTATGGCAGACTTGGCAAGGTTAAGCCAGAGGCCTGATGAAAAAGCTGCTCAATTCATTGCCAGATTCAAAAGGGCACGAAACAAATATAGGGTCGTACTATCTGAACTTGAATTTGTAAGATTAGCCAAAATGGACTAGAGTTTAGGCTCCGAAAGAAGTTTGATTTATTAGAGTTTCGAGACCTAGTAGAATTAACTTATAAAGGTACTAGATATGAGACTCTCCTTAAAGAAGAATAAGATTGAAGTAATGCATCTTATAAGACCTATTATAGGGACACTAATTTTGAAATTGATGCAGCAGAGATTATAGGACAAGAACCTATGATCTGTGAAGCATTATTTTAAAAGGACACCACTATCAATCAATAGTTTAAAAAGAAAGATCTTCATAGGAAATATTCTTTTGATATATAAAAGCAGATGACATATTTGATCACTTGTTAACAACATATTTTTTAAAATTGCCTAAGGGAGTTAACATCCCAACTTCAGAAGAAATAAAAGGCAAAATGTACTATAAATAGCATAATTCTTGGTTTTATTCAACTAAAAACTGCCTTGTTTTTCAAGACAGAATTCAAGAGTAGATTCGAAAAGGAAGATTGAAATTCCCAACCAAGGCAGAGAAGGCAATAGGAATTGACATTGACCATTTTCCATAAATCAGATAAGTTGTAGCCAATGTTGGCACACTAACTTTCCTTACCCAAAAAGTGGAGAAGAACCTTTCTTTGAAGGAATTGGATGAGGTATGCACGTGGCTGGCCAAAATGCCTTTAAAAAGAATGCATAATTTTCACCAGCAAGTGGGCAGAGCTTCGTAGGCCAAAAAGATGATCCCAACGAAAAGCTTATAGATGATGACTCACTCAAAGCAGCTGTTATGCAACGAATGTGTCCTAGATGCAGGTTGAGTTACAAATGCCTGAAGGGGTTTCCAGTTGATGGGAAGCAGTATTACAAAGATATGCAGAGAGATCGTAGGCCAATCAATGCCCACAACAAAAGGGCATATCCAAGGGGTCTTAACCAGCAACCATCCTTGGATGGACCACTAGATACTAGGAATCTGTCGAAAGGCAAGAGGCCTTTGTACGAAACTAGGCCACCAAACTACTATAGAATGGCCAGTAGGCTTGTGAATAAGCCTGAGCTTAGCTCAAAATAGGGAACCAAGGCCAGTGATTGGCTTCAAAGACAAAAGCAACAGGCCCTACGGCCGGCATTGTGGGTTCATTGGTGCTAGGAGTACCAGATTGGTTTGTCATGCAGAATAAACGTAAAATGATACCAACCCAAGGAAAGGCCTTTATCGACAGAGACAAAAACCTCCTTTGGTGGCCTTCAATAATGGGGTCCTACTTAAAAATCCAAAGACAAAGGAACCGGATATGATTCCTGTGATCTCTAGATTTCAGAGGAGAAAAATTCAGCGAAGGTTCACTTAATATTAAAGGGATCTTAAAGGGGATAGTGAGGGCACCTCTTTGGTATAATCAAGAGGTCAAGTGGGAGAAGGAAAGAATTCGAAGCCTAGTCCCAGGGGTAATAGTAATGCCAGCAGAAAGGAGTTGGCCAAGGTCCATATTGAACTAAAAACAAAAGAGAAATCAAGTTTGGTAGGCCTCGAAAAAGCCTTAATGGAGAGTGATAAGGACAATGAGACAGATGAGAAAATTGAACCAGGCCAAGAACAGATATTGGCCGAAGAAGATATGTTCAAAGCCTTTATGGCTGAACAGACAGTATCTGTGTTCAAGATAGATCAACAACAGACTGCTGTCAAGGAGCCTACTAACTCAGAAGTTCCAGAATGTAGTATGGACGATACACCCTAGGCATCTGGTCAGGCTAACACAGAAGGAGAGCAAATACAGCCAATGGTACAGTTTGGCTCATTTTCTCTAATACCAATCAATATGGTATACGTATTGCCTTAGAAATTTCAAGCAGAAGAAGGAAATTAGGAGAGGTAGAAGGATGACCCTTTAAAAGTTTCCAGTGAGGACTCAAAAGCAAGCATAGTTTAGGAGGAGTTTGAAGTAACCAGGTCTATGAGGACTGATGAAGAAAGTGAAGAGGTAAGCATAGTTAACCTATCATATCTGTTTGAATATCACACATCATCAATGACTTAGCATGTTAATCCTCTGTTCATTAAGAAATACTTTGATGGAATATAAATGAACAGGGTACTAATGGATAATGGGACAACAGTAAATTTGCTTCCTCAATCATTTTTGAATAAGTTGGGCAAAAGGAATCCTAGGTTGATCCCAACAAGCACGACCATTGCTGGTTTTGCTGGAGACAAATAGATGGCCCAATGCATATTACCCATTAATTTCAGTATGGGAACAAGGGATTGTATGACTGTCTTTTTTGTCATAGACAGTAATGCCAAATATAATGCTTTGCTTGGTAGAGATTGGATCCACGCCAACAAATATGTGCCCTCCTCTTTACATTAGAAAGTGATGATAGCTTTGAGCAATGGAGATACAGAAGAGATAATACAAACCCACAGCCCTTCATTACTTGTGTAGATTTTGCAAAAGCAAAGTTATATACTAGAGGAGTGGTTCCACTAAGCTTACTGAGGAAGCTTGATAGAATAGTTGAAGTAACGGCCGATGAGGAGTTGGCCCACCTGAAATACTTGGTACAAGAGAGTGCAGATGATGAATATGACTATACTATTAAGGATACCTAGTTATAGGCAAAAGGATCAAGAAACCAGACCTTTGGCTTTAGTGAAGCTCTTCACATTGGACATCAAGGCAATAGTCCAGAAGGTTCAGAAGGAAGAAAAAGAAGCCATGATGATTGGTTGCTACAAACATGAGCAACAGGAGGCCAAACCATTGGCTTTAAGCAAATATTGTGCATTGGACATTGAGACTAAAGTCCAGGAGATACAAAGAAGAAGCCCTATGGACAGACTTTGTCTATAAAGAAGGAAGCAAAGAGGCTGAGCCAGGCGAGCTTGTGACAGAATAGGATGAGAGGGTTGTTTCGAAGCTAGTAGAAGCTAAATGAGAGACAATAGTAAGAACTCAGATGCAAGATATTTTAGAGAAGATCAATCTAGGGGATGCATCAGTATAACAGCCTACCTATATAAGTGCCTGGTTGGATCCTATAGCTAGGACCCAGTTATTGGCCCAGTTGAAAGAATATAAGGATTGTTTTGCTTGGTCTTATAATGATCTGCCTGGATTGGATAGGTCATTAGTGGAACATAGACTTCCAGTTAACCCAAATTTTAAACCATACAAGTAGAAGCCTAGACGAATGAGTCCTGAGGTGATTTAAAAGGTGAAGGAGGAGATTGCTAGGCTTCTCAAGGTAGGCTTTATCAAAATAGCTAGGTATGTTGAATGGTTATCCAACATAGTGCCTGTAAATAAGAAGAATAACAAATTGAGGGTATGTATTGATTTCAGAAATCTGAACTGAGCAACTCCAAAAGATGAGTACCCCATGTCTGTAGTGGATCTACTAGTAGATAGTTCAGCAAGACACGGGATCTTGTCAATGATGAATGACCATTTTGGCTACAACCAGATATGCATAGTAGAGGGGGATGTTCACAAGATAGCTTTTAGGTGTCCTGGGAACATTTGGACCTTCGAATAGGTTAAAATAACATTCATGTTGAAGAATGCTGAAGCAACATATCAAAGAGCAATGGGCACCATCTTCCATGATCTCATTGGAGGATATATGGAGTGTTACATTGATGATATCGTGGTAAAATCTCAGTCTATGGAAGAGTATCTAGTCCACTTGACAGCAGCCTTTGAAAGAATGAGGAAATTCAAGCTAAAACTCAATCCACTCAAATGTATTTTTAGTGTGTCAGCTGGAAACTTCTTAAGGTATATAGTACACTAGAAGGGAATACAGATTGATCAGAACAAAGCCAAAGCCATCATTGAGGCCAAACCTCCATCAAGTAAAAAAGACTTGCAAAAATTCATTGGTCAGGTTAATTTTCTTCGAAAGTTTATTTTTAATACTATTGGGAAAACTAAAGTTTTTTCTTCTCTGTTGAAGGTAAAAAAAATGAAGAAGATTTAGGTGGATAGCAAAGCATCAAGCTGCTTTTGAAGGAATAAACGCCTATTTGGCCAAACCTCTAGTGCTCATGCCACCATGGAATGACAGACCTTGAAATTATACATTGCTGTAGCTGAAGAATCATTAGGAGTCTTTTTGGCTCAGGACAATGAAGAAGGCAAGGAGTAAGCAGTATATTACCTTAGTAGATTTTTAAACTCTTGTGAATGTAAATACGCAGCTGTTGAAAAGCTGTGTTTAGCCTTCTACTTTGTAGCAATAAAATTAAGATATTATCTTTTGCCTTCTATTGTCTTGGTAATTACAACCACAGATTTAGTTAAACACATGTTATCTAAACCCATATTAAGAGGAAGAATAGGCAAATAGATTTTTGTTTGTTAGAGTTCCATTTGGAATATGTTCCCCAAAAGGCAGTGAAGTGACAGGTATTGGCTAATTTCTTGGCTGATCATCCATGCCAATTAGAGTGTCAAGAAACAATAGAACTTGACACAGCAGATTTGGAACCATGGCAAATGTGGTTCGATGGATTAAAGGCTAATGGTCAAGTGGGAATTGGTGTTGTGATTAAATCACCCCAAAGAGCAGAAACCACACATGGTTTTAGAATTAATGAAAATACTTGTTCCAATAATCAAGCTGAATACGAAGCCTTGATTATGGGGCTTGAGATACTTATTGGTTTACAGGCTCATGCAATTGATATATTTGGAGATTCTCAATTGGTAACTAATCAAGTAAAAGGGATCTTTAAATGTCAAAGTGCAAACACGTTACCATACTATGTTGATGCTGTACATTTGCTTTCTCATTTCTTAGTGGTAGATGTAACTTATATCCCAAGATTCATGAATCATAAGGCTAATAATGTGGCCTAGAAAGCTTCGAATTTCAAAAGAAATGATAGTAATATTCAAATAGATATGGGCCAAGCAACATATCAGAAATTGATACCATTTTTAGCCAAACGGGGTTTATTGGTAGAAGCCAATCAGAATTACTTGGAAGAGCAGGATTGGAGGCATCTTACCATTCAGTATTTGACTGGCCCATCTTTGAAGGCTAGTAGAAAGCTTAAGTTATAGTCTTATAGTGTATGGGAATGCTCTTTACAAAAAAAGGGCAGATGGTTTCTTATTAGAGTGTTTAGGACCAAAGGAAGCATTGACTACCATGTTTGACGTACATGAGAGCATTTGTGGTGCTTACCAGCTTGGAGTTAAGATGAGATCGTTGCTTCGAAAGCACTCCTATTATTGGTCAATCGTCATTAAGGACTGCATAGAGTATGTAAAAGGTTGTCAAGCATGCCAAAAGCATGGTATGATAAAACATATTACAATAACTTATCCACATGCAATGGTGAAGCCTTGGCCATTTAGAGGATGCACAATGGATATGATAGGGAAAATTTACCCACCTTCTTTGAAATAACACTATTTCATTCTAGTAGCTACAGACTACTTTACGAAGTGGGTTGATGCTAAGCCTTATAAAACTGTGGACCAGACAAAAGTAATTGATTTCATCAAGGGATGGATCCACATGTTTGGTATTCCACAAACCATAACTGTGGATAATAGGACTGTATTTGATGGAAAGCTAGTAAAAGCTTTCGTAGCAGAATTTGGAATTAGTCTTATTAATTTCACCCCCTATTATGTACAAGAAAATGACCAAGCAGAGTCATCAAACAAATCCTCGAAAAAAGGAATACCGAGGGTTGTTGAGGACAATCCTAGAGATTGGCATAACTTACTATTAGATGTGTTATGGGCTTATAGGACTTCCTAAAGATCATGCACTTGAATTACCCCCTATGTCTTGGTATATGGGCATGATGTAATGTTACCTATTGAGATCAATATAAAGTCTTTAAGGGTCAAATGCCAAGATCACCTAAGCTCTAATTAGTATCATCAAAGCATATGTTTCGAATTGGAAAATGTAGATGAGGCCAGAATTTTGGCACTAAACAACATCCTTTTACAAAAGAGAAGAGTGGCCAAAAGATATAATAAAAGGGTCTAACACCTTAGCTTTGATGCAGGAGACTTGGTTTGGAAAACAATACTTCCAGTAGGAATTAAAAGCCACAAGTTTGGCAAGTGGTCACCTAATTGGGAAGGGCCATACCAAGTCCATAAATTCTTGCCTGGGAGAGCCTACCATTTGAAGAACCTAAATGGATATGTGCATCTCAGAAAAGTTAATGGTGGATATTTGAAACATTATTATCCAACTGTGTGAGAAGCACAAGAAATATAGGAACCACACACAAAATATCAAGAAGAAATAAGAAACATTTGGGTAAATAACAGTGTTTCATTTCATAATAAACCAAGTACATCTTGCCACAATTTGGCCCAAAATTCAATACAATGCTTCAACTGTTTCTTTACAATAAGTTCTCTACTTATAAGTGCTAGGAACAGCTGAATAGTAGTGTTCATCTCCTGTCTACAGTTTGATAGCCCTTGGTGAGAGGAATGTAGTTTCTGTGCATTTTGCTCCAATGCCAAGTTAAGCTTGAAGCTGTGTGGTAGAGGAGTGTTGTCCCTTCAGCATTGAAACTTTAGAGTATATATGAGAGACAAACTCCTTGTCTTTTAGGAATTCTTTCTCTGCAACCTAGGCCAATTGAAGAATATTGACATAGAATTTGATGGTTGCTGCTGCCTGAGACAAATGACATTTGAAGGTGACATTTATCTACTCAAAGAACTGGCAGCAATTGAAGAACCCATTCTTGATTGTTGGCTTTTCTAAGGCTTCGAATGAGATCCTAGAGAAAGTCCTAATCAACTCCAAACAAATGTCTAAATCCACCTAAGGAAAAGGAATGGTGGATTCAGCAGCAGAAAAGCCTCTCATTATGTGATACCCCTATTCCGTAATATGTCAATTGGTCCTTAATATGAATATGATTATGTGTTTAATATGATTATGTGAAAATATGTGGTTTTGAATTTCTATCTGTTCACCGTAGGAATATCTGTTTGATCATCTGCTTTGGAAATTAAATTGAAGGCCTTATCGGCCGTAGAAACCGAAATTGACTACGCCATTGTGATTGGCGTAATTTTTAGAGCCTACGGTGAAATTTGATTGAAAGTCAATTTGGACCAGATTAAATGGATTAAATTAATGTTTTGGTGCCCAATTATTTTATATTAAAAGAATGTATTTGAGAGAGCTTTTAAAAAGGGGCCATGTACACACTCAATTCCTCTTTTTGTCCATTTTGGCTGATTTAACTCTAGAGAGAGAGAGAGACCCGAATTAGAGAGAGAAAAGGGAGATCATCTAAGTTTTGCTCTTGAATCTTGGAAGTCTTGAAGATTACTCAAGAATTTGCTATAGATGGTGAGAATTAAAGCTCCTAGGTGAGTATTTCATGGATTTTAGTTTGTAATTTTGTAAATTTAAAGTTGATTAATGATCAAGAGCAAGAATTATGCCATAAGTGAAGGAATTGTGTAGTATTTGATGAATTTGAAGCCAATAGATGCATGCTTGTAGGAAATTGTTATAAATTTCCATATTGGAACACCATGTGTATAATCTATGTTGAATCTTGTTTGAAATCCATGTATTTGATCATCTCTTCACCAATTAAGTTGATATGAATGAATATTTCTCACATGCAAGAGTAGATCATGGAGGTATGAGCTTTGCATGTTTGAATTTGATGTATTGGTGATGAGTTTGGGTTAATTTGAGGCATGCATGTAAGTAATTCAAGAAATGGAGCTTCATTGTGTTATGATTTGGTGTTAGTGTCATGGGGATATATGTATGTGTGAGATTGGAGCCATAATATGCAAGAAATGTAGTTGAAATGTCGAAATTGAACTCCAAGATCAGTTCTGGAATTTTCAGAAAGTTTGATGTCCGCTCAAGCGGGAAAACCGCCGCTCGAGCGTGAATTTCGTGCTCCCAGCACTTTTTGCAAATATGGTATCCGCTCGAGCGGGGAAGTCCACGCTCGAGCGGTGATCTATGTAGAAAGGCCTTCCGCTCGAGCGCTAGAGTGCACAATCGAGCGTGAATTCGACCTAACCAGTACTTTTGCAGGCCTCTTGGGTCCGCTCGAGCGGGTAAGTCCACGCTAGAGCGGGGACCCTGTTTTCTGAAATTTTGAAAATGCATTCTGTGTTCTGTTTTTCCATTCCCTTTCACTTTTAAGCACTCTTAGGCATACATTGAGTATTGTAATTGAGTTGAGGAAATAAGAATGAAGCCTAAAGAGAAATATGTGAATTAAAGAACGGATTGAATTATTTGTGACCCATATGTGTTATGTGATATGTAGGGTCAAGCTCCAGGGCAATTCAACCAACCGATCACTGTGAGTAATATCTGACATATGTTAGTGTCCAATGGCTACTTCTATGTAAGTTTTGTAAAGTTCATTAATTTGAATGGTGGACACGTTTTGACATAAATGAATGGACCGAAGGTCGTTTTGACATAAATAAATGGACCGAAGGTCATTTTGACATACATGAATGGACCGAAGGTCATTTTGATATAAATGAATGGATCAAAGGTCTTTTTGACATAAATAAATGGACCGAAGGTTGTTTTGACATAAAAGAATGGACCAAAGGTCATTTTGACATAAATGAATGGACCGAAGGTCGTTTTGATAGAATTGAATGGACCGAAGGTTGTTTTGGTAGAAATGAGTGGACCAAAGGTCGTTTTGACATACATGAGTGGACCGAAGGTCGTTTTGACTTATATGAATGGACCAAAGGTCGTTTGACAGAATGATCGGGCCGAAGGCCGTTTTGACATGAATGAGTGGACCGAAGGCCGTTTGACAGGAATGATCGGGCCGAAGGTCGTTTTGAATATAAATGAGTGGGCCGAAGGCCGTTTTGACATGAACGAAAGTCTGAATGGGCCAAGGGCCAGTTTGTTATGGAAAGATAAATGGACCAAAGACCAGTGTGTTTGGAACCACAGTCACTCGACTTAAATTGTATATATATATGTTAAATAGAAATATGAATTGGGCCCAAGGCTGTTCGGAATATGTTGTTCTACATATTGTTGTATCTTCTTATTTGATATTATTCACTGGGCTTTCGCTCACGCTCATTCATGTGTTTGTAGGTGAGCCAAGAAAAGTCCAGACCCCACCTCAGTAAAGTCTGTATAGAACGATTAAGGTTTTGAGAGAGTCAGCCCTTGTGTCTTACGCACGAGACCCGTTTTCGCCCTTTTGTTATGTATTTACATTTTGTCAGGTTGGCGAAGTTTTGAATACGTCTGTATATAGTTTTCATGAGTTAACTTAGTTTGGATGATCCTGTCTGTATAGAGTCTTATGTCATTATACTTTCTATTGTGAGTTATTAACATATGTACGTATGGAATGTTATGGTGTGCATATAAGCACGGCTCTATGGACAAAGTTTTAAATTTGCTTCCGTTTGGCCCCTTTTACTCTGATGAGTCTTATCTTATTTGGTTTGAGGCCGTAGGTAATCTCTTGATTACTGGCCGGTTATGGCCCTAACCCATAGGGGCGGGTTCGGATCGTGATACATTATCTCCAGAAATGAGTCAACTAAATCCAAGGGCTCAGCCTCACTACCAGATGGAATCACTGGTGTAGATATGCCAACTAAGCTTGCTAGTTGAGCTTCGAAGATGTCAATCTCTTCCTCTAACAAAGGGAGTGTGAAGGAGCCACTAGTGGAAGGCAATGCTGAAGTGATTGGTGGATGATAATGAAAGGAAGATGCCTCAGCAGCACCAATGGTCCTAGCCACCAACAGGTCCAAAGAAACGGGACGGGAGCAGGGTACTGAAGGAAGTGTTAATAGGCTGCCAGTGCCATCCCCAGAGGTAGAAAGGGGAGTAACAACCGTACTCTTAGAAAGTAAAGGGCTGGTTAGGACCCTAGAAGGTGTGGACGCAGGCAAAGGTAAGAAAATGGTCACTAGGGGCCAATTAAGTAATTTGACAAGGTTAAGAGAAGGGGAGGAAATGATGATTAGCAAATCAAGCTTAAAAAGAATCAAGGAAGAGGCCATAGGGAATATAGAGATAAAGGTTGGGAATATCATCTGTAGTGGCTCTACACTCATTGGAAAGTTGGTATCTGCTTTCCCTTTTTCCTTTCAAGGCCTTCTTTAAATCTGCAGAGCTCAAAAATGGTCTCTCAATGCTTTGTGCAGGAGAAAAAGAAGGCATCGAAGAAGTTATAGGTAGGCTAGCTGCTGTTGTATATCAAAAGAAAAGAGGTATAAAAACAAAGCTGAAAAAGTAAAGTAAAGCCAGAGATGTTGAGGAAAACAAGGAGAGTTACCAGCAGTTGTAGTAATGATAGTTGGAGAGCTACGAAGGGTATGATGTTCAGTAGCTTTACTCCTCCTTGCAGTTTCCTACTGTGTTACCTCAACAACAGCAACTTTCTCCTTCAAAATCTTATGCTGCCTCTTCTTCTCAGATCTTTGGAAAACGAGGACCTCATTGGCCGGTTCTTTCTCTACTGCCTTAGTAGCTGTTTCATGGACAACATCTATGGGAAGCTGGGTAGTAAAGGAAGTTGGCCTCTTCCTTCTCTTCAAAGGGGCTTCTTCTTCTGTTTCTGCTTCTGAAGGGACTTTAAGGGCCTCCTTCATAGGCTTGAGCTTAATGTGGGCCTTTCTCTTTTGTTACTTGCCCTTCAGTGTGGCCAAAGTTTGTGCTCTCTGAGATGAGGCCTCTTGCAGAGTCCCTATACCAATAAGAGAAGCTTTAAGTAAAAAGAACAGTATAAAGAAAGAAAAGGAAAGGCAAGAGAAAGGACAGAACAGGTACCCTTTTTGACAGCAGCCCTGGTAATTCTGGGTATGAGGCTGCAATAGGGGCATAAGTAATAATACTACTAGCCTCTTTGGATTTGGCTTGCCCGCCTTGGGATGGTAGATCCAAGTTCTTTAATAAATCTAGGGTGGAAGTAGCAAGCTGCACCTCCATATTAGCAAACCACCAGTTCTTGGACCTAGTCATGGCCCTACCATAGCCAGTGAAAGGCACAAATTCGAAGGCAGAGAGATCTCTTTTGAACTTGACTGCTGCTTCATCCAGCCTGGATTTTGGTACCTTCAAGTCTCAGTATCAAGATCAGAATTGGAGTGGCAGTAGAGTGGGACAGGAATCCCTTGGCTAAGCCCAAATTGTCTTGCAAATTGGGTAAGGTTGTAGGCTTCAAAGATGCATTTGTAAGCTCGAGGATTTAAAGTGCCTATGAAGAGCTCCCTTGGCAATAGAATGGAGGCCTATATTTCTTTGTAGATAGGCTTGGAGCAGTTAGAATTAGCCAAAAAAAAATCCCTCAACTAGGCTAGACCTACAGCAGCATCGAAGGGGCTGAAGAGGGAAGGCCGAGTGGTCAATGGCAAGTGTTAAAAGAAACAAAAATAATATACAAAGTTAGAGGGATATAAAGAAACTCTAGCATATTTTTCTTCATAAGTTGTAGGATCTTGTACCAAAAACCTTAAGCTGCGAGAATAGAGGTCTGTAAAGTATGCAAAGAGCCAGAATTGGACGATCCAAATTGGACCCCTTTGATTAGGCTCTCGAGGCCTCTCATAAAATTGGGAACAGATACTGTATACATGGCCTAGAACATAAGGGGCCAAGGCCATTCTCTTCCTTGAAGCTAGAGCCTTGGCAAGGGGGACAAATTCAAACATATTTTCTGGGGCGGAAGTATAGAAGACAAATTTATAAAGCCAATAAACAATGAAAGAAAAGAACTCACGGTCGGTCACAGGACCTTCCTTCTTATTCTCAGGGGCTAAGAAATCACTATAAGAAGAATTACAAGAAGGAATAAAGAAAGAGACCTTAAGGTCTGGGTCGTGAGGGCCAAAAGTGTCACCAGTAGGTGAAAGCCCTAGAAGGTGGCACATGTCAAGAACGGTGTGGGCCATCATGCCATACCAGAATTGAAAGAATTTAAATGCAGGGTTCTAAAAAGAAAAGGCAGTGGGGATAAGAAAAGGGTCTTCAGGAATGACAAACCTAGAAAAACGACGGACACCGAGAATGCAGAGGTTCTCCAAATCTTGTTCCCGAGCTTCGACTACTCTGTCATACCACTCTTCACACTCAATCTTCAATATGGGCTAATAGCGGTGAGGTCAGTTAACCCTCTAACTTCCCCAGTTGTAACTTCCTTCGTAGAAAAGGTCGTGCTCCTTCAAGCGTGGTATAAAAGAGAAAGTGTAGCAGAAGCTTCCTTAAAGATGGGGCCAAGAACGTATTCCCCTCGAGCGTGGTGACGAGGGAGAAAGATTCTCCCATCAATCATGTTATGGCCCTCTGGTGCCTCATATTTGGCTATCTCTTCAGTAATGCATCTCCTCAAAGCCACTGAGGGACGTAAATGCTCAACAACCGGTACTTTGGCAGAGGAAGAAGAAACCATCGGTGACGGATTGAAAGAAGGGTGAGGAGCGAGTAAGAGAAGGGTAAGAAGTTGAAGTTAACAACAATGGGAGTGAAAGTGGAGACTGGACAAACAAATAGGTAAGAGTGCGAGAAATCACGGCTTTAACCCTTCCTGTCCAAAATTACCCATTTAACCTAACGGGTCAAATAGACTCAAGTTATTTGATTGTTTATTCTTGACCCATGTGGGAGTAAGGCCTTTATTTTAAAAGTCCTGAAAACACATTTTTTACCTTCTATAATAAATAAAAAAAAGTGTTCATTCGAAGCAGCACCTCAGTACCTTGTAAAGGAAGAAAATATGCTTCGAAGTGTTTAGCTTGGCTTCAAAGTGTTTAACTTGGCTTCAAAATGAGTAGTTGGCTTCAAAGCCAGTTTTTTGTTAAAAGGCTCAAAACTATACTTTAACTCAAGTAAAGTTAGAGCATGTTTAACAATTTGAAGGTCTTAAAAGTATGATCCCAGGTGTTGTGCCAAAGAAGTTTTCTTTTGAAAGAATATTTTATTATCTTTTGAGAAAAGAAAATGCATTTTAAGTGCTTTATTTGGCTTCGAAATAAGGAGGTACTGTGAGGCCAATACTTGCTGGAATAGTGCGAGTGTTTTGCAGATTAAAAGATTTGCAAATAGGAAAAAATGAAACCCATGTATTTAGATTTCAAACATGTGAAAGTACATTCCAGGACTTTCTACTGAGCAAAGCCCTTCGAAGGAGTATATTGTCACTTCTTGAGGAAAACTATGCAGGCTTCGAAATAGATGGATTGCTTTGAAGCTAATATTTGTTAATTATATCAACAAGTTAAATGACAAAAGTCATGTATATTGACAAATACAAACCATGTAGCACGAAAACCCAATTTTATTGATGCAAATATTTACTTTGGAAAGCCTATTTGGCTACATTCTCAATTTCATAAAAGTAAGGGATAGACAAGGTTACAAGGTCATAAAACTTTGCTCAGCAAAATTCAATAAATACGTGTTCCTTCTCTAACCTTTCCTTTATCTTATCTAAATTTGGTTTATCTAATTGATGAGCCCTAATTTGGTAGAAAGTTGTTGGGCCCTCATTTCAAATTCCGTTTGCTTCAAGGCTTTCTATACTTCATCCATTCCATCCATCCCGCACAATTCCTCTATATCAACGTTTTCCCCATACTCTGAATCAGGTTTCTTAAAGTCTTTATATTTTTCAAGAAGATTTTCTGCTTCATATTGAGTTTGGATACGAGTAGCGAAAATCTCCTCCAATGATTCACTAGTGGCCAAGGCATTCTTGTGCCAGTTAAATAGCAAAGGGAGCTGGTCTAGAAAACTGTGAAGTTCTGTTTGAGCCACAAGTTGAGGTTGTGACTTCGAGAGATAATGTCACGAGCCCATATAAAATTCTTGTGAGGAGTGTCATCTTGAAGGGCTTTGAAAGATAAATGAGAAATGGCAGCAAGCATGGTCTAGGCTTTATATTGTTGATAAGTAGTTAAAGGAACTAGAGCCTGATAGGGAGCAAAATGCTGGCTTTCGAAGAGTATAAGTTTCAATTCCTCAATCCAATTATGGTTAGGAGGAAAGGGATAAGCAATGGGGTCCCCTTTCAAAAGAAGGTGGAAATTGAGGCTCATTTACACACTCTAGCTAGTCAGAAGAACAAAGTTTTGCTCTCTTGGCCAAGAGTGAGGGGTTCATTCCCAAAGCTTTGATGGGGTGAGGGGTCTTTCGCACTATTTTGGTTGGCAAGGTAGAAATATACTTTGCCGAAAGCAAGTTGTCTTCGAGATAGCGAAGACGGTCAAATGGGATATAGGGATATACCACAAAGCTACGCGAAGAGGGAGGAATTACAACGAGGTCATTGAATTCAACAAATCTGTGATAAATTCGCTCCCTTGTTTGAAGTTAGGTTGGTGTTGGCCAAGCATTCCAACTAGTATTTCCAGTAGAAGAGGAGCTAGGTTCATCCCATGTAGAAGGTTTTGGAGTAGATGAAGAACTTTTAAGATCCATTTGGGAAAGTTTTTTTGTCTAAAGGCTCATATTTTGCGAAAGCCTCCATAACTTGTATAAATGGAGGAGGATAAATATGGCTAATAAATGCATGGAAGTTTTTTCGAGATTGATCATCATTGTCCAAAACCTCTTCGTATGCTTGATCAATGAAAGAGATGGCTTGATTAGCCATCAGAGATGTATCAGTTTCTTCGTTTACACAGATAGTAGAGGTAGTGTTCAAGTACAAGGGAATTTAATGAAGTTCAGTGTTTTGAACATTGCTTGGAGACTATTACACTTCCAGGATAAATAAATTCCATTCACGTCCTAGGACATGGGCAAAGCGCATTAATCCACTAATATTACCAAGTATTGGCTATATTAGTGTGGAGGGTAATGTTCGCTATATATTTTATACAGACTTATCACAGTTTGACACGTGAATCATAAAGGGCAATTTGGAGAATAAGTAACGGTCTCCAATCATCAACAGACGCATGGCAACTTATAACAGCGACAATAAATCCACGACACATAGGAACAATTAGGATACTCATGGTGACGTGGCAAAACAGTGGCTTACAGTTTAAATTCAAATTCAAGAGAGAAGCACAACCATGAGAGTGGAAGAGTGGAAGCGAACTATTCAAGACCACACTTAGTGATCATGGAGATCATTTCGACAGTTATCACATACTTTGATGTTATTAGCCACTTCAACAGTTATTTTCAAATCCTATAAATAGAAGAGAGTGCTGATAATACGGAGACGTAGAACTAGATCCAGAAACTAGTTCATTTACTTTATATTTTCCGATCCTTTAAATTTCAATCTTTGCATTCTTGTATTGCGCTTTGAATTCCTAGGAGTAATTCTAAGTTAGTCTGTTGTTGTAATCCTCTTCGAAGCTGTGAAAGTGTGAATGTACAATTGTAAACTTCTGTTTACTTAATGAAAGATTGATTTCTGACACTGTTGTTTCCTTTTTTTACTTAGCCTTCTTAATTTTCTCTTAAAAAACTAAGCCACTAGTAAAGTCCTCTTCATTAAGGCTAAAAGAACTTCGAAGTAATCGTCTGACTAATTGGTTAGTATTGATTAATTTTTGTAAGAACTTATTAATAATTACTGACACGTTCGAATTACAATTTTAACATTCGAAAGTAAAAAAAAACTACCAATATGCAAGTCAATTATGTCAATAGTTGTTTGGCTTTGGCTATTTCAAGAGTATTTGCGTGTCCGTAGTTTCTTGATATTGTCTTTTTATTGTACCTCTCTTAGGAAAAAAATGAGTGTCTAGTTGGATTCTCAGGGACGTATTCATTATTTGATAATATTTAGAAAGTGACTTTTCTAAGTTTATCTAATCATTATGATTTTATTGTATTTGTTTTTAAAACAATGAGCGATAAAAAAATGATTTACAAACATGATTGTCTATTTTTCATTAAAAAAATAAAAAATAAAAAAATTACATACTTATACTTATCAAATTTATTTAATTTTTTATGAGTAATATACATACTTAAACTTACAAAATAATTAGATTAAATTATTAAAGTGGAACCTATAATAGACCCATGAACTTGGACAATATTTGGGACGAAGAGAGCCGATCACTTTTAATAGTAGAAGGGATAAAAAAATCTCAAATATGAAAAAAAAAAAAAAAAAAAAGAATCTTCAAATTTAACACTTGTATCAGTGTCACTTAAAAAAGGAATCTGAACTATACATACATCATTTTTCTTAGTATTTTTGTATCTTGAGTTTTTAGTCCCTAACTAGTTATTATTATTATTATTATTAATTTTTTTTTTTTTTTTTTTTTTTTTAAGAAGACACAAGATTGGCCGATAATGTTCTAAATTAATCACTTTGGCGACACAATATTTAAAACAAATCTTGTAAATTAATCAGTTGGTGACATAGTATCTAAAGCAAATCTTTTAAATTAAGACAGTAGCTTTTCTTCAATCCAAAATCGGATTAGAATGTGTAGTTGGGTCTTTGTGGACCCTCCATAGAGCCCACATCGATGATCTAAACTATTCAATATGTAGGACTCATTGAGTACTTCATCCCTGTAAAAAATTTCATTGGATATTGATAGCCACTTAATCAGATTAAATTTGTGTCAATGGTAAGTATGATTTTAAAAATAAATTATTGTCACAAATGTGATGTGTTCAAATGGCTATTGATATTAATATAATTTTTTTTTACAGAGATTAAATATTTGACGAGCCTTACACATTGAACGGTTTTGATTATCAAAATAGACCCAAAATAAGTCGGACTGATCTATCCAATTAGAATACCCAACTGAAAATATTCCTGATCTTAAATTAGTATCAATCCCTTATCACCATACCATTAAAAAAACATGTCAACATGTCACTAATATTGTGACACTTTGTACTTTTGGGTTTAGAATTGCAGTAAGGTGTAATCGAGAGTTGTTAAGGTTTGGTGGACATATATGTGGGTGTTCTCGTGTTTTATTTTTGGACTAGGGTTGTTAAGAATTGGGGAGTATAAGGTTGTTGCTATTTTGTTAGAACGGATGCAATTTCGGGGACGAAATTTCTTAAGGGGTGAAGATTGTAACAATCTAAAATTTTTCCCTTCACTCGAGCAGGGGAGTTAATGCTCGAGTGGACTTGTGAGGCTCCCAGTATTTTTGCAGTCTGTCCAAGATTCTGAGAGTTGTGAATTCCCACTCGAGCATAGGAGTGGTCACTCGAGCGGACGACTTTGTTGGTCTGCGCGCTCGAGGGCAAGATTGGGCGCTCGAGCGGTCTGCCTAGTTGAGTTTGAACTTCTGAGACTAGTGGGATTGCTCTTGACATTTTTATAATTGTATTTGGAGCCCTTCTGTTTTATTTTGGGGCATTGATTGAAATGGTAACATGATGGTAAAGTAAGATTGGACCAAAAACTTTAATTCGAATAATTTACCTACGATCAGCCATCACTCTTTTACCCTTTTCTTTTTCCACACTTTGAATTTGGGTGTGAGGCTAGAACCATGGGAAAGCTTGTTTCCGGGGCTTCAATTTGGACGTAAGAACAACCTAAAACGGCGTTCAGATGAGAGAGTTACGTCTGTTTGAAGTTTTAAAATCTGTGCAGGAAGCAGGTAAGCTCGAGCGGGAAAATAGATGCTCGAGCGGACTGCGCGAATTCAGCGACTTAAAAAGTGATTTTCTAGATCATTCCTTACACTTTCTTTTTCCCTCTTCCTTCCTCTCATCCTAGGTCCGAAAACCTAGCCCTCAAAACTTTGATTTCATCCATTTTTACCAACAAATCCACCATGGATCTTGCATCAAGGATGAAGAACAAGAGAAGATCAACATTTTCAACCAATTGGATTTTGGATTTTGCGAAGGATTCTTCTTGGAGCCTTGATTTCTTGCTTGATTCTTGAGATAGGGGTCCTAGTTCTTCTTCAATACTTCCATTAATAGATATATTTGTGGTATTTTGATTATATAAATACAAAATCTACACTTTTGAGCATGTAGTGTACATCATGAGATTTGGGGGTTTAGGATTTGAAATGTTGGGGGTTCAATTGTTGGGTTAAGCTTGTGGATTATGAACCTTAGGTGTATAATCAAGGGGAAAATTGGAATTAAAAGAAGTATGAAAAGTTTCCATTTTTCTTGAAATTCTTGATTTTTCTTGAAAACCCTAAGTTGATTCATGATGATAATTAATGATTTTGCCCAAATTGAAAGTAGAATCATGAAATTGTGGTATTGAATTGTATATATATACATGTTTAATTGGATTTTGGAAGTGTTTGAAAATTATGTTAAAAATTAGCGAATGAACCTTTGTTATGGGCATTGTAAATCATGGTATAATAGGAAATGAAATTTGGGGGAAAAATTGTGTTAATGATATGGATGACATAAACTTGGTTATGGAATGTTGAAGTGGGATTCAAGAATTTATCTTGAATTATGTTGAATTGCAAATAGTGTTGTTGAATAGTTGTGTTGACTTATGTTGAATTAAGTTGTGTTGAATAATGTTGAATTGAATTGTGTTGAACTATGATGAATTGCGTTTGAATCAAGTTGTATTGAGTTTGAGTTAAGTTGTGTTAGGTTGTGTTGAGTTTGGGTTGAGTTGTGTTGGGTGGTGTTGTGTTGGTACCCACGCGGGGAGTTGAAAAATGTTTTTTTTTTTGTGCCCACGACTGTCCGTATAATAGCCGGTAAATGTGGGGGATGGTTTTAAAAATTGAAGAAAAAGGTTTTTGGGCGCCTATGTCCCGCCGTATAATAGCCGGCAAATGTGGGGATGGTTTGAATTAAAGGTGCCCAATTACCCTGTCTAGGCTTATCGCTGGATGAATGTGAGAAAATGTTTTTGGGTGTTGACATAGTCCCGCCATATAGTAGCCAGCGAAGGTGGAAAAATGATTTTTGGGTGTCTACACAGTCCTACCGTATTGTAGCCGGCAAAAGTGGAAAAATGGATGGTTTTTGAAGATGTTTTGGGTGCCCACATCTAGGGCTGCAAACGAACCAAGCCGAGTCGAGCTTTGCTAAGGTCGAGCTCGGCTCGTTTACTTATCGAGCTCGTTTATTGAGCTCGAGCTTAGCTCAATAAGGAACTGGGCTCGAGCTCGACTCGGCTCGTTAATTTTAATGAAACTCGAGCTCGGCTCGGCTCGGCTCGACTCGATAATTTTTTTAATATTATTTATATTATTTAAATATAAATATTTAAATAAAAAATATTATTTATATTATTTAACATATAAAAAATTTATTTATATTATTATTTATATGTATATTTATATATTATTTAATATATAAATAATGTATTTATTATATAATTTAAATAAAGATAAACGAGCCGAGCTTATGCGAGCTCGAGCTCGGCTCGTTTACTAAACGAGCCTAATATTCGAGCTCGAGCTCAGCTCGTTTAAACGAGCCGAGTCCAGCCGAGCCCTTAACGAGCTGAGCTGAGCTTGCTTATGAACAGCTCGGTTTGTTTGCAGCCCTACCCATATCACACCGTATAGTAGCCGACAAATGCAGGAGATGGTTTTCAAAAGTTGAAAATTGGTTTTTGGAAAAAATATGGCTTTTGGAAGAAAATGGCTTTTGAGAAAATGGTTTTTGGGAGTTCACTTCCCGTCGTATAGTAGCCGGCGAAAGGTGGAAAGTGTTATGAATTGGGTGCCCTCTATCCCGGTGTAGAAAGTTGGCAAAAGGTGGATTGTGTTGAGATGTGTGTTGAGTTGATGATGTTAGTTGTGACTTGTGACGAATTTGTGAAATTGCATATTCATGTGTAATTCGGTTTAAAGAGGAAATGTGCATAGACATTATTTGTAAAGAATGGAAACCAAAAATGGGTAAGGGGATTATGGATTGGTGATGATAAACTTAATGAATTAGTTGTGACCATAAAGATAAATTATGAGTGTTGTTCTGTAAATAAATTAGGGAACTTGAACGTGAATTTATGGAGTTCTAAATAAATAGAATGAGTAGAAAGGAAGAATGAAAGACAAAGAGAAATATTAAAAATGAAAATTAAATAAGAAATATTTTGGGAATTGGTTAAAATTTTTAAATGATGTTGTTTCTTAAATATGTTTATTTCACAAGGAACTATGGTTTTCTAAAGTTAAGGGATGATTTTAATGGCTGAAGGTTCTTCTTAAAAGTGTTTAAATAGTTTTTGAGAAAAAGGTACTTTGTTTATGGTATTTTGAAAATTATAAAATGTCATCCTACTATATGGTATCACTCTGCATGCATGATCATTTATATTTGTGTGTTGGCTATTGATTTAGAACTATGAAATTCCTACTGGGCATTAGTGCTCACCCTGTTGTTGTTTTATCTTTTTATAGGAAGAAAGTTTGGATTCTTTGATTGAAGATTTATGGAGTTCTTGAGTCCTTTTGTGTAACTTCATAGTAGATGTAAAGGAAATTTTGTATTTGTATTTATTTATTTGTAGCACAATAGGAGATTGGCATGTATTGTTGTCATTGTAATATTCATCGAGAGAGAGAGAGAACTTGTATGATTGTATCCAAGGGTAATGGAAAAAAAAAAAATAGACATAAATTAAAGGCTTTGATAATGATTTCGAGTAATTAAAAATTTGGGGCGTGACAAATATGAAAACTCAAAAAAATTGTGATGCAAGTGAAAATAAATATGGTAAAAGTTGATATACTATTATTATCAATATTGCATGTTTGATACTCGCACTCCATCTAATGCGATGAAAATATGATTTTAAGAATAATATTTTTTATAGAAGAAAAAGTTTTTTTTTTTGTGCATAAAGTGTTTTTATTTTTATTTTTTTAATGGTTATAATGTTGAAGCCGATGTGATAGTTGTTATAAGAGATGTGGGGGACTATTAATGAGGAGTCCAGATCATCTGCCATGGTTTCCTGTGGTGGTTCCTATGGTGGTCTCTAAGACGTCGTTTTGAAGAAAACGACGTTGTTTTATTTAGTGGTTTTTTTTTTAATTCAAAATTTTTATTTCTCTAATTTCTCTTTTTTTCCCTTCTCTGTACCATCTTCTTTGCTTTGCACCATCAATTTAAGTTAATGAACCCTAGCAGAGAAAGCTTAAGTTAAATAAATTGTTAAGTTTTGAACAATTGAAATTGCATGACATCATTGAGCATAATGGTTTTTAAAAGATAAAAAGGTGATTTATCTTCAAAAAGAGGCATAGCATGGCATGTGCATTTCATCTCTTGAGATTTGTATAAAATGTATATACTTTGTTAAGGATTTCTTACTGGGTTTTATGCTCACCCTACGGGATTTTTGTGCAAGAAAAGATGTGGTGATGCCGCCTAACTAAAGGCGAGGAAATGTGTGTTGAGAGTACGAGACTCTCATTTTGCTGTGACTTTGTATGTAAGCCAAGGGCTGTATGTGTGTGGGTTTGAATAACCGTTTTGTGTAACCAGACTCAAGCCTTGGAAACTTGTAAGCCCTTGGGGGTATTTATTTGTTTATTTACTTGTTGTTGGATTAATGTATTGTTACATGAAGAACTATTATATCATGTAATGTAAGTTTGGAGATTTATATTTGGTTTTTCCTTGAAAGAGCCATAATTGTTATATTATCATTTGGGTTAGAAATTTGGGGCGTTACATTGATTATTAATGATACTGAATTGTAGGTAATGGAAGAAAATAATATTGTTGATGAGTTGGACAATTGTGGTTGGATGTCGAAAGTGGGAATGCCATTTGACTCTGAATAAGCCGCATATGACTTTTTCAATACCTATGGGGGAAAGGTGGGTTTTAGTATTAGGAAGGTCTATGCAAACAAGAACAAACATACGAAGGGGATAACATCACGGACATTTGTATGTTACAAAAAAGGAAGTCGGGGTATTGACAAACGAGATCTACTTGTCAAAAATCTGAGACAAGAGGTAAGATGTGGTTGTGGTGCCCGATTTAGTATCAAGTTATATAGAATTTTAGGAAAATATATTGCTTGTGATTTTGTTGAACATCATAATCATGATCTTGTGCCTTAAGATTGCATTCATATGTTGCCATTCCAAAGAAAAATATCTACCACCCAAGTAATTGAAGTAAAATTGGCTTTAGAATCTGAAATTCCTCTTAGGTTTGCTTATGAGCTATTTGGTAGGGAATCTAGTGCAAGAGCATCACTTGGTTTCACGAAATTGGACCAAAAAAATTACTTAAGATCGAAGAGACAAAAAGATTTGGAATATGGAGAAGCGGGTAATGTGTTGCATTACTTTCGTAAGAAAACTGTAGAAAATCCATCATTTTTTTATGTAGTCCAATTAGATTGTGAAGTGCAGATAAGGAATATATTTTGGGCCGATGCTCAAATGATCATGGACTATGCTCAGTTTGGTGATTTAGTGACCTGTGACACTACTTACAAATTAAATAACAAGCATAAACCTTTTGGATCATTTGTTGGATTTAATCATCATCGAGAAACAGTTATATTCGGTGTAGCGTTGATGTATGATAAGATTGCTGAATCTTTTACATGGTTCTCTCAAATTTTTCTGGAGGCAACGTCAAACAAAGCTCCTAAAACTAGTTTCACAGATCAAGATGCTACTATTGCTAAGGCCATTCCAATTGTCATGCTCGATACAAACCCCCGACTTTGTACGTGGCATTTGATGCAAAATGCTGTCAAGCATAGAAGTTCTGTTTTCGATGATGTAGGGGTCAAGGCTGTGTTTTCAAAATTTATGCATGACATTGATGATGAAGAAGAATTTCGAATACAGTGGGACCAAATGCTTGATAAGTATGATGTACACGACAATCATTGGTTAGAGCAGACTTTTCGCGTGAAAGAGAAATAGGGATGGCCATATATTATGAATTCTTAGGCAATTGGAATGAGTACTACTCAACTTAGTGAATCCCTCAATGCATTTTTGAAGGATTGTCTGAATTGTGACCATAACTTGATGGAGTTCTTCATGCATTTTGAGAGGGTGCTTTATGAGAAGAGGTATAAGGAATTGGAAGCCGGGTATAATTTGTCCCAAAAATTGCCGAGGGTGCAATTCCAACTTTGATGTTAAAGCGAGCGGCAGAGATTTACACAAAAACAATTTTTGAAGAATTTCAAAATGAGTACGTGCAATCCATTGAAGCATCCATTATAGGCACTATTAATGATGGTGAGAGTACCATATTCACAATAAGAACAGTGGTAGATGGTAAAAATGATAAGAATGTGACAATAGATAGAGGTGGTTCTTTGAGTTGTAGTTGCAGGAAGTTTGAAGTGAAAGGCATACTGTGTCGACATTGTGTGAAGGTGCTTAGAGATATATTCAATGCAACGGAACTTCCTCCACAATATATACTCAAACGATGGACTAAAAAAGCAAGGGCTAAAAGTGTGAAAGATAGACGTGGGTATGAAATGAAGGCTGATATGAAACTACATCAAAGTGACCGATTTCGGTCATTAATGACCATGTTTAAAGCAATAGCGAGTAGAGCCGCTAAAAGTGAAGAAACTTATCAGTTGTCAGTTTCAAAAGGTAAAGAATTGAGTGTAATGGTTGAAGACAAATTAAGTGTCCACATTTGTGGTCAAGTGGAGGTAACTGATTTGAGAAATTCGTCAAGCAACACATGCCCATAGAGTGATGTAGTAGATTGTCCAATCCAAGCTAAGAGATTCAAGAAAAGAGAATCAACTAGTAAGGGAAGAAGGATCAAAGGCGGGATGGAAAAATCTATTACAAAGAAGAAAAAGATGCAGTCTATTCAGGTTTCAACATGAAAAATTGCATATGATTAAAATACACTAGATTAATAAACTAAAACAATGATTTTTTTTTTTTTTTATTAATGACCCACTTTCATTATGGTTTTTCATTGTATGTAGGGTGTCGCTGATTATACTCCCCAATGTAAATCTCAGCCTCCTTTATGTAAATCTCAGCCTCCTTTCGGCATGGGTAATAATTCTATTCAAGTAATATTTAATAGTAATGTGGTCTTTATATGGTTAGTTTTATGAATTCCTTTCATTCAGTCCGTTCACTAGTATGAAATTATGAACTATCCAGATGGCATTTAATTTTTGTTATCTTTAATTGGTTTGCTTGGCAATGTAGTCGGGTGCTACTGTTTATACTTCCCAAGGTAAATCACAACCTCATTTCGTCATGGGTAGTAATTCTATTCAGGTGATATGTAATAGTAATGTAGTCTTTTTATGGTTAGTTTTATGAATTCCTTTCATTCAGTCCGTTCACTAGTATGAAATTATGAACTATCCAGACGGCATTTAATTTTTGTTATCTTTAATTGGTTTGCTTGGCAATGTAGTCGAGTGCTGCCGTTTATACATGAGGCCCTAGCCCGGGGGAAATAATACTGTGGTACAGGCCCTTGCCCGGGGGAAACAATACCGTGGCCTATGTATGTGATATGTTACCTGGTATCGGAGGTTCCATTATGGAGCTTGTTATGCTTGACCAATATGTTATGTTACGCTAAAGGAAGTACCACACATGATTGGAATATGATATATGAATTGTTACGCTAATGTGTACAACAAGTTTGTTTTGATATAATGCACATACATGAATATATGAATCACGAAAAGTTGTTTATGTGCATCCGATTCTGCCAATGGGTGTCTATGTGGAATATGAACATGATTTGAGTATATAATTACTTAGTAAATGTTCAACATGTGATATTTGATTAGTATGCAATTATCTGTTTCATATGTGATTAATTGCGTACGATATGTGAAATGAGAATATAAAGACGTGTCTATGTACGAATATGACTATGTGTATCTGTGTTTATTTTTGTATTGGGCATCCCAGTATTTGGCAAGGTTTAGTGAGAATTGTGTATAGGATGGTTAAATTAAGGGCATACGAGCTGGAAGGCTCTTCCGCAGCCCGACTTGATAGACTGGAAAGAATAGTACAAGAAATGGCAGGAATCTTGAGATGACAACGTCAGTTGCCGCTATGGCGAGAACCTTTGCCACCACCAGTGTACGAAACACCGAGGAGTTTGTTATCGGATTTCTGGAGTTTGTTATAGGTGTGGTGAAATGGACCGTATGGTAAAGAACTGTCCCCGAACTGAACAAAATGTGAGTAAATCTTCTGCCTTAGCTAGATTCGTACCAGTGGTAGGAATTGCTACTCAGGATGGAGTAATTGCACTCATCCCAGAAAGTACTCAAAATACTGCGAACGCTATCCCAAGTATTTATACTGTTTATGAACAAATGCTCATGTGTTGATTGACTCTGAATTAGTACACGCATACATCTTTGCTTGGGATATTATTTGATTCGGATCGGCATATTTTTCCATATCTGCTGCATATGTATCTAGATTGGTTAGACCTACATGATCGAGACCGTGTTCATTGGAGATATATGCCCCGTTTGGGAAATTTGTGAAATACGTTTTGGGATATTGATTGACTCTGCACATGCACATGTATATCTAAACCTATGTTCAGGTTGATTTGCTATGTTACTGTCTTCAATGACTAAACCACTAGAATTGTGACTTTGTGATTGTATAATTGAGTTGAGCACCCCAAATAATAAACTCTGCAAGTTACGAGACCATGCATTTTGATTGGTAGAAAATTGACTGGATTATGTGACTATACTGGACTCGACTCATAAACCTACATTCTGTGACTAATTGGGAACTTTTGCGTAACAGACCCTATCTTATGTACAACCGATGAACTCTGTTTAATGTGTTACTGTGCACCATGTGCTTGTATATAAGACTTGTTTGGGAATTGCTGTATTGATTATGGTACATACCTCATGATCTGAATAACTGCACGTTTATGTAACTATACCTGAATTTATGTAGTCGATGCCATATTGTACATGACTTGAAGTGCTTTGATATGAACAGTTGTGATGAATAATTCTGATATGACTTTGAGAACTGATGAATTTAGGGTAGTTGAGAAACTATCAACCATGTACCTAAGCAAACAAAGTATGCCTTACAAAACCGAATGTGCCCTATTTGAGAAAATTTTTACCTGATTCGATTCGATAGAACCTTTGCCTGATATTGTTCCGATGGAACCCTTATTTGATATAATTTGATGGAACCTTTGTTTGATCTAATCTGACAAGACCTTTGCTTGGATCGACCGATAAGACCCTCTATCTAATTTGATTTTGTAAAAAGGGGATTAAGAATTGCTTGTGAATAAATAGCCAGATTATTCTTGGCAGAAAAAACTGATAGACCCAAAACTTGAATTCGTTTGGAATACTCGACTTTTTGGAAAGACCTTTTGTGGACTATCAACAGATTGGCCTAACCAAACACACCATTGAGAACCATTGAGGACATATGTGTTGTAGATGAACTGAATTGTGCAAATCCAGTGATTGGGTGTCTTAAGGAACAACGCGTGTGTGTTGTCATATCCTTGCTTGTTTGACGCTACGAAAACCGATGACAACAGATTGATTTGATTGTGAACCGTATTGAATATTTATCCTCGACTCATCAGAATATGTTTCATGTGTTTGCTTCAGTGTTATCGGATTTCGGGAAATCAGGTTATAGTAAGTGGTATTGTGTCTGTTTGGATGACATTCTTGAGGTGTCCTTTCATGCTAGGGGACGTTAAGCCTATGTAGCACCTTTGATTGAGATACCTTTTGCCACCGACGGTTTCGTATGGGTGGGTTTGACTAATCGATCTCGAGTCGGCCACCGACGGTCGTGAACGGGTGTGCTTGATTCCGAGACGATTGTTCCTCTGTTTTGTCCGGAATGTCATCCTTTGGTATTATGCAGATGTTATAGACATCCAAGAAGCTGTGAGAAATCCTGATTGTCCGTAAGTATGCGAATTCAGTACGCCTTGTGAATACCTGCCCAGTGCCATTATATTCTATAATTAGGGCCCTGGAGATGTGTAAATTGCGCTTAACATGTGATTGACTCCTTTGATACTGCCTTTGCCATTATGGAGGTTTATATATGAATTACCTTATCCTTTTGATGGCTATCCGATGATATGGAAGGACTCGATAGAACAGGGAATTGAATATTGAACTGAATTGTAAACTGTAAACTGTTGAATGAATTAAGAACTCGTGTATTGTGTCAGAAATTGCCTGCTTCGATGTTATTGTACTTTACAATCAGTATTATGGGGATGTCTGGACTATATGTATTGTGTGGGTAATTACTTCGATGTTACCTTTGTTGATTCGGGAATCAGTATCTGGATCCAGCTTATATTCCTGAAGACTTTTGATTGACCTTGGATAATTGTGATGAGTCACTAGACTAAATACCGAATCAGATTGTGAATTGTGGAATTATTGAAGAATGAATCGAACTTTTGTGACAAGGAATAGACCGAACTTCTGTGATAAAGATAGCCGACATTGAAATAAATATGTTGGTGACCTACCTTGAAGAGGGCAGTTGATGAATGTGTCTAAATATTTTTCGGTCCCAACAGGTCGAAGTTGAATTTCAGATAGCGGCGGGACTACTTCAACCTCTCTCTATTTTGGAATGGAAATAGGAATATGTGGCTACGAATTTCGTTGTGGGGCCACCTTGAGCACCCAAGGTATAAGTCTTGTTTGGACTATTGTAGGTAGATCTCCCTATAAAATTTTGTATGATGCTTGTAGACTAGCCACTGTTTACATCGATAAGATTGCTCGTTTGCATGGGGTCCCAGTATCTATTGTTTAGACAGAAATTCTAAAATGTGTCTGAATTCTAAAAAGCCTTCAAGAGGCAATAGGGGCTCAGCTTTTGTTCTGTTATGTTACCCGGATCCAGAGGTTGCTTTATGGAACTAGTTATCCGTAACCTTACGTGTATATGTTCTGTTCTGTTCTGTTAATGCTAATGGATGTATCACGTAAATTTAATCGTGACTTATGATTTCTGTATATGATCTGGACGAATTATGAATTTGATATGAAACTGAATTATGATTCGGCGCTATTTTCCATCCGCAAATTGATGTATGATCAGAAAGAACTTTTTAGATTTTTGGGAGGAATGCTCCAAAGATATGCATTAGATTTTTCAGAGAAGTTGGAAAGATCTATCCATCGTTGGCAAACTTTGCTTGCAACAACAGCTCACACTCTAGTTTTGGCATGGCATCATACAAGCCTTGTATGGCGGAAAAAGGGTAAGTCTCTGACTGATTGAGAATAGAGCGTTGCTTGATTTTGAAACTAAGTGAATGACTATTAAGAAGGATTGGAACCGTTGAATGAAAAGTGTTCTGAATTGTTTCGACTAAAGGTAAAATAAGTTTGGAGGACCAAACTTCCTAAAAGAGGGAAGACTGTAATACCCCTGTTCTGTATTATGTTAATTGGTCCCTAATATGAGTATGATTATGTGTTTAGTATGATTTTATGTGCCATATGTGATTTCGAAGTCCTATCTGTTCACCGTAGGAATATCTGTTTGAATAATCTGCTTTGTAAATTAAATTGGAGGCCTTATCGGCCACAGAACCCGGAATTGGTTGCGCCATTGTGATTGGCATGATTTTTAGAACCTACGGTGAAATTTAATTGGAAATTGATTCGGATCAAATTAATTGGATTAAAATAATGACTTAGTGCTCAAATATGTAATGTTGATGATAGTGATTAAGTGAAATGGTATTTAGTGGAGCATTTTACACCAACCCCTCTCTTTTCTTCATTTGGTCGAAATCAACTCCAAGAGAGGATAGGGAGAGCCGAATTAGAGAGAGAAGGTGTAGAAGATTGAGGTTTTGGTCTTGAGGCTTGGAGTTTTAGAAGATTACTCAAGAAATTGCTTTGGATTGAAAGGTTTGAGCCTCCAGGTAAATGGATTCATGAATATTAACTTATAATTTGTGAATTAAAGATAAATTGGTGATCAAGAACAAGAGTTGTGCTATAATTGATGAATTTGAAGTTAAAAATGCACATGCATGTGTAGGATCACCATGATTTTGCATAATCAAGCATGTATTAAGTTGAAAATGGAAATATGAGTGTTGAATCATACATGCAAGCATAGTTTTGTTGAGTTTCATGGTTAGAAGCACATTTGTACCATTTGAAATAGAAATGGAGTCAAGAATTGACATGCATGCATGATTGATGAGGATATGAAGCTTAAATGCATGAATTTAATGTATTGGAAGTAAGTTTGGTATAATTTGGGTTTGCATGTGATTGATTCATGGGAATTGAGCTTCAATATGTTGTAATTTGGTGTTTATATCATGTTGGTATATGTATATGAGTGCTATGGGCTGTGAAATGCAAGAAATATCAGTTTGAATGTGTATTTGAAGCTCAAGAACAGTTCTGGAAAACCCAGAAAGTTTGGTGCCCACTCGAGCGGGGAAACCGCCGCTCGAGCGGAGAATTCAAGCTCCCAACATTTTTTTGACAGACATGGTGTCCGCTCGAGCGGGGAAGTTTACGCTCGAGCGGGAAGCTATGTAGACAGGCAGTCCGCTCGAGCGGGAATTTGAGGTAACCAGCACTTTTGCAAACTTAAGGGTCCGCTCGAGCGGGGACCCTGTTTTCTGAAATTTTGAAAATGCATTCTGTGTTCTGTTTTCCGTTCCCTTTCACTTCTAAACACTCTTAGGCATGCATTGAGCATTGTGATTGAATTAAAGAGATAAGAATAAAGCCTAAAGAGGAATATGTGAATTAAAGAACGGATTGAACTGTTAGTGACCCTTTTGTGTTCATGAAATGTGTAGGGTCAAGCTCCAGGGCAAATCCACAAGCCGATCACTGTGAGTAATATCGATATTTGAATGCTTGTGAATGTCCGATTGTTTATTCCCTTATAAGCTTATGAATTGCTAATTGGGATTGTGGATGTAAGTTAAACATGAATGGACCCAAGGTCGTTTTGATAAACATGAATGGACCAAAGGTCGTTTTGTTAAACATGAATGGACCCAAGGTCGTTTTGATAAACATGAATGGACCAAAGGTCATTTTGTTAAACATGAATGGACCAAAGGTCGTTTTGATAAACATGAATGGACCCAAGGTCGTTTTGTTAAACATGAATGGACCAAAGGTCGTTTTGATAAACATGAATGGACCCGAGGTCGTTTTGATATGAATGAGTGGGCCAAAGGCCGTTTTGACACACATGATTGGGCCAAAGGCCGTTTTGACATAATCGAATGGGCCGAAGGCCTTTTTGACACACATGATTGGGCCAAAGGCCGTTTTGACAAACATGATTGGGCCAAAGGCCGTTTTGACATAATCGAATGGGCCGAAGGCCGTTTTGACACACATGATTGGGCCAAAGGCCTTTTTGACATAATCGAATGGGCCGAAGGCCGTTTTGACATACATGATTGGGCCAAAGGCCGTTTTGACATTGTCGAATGGGCCGAAGGCCGTTTTGACAAGAATGGAAATCTGAATGGGCCAAAGGCCAGAATGTTTGGAACTACAGTCACTTGATTTGAATTTCGTATATCTATATATATATCTGTTAAATACAAATATGAAATGGGCCCAAGGCCGTTTGGAACATGTTCTACACTGTTATGTTACTTCTGTATTTGACTTGATATTATTCATTGGGCTTTCGCTCATGCTCATTCGTGTGTTTGTAGGTGAGCCAAGAGAAGTCCAGACCCAGCCTTAGTGAAGTCGGTATGGAACAACTAAGGTTTTGAGAGAGTCGGCCCTTGTGTCTCACGCACGAGACCCGCCTTTGTCCTTTTGTTATGTATTTACGTTTTGTCAGGTTGGCGAAGTTTTGAATATGTCTATACATTGTTTTCATGGGTTGATTTAGTTTGGATGATCTCGTCTGTATAAAATCTTATGTTATTACACTTTCCGTTGTGAGTTATTAACATATGTACGTATAGAATGTTATGGTGTGCATATAAGCACGGCTCTATGGACAAAGTTTTTAAATTGTGTCCGTTTGGCCCCCCATTAACTCTGTCGAAATACGTTTGGTTGGTTTGAGGCCGTAGGTAATCTCATGATTGTTGGCCGGTTACGTCCTTAACCCACGGGGGCGGGTTCGGGTCGTGACACACATGGTCACCAACTTCAAAAGATAAAAGGTCGTCTCCTCTTATCGGCATAACTTTTCTGTCGACTTTGGGCTGTCGCTAACCTCTTCCTAATGAGGGCAACTTTCTCAGTTGTTTCTCTAACCATTTTTGGACCCAACAACGGTGCATCCCCCACCTCGGCCCAGCAAACCGGTGATCTACAAGGTCGGCTATACGGCCTCGAATGGTGCTATCTCAATGCTAGCTTGGTAACTATTGTTATAGGCAAACTCAATCAACGGTAAGTGCCTCTCTCAAGGCCCTTTGAAATCAAGGACGAGCTCCAAACATGTCCTCAAAGATCTGAATGGTATGCTCTGACTGTCCATCGGTTTGGAGGTGGTAAGCGATGCTAAAAGTTAACTTAGTTCCTAATGGTTACAGGAACTCCATGAAGTCGAACTATCTCTCTAATGTACAACTCTGCCAAATGCTCAACAGAGTCACCGGTGCGCATCGGAATGAAATGCATAGACTTAGTCAACCTATCAACAATCACCCAAACGGCATCATTGCCCCGCTGTGTTCTAGGAAGCTCAACTACAAAATCCATGGTAACGTGTTCCCATTTCCACTCGGTTATCGATAAGGGTTGTAGCAAACCCGATGGCCTTTGGTGTTTGGCCTTCACCTGTTGAAAAGTAAGGCACTTCAACACAAATAAAGCAACATCTTGGTTCATGCCCCTCCTCCAAAACTGACGACTAAGATCATGATATATTTTGGTGCCTCCCGGATGTACCGCAAGGCATGAGTGATGGAACTCTCGAAGTACTTCCTCTCTACAAGATTCTGGTACAAACAAGCGGTCTAGATAACGTACACTTAAATCCGAGTGAATGTTCAGACCCTTTTCTTCGTTCTCAATGGAAATTCTATTTCAGATTGACTCCACTTCACGATCTCCTTGTTGCGCCTCTATGACTTTACTAACCAAGGTAGGTTGAGCACTCAAGGTAAACAAGGTTGCACTCTCACCGGACTCACACAAGTGCAAATCAAACTTGCTGATATCACCTAGCATAACCCATTCCCGAATGGCTACAATTGCCAAACTACTCATGAATTTCCAACTTAAGGCATCGGCCACTACATTGCCCTTTCCCGGATGATAATGTAACTCGAAGTCATAATCCTCCATAAATTCCATCCACCTCCGTTGGCGTAAATTCAAATCTTTTTGGGAAAACAAATACTTTAGACTCTTATGATTGGAGAAAACCTCAAACTTCTCCATATAAATAATGTCTCCAAATTTTTAAGGCAAAAATTACCGCCGCTAATTCCAAGTCATGGTTGGGATAGTTTTTCTCATGAGTTTTCAATTGCTGTGAACCATAAGCCACAACCTTTCCCCCTTGCATCAAGACACGACCAAGCCCATCCCGAGACGCATTACAATAAACGGTGTAACCCAAGCCTCTTTCCAAAATTATCAAGACCGGTGCGGTTGTCAATCTAGTCTTAAACTCTTGGAATGACTTTTCACAAGCCTCACTCCACACAAACTTGACACCCTTTCTAGTCAACTTAGTCAAAGGCGCGGCTAGCCAAGAGAAGTCCCTTACAAAACGTCGATAATACCCCGTTAATCCCAAGAAACTTCGGATTTGAAAAATGTTTTTGTGTTGTCCCCAATCCTGTACCGCATCTATCTTCGAGGAATCTACAGTTACTCCCTCTCTCAACACCACATGACCCAAAAACTTTACCTCGGTTAACCAAAACTTGCATTTCTGAAATTTGGCATACAATTGATACTCTCTAAGCAAATCGAGTACTACCTGTAAGTGAGCCTCATGCTCCTCCTTGGAGGTTGAATAAATTAAGATGTCGTCTACAAAACAATCCAAGTATTCTCAGAAAATTATGTTCATCAAATCCATGAAGGAAGCCAGTGCATTAGTCCACCCAAAAGGCATTACAAGGAATTCATAGTGGCCATAACGTGTACGGAAGGTCGTTTTCTGGGTGTCCTCCTCCCGGACTCTCAACTGATGGTACTCTAACCTCAAATCTATCTTCGAAAAGCAACGAGACCCTCTAAGTTGGTCAAATAAGTTATCTATTCTGGGTAGAGGATACTAATTAATTAACTACAAAACCGATTAGAGAATTACAACAAGTACACTATTCTAACTACTCCACCTTAGGGAGCGAGGAATGCATATGCACGTGCTCTGTTTCCAGAGAGCCTCTGTTGCACAGAGAACACTTGTATTGTTGCCCATTTCCAGAATAACTCTACTCTGTTTAACAAACACACTGCTGAATTTTGCATCAGTGGCCGGCCGGCCAGAAGTAAGGGCCTGCCGACCACTAGTGATAACCGGCTGGCCATCAAAGGTGGCCTGCCGCCCATAGAAAGTGGCCTGCCGGCCACTGCTGCCCAGTTCATCTTGCTGCAACAGAGGACAAACAGAGCATATACGGTATTCTCGAGGGTTGTTTGCACAACTCACCCTTCCTTGTCATGAACAAATCAAAGGAGAAGTAAACTTGAGCCACAAATCACCAACTTAAACAATTTCATTGCATGATGGCTTGTGAACCAAAGTGTGCAAGTTCAATAAATGCATACAACAAACAAGACTCTCAAAAACCCCTCTTTATAATGAATGATCAAGGGAAGTGGTGACAATGAATCTTGAGCAGTTTACATTACTAACAAGTATGAAACGACTCAAGACTCAAGGGTTCAATTAACGTCCGATTGAACCCTACCAAATTGATTATCTTGCACCATTTTAGCCTCAATTTTAGTTACTCAATTTTAGATTACCATCCATCCTTTAATCCATTAAGTCTAATAATGAAATTAAGTCCTCTAATGGAGTGGAGTACCAAACCAAGAGTTAACTAAAGACATGAAAAAGATGACATGCCGGTGATAATGAACCCCTAAAAGGGATTAAACCATTAAGCATGACAACCTCAATCTCATGCTTAAAAGAACAAGAGGCTTGAAACAACTCTCAAACCAAAACAAAAGCCAAGAAATGAGGCAGGTTGCAGAGATGATTAGTGCTGGAAATAAGTGAGAAAAGCATAAATAAATACTATCAACTCAAAGAAGGTCGTGGAACAAAATGGGTACTTGTTATGAAAATGAATTTTAAATATATGAAGGACGTGTTGTTGAACAAATGTGTAAAAGGAACAATGAATGATGTGTTGGCCTTAACCATGAATCATAATTATGGATGACATGATGAATTAATGGATAGTGATGTTGTTTTGGGGTCCGTTTCCCACCGTATTTAAGCCAGCAAAGCGTGAGGTTCCGCATTCCTTCTGGCTAGTGACTAATAAAGCATCAGGTTTCGCATTCCTTCTGGCTAGTGATCGGTAAAGTGCGAGGTTCCGCATTCCTTCTATCTAGTGATCGGTAAAGCGTGGCACTTAATAGAGCTTCCGTTTTCCTTTCGAAGTAGCGCTTGGTAAAGCGTGTGATTTATGGATGTGATTTGTTTATGGATCCGATGATTGTTGTGGACTTGTGGAGAAAATCCTACTGGTATTTGTATATGCAATTGTGATAGATGGAAATGATGGATTTAAATTATTTAAAGTTGAAAGGATGGAACTAATTTGACTTATCTTATATAAATGGATTGTTGAGATGTGTTGGTACTAAATGTTGTTACATGTGTATATTAAAGTGAGGTGAATTAGGATGGGATGATGACTAGTTGTGATTTAAATTATGGAACATATGATCTTTTGTAATACATACTGAGAGGGAAGATTTGCATGACAGTACGGCCGAGCTAAGGCGATGTCGGATTTAACGAAATGCACGGCGCCGAGCTAACCCTGTTGACGCGACTGACTTGCACGGTCATTGACATTGACCGAGCAAGCGCAAACTGGCCCTAGCCGAGCTATGTTCCGGGCAGAGTTCGGAATGGCGAGTGGTAACCGAGCTATTGGGTGACCCGGGCTGGGCCGAGATTGTAGCAAGGCCGGCATGCCTCTGACCGGCCGGCCGAGATGAACGACTCGTGTGACCGAGAATTGAGATGGAATGATTGGAGGCCGGCATGCCTCGCAACCGGTTGGTCCTGATGAGCCGGTCTGGAGTGGCTCGGCCGGAGTGGTCTGGCTTTCACCTGTTCCCAAGGGACAGGTCGGCGATATATAGCTCGGTTGTGTACATGTAGTGGCGATCTTCCACAGGTTATAGGCCGGTCATGGTACCCCAGTTAAGGATGCCACCTGGGCCAATAGCGTGAGGGAAAGGACATCTGCTCCACGAACGCCTCAATACCGTTAGACAGTTCTGTGTGTACTGGTGGAAGGACAAAATCTTTACACGCGTAAGGTGGTAAGAGGCGCGCACTGCCACTTGTCCAGGAAAGGACAACAGAGGTAGTGTGCGCATAATCTCGAGGCTGCATGGCCAGCCTAGAAATTGGGAGAAAGACGAATGTCGAAGGTATGGAATTCACTCTCACAAACGCTCTCCTCTCATTGTCTTCTTCCAAAGTTATCTGACTTGATCGTCGGAGGGTCTTTCCGGCACACCACCGCCGGGCAGCTCACCATTTTTGTGTTGTAGAGGTAGACGTCGTCACCAGGAGCTTAACGTTCAAGGCGTACAGAGAGCGAAGGATATTTCGCCCCCGTACAATTGGCGCCATCTGTGGGAAACTTTGATACTCAACCCTTGTTCTGTAAGCTTCTTCGACCATTTCCATGGCCAACAACGACGAAGTTCCGCTGTCCGTCGTCGATGGTGTCACTCCAGAGTACGTGCGAAGGAGAGAAGGCCCCCCCAATGGTCCAGCCATGGCGGGCCTGGAAACCTCCTCGCGAGGAGCGCATGACAAGCGTGGGAGGAGTTCAGATCGTTCACAGAGTCCAGAGGGCCGCCGACACCGGGGGGAGTCCCGTGAGCAATGCTTGGAACACAAACTCAAGGACCAAGATGTCCTCATTCGCAAGATGGCGGCGGAGATGGAGCTACTGAAGCGCCAAGTTAGGGGGAAGGGTGTCGCTGGAGAGGGCAACCTCAGTGAGCACACCCCCTCCCCTCGCTCTGGCAGTCGCCACCAGAGGAGGACTCATTCAATCTCCATCACCAGGAACTATGGGGTGGGAGACTCAGACCAGCGAGAGGGCAGGTCCTGCATGCGTGACAGCACCTATCGCCCCTCTCGCCCATCGTCGACGTCACGATACTCTTCCTCCTCCCGTTCCAGGGATCTCAGGGACGTGCTGGAGAAGAGAGCACGCCGTCGGGAGGCTCAGAGGGTGCCGGCGCTCCAGAGGTTAAGTGCCCCAGTTCGTTGCAGTGAAGAAGTGGCGATGCCGGCACCCAGAGACATAGCCCTAGTACTGGTGGACAAAGAGCTGGCAAGGCTTATAGCCACGCCGTTGTCCCCAGAGATTGAGAGCGCCCCACTCCCTGCTGGATTCCACCAGCCAAAATTCACTTTGTACGACGGCAAGACGGATCCGTACATGCATGTGAGTCATTACCAGCAAGTGATGGCTGGCCACCGGCGGAACGATGCCTTGATGTGCCTCATATTCCCAGCAAGCTTGGGAGAGCTGGGCTTGAAGTGGTTCGAAAGGCTCCCGAAGGGGAGTATCGAGGGGTGGCAGCAACTAGCGGAAGCCTTCGTCACCAGATTCAAGACCAACACTCGAACACCGAAGGAGGTCGACCATCTCCTGGGCGTCAAGATGGAGTCTGGGAGTTCGCTGAAGGCGTACAACGCGAAGTACTGGGAAACTTACAACGAGATTCTCGACTGCCCTACCAATCTGGCGATCACTCAATACAAGAGGGGTCTCCTAGTCGGACATAGGCTGCGAGATTCACTCACGATGCATCAGCCGACCACCATGGAATCTTTGATGCAGCGGATCAACGAACACATTCATGTGGAAGATGATGCCGCCTCTGCGACCGAGAAGGATAATCCGGTCGCGGTGGACAAAAGGGTAGCGGGGAAAGTTCACTCGGTCGGGCAGGAGGAAAACCGCCCTAATGACCGACCAAAAGATCAGCGTCGAGGGACCGGCGAAAATGACAGAAACAGAAGTCGCAGAAATGACCAGGCTAATGCACCCCGTGACGCAGCAGAAGATGCCAAGAGAAAACTGAAGGCGCGGACAGGGATTACCACGGTCTTCAAAATTCCCATCTACCGCATTTTGAGCGAGATCCGAGGAGAGCCTTTTGTTCGTTGGCCGGCCAAGTTAGGGAGTGCGCAACGAGGCTTCAATCCAAAATATCGCTGCACCTTCCATGAAGAATGGGGTCGCCGGACAGAAGATTGCTTGCTACTCAAACAACATTTAGAGGAATTGGTGGCGGCTGGGCATCTTGACCAATATATTGATGGGGGAGTCAAGGCCGCGCCAACCGGACAAACTGAGCCTAACGGAATGGCCGCCCTAGAAGCGCCCCCGCAAGGTGTGATCAACGTCATCCACGGCATCATTGAACCAGCAAGGGTCTGCGAGCTGAGAGGGATGATCAAGAAGGCCGAGCACATGAGGGAAGTGCTCTCAGTCCAGCCTGCGGTAAAGAGGGGAAAAACCGAGGAGAAAGACATCCTTTCGTTCTTTACCAAAGACTTGGAAAGGGTGCAGATGCCGCACAATGACGCCTTGGTGGTGACCCTTCGCGTCAAAGATTTCGATATCAAGAGAATATTGATCGACCAGGGAAGTTCGGTCGAAATAATGTATTATGACGCGTTCAAACAAATAAAGTTGGAAGACAAGGATTTGGCTCCTGCAGTATCTCCTTTGGTTGGCTTCAACTCGCAACCAGAATGGCCGATTGGAAAGATCATCTTACCGGTCAGGACGGGATCGGTTGTGAAGCAGGTAGAATTCTGGGTGCTCAAAGTGCCATCGACTTACAATTTGATTCTGGGCAGAGGTTGGCTGCACGCCATGCAAGCAGTTGCTTCGACCTTTCACCAAGTCATGCGCTTTCCGACATCGAGTGGGCAAATAGAAGAAGGCTGAGGAGACCAGGTGATGGCCAAACAATGCTTTGTTGCGGTAAATGGCAGCCGAGCGGCCAAAGGGTTTGTTCAGATGATCGAGGGGCCCGAGGGGAAGGAGGTCCTAGAAGACGTGGGTAGAAAGGCCGAGGAAAAATCAGTCGAAGATTTGGTGGAAGTGCGCATTGACGAAAACGATCCGATCAAGTTTTTCCTCCTAGGATTATCCTTGTCCAGCGCCGAACGAGCAGATTATGTCAATTTCTTGGTTTCCAACTTGGAGGCTTTTGCATGGACGCCTTACGATATGCTTGGCATCGACCCAAGCTTCATTTGCCACCAGCTGAATGTCTTCCCTAATGCACGGCTAGTCATACAGAGGACGCGCCGTTCGGCTTTGCGCTATGCTGAAGTGGTGGCGGAGGAAGTGAAGAAATTGTTGGAAGCCAGAGCCATAGAGGAGGTGCAATACCCGCGGTGGATATCTAACACGGTGGTGGTTCCTAAGAAGAACGGCAAGTGGCGAGTCTGCGTGGATTACAAAACTGTCAACCACGCATGCCCAAAGGATAGCTTTCCTCTCCCTCAAATTGACCAGTTGGTGGACTTAATCGCTGGCCATCAGAGGTTTAGCTTCTTGGATGCATATCGCGGCTATCACCAAATAGCCATGTACAAGCCAAACAGAGAGATCACGTCGTTCACCACCCCCAGAGGCTTGTATTGCTACAAGGTCATGCCGTTCGGATTGAAGAATGCCGGAGCAACATTTCAGCGGATGGTGACAAAGATGTTCGCTCCTCTCTTGGGCCGAACTATGGAAGCCTATATCGACGATATGGTGGTAAAAAGTAAGGAAAAGTCTCAGCACCTCGCCGACCTAGCAGAAATGTTTGCCATACTCAAGCACCACAAGCTTCGCCTGAACGCCTCTAAGTGCGCCTTTGGAGTTGGCACTGGGAAATTCCTAGGTTTTCTGGTCACGAACCGGGGAATTGAGGCCGACCCATCGCAAATCAAGGCAATACAAGAGTTGGAGCGCCCGAACTCCACGAAAGACGTGCAACATCTTGCCGGGATGGCAGCCGCGCTGAACAGATTTATCAGCCGGTCTTCGGATCGTTGCAGGCCCTTCTTCAAAACTTTGAAGTCTAAATTCTTTTGGAATGAAGAGTGCGACCGTGCTTTGACAGACTTAAAGGTGTATCTCTCCTCAGCCCCAATTTTGGTCACGCCTCAGCTGAGCGAGGAGTTATATCTCTACTTGGCGGTCTCTCAACATGCGGTGAGCGCTGCTCTAATCCATGAGGAAGGCATCCAACACTTGCCCATTTTTTATGTGAGCAAGACTCTGCTCCCGGCCGAAACAAGATATCTTTCCTTGGAAAAACTGGCGTTGGCTTTAATGATGGCGTCAAGGAAGCTGGCGCACTATTTTCATGCCCATACAATAGTAGTGTTAACCGAGTTCCCGCTCAAGGTGCTTTTCGAAAAAGCGGACTTCACTGGGAGAATTCTGAAATGGGCCGTGGAATTGGGCCAGTACGACATTAAGTTCCGACCGCGCACCGCGATCAAGGCTCAAGCCCTTGCGGATTTTGTGGCGGAATTTGCCCCTGGAACACATCCAGTCTGCCCGATTGATTTGGTTAGTGCGGATTTGGCACAGCCCATGGTCCAGGCAACAGAGATAAGTGTTAACTCGCGAGCAGGAGAAGGGCAAAGCTCGACCGAAATAGCAAAGGCCGACGACTCATTGAAAGAAGAACCCAACAAGGACGCGGAAAGAGACCAGATTGGGCCTATCAGAGACTTGGAATTAAGAAGCTCCCAAAATCCGTCTGATTGCTGGAAGCTGTTCATTGGCGAGATGTGGAAACTATTCGTCGATGGGGCGTCCAATAGGCATGGAGCCGAGCTGGGAATTGTACTGACTTCGCCAGATGGCTGATTATTGAGCAAGCAATTACGCTCGGCTTCCCAGCATCCAACAATGAGGCGGAGTATGAAGCCCTCCTCGCCGGTCTAAGAAGCGCGCTGAGAATGAAGGTCACAACCCTTATGGTGTTCAGCGACTCCAAGCTGGTGGTCAATCAAGTCTCAGGGGAGTATGAGGCCAAAGATGAAAGAATGGCCAAGTATCAGGCGCTGGTGCGAACGGAAGTCAAGAAGTTCGATGCCATCAGAGTTGAACATATCAACCGCGAAGGAAACAGCACGGCCGATGAATTGGCCGGTCTCGCTTCCACTCAGACAACCTTTCCCAATCCCTTGATGATTGAATTTTTACCCCGGCCAAGCATTGAGGAACCAGAAGCAACCGAGGTACTCTGCACCGACTTGGGACCTTCCTGGATGGACCCCATCGTCGCCTTTCTGAAAGATCGAATTCTACCAGAAGAAAAGAAGGCGGCCCACAAGATCCGGGCAAAGTCAGAGCGGTTTTGGCTCTCCCCCTCCGGAGCCTTGTACAAGAAATCTTTCACGGGGCCGTATTGAAGTGTGTCCACCCCTCTAAGGTGGAAGCTTTCCTCTATGAGATCCATGAAGGCATCTGCGGCAGCCATACTGGGGGTAGATCTCTAGCATACCGAGCAATCTCGCAGGGTTATTGGTGGCCGTGCATGCAGGCGAACGCGCAGAAATATGTTCGTAGATGCGAGAAATGTCAGAAATTTGCTCACCAGATCCACCAACCAGCGAGGGAATTGCTCTCCCTTACAAGTCCTTGGCCGTTCGCTCTCTGGGGATTGGATATTGTTGGACCCCTCCCAGTCGCACCGGGCAATCGCAAGTTTTTCGTTGCCGCCACCGACTATTTCACCAAGTGGGTGGAGGCCGAGCCACTGGCAACCATTAAGGAGAAGGACATTAAGAAATTTGTTTGGCAAAATGTGATCACTCGCTTCGGTATACCCAGGGCGCTCATCTCAGATAATGGCACTCAATTCGATGGGAAACTCTTTCACGGATTTTGCGAAGAGTTGAAAATCGAGTTCTACAACTCAACGCCGGCCTATCCTCAGTCGAATGGTCAAGCAAAGGCCTCAAACAAGACCATTCTGGATGGGCTGAAGAAGCGGCTTGAGAAGGCTAAGGGAAAGTGGGCTGAAGAGTTTCCTAATGTGCTGTGGGCATACCGCACTACGCCAAGGCGATCGACTGGAGAGACGCCGTTCGCTTTGGCCTATGGTATGGAGGCCATCATCCCATTAGAAATTGGCATGCCAACCATCCGCTCAGAAAGTTTCCAACCAGACCTGAACAATGAAGTCGTGGCATTAGAGCTGGATCTTGCTGAAGAAAGACGAGAGCGCGCATTAATCCACATAGCGGCCTATCAGCAGGAACTCTCTAAAAAATACAACAAGGCAGTGCACCCCAGGCTATTCAAGATTGGGGATTGGGTCTTAAGGAAAGTGCTTGGCAACACAGTGATCCCTGGTGAAGGAAAGCTCGGCGCAAATTGGAAAGGACCATACAAGGTGGTTGGACTAGCTGGCAAGAGGGCATACCATCTGGAAGATTTAGATGGCAAGGCTGTCCCCTGACCATGGAATGCAGCCAACCTTAAGGTCTTTTACTTTTGAAATGTAATTTGCTTATGTCGTTAGGCTTTTCTAGACCCCTAGCCCTTTGGCACTTGATGTAAAAGATAGCAATGTTTTGTAATGAAAATTAGTCTCTTCTTGTTTGGTATTACGTTTGTCCAATGATGTAGTAAGACACAAGAAGCATTTATGGATGCCAGGGTCAAGAGCCGACCTGAATGTGACCGGACTGTTTTTCTCGGAATGGGAGCAGACCGCACAAACAGTTGCGTATGGAGCAATGCGCATTAAGAGCGAGCTGGTTTTGCTCGCCCAGTGGGAATGTTGGCGGCATGACCAACCTAACTAAAACATTGGTGTTTTGCCCAATGTAGGAGCCGAGCTGATTTTGCTCGGCCCATTTGGCATATTGGTGTCTTGTCCAATATGGGAAACGAGCTGATTTTGCTCGGCGGAATTGGCAATGTTGGTGTCTTGCCCAACAGTCATAAGGCCGAGGGGCTGGCTTTGCTCGGCTAAAGGAGAATATTGGGGTAAAAAAAAAAAATGAATGAAAGGCGAGCTGGTTTTTGCTCGGCCGTATTGAAGTACTACAGTCCGAGCGGATTTTGCTCGGCCATGTGCAAAACATCATTTCATTTGAAAGTGCAACTACTAGTCTTGACTAGACTACTTGTGAGCTGATTTTAGCTCGGCAGTTTGTGCGGTTAGGCCGACCTGCCAGTTGATCAAAGTTTGAAGCAAGAAATTCACACATACGAAAGCCGAGCAGGAACAGCCAATGAACGTGCAAAAAGTTGAAACTTCATTAATAGAAGAAATTCAGTACAGAAGGCGGGGCATAGCCCGGTTACATTGCAAAACAAAGAAAGAAAAAGAAGAATACAAAAACAAAGGAAAATGAAAAAGGAAATTTTTAGTCTAGAACAAGGTTTTGCTCGGTTGTTTCTTCCGTCTGCTCGCCAACGACGGCTGTTTGCTCCGGCAGGCTTTCCTCGGCTTCATTGTCGTCGCCCTCTACCGTGAGAACCACCCGATCAATTACTTCATCTTCGGTATTTGGAGATGCTTTGGGTGGAGTTTGCTCGGTTTGTTCCGTGGCGGCGGCTTCTTCCTCAGCCTCTTTCCTCGCCTCGGCAATAAGTCGGTTTTGTGCGGCGCTGGCGTATGCTTGTAGATAGACCGGGATATACGCAGGGAACGGGTTGATGAACATGTCAGAATCCTGACCAAGGCCAACTTTCTCTACGGCGGCTTTCCAGCCGCACTGGAAAAAGATGTCCTTGGTAGCTCGGACTTGACGCTCATAGGTCTTCTCCCCCTGAGCGTATCCACGGTCTTCTGCGTCTTCAACCGCCTTGTCTTTCTCGGCCTTTTGGGCGTCACGCAGCTTGCGCAGCTCGGCGAGGTACCGAGCTTTGGTTGACTTCACGGCCCGTTGCTTTTCAGTTTCTGCTCGGTCAACCTTCTGCTTCAGTTCATCCCACTCTGCCGCGATAGCCTCCTGCGCAGCCCTCAGTTTGGCTATCTCGGCCTTTTGCTCTTTGTTCTCGGCGATTGCATCGCGCAAGCTCTGCCGCACCTTTATTATCCGGTCGTGGGCCAGGTAATTCTTTTGTGCGGCCTGCATGCAAGGGAAAGATTGTAAGTGTTTGAGGAACCGAATAATAACCGAGCAAACAGTTGAAGCAAAAAAAATTGAAAGCTTACCAGCACGATGGATTTAGCCGCCGAGCGTAGGACCTTTAGGTTGGACAGCTCGTCATGTTTCTTCATGTCTGCTGGAAGGATTAACCCCTTGGTCATGTTGAAACCAAGGGAGTAATCCTTGTCAGCATAGACAGAATCCTCGGCCGACACTGGCCGGCCATTGTACACGAACTCGGGCGCCCAGGCCGGGGGGGTGGCCGGGCCCTTGCCCTTGGATTTGCTGGCCCATTGTTGCTCGGTTTGGTCACCCGGCTCGGTGGAGGCAACCTCGGCTGAGTCTTCATCGACAAGGTTTTGCCCGGGCAGCTCCTTCCTTGGCCTCTTCTTTGACCGGCCAGCCTGTTGCTCGCTAGCAAGTGCAAGAACAGCTTCGATTTGACCGGCTGGGGTCGAGGAAGTTCCCCCGGTCGCCTCTGGGGGTTGGGACTCCCCCTCCTCTCCGGTGATCATGGACTTAATGGCCCTGATTTTTGCCATTTCTTGCTCCGCGGTGAGTGGAACGAGTCTGATCGGTGGAAGAGTTGGGTCTGGTTCTGAGGATGGGGCGCGCAGAAAGTAAGTCACGCGGCTTTTGCGCGGCGCCTGGTAGTGGTATGTTTGTTCAAAACCGAGCAGTTTTGATGCTTCTCTCTCCTCGGCTGGGTGACGGAGGAGAGCTCGGATGGCTTCTGGGTCGGCCTGATGATAGTCAGCTGCCAAGTGTCTATCTGCAAGAAGAAGGCAAGTGTTAGATCGGCGAAGACGACAAAAAAAGAAATGCAGAGAGAAGGTAGTACGGTCGGCCGGGCTACATACCAGCACTGCCAAAATCTTTCCTAATGTACCAGCCCGGTATGGGCGCCTCTATGTCCTCATAATTACCGGACACCCAGAGGAAGTCGTCATCGTTGGCTTCTTTGTCTGGGTTGCCTTCGATGAGTTTTGCTCGGCCCTTCTTGACTTTGAGGTACCAGCAAAACCCACCCTTATTTTTACTAAAGCTGTATTGGTGAAAAATTTCTGCGAGGCCGAGATTGAGACCGAGCCTTCGGTTCAGCTCGGCGACGCCATTTATTATCTTGAACGTGTTGGTGGAAACTTGGCTCGGGCAAAGCCTTGTCTGCCTCAAAAATTCGCAGAGCAAGGGTTGCACCGGGAAGCGGACTCTTCCCTCTACTATGGAAACGACCGTGAAGGGGCACCGGTCTAAGTCCCCCCATGGTGTATCTCCCTTCTTAGCGAGCTCTAAGACGACGTCATTGGGGACGTTGTACTCCCTACGGAACTCGGTCATTGCACCGGGCGTGCTAACCATGAACCGGTACTTCCCCATTTATGTTGGTCTTGTTCGGTTTTGTATCTCGGTCAAAAACGTTGGTGTGTTTGCTCGAACTTTGAGCTGCACCAGTTATAATGCTGGACTGGCTTGGTCGGTCCTATTTGTTCTGCATGTTGAAAAATAAGGCCAAGGGTTAGCACGGCAGATATTGCGCGGCTCCTAATGGAAATAGCTCAGAGAAGGATTTGGTGTTTTGACCGGCAAGTCTCAGCTCGGTTTAACTACATGTGTGCCTAATCCTAGTCCGGTTCTAGCTCGGTTAAGGCTACGCGCAGGATCTAGTTGATCCTTCAGCTTGATCAATGTATCAGGGGAGTTTTCAGCTGTAGTTCGGTCCACTCTACTAGCCGATCTAATGGGGAATTCAGCTCGGTTGCAGCTTCAGCGAGGAGCCACAAACAGTTTTTGCTTGGTTATTGTTCTACCTACGGATCTAAATGAGCGTTTAGCTCGGCCCAACCTAGATTCAAACTGTTCTTCCCATAAACAGGTCGAACCAGTTCGAACCCAGGAAGAACAAGAGGCACGAAGGCCCCATCATTTCCCAATGTTTCCGTTTGCCCTAGGGTGTGCAGGTTTTAAACAAAGAGAGGGGGCACGAGTAATCACACACAAGAATACGAAGAACAGTGGAGCAAAAATGAAGAACACGCTTGAAGAACTTGAAAATAGAAACTAAAAATGCAATAAGGGGGAAGAAAAACTTACCACAAGACGAAGGTGGGCCTTGAGAACTCGAATGCAGCAGCAGATGAGGCGATTTCTCAGAGGATATGCTAACTGGGGTTTAGGGTTTGCTTGAGGCTCAGAGAAGAAGGTGAATAGTAAAGGGCCAGAGGGACCCTTCGTTTGTGTATAAAAAGGGGGGGAAAGAAACCCAAACGGCTGCGCCGTTTGAATTTTGCGCGTGCAAGGCAGCTGGCTGCACGACCCAATGAGGAGACGCCACGTGGCACTGAGAAGGCGGCTGTCAGTACGGCTGTACGACTTTTGATGGGACTGCAGATGTAATGGCCGGCCAATTGAGATAGCTCGGCGACTGAAGTGTCCCTAATTGAGATTGCTCAGCGACAAAAGTGACCCCAATTGTGCTATAGCTCGGAGGCAGGCATTCCTTATTCAAGTCCGGCCTGGCGATGGTGCAACTCAACCTTAGCTCGGACACGGTGGTAAACCCAATCACGATAGCTCGGATGGGTTTAAGGGGCAATTGAGAGGGAAGATTTGCATGACAGTACGACCGAGCTAAGGCGACGTCGGATTTAACGAAATGCACGGCGCCGAGCTAACCCTGTTGACGCGACTGACTTGCACGGTCATTGACATTGACCGAGCAAGCGCAAACTGGCCCTAGCCGAGCTGTGTTCCGGGCAGAGTTCGAAATGGCGAGTGGTAACCGAGCTATTGGGTGACCCAGGCTGGGCCGATTGCAGCAAGGCCGGCATGCCTCTGACCGGCCGGCCGAGATGAACGGCTCGTGTGACCGAGAATTGAGATGGAATGATTGGAGGCCGGCATGCCTCGCAACCGGTTGGTCCTGATGAGCCGGTCTGGAGTGGCTCGGCCGGAGTGGTCTGGCTTTCACCTGTTTCCAAGGGACAGGTCGGCGATATATAGCTCGGTTGTGTACATGTAGTGGCGATCTTCCACAGGTTATAGGCCGATCATGGTACCCTGGTTAAGGATGCCACCTGGGCCAATAGCGTGAGGGAAAGGACATCTGCTCCACGAACGCCTCAATACCGTTAGACAGTTCTGTGTGTACTGGTGGAAGGACAAAATCTTTACACGCGTAAGGTGGTAAGAGGCGTGCACTGCCACCTATCCAGGGAAGAACAACAGAGGTAGTGCGCGCATAATCTCGAGGCTACATGGCCAGCCTAGAAATGGGGAGAAAGACGAACGTCGAAGGTATAGAATTCACTCTCACAAACGCTCTCCTCTCATTGTCTTCTTCCAAAGTTATCTAACTTGATCGTTGGAGGGTCTTTCCGGCACACCACCGCCGGGCAGCTCACCATTTTTGTGTTGCAGAGGTAGACGTCTTCACCAGGAGCTTAACGTTCAAGGCGTACGGAGAGCGTAGGATATTTCGCCCCCGTACACATACTATTGGTTGTAACCTTATGAAAAGTTAAGAAAGGAACCCTAAGAAAGATGGTTAGTAATTGGTACAAGAATATTAAGAAGATAAAAGAAAAAGTTTTCTGGTGGATTTTTATTTTGGAAAGGTGCTACCTATATATATTGTATTTTGAATACAAATGGCACATTATCTACTTATGTATCATTCCGTAGCATGCATGATCACATATATCTGTATATCTTATTGTTGTGAGTCATTGAAGATTCCTACTGGGCATACTTGTTCATCCCACGTTGTTTTTACCATTTTTCAGGAAAGGATACAAGAACATCTGTTGGAGCTTCAAGAACTCTATTGGTCTTTTGCGTGTATTTTTATCTAGTGTATAAAGGGAATGTAAATTATGATTTGGACATATGTAATTATTTATTGTAGCACTTCATTGGAAGCTTGGCATGTATTATTATTATGCTCATTCGAGAGGAAACAATATTTCTATTACACAAGTGTAGTAACTATTTGTAATTATAAATGTATAGAATAAATAGACTTAACTCAAAGGTTTTGGTAATGATTTCGAGTAATAAAAATTGGAGTGTGACAACTTGGTATCAGAGCTAATCGGGTTTGAATACCTGAAGCTCGTGGGAAGTGGTTTTAACCACAATGGGTTGGCTTCGTTTGGTGAGGACGTTTGCATATAGGAAATATGATGTGTAGGAGATTATGTGTTGTATTTGTGTGAGCATGAGTTAAGTTTTAGGGATAGTGCTCATAGCCGGCTAACTTGCTTTGAGATCTTATTGGAAACGCGTCTGATCAACGCGGTTTCTGGTGAGAGTTCCTTGAAAGTTCCAGGACAAGTGGCTATCATTGTAAACTTGACTTGATTATGTGACTTGATGCTTAAAGTTGTTTATGTGTTATGTGATTATATGTTAAGCTGGTTTCATGTTTTGGTGGGAAGAGTAAGTGTTTCGAGAAAGGACTAGAATTATGTTGACTTGTGCTTGATGTTGTCATTGATAGGATGTCAGGGCGAGCTAGTAGAGGTCGTGTTAGGACTAGGAGTACTGGTAGAGGAACAACAGTCCCAGTGGTAACCGCACCTGTAGCACCGTCTCTGGGAGAAGAGATTGCACGTGAGATCGTAAGAGGAGATTTTAAGTCGCAATGAGGGAGACGAGTCTCGTGCCCTCTAGATCACTAAGTTATTCTTTTGCTTTAACTCACCAGAGTTCACAGGAGGGTCAGAATCATTAGAGGCAGCGAGTTGGTTAGAACAGATCACCAAAACTCTTGATATGCTCAGAGTCACGGACGAGGGGTGGAGAGTGGCATTAGCGAGTTTTTTGTTGAGATGATGGTTGTCAATCTTGTATTGTACTGGCCGGCATCAGGCGGTACGTACCATACTATAGAAAAAATGGAGTACAAATAGGCTACTATTGTTTCGATTAATTTCTCGGTAAGTACTGGCCAATTTTGTAAATAATAGATAATACTGGCCGAAAAATGTAATTCTGATGAAATTGAAAGATACGCAAGCAAAAATGAATTTCTGAATTTTTTTGTTTTATTATATATATAGATTATATCAAATATATTATATGATATACGTTGTTGTCTTGAAAAAAACAAAATAATATAATTTTAGATGGTTAAATTATATACTACTCTACAATATTTTTGATACATACAAAATATTTTTAGAATAAATTTGAAACGATATCCAAAAACATATTGGTATCGATAGATAGCATACGAATTGAAAAAATAATATTTTATCCGGTACGAAATTAATAATGACAATATAATATTTAGTTATATATTTTTTTTAATTATAACCTAAAAAATATAAAATTAAACATTTTTTCCCCCCTCTAACTATAAAGTCATATATCTTGATTATAAATTAGCTGTGATAAAATTAGTTTTGTGGCGAAATAAATAGAATCACCGATAAATATAAATAATTATTTAGAGATAACAATTGAAAATCGACCCGACGGGGATCCGAGCCCCCGACCTCGAATTGAGCGGTTATTCCTCGAAAAATATTTTTGACGGGCCGGGAATGATATTAAAAATTAAATCTCCAATGATATTCGGGCCGAGAATGAGAATACATGTTTCAGCCCCGGACCCGGCCCGACCACAGCCCAATTGCCCCGGCGTGAATTTACTATTTTGCCTTGCTTATATATAACATATGCGTGTGTGTGTGTATAGGGTTTTGGCTGACCACTCTCACACACAGCCCCTCTCTCTGCTCTCTCTCTCTCTCTCTCACTCTCTCTGTCTATCTATCTCTAGGGTTTTGCCTTCCCCTCTCTGTCTTTCACACAACGACGTCGACGGCGCCGATCCTCCCTCCCTCGCCGCTGCTGGTTAGAACTTAGAGTTTTGCCTCCCTCTCTCTGCTGTGTAGGGTTTTGGCTGACCACGACGGCTGCTGGCCCCTAGCCGCCACTCCTCCCTCACCGCCGATTTCAAAGGGTATCTTTCTCTCTCTCTCTCTCTCTCTCTCTCTCTCTCTCTGGATTTCGAGATAGGGGGGTTTACATACATATATATATATATATATATATGTGTGTGTATATATCTCTGTTCGACCTCTGTTTTTTTTTTTTCCTCTAAATTTATTTATTTTAAATATATATATATATATATATATATGATCTCGATCTAATCACTTGAGTTCTTGATCTGTAATGGATTGTTAAAATATGTAAGCTCAGTTTATGTAATGGATTTCAAAGTTATGGGACTTGATAATAAAGAAACACAACTAGGATTTGTTATGTAATGTAATCTCAGTTCTTAATATCAGTTCAAAGTTTATGTAATGTAATCTCAGTTCTTGATCTGTTATTGATCTGACATTTGGTTTGCTATTCTGTGTGTAGAAAAAAAAAAAAAAAAAAAAAAAACTGAAATGTTACAATAATCCGGGGATTTTTTGGGGGCGGGGCCGGGGGCGGGCAATGGGTCCCCATCGGGGGCGGGGACGGGGAAATTGTCACTTTCGGGGATCGGGGACAGGGGTTGTAGTCCCCGGCCCCGCCCCTTTTGCCATCTCTATAATTATCCCTTTATTATAACTTCTACGCAATAGCCTTCTTGTCAGTCTGATCCACCACCACCACCACCACCACCACCACCACCAGCGGCGAGTCGGACCTGTTTCATTGCCATTCATCGCTGCCTGTCCTGTGCCAGTAGGTTTACTTTTTATTTGTTTTTTTTGGTCTTAAATCTCTTTTTTGAACTCACTCTATTGCATCAGATTTCATGATATTCAAAAATCTCAACAGAGAAAATATAAATTTGTTAGGGGTTTTCCTCAATTGGGATTGTATTGTGAATGAATTTTGACTTTCTATCGTTTATTTCCCCGTGATTGTTTGCCCTCTCACCCTATTCTGTTTTTTCAATCTGCAATCCTAGGGTTCAATCAATGACAGTTTTGTTTTCATTTTGTTTGTTTGGATCTTCAATCTTTTGTTTTGATTGACAGAAAGTAAAAACAACTACAACAATTTACTAATTTTTGTTGTCTAGGGTTTTCGTGCTTGTTTCATTATCTATACGAGAGAACATGGCTTCCTGTACAAGCCTTGTTTGGGACAAGTCCAAATTTGAAAATGCATCTTCTTCATCGGCAAAGAAGCAAAGGTGCGAGGATTTCCCACCACCACCACCACCACCACCATCTTTATCAGAAAAAACAGATCCAAGATCGATTATCAAAGTCTATAACTATGATTCAGATGATGAGATAAATTATGAAGATGTGGATGAGTTTGGAGTGCATGAGATGACTGACAAGGAATATAAGGAGTATTCTAGGCAGATAAAGGAAAGTAAGGTAGTACATATGTTTCTTTTTAATTACTTTATTCATGATTCATTATCTTAATTTTCTTTGTAGTCATATATCTACACATTTGTTTATATTATCCTAATTGTGAGCTTACACTTACAGGGCTTTGATGTCATGGACTTTCCAAAGTCCTTCGGATGTGGTAAAATTATGCCTATTATAAACCTCGATCATCATGCTAACCACCTCAAATCTCTTTCTGAATTAGCCCTCAAGGAATACAATGAGAAAGAGGTGTTTCCTTTTTAATTTAACTTTATTTAGTTTTTTTTTGGTTTCTTCAATCTCCATTTTGAATTATAAATCTGTCACACACACACACACACACACACACACACACACACACACACACACACACACACACACAATGTTCTTAATTAGCCTCTTTTGTTCATATTCTGTGTGTAGAAAACAAAGCTAGAGTTTGTGAAACTTGTAAAGGCAAACCTGGAACCATGTGAGGGCTTTCAATATTATATCACCTTTGATGTCAAGGATGCTGATGCTGTTGATGGTCCTATTCTAACATTTCAAGCTTTGGTGTGGGATGGGATTGACGAGATTGAAGTAGTGCTTTGTAGGCTGGAAATTAGTAATTAATCAAGGTAAATAAACTAGTTGGGTATGATAATTTTGAGAGATATTACTTTAAAATGATTTCATGTTCGTAGTTCTTTGGTTGCTGACCGGAAAACTTTTCTATTCTTTCTCAATTTACATTTATTGTCTTAATGAAGTATTGTCCATATTGATATCCTCTTTTGTTTGCTTTAGTGGCATATTTTAACAATGCTTAATGATGCAGAGTAAGCATTTATACCCAATAACAATTTTACCCCATTTGAGACGTGCAAGTGATGGATTTCTCCGTCATTAAAACATTCTTATAAATATTCATATGTGATGAAATTAAAGCTCTCAAAGTCTTATCTTGTTCTTTTCATCACCAAAATTATTACTATTTGTGTGGCTCTCGGATTTTTTTTCTTGAGAACTAGTGTATTTTCTTCTATTACTGTTGGATTTCCAAGTTTATTGAGTTCATCTTCAACTACTCTATATCCCAAGATTTAGAAGGGCCCTAGGAAGCACGAACACTACTGTGGAGGAAGGGTCTTGTGTCCGACACTTGTGGCGGACTTGACACCCTTTGGACACTCCTAAAAGGGTGCCCGACATGTCTTCAACGTGTTTTAATTAAAAAATCAATTGCATAATATTGGATACTTTACCAACACATTGTGGACATATCTTGATCCTTCTGAACATGTCCTATATGGTGGATCTCGTCATTATAACAATGTTGTGTCTTTATAATACAACTTATGCATTCGAAATATGTTTTAAAACGCTTATTAGAAGAATACATCTTGTGTGAATTATGTTACATGGACTTGGTTATGAGTGCTAGGTGTTGGTGTGGGTGCCGGTGTGTGCCCAACGTTAGATCTTCATTAATTTAAATTTTAGGATATCAGGATATGCACCCAAAATGTATATGGGTTTGGGGACACACCTCAAACACACACATATATATTGCATATTGTTTACTATTCTTAGATAACATGTAGTAAATTATTTGGAAATTACATTAAATTGAATGGGATCTAACGAACATAAGGAATACAAAAATAATTTGATGTGTGAGAAACTAGAAATGTTTCTTTACTAGCTAATGTGAGTGTCTTTTCTTCATATATTAGATAAACTTAGAGGATTTGAGTATCTAAATTGGATACGGGTGTTTGACACATATCACACACCATATTTGGCGGACACGGGTATATTAAGGGAAGTAGAAGAGTCCATGTAACATAGTGTGTAATATAATGTTCGATAATTGTTTTGCATTCTTTTGAATGTAATTGGTATGTGAATGATATGTTGATGTTTAAGTTATGAAAAATCTTTTAATGTATAAAATGTGTTGTGTTACATATTTTTTATTATCTTTGAATAAATTATTCATATATATGATATATAACAAATTTGTAAAAACATAAAATTTTAACGTGTCCCAAGCATGTTATGTCCTACTTTCTTTTATGAAAATCGACATGTCAGCGTGTCCATGTTGTATATATGCTACATAGGAATGGCCTTTAGGTTTCCAGACCTGGAAAGCATCTGTTGTACTTCAGCCTTTAAATCTACCAAATTTCGATGGGTTTTTATAGTTCTGTCTTGGATCTTCCTCCTTTTGAAATAGGTATGTCTTTATCTTTAATTTCTCTTTGCACTTGCTGAATTTCGCCATTCATCCTTGCATTCTGTCTCACTGTAACACTGTTGGTTATCTCCCTAGCTACCCATTGTGAATATTCTTTTCAACTTTTGCTCATTCCAGAATTTCAACAATATTCATTTGTTTCATCTAATTCTCCATTCTTGATGCAGTACTCTTAATATTCAGATCTGGTTTCAAATTCTTGTTGTTTGACAATTACCATATCTCTAGATTGTCATTCGCTTACATTCTATTTGTGGCTTTCTCGTAGTTCAAGAAATTTAGGGATTCTTGATTTGAATTCTCCATAGAGAAAGCTCATGCGATACAATAGCCACCTTCGGAGCACCATTCTTACCTTGGATTTTAGGAAATTCAACTTCAAAATTTGATCCAAATTCACTGGTAGACATTGCAAATTAGGATCTGTTGCTACAATTTGCTTGCACCAGAGATTAGGTAGAGAGAATTTAGGGTAGAAGCTTTTATTTTCACTTAATTTTTTCTAGTAATGCTATAATGTTCCATTTAAGTCTTGACTTCTGAGAATTTTTTCGATAGATGAAATTCTCTCAGCATTCAGGGAGTATGCAAATTTTTGCCAATACATCAGTTGTCCGATTGTGAAGCTTTCAAAACCTTAAAAGTAGGATTCTCAGCATTCAATTCTGGCAATTCCGGATTGAAAAGAGATACAGGATCTCAATTGCCATAGGAATTAGCGAAAGTTTCAGAGAATTGAGAAGCAGAGGATTACTATAGACAGGGATGCAAGAGAGTATATTGCTGAAGAGATAGCAGTCATAGAGAGACCATTGAGAGGTGGTCTCTTGAGCACCAGTGGAGATGCATATCCAAGCCTTGGATCTCTGTTATTTTGGATTGTAAATCCATTATTGGCCATTTGAGGGACTCAAATTTGGAGGCGAGCCTTGTTTAACCACTAACTTCCCCCACTTCGTCTTGCTTTTCCTACCAAATTGAATATTATTCATTATGACCCAATTCTTTTTGTGTTGATTGTTGATTGCTTTTATTTTCAGTTGATTGATTTTTACGTTCGATTATTAGGGGCATGATTGAATATAAAGGAATTTTCCTTTTCCCCATGTTTGATGGGTTGTTGGTTACTGAACCGATCGATTTGAACCAATATAAATTGGTTCAGCTTGGTAGTTTACTTGTCTCATCAGTTTTGGTGCTGATTTGCAAAAAAACCTTCAAGTTTGGTTTGGTGAAAAAAATCTCATACCCCGAGCAAGTCGAATAGTTGGATACGTGTTGGGCACATGTCCATATGTGTCTTATTATTTCTTTATCTTTTTTTACATCCAAACACGTTTCAGACACTTTGGAAATACACGTGTCCATTGTTTAGATACATAAGAAACACATTACAAGTTTGGAAAACATAACTTGAGTTGATGTCCAATGACAGATAAAAACAATTTAGTTTAATATCTATTATTAATCTCTTTATTACTTAAGGAATTAGTGTTATGTTGTATATATTTTTTAATTATCTTTGAAAGAAATAATCATATTTATGATATATAATAATTGGAATTTGGACTTTATATAGATTGATATATGCAGGAAATCAGGTGTAATTTAAATGAGATCGGGGTTTGAATTTACTAAAAGCTTTGAACACTAAGGATATATTGGTGGCTCATATGAATCTTGGTGGCCATGGTTAAATATTTCGATATATGAAGTCCATGTTATTTCTGTCTTTAGAGAAATATGAAAGTCAATTAATGCCCCTAGCTAGTTTTGGATTTAGTCTTAGCTGAGTTGAGCTGATTTGTTTGAATGGTTTATTTATGTGTGGATTTAGTCTTAGCATGCTGATTGTTTTCTGACCAATAATTGATAGTTTCTTGCAAGTTGAGAATTCAAATATCTTTTTCCCCCTTGTTTCTCATCTATTTTTTTATATGTCCTTTTTTCTTTCCCCTTTTCTGTTTTAGTAATGCTTAGAGTTATGTAAAAAATTCTGTTATTTTGCTTTTGATTTTGTTTGCTTGATCCAAAGATCAGCATGAATTTTATACCTTATATGTGCATCCTAAGCACAATAGTTTATTGCAAATTATATCACATCAGAGGTTTGACAATAGTTGTTATGTAAACAAATTTTATGAGTCTCACTTATTGATGTTATTCTATGATATCTTTATCTATGTACATTGTTAAGTGAAGAGGCCCAAGGGTATCTGGGGATTTGCTAGCGCTGCACATTTGGTTAAGCGATTGATAATTTTGACAGGGATTTCCTATAGCTTCCTGGTGTTGAAAGATTTGTACTATTAATTTTATTGTTCTTAATTGTGTGCACATGTATAAATATAAAAAAGAAGAAAAGTAAATGATCACTACATCTTAAGAAAAATCATGAGCTCATATTAACTAATATCAGGAAACAATATGAAGAAAATATTATAAATATGAAATAGATAACCTTAAGCTCTATATGAATAGAATATATGACTTCGGGCCCGGTTAAGATTCAAGTAAATTTAAAGGGTTTATCAGTACATTAATTTTTTTATTCTATGTATATTTCTCTCTCTATACACACACACACACACATTAATAGTGGAGAGGAACTATTGTGTACTTATCTTCAACACAAAACATTCACATTGTTTTCTGGATATGAATTTTCTTAATTGCAGAATGTTTACTTAGTTTTAAGGGTAAATTGAGGTTTGTTGAACTTACACTCAGACCCACAATTTTGGGTTGTAGCAATAAGTGTGCATGAGCTGAGGTTGCAGCACTGACAATACTGGCTTTGATCACAAATATAACTGAACAGCCATAGTGTGTTTCTATGTGTAATGAAATATTGATGAGCAAGTGGTTACTTTAGAAGCCTCTATTTTTGTTTTTGATCACTTACTTTGGTTACTTGCAGGGGTGTGAGGATTTCGTGAAGGTAATATGCTTATGGAGTCTGGGAGATGAAAGGGTGCATTACTTTGAATTAAACGAATCTAGAATTTGAAGTGTTGGTAGGGTTGTGTCTGCTAGAGGCGGAACGCTCTTTATTGACCTTTAAAGCTTGGATATTGACAGGGATTATTTTTTTATTATTTGTTAGAATGTTAATGTTGCATGAAACTTTCATCTTAATTAGTACCCGGTAGGGAAAACTATAGTAAAATAGTTCTGAAAACTAAAATGGAAAAGAAATTTTTGGGCGGCTACTCTCATTCTCAAAAGGTTTTAATTGGGTTTTTTTGTACCATTTGATGATTACCTAAATTATGTATCTAGTTCGTAGGGAAAGATGATTAAATTGTGTGAGCTGCATTACCCAAAAATTTCTGTACATGTTGACTGTTTGGTGTTTAGAACTTTTTGTATGTGTATAAAATAAAACAAGATATTGTATAATGTTTTACTAAACATGTTTATAACACAAAAAAATAAACGTGTTTACTTTTATCGTATTTGCGGTAGGTTACTAAAATGTCCAGATTTACTGAAACATATGGGGACTTGAGAATTAAACATATGGGGATGGATTCAGGTTTAGTTTGGTTTGGATTTTGGATTTGAGTGGGGAAAAATAGGAAAATAAAAATGTAGTGTTTATTTATTTTTTGTGGTCGGGTTATGAAAATGAAAAGAAAATGACTAGATATTGGTAATGAAATTCTATTTTATTTGTTTATTACTAGTAAATAATAGAGAAAATTGATGAAAAATTTATTTTAAAGGGGTATAAAGTATTAAATCCAATTAAAATTTTGTTTGGTAACAAGGATAAGCTGGAAAAAGTTGCTGGCATTGAAAAGGTTGCCAGAAAAGTTGTGATGGCTTGCGATGGTAGACGGTGATAGTGAGGTAGAGAAATGTATGATATTCAACAAATATGATATTAAATGAGTGGTATGTTTTACATTTTAACACATAATTTGGTAAATTTTAACAGATAGGTTGATTTCAATTGATAAGTTGCAATAGATAGTTGTTTTTTTGGATAAATTGTATCTTTTCGGCTCAAAGAGAATAGAGCTTGGATTTAAGGACTTAAAAGATTCAGAAATTGACATGGTCTGAAGCTCCTAAAAAAATAAATGGATTTTCAATTCACATTCATTTCCATTATAATTTTTTTTGGCTATTTTTAACAAATTCTAGATTTATATCATAGAATTAATATTTGTGTAGGTTGCCGCTTTTAATAAATTTTGGACTCGATAACCTGTTATCATTTGCTTGATTCTTTAATCGTCCTCCTCGTCACTTGTAATAACGTTTTATACTGTTTTAGAATGAAGTGGCCAGTGAATTTCAAATAAATTATGTTTGTTTTATCACACATCATAGACTCATCATTGTATTTTTATAACAAATAGCGTAATACACTTTAAATATTTATAATTTTTATCATAAAAAATCATAATTTTCTTGTAAAATATATCCGAAATCAATAAAAGTTAGCTGAATAACTACGAATGGTCAGTAAGAAGAGATTAAAAACAAAGGAAAACCAAGTTTAATTTGACCTTGCTACCTAAGCCACAATAAAATAATTTTTTTGATTATATGAATTTTTTTTTAGGGGAAATTCATTCATTTCTTTGCAGAATACAGCTTCCAAATAAAAGTGATTAAATGCCCCCAAACCATTTTATTTTATTTTTGAGCTCAACAAAAGGAGAATAATATTGAGGTGGGGGAAATTCTGTAGTACACCTCCCTCTTTATGATGTGTACAATATGCATTATTAATTATGATTTTTGTATTTTTAGTTATGAAATATTGTGGTATTAGTTATAACATATTGTGATGTCAATTATAATATTATTTTGATTATGATCTAAGAGTTGTTTAGTTATGCTTGATTTGATATTTGATTATATTTCAAATTTTATCTTTAGTTAGGACTCCCACAATATTAAGTTATGTCATTTATGGTGATGAAATTTACAAATGACATAGCTTGCACATATTACACAACCTTTAATATTTCCTTATTGATATGATCTTAAAATTGTACATGGTACATGAAGCATATATCAATAATGATCAAGGAAGCAATAATAGACCTAGAGGGGAGTAAGAGGGGCAATTGTCCCCCTCATAAGATTTCAAAAAACTCTTCATATATTTTTGATATTATTTCTTTACTTCTTATGTTAGTAGAAAATAATATTGTAGTTAATTATTAAAAAAATTATTAATATATATGTCCATCTCATCAAGATTAGAAAACATTTCCCAACCACGTTGACATGTGTATCAAACTCGTACTATCCAACCACAACCACTTTGGCCATAAGAAAACGCCTACTTGTGACAAAATGTCTCAACTAAACTAAACTGAAAAAGTTAGGGTAACATAAAAGATACTAGTATATTATCAGAATTTTAAATTGGGTGATTTATTTATACATTATTAATATTCTTAATACACACCATTACTTAGTATATATACAAAATAATTGTTAAAGTTAAAAAATGAGTGTTGCTATTAGCACTTACCTAATTTCTTTGAATCCTCCAATTCTCTTTTCTTTTTTTTTTTCTTTTTTTTTTTTTTTACAATTATATCTTGAGGTAAAATTATATTAAATAACAATTTTTAATGGAACACCCACTCACCAAATGAAAACAATTAGAGTGACACTCTACAATATTATACACCCACCTCCATCCTCATCTATACATATTCCTTATCAATCTAAACCCTAATCATATTCTTTTTCATCACCATCCTAAACCCACATATTCATCTTCAATGAAAAACATTTGAAATTACCTAATTAGTTAACATTTTGTTCGATAGTTTCAAATGTGTTCGGTATTCTAAATCAGTTAATGTTACAAACAATCCTGTTACAAATTCCGAGTTTCTACATTTTTGGTTGTTTTCACTATTCGTTAATATTTATAGAGTAATGGAGGACGATGACAACAATTCTGATGAGGTTGGCATTGCATCTTGCATTTGTGATTCTGGGTCGTTTTCGGTTCAGTACTGGTTTGCTAACTGTTAAGGTTCTGTTCAGTAATACAGTGCTAAACAAAAACATTTAGTTCAGTAATACAGTGCTGAACATAAACATTTTGTTTGGCACTGGAATACTGAACAGTTCCATTTTTGTAGGATTTTTCCCCTATTTTCTATTTTTCCTGAGAATTTTTTCCTCTAAAACCCCATGTATCAAGGGTTTTAACCCGAAATAAATTAAAAAAATAAAATGTGATAAGGAGTTGGAGGTTACTTGAGAGAAGAAGAAAGAGACCGTCAAACAAATTTCTGACAAGATTTTCAATTGAGATAACGTTGTTCACGGTAACAAGGAGAAAGAGACTATCGTTTATGAGAGAATGAAAAGAGGGGGACACTCGATTCATCTTTCAATCATTTATTGTTCTCAATTGTTCATCGTTTACTAAGAGAAGAAGAAGAAGAGAGGGTGTGCAAAATTAGGTGGATGTGCACTTGGGTGTGATGATATTATGAATATGGATAAGAATGGTATTAAGTGAAGTGTTCAAAGAAATCTTATTAAAATTTAGGATTTAAGGTGGAGGTTCAAAGAAATGGAGGGTCAAAAAAATTAAGTAGATGCTAATAGCAACTCTCTTAAAAATATCTTAATTCACAACTTAACTTTCAATTACTAACCCTATATTAACACACCACTAACTATTTGAATACACACTATTGCACACACCAAAAACTATCTTTATAATAGAGACCAACAGAGACCATCTTCGTCAATCTTGATCTCCATCGCCGGCGGATATTTCATTTGGCCTCTATCTTTGCTGGTAATCTCCATAATTGGTGTTGAACTCTCGTCGTGTCTCATCTCGTCACCTCGTCATTTTATATCACCGGTGAAGTGTTTCATTTGGGCTCCATCTTCGTCTGTGTTGATCTTCATTGTCAATCTTGAACTCTCGTCTCTCTTCGTCGTTTCAAATTCATCAAATTAGTCATGTTCATAAATACAGAGTTGAACAAACTTAATGTATTCAAAAATTTATATATGAACAATCAATCAAATTTAATTTATTTTAACCGATCTAACTTAAAATGTTCAATTTTTTTATGTATGAATATTTAATATTTAGTCCATCTTAATAATTTGAACAAAATTATTTTGTTCAAATATAAATAATTGAATATTGTGTAAAAGTTCAACTCTGGTTATTCGAACACGATGAACAAACTCATCTTCCCAATATACGAACAAGATAATAAAAAAATAAAAAAATTAAGTCATAAACTAACATTTTCAATATTCAAATCAATATTTCCAATAATTATATCCTAACCATTTCAGTGTTATCCATGATGTGTAAATTTTCAAAACTAATTAATTTCAATTTTCTTAAATCTTAAATCTTTAAAGGCACTAATGTTTTGAGTTTGAAAAATAAGTATAATGGAGAAGAGAATGAAGTGAGCTAATTGATAATGAATGATATTATAAGTGCATGTTAATGGTGAAAATGATGAAGAAATCCAATATTTATATGTTAAAACCCTAAACCCTGTAGGAAGGATGGTGTGTGAAGAGTATTTTGTGTTTTTAAATATAAATTTTTTGAATGGGTAGAATACATCTCATATTATCTTTAATGGTCATTTTATTAAAAGATATTATTTGAATATAAATTTTTGGTGAAAATACCAAAAAAATTATATTTTATTGATAAATAATACAAAGAAAATGAGATACAAATAGATCAGGCTGAGACACGAATATCTCTTTTTCTTTAAGGAGATTAAGCCCACTACGATAGGAAGAACTCAAATACCGATGCAACAGTCACAAAACTACGACTTGTCTTCCAAGATATAACAGCTCGACCACTTGTCGTATGGTTCAGTCCAACTTTGCACAAGATGGTGAACCCAAAGCTCCACCAAGAAAAACACCCTTCTTTGGCTAGTAATTTTTCAAGTATAGAAAATAGTTGGTGTAGAAAAGAATAGATAAGAGAAACTATTTATAGGCCACTAGGACTTACAAATACACCCAAAAAAATAAAAACAAATAAAAATGACCATTAAGCTAGAGACAAGGGAGAGTCTCCAAATATTAACTCATTACCAAATTCATGAACTCTAATTAATCTTCATCCATGTACAAGATAAAAGGCCACCAAAACAATAAATCTCCATTCGCCATACAAAATGAGATTCATGAACAAGACAAAAAAGATACATGAACAAAATAAATAAATAAATAAATAAAAGATATTAAAATAGTCTAACAATCCCCCAATCATTTTAATATCAACAAGGACAAGAGAGATTACCAAACAAAGATAGATTAGTATGCATCATGAAGGTGTGCTCTGCATTGAACCTTCATTAGTGAAACAGCAACCTCTACTCCAAAGTTAGTAGTGGTCTCAGACTTGAACTATGACTACTTAAGGGAAATAAAGTATTATTGCTCACATATAATAATCCAGGTATTGACATGAGCTTTTAATTGCCATCACATTACGGCCTTGTGCTTTTCCCTGTTTTCATGAACATATTTGAGAATAAGTCTTGTTCTTATGGAAAGCGGCCCCACTTTCATGCTCACATAAGTGAAATCTGTCAAGGATGTTCCTATACTTGACACACCCCACTCAATAAGAGCTACAAAATTCATTAAGAGTATAAAAACTCAACCCTCCAACAATACAGGACAAATGCACTTACATCATAGGGATGGACAACAAAATATTAAAGAGTGCATTTTTTACAACCACCATATGATTCGTTCTTCCCATTGAACCTAGTTACAGGATCTCTGGTCCCCAGGTTGGGTATCCTCATACATGGTTTATGATTTTATAGGCTTCAAACCCATCCCCCTCGATGTATTTTAGATCCTATCTCTCGCCGAGGCCTTGGTTAACGAATCCACAAGATTATCAAAAGATTTTACATAATTTACAGTTATGATGCCATTACTCAAACAGGATCTCACATTACTGTGTTTCCTTCGAATAGGTCCGGATTTACCATTATAAAAATGATTGTTCACTCTACCAGTAGCAACAGTGCTATCACAACGAATTAACACAAGAGGAATTGGTTTTTTCCAAAAAGGAATTTCATGTAACAAATCTCTCAATCAATTTGCTTCCTCACATGCTGAAGCTAACGCTATAAGCTCAACTTCAATAGTAAAATTAGCAATTATAGTCTAATTTTTAGACTTCCAACATATAACACCACCACCCAAGGTAAAAATAAAACCCGAGGTACAGAGAGAATCACCTAACCAAGTGTTCCAATCGGCATCACTATATCTCTCAAGTACTGCAGGATACTTGTTATAAAACAAATCATAATTTTTTGTACTAGATAAATATCTCATAATTCTTCCCATGGCTAACCAATGATCTCGACTTGGTTTGCTAGTGAATCTGCTAAGTACTCCAACAGTATATGCAATGTCAGGTCTAGTACAGCCAGTAGCATATCTTAAACTACCAATCATGCTAGCATATTCCTTTTGATTAATTACTTCTTTTTCATTTGTTACAATAGTTAAATGTATGCTTGCATCAAAAGGAGTAGCAACATGTTTACAGTTTAGAAAGTTATATGTCTTTAAAATTTTCTCAACATAATGCGACTGATCAAGAAAAATGTCATCCTTAGTCTTGGTAATTTTAATTCCCAAAATAAAATTGGCTTCACTAAAATCTTTTATATCAAAGTGGCTATTAAGCATATTTTTAGTCTCATTTATAATATGCAAATTAGAGTCAAAGATAAGTAGATCTTCCACATACAGGCTAATAATCACATGTGCATTCTCACAAGTTTTTATAATATATGCACTTATCACATTCATTAGTCTTATAGCCATTCTCAAGTATGCAGGAATCAAATTTCTCATGTTACTATTTAGGAACTTGTTTTAAATCATAAAGGGATTTAGTTAGCTCACACACCTTGCTTTCTTGGCTAGGCTCCACAAAGCCTTCGGGTTGGTCCATGTAAATCTCCTCATTTAGATCTCCATTTAGAAATGCTGTTTTCACATCCATTTTATGAATTTTTAAATCATGAATCGTAGCTACTGCTATCAACAGTCTAATGGACGTAACTCTAGTAATGGGAGAAAAAGTATCAAAGAAATCAAGATCAATTTGTTGCTTAAAACCTTTAACGACAAGTCTCGCTTTGTATTTATCTATAGTTCTATTTGGTTTAAGTTTTTTACGAAAGACCCATTTACACCCAATAGTTTTACAACTTGGAGGTAAATCCACTAGCTTCTATGTTGTATTTGAAAGTAGTGAATCTATCTCATCATTTACAGCCTCTCTCTAGAAAATAACATTAGGTGATAATAAAACTTCTTGCACCATAAGTGTGACGACCCGATTCTACACCATTGGTTGCAGTCAAGGGAGAGTCACTAATGAGTCCTATGGTCAATAACCAGTAAGATCCCAGATCGCTGGAGGAGTCAAATTAGCCTCCCTTCTAAGTCCAGCTTTCTTAGGCAGCGCACTACCCTTTTGACAGATCTTAAAAGGTATTGACACAAGGTCTCATAAGCAACGATAAGGTTCATACATAGAATATAAATGCATAACAACCACAATTATACTTGATTCAAAAGATTGTTCCATTACATTACATCCCAAAAAGAAAGTTTTAAACTCCAAATGAGTCTTACAAAATATCCAAAAGGAAACTTCTAATATTCTAGGATAGCCAAAAGTCTTCAAAGGTTTTAGGTTCGACGTCTCCCGCTATAAGTTCCACTTCGTCACCTGGCATGATACGCCGTGAGCTTTGAATGCCCAATAAACACACACACACCCCACCCCTTTTTCCCAATCCAATACACAATCACAATTATAACATCAAGTAGTAAACATGATATTCAAATAAATAAATAAGGAGTTAAGTTAGATGTTAGTAAACTAGAAATCCCCCAAAGAGATTTCGTCCTCCCAACCACAAGAATCGGACGCGGATTATTCGGTATGCCCCCTCTTTTGCTGCTTTGTTGCAGAACTAACCTCGGATGCCTACCAACGGTTATATACCACATAGCGCCAACCGCAGGGCCTCAAAAGAGACGGTAAAAATAGGGCCTTGCCCGAATCCCTCCTTACACCAAGCTACCTAGGGTCCGAATACAACCGCTCTGTTCAAGGGTTCCGAAAACCACTCACACAAGACTTTAACTTTCGAATGGGGAACGCATCCCAACAATCCATATATCACATACTATCATCTTTTCAAGACTCAAGTGCTCGAAAACCCAATACCCTCCCAATTTGGTTTCCCGTTGAGTTAGATATTTTACATCAAGGTTAGACAACTTAACCAGATAAAAATGTCCACACAAGCATGCATCCAAAAGGTGAAGAAGATAAAGAACATAACATAACACATACAATATCATGCCAAGATACGATCATAAGCTAATAAACATTTTTATGAATACAAGGGCATAAAACATCCATGCATAACAAATTTTCCAGATTTAGCATCACATAAAGATTAAAATGAAAGGACTATTTTAGATCTTCCACCGGACTTGGTCTTCCTCTGGTTCGTAGAGAATTTGATCTAGTTTCTAGAACATTTTTTGGAAATGGGATTACTTTTCCAGATTTTAAGTTATTTAGAAAATAGTCCAGTGCTGTCCAGAATTTGTCCAGATCCGTCGACCGTTACGAAAACTTGATTTTATTGCAAACCGCTTAATGTTTTTCGATGAAAACAATTTTAGTTGAAAGCTAACTCATTAAGGAAGGTTTTGACATAAAATAGAGGTCCAGAATATTTTTGTACATTTTTCTGGAATTTTTGAAAGTGGGCTGCAAAAACAGATTCTAAGGTAGAATGCCCAAAACATGAAGATTTGTGAGAAAAGGGTTCCACCAAGGGAAAGTTTTCATTTATTTTGTGAAGAAAACATGCTAACTAACATATATTTACTCAGAAAGTTTGCTTGAAAGTGTGCCTTGGAAAGTTGAGAGATTGGTAATAAAAGAGGATGGTTTTGTGCCAAAAAGGGGAAAATACAAGAGAGATGGAATCAATACTCAAATCTTAGTATTTTTAACATAAGAACTCATCAACAACAGATCTGAAAACATTATTTAGAACCCTTAGAAACATGTATTTGAAAAAAGAAATGAAAGAGAAGGTTGTGTTGTGGCTTACTTGCTAATTTTGCACAAGAATGCTCTCTTCTCCCTTCCTCTTCTTCTCTAGACTCCTTTCTCTCTTGCTCTCCTCCCTCTTTCTAACCAAAATGTGTGTGTGGGTGAGAGTGGTATGTGTGCTTCCAAGCTAGGGGGAGTGTGTTGGTATTTATAGACAAACCTTTGAGGCAAAAAGTCTAAAAAGTCCCTTAGTTGGAAATGGATGGAAAGGTTTGGATTTGTTTGGATTCTAAGGAAATGGAAGGGATTTGGGAGGCTTGGTCAATGATTTAGGCAACACTTAGTTAAAAGGGAACTAGTTTTGGAATTAGCACCCTAGGTCTGGGTACTAGGTTGGTGGTTTTTCCTAGAAGTTCATGATGATGTTTCTTGAAAATTGATTTCTCACTTTCTTCTAGGAAGACTAGGCATAGGGAAGGGTGAAGGGAAATTTTTTAATTATTTTATGTCCTAGGCACATTCCTCAAGGTGTATACATCTATATATATATATTACAAGATTGATGGTACTTCAAGGTACAAGGTACAAGTACTAGTTTGGGGTAAATTTAGAATTTAAATAAAGTGTGAGGGCTTGGAGTTAATACATGTAACTTATGTAGAATTAAATTAGGTTAGGGATCCTAATCTGATTAGGGAAATTCCTGTTTCGAAAAAAAAAAAAGTAATGCTAACCAACAAGATTCGAACTTATTCAAGTAATCGAGGGGCTTTAAGAAAATAATTCATCATTAGGGTCTTAAAAGTAAATACATATTTCGGGGGCTTCACAGTAAGAGGAATTTCTTCCGCATTGTAAAGATAATAGTCAAGGCCAAAATCTTTTTCAACTCTAGCTCGTTTACTCCTCCTTGGTTGGATTTAAGAATTTTTTTGTTCTTGAAAAACTTGAGATGGTGTAGAAGAGTTAGGCATGAATAAAATATTTTCAGAAATTATTTGACCCCCACTATTTCTAGATTTGAAAGGAAATTTATTTTCATAAAAAATATCATCACCTGATTCAAAAATAATATTATTTTCCATATCAAAAAATCTATAAGCTATACTATGCAACGCACACCCAAGAAAAGCATAAGTGGTAGCTCGTTTACCCAATTTAGGTCGTTTAGGATCTGCAAGCCTCACAAAAGCTAAACAACCCCAAACCCTCAAATAACTTAAATTTGGTTTATGCCCCTGCCACAACTCATAAGGTATAATTTTAGTCTTTTTGTGTGGCACTCTATTTATCACATGGAAAGCTGTCAAAATAGCCTCGCCCCAAAGATTTGAGGGAGCACCTGAATCAAGAAGCATAGCATTCGTCAAGTCAATTAACATTCTATTTTTTTCTTTTAGCTACACCATTAGATGAAGGTGAATATGGTGGAGTATTCTCGTGAATAATTCCCAATGACTAAACAAAAGAGTTGAATCCAAAAGATTCATACTCCCGACCTCTATCACTTCTAATTCTCTTAATCTTTTTACTGAATTGATTTTCCACTTCAAGAAGGAATTCTTTAAATTTCTCAAAAGCATCACTTCTATTTTTTTAATAAATATATGTTTTTGTATTTTGAAAAATCATCAATAAAAGTGATAAATATCGATTACCATCCCGAGTTAAAATTCTTTCAAATTTACACAAATCAGTATGAAATAATTCTAGCAATTCGGTATGTTTTTCAACACTTTTATGAGGCCTCTTGCTAATTTTTGCTTTACTGCAAACTTCACATTTCTCAAAATTTTTTGTCACCTTAGGAATTAATCCTAAACTACTCATAATTCCCACATATTTACTGTTAATATGACACAAGCGAGCATGCTAAAAATTAATAGAAGACAATGTGTAAGTGGTGTCATAGTAATCATAAAATTAATCAGTAAGGAAATTTAAGAGATAAAAATGAAATTTATACTCATCTATATTATAGGAAGCCATTTTTGCTTCATGTGCCTTGTAGTCTTCATCATTTATCTCTTTGGTTGAGATTTTGTTTGGATTCTTCTCAGTAAGAGCATATGCAACTTTCAAAAGGCTGAGGTAAAAAAGAATTTTTCCTTTCCACCTCTTAAAATGAACTCCCTGAACTTGAAAGGCTTGTTGAGATCTCGAATACCATCATTGGTTTTTTCTAGTACTTGTTCCATGGTGGATCTCCTTAAAATTGTTGGTGAAAATACTAAAAAAATTATATTTTATTGATAAATAATGCAAAGAAAATGAAATACAAATAGATCAGGCTAAGGCACAGATATCTCGTTTTCTTTAAGGAGATCAAGCCCACTGCGATAGGAAGAACCCAAATACCGATGCAGCAGCCACAAAACTATGACTTGTTCTCTCCAGGATACAACAGCCCGACCACTTGTCGTATGGTTTAGGCTAACTTTGCACCAAATGGTGAACCCAAAGCTCTACCAAGAAAAATACCCTTCTTTGGCTAGTAATTTCTCAAGTATAAAAAATAGTTGGTGTAGAAAAGAGTAGAAGAGATGAACTATTTAAAGGTCACTAGGACTTACAAATACACCAAAAAATAAATAAATAAATAATAATGACCATTAAACTAGAGACAAGGGAGAGTCTCCAAATATTAACTCAACACCAAGTCAATGAACTTCCATTAATCTTCATTCATAAACAAGACAAAAGGTCATCAAAACAATGAATCTCCATTCACCATACAAAATGAGATTTCATGAACAAGACAAAAAGATACATGAACAAAATAAATAAATAAAAGATATTAAAATGATCCAACAAATTTAATATATTAATGGTATATACTGAGAGTATTAGTGGTGTATAAATAGAATTACCCTTTTAAATTTATTTTGTGAGATCAAACTCTGAGTGAATATTGGTTATTTATTTTCAAATTTTGGATATTTTTCAGAATCTTTTTCTAGACATGTAGCAAGACTGAAACTAAGGGTTCGTTTGGTTGCTAATTTTTTAGGTTTTTCGCTTTGTTGTGACTCTTTTTTTTTTACTTATTTATTATTATTTTAAAGTTAGCATCCAAACCATACATATCATTCACATGGAAAACAAGCTAAGAAATTATGAATATGATCAAATTCCCTTGACTCCCTTAAAACATAAGCAGAGCAGAGTCTAAAGCTGCACTTCTTTATTTGTTTAAAATCTTAATTCATCGACATCCATCCAACTAATGATATGTTAAACAATAGAAACTAGATGAAATATGTTTCTTATTTGTCCCTAACAATCAAGTTGAAAACAAAGACAATAACAACTCAAATGGCTTATAAACCCTTTGTAAATTAGTTGTAAAAGGGAGAGGAGAACCCTGTCTCATTCTTTTGATTGCTCAAGCCAAAAAAAACCAACAACAACAACAACAACAACAAAAAAACAACTAAGCAGCCACTCTCACTCCTCATCCTCATCCACCTTAGCAAGAAAAAACTCCAAAACTTCTTCATAGATATATGATTTATAAGAAATATGCATACAAAAAAACATTCTTCTTGACTGTCTTCATTAGTAGCTATGCTCTATGAAAAATAAAATGATGGCATCAATCTAAGGACAAACAAGAGAAGATTATGCCATTTACTTGGTTACTTGGTTTTTCAGTTCAAAACAGAATAGGGTATGATGCTCTAAACAAAACAGGTGCACTACCTTTTGGAAGGCTAGAGTTCCAAACAACTTTTGCAAATCCATTGATTCCCCAATTGACGCCCCATGAGTTCATGATTCACCAGAAAATTTTCTTAGTCTCTTCATCACTTCCATAACCCACTACAAGTACAGCATAGGTAAAATTGCCTTTTTCCTTTGAATCGCATGGTGGTCCTTCATATATGCCCAAAACATAATCATAAAATAAAATAACAAAAAAAGCAATATAACATAAGAACATTATATAGAGAGACAACAATTAAACTAATAAAACAATAAATCATTAAATTTGTTTTCAAACCTCTTTGTATTCCACTAATTCATGGGTGATATAAAGTGCCGCACCCACTGGTTGATTCTTAACAGCCTCCATAAGTCCAATCTCATCTCCGTTAACTGTCTTTTTCAAATTTTCAATCTTCAAAGCCCACTACATATTACACACATACAAAAAATTAAAAATTCAGTAATATTATTTAGAATGAAAATTAATGTTTTTCATTAAAAAAATTATAGACCAACTACATAGAAATTACCATATGGCGATGGTTTTTTCGCTATATAAGGACAATTTGCCTCTGTTTCAATTCCAAATTAGCGTACTTGTAGCCCTTGTTTATGGAACTGGTATAGCAAATTTCCTCCTCTAGTTTCACACAATCTACTAACTCATGTACTGATAATTGCAATAATTCTATAGGCTAATTCTTTATTTAAAATTATTAAAGAAAATCAAGAGTTGCCGTTTAATATTCTTATTGTAACTAGCTTACTTTCGAACTTTGTTTAAAATTCCTTCTTCTATCCAATTCACATGGATACTAGGAGAATATGTACCCTATAAAAAATATTTTGACATACTGCTATTAACATAATCAATCATATAAAACTTCAACCAATAAGCACTTTATTATAACTAAAAAATTAACATGATTTTGGTTGCTAAAGTATGCATTAAATTAATGGATATTTTTATGCTTATTTTTTGTGCATTAAAATATGTATATAATTATATATATATATATACACATGATATATATGCAGGAAAAATTAATATTTTTCCGAACGTTCTCCGATCAACATGAAATTTACATATGTTGTAATATATTTCATGTAGAATATATCTGCCAAGTTTCATGAAAATCCAATAGTCAGATTTTGAGAAAAATGGAGATTTATATTTAATTTTTCGTATCTTTGACTGCATGCTAGTTTTATATGCTTTGCTTTTATGTTATAAAAATTATATATTTGGAATCCTTGTTTCGATACCTTCGAAATTGTATATTTTGGGCCTAATTCCGACTTACGGTTGACGAGAAAATCAAACCCTAATTTCGACTCGTTTTGTGTTTTTTGGTGGCTTAAAGAAGAAAATAAAGTGCATAGTTTCTGCACATCCACACTCATTAGAGAGAGAGTGTGCAACACTTTATTATTTGTGTTTGTTAAATGCTAGTTTTGAGTCCACCAATATTTTTGTTTTAGAAAATGGAGTCCGGGAGTACTAAAATTGGACCAGAAAACACCTCGAAAAATGACGCGTGATCCGTGCTTGTAATCCTTGTTTATGGAACAAGTATAGCAACTTTCCTCCTCTGGTTTCACACAATTTACTACCTCTTGTACTGATAATTGCAATAATTCTGTAGGTCGATTCTTTATTTAAAATTATTAAAGAAAATCAGGAGTTGACGTTTAATATTCTTATGGCAACCAGCTTACTTTCGAACATTTTTTAAAATTCATTCTTCCATCCAATTCACACGGATACTAGCAGAATATGAACCCTATAAATAAATAAAAAAAACATTATTACCAATTTCTGTTAACATAATAAGTCATATAAAACTTCAACCAATAAACACTTAGTCAAAACTAAAAAATTAACATGATTTTTTTTTGCTAAAGTATGCATTTGGTGTCACTCTAATCCCTAAATGTGTATAAAAATGCTCTCCATATCAAAAGCTATATGAATTCATCATTATATTTAAGGGTATTTTTGGAACAAATATTATAGTTAAAAAAAAAGAAAAAAAATTAAAAAAACTTTTGGCCTCTAAAATTTTCCATGAGTGTCATTATTTTGGTTTTATATTTATCAATTTAGTCCTGAATATAATACTGTGTATGAAATGGTTACTATATTTGGCATTCGTGATGTTATCGTTGGACTCAATGTGGTGATCTTTTTGAGTTGTGACATATAGTTTTGTTTTCATGAGAAGAATCATAGAAAAAGAACGAAAATCTTTATTGATAATGTTGGAGATTGGGCCGGGTATTGGACCCGGATTTGGGCGCCCATGTGGCATGATCCATGGCCCATTCAAATTACTCATGTAATTTGAATTTCTATTTATCCTGTTCAAATAACCCACTATCTCCATCCAATCTACTTATCCTATTAGGAGATAGGGATGTGAGATTATATATATCAAATCTATTTAATAGATATCAGCTACGTTATGTTGATTTACCCATAACATGTTTTCCCATACTCTTTCTCTCTAACTCTCTCCCATCAGAGAACGATCCAGTCTTTGTACTGTGAATAGAGTGGGTGATACTCATACTGTTGTATCACTCCATTGCTAGGTGTTCTTATTTCATGATTAAAGAAGCATGTGATTTACCCACAAGGTTTTTCGGTTCGAATTCTATTACACAAGGTACAGCTTAAATCCATTTACCCACTGCGTTATATATATCTTACATTGGTATCAGAGCTATAAATGGGTATTTTCATGCTTGTTTTTGTGCATTAAAATATTTATATAGTTATATATATATATATATATACACATGATATATGTATGAAAAATTAATATTTTTTAGAACTTTCTCCAATCAACCTAAAATTTATATATGTTGTAATATATTTCATGTAAAATATATTTGCCAAGTTTCATGAAAATCCAACGGTTGGATTTTAAGAAAAATGGAGATTCATATTTAATTTTCGTAATTTTGACTGCATGCTGGTTTTACATGCTTTGTTTTTATGTTATGAAAATTATGTATTTGGAATCCTTGTTTCGATACCTTCGAAATGGTATATTATGGGCCTGATTCCGACTTACGGTTGATGAGAAAAACCAAACCTTAATTTGGGTTCCTTTTGTGTTTTTTGGTGGCTTAAGGAAAAAGATGAAGTGCAGAGTCTCTGCACTTCCACTCTCATTGGAGAGAGAGTGTACTACACTCCATTATTTGTGTTTGTTAAATGCCATTTTTGAGTCCACCAATAATTTTATTTTGGAAAATGGAGTCTGGTAGTACTAAAATTGGACCAGAAAACCTCTCGGAAGGCGACGCATGATCCGTGCTTATAACCCTTGTTTATGGAACAAGTATAGCGACTTTCCTCCTCTTATTTCACACAATCTACTAACTCTTGTTTTGATAATTGCAATAATTTTGTAGGTCGATTCTTTATTTAAAATTATTAAAGAAAATCAGAAGTTGACGTTTAATATTCTTATTGCAGCCAACTTGCTTTCGAACTTTGTTGAAAATTCTTTTTTCCATCCAATTTCCACAGATACTAGGAGAATATGTACCCTATAGAAAAAATTATGACATATTTCTGTTAACATAATCAATCATATAAAACTTCAACCAATAAGCACTTTATTAAAACTAAAAAATTAATATGATTTTGGTTGCTAAAATATGCACTCGACGTCACTCTAATCCCTTAATGTGTATAAAAATGCTCTCCATACAAAAAGCTATTCAAATTCATCATTATATTTAAGGGTATTTTTGGAACAAATATTACATTTAAAAAAAAGAAAACATTTAAAAAATCTTTTGGCCTCTAAAATTTGCCCTCAGTGTTATTATTCTATTTTCATATTTATCAATTTAGCCCCCAATATAATACTGTGTGTTAAATGGTTACTATACTTGGCATTCGTGATGCTTTTGTTGGACTCAATGAGGTGATCTTTTTGAGTTGTGACATATAGTTGTGTTTTCATGAGAAGAATCATCGAAAAAGAATGAAATCTTTATTGATAAGGTTGGAAATTGGGCCGGGTATTAGACCCGGATTTGGGCACTCATGTGGCATGACCCATGGTCCATTCAAATTACTCATGTAATTTAAATATCTATTTATCCTGTTCGGATAACCCACTATCTCCATCCAATCTATCTTATTCGATTAGGAGATAGGATGTGAGATTATATATATCTAATCTATTAAATAGATATCAGATACGTTATGTTGATTTACCCATAACATGTTTTCCCATACTCTCTCTCTAACTCTCTCCCATTTTAGAACAATCCAGATTTTGCACTGTGAATAAAGTTGGTGATACTCATACTGCGGTATCTATAACAACCCTGGTTTTGACCCGTCTTTTATAGTGTTTCGGACTCGGCTTTGTATGGTTTTGAGGGTGGTTTATGTCTTGATTCCCTTGTCTTCCCCTTAATGTTGGTTATTGGGTTGTGGTTGTGTTTTTGGAGCAGGTTGGTTACTTGTTTTTCCAAGCCTTTGTTGCTCAGAATTTGGCTCTTCCGCTCGAGTGGGCATTCTTGAGCTCGAGCGGGATCCACAAATTTTGCTCTACGCTCGAGTAGGAATTCGGGCGCCTGAGCAGAGGGACTATATTTGCAAAAATACTGGGAGAGCGTATTTCACGCTCGAGCGGGAGTCTGTGTCTTACACTACAGCGGGGGTTTCCACGCTCGAGCGGACCGTGTTATAATAGATCGTGAAAGTGACATTTCAAATCACTTTTCAGCTTTCTCTCTCTCTCTCTCTAAAAGTCTTCAAATTTGCAGATCTAGAGCTCCTCTCTCTAGAAATCATCTTCTCTCTTTGATTTCTTCAAATCCATTGGGATTTTGGCCATAGTTCCTTCATCAAAGTTGTGTAACTTCTAGAGGGCTTCATTGTGTGCGGTGGAGATTGAGTTTCATCGTCATTGATTTTGGGGGTTTCAACTCTTGTCTTCTTCTACACTTGAGGTAGGGATTTTCTACACTCTAATATGGTTTTTAGCTTAGTTATTTACTATTGTGTATAGATGATGAGATTTGGTTGTGGTTTGGACAAATCTAAAGTTTGGGTGTTATATGAAAAGAGGGGTTTTTGAGGCATTAGAGATAAATGAGTACGGGGTTTGAATATAAGATCTTGGTGTACCAAAATAGTTAATTTTGGGTGTTTGGGTCAATATTGGAAAAAGGAGAATTTTTGCCCTAATTTGATAAAATGATTATTTTGTATAAATAATTAAAATTAACATTGAATATGTTAAATTGGATGGTTATTGGTATAGATGGTGATATTGGATATGCATTATCTCACCTATGGAAGTTTTGAATAAACTATTAAATTCGATATTGAATACATCTTGAAAATAATTGTATTGGGCTATCGGTGGATGATAGCTATGATTGTTGTAGAAATTGTATGAGGATTAGGCAATTTAATGCTTATCTATTGTTGGTGTCATTGAATATGACCATGTTGTAAATACATTATATATGTATATTTATTGGGAGGAGAAAGGAGATGTACTCCATAAATGACCATGTTATAAATACATTGTATTTGTATGTTTATTGGGAGGAGAAAGGGGATGTACTCCATATATGATTATATTTATAAATACATTGCATATGTATTTTTGTTTGGGAGGAGAAAGGGGATCGACTCCATTTAAAGCAAGTTGGCCAGAGTGTCCTGCGTGAAAGACCTGAAATTTTATTTATAAATGGGTGCCGATTCCTTCAAACAAAATATCCGTAAAATGGCAAGTTTGAAGTGTTTATGTGTGTTTTGCATAATTGGGAGAACCATTTGAGTTGTAGTCTCATTTTGGTTGTTGAAAGATAACGAATTTAACTCATGAATTGAGTAGCATATATGAACTGGAAATGAAATTAAGGAAAATGGAATAAGGTTGGTCTTAGTGGCATATGAATATGCAGGTCTTGTGGGTGTTTCAGGATCGGTATTGTTTATGTACGTGGTATTTATACCTTTGCTAAACCTCATAAATTGTGTTAGATTATTTCTACTGGGCTGTTGGCTCACCCTATATGGGAATACCATTTTCAGGTGCAGGTGAGATGTTTCCTCCAAGGCAATAGCGTGGATGGATGTTTGAGAAGCAAAAGCTTCTTGATTATGTATTATTGTGTGTTTGTTGGTATTTGTAAAGCCAAGGGCTTAAGATGTAATGAGCGAGACTCAATTTGTGTAACCAAGCAATGACTTGGAAAGATGTAAGCCTACATGGCATTTAATTGTTTGTTAAACAGTAAACTCTGATGTATGAAAGTATCTTGTTTCTCATATTTATTCCGCATATGAGTTATCTTTATTGCATTATTTTGGGGCGTTACAACTTGGTATCAGAGCGTGCCGGATTTGAATACTTTGGGTATATGGAAAGTGGTTAGTACCACAATGGGTTTGTCTCGCTTGATTAAGACGTTAGCATGTATTGTATGCTTATGTGATAACATGCTTATGTGCTTATGTGAGTATGGGATTTGGTTCCTAAGATGTTGATTGGGTCTACGGTTTGTGGAAGTCCTATTGGAAGAGCACTTGATCACTGCTATTTCGAATTGGAACTCTAGCAACGCCGTGGGACAGTCATTATCTGGGAATAAAATTCGTATGTGTTTCTGTGACTATGTGCTTACATGGAATGATTTATTGTTGTCCAATGTATTAGGACATGAGTGAGTTAGCGTCGTCACATGTGTTAATGTGCTAATCTCCTATTGTTACCTTTATTAGAATGTCTAGACGTGGACGTGGTGGTAATAGATGTGGTAGGCCTAGAAGGCATGAGGTGCCTTTACCGGGTGATATTCTGGCACAAGAAGAAGAAGTTGGTCAAGCCAATGTGGCCGAACCGGTTAATCAACAGGCCATGGGCGCCGTAGCTCGCGAAATGGCCAGAGCATTAAGGGAATCTATGGACATTCTCCGAGCTAAGAATCAAGTCCAGGCCCAAGTAGCTGAAGCAGGGCCATCTTTTCTGAAAAGGGAGTTCTTCCGGTCGAATCCGGATGAGTTTGTGGGTGATCCCAGGGAGCCATTGAAGGCAGATGAGTGGCTAGGACAGTTAGTGAAGACATTCGAGATGCTTGGCATCGAGGATGATCAGTTGAAAGTGACCTTGGCGTCTTTCCAGTTGAAGGGGGATGTGGGTCAGTGGTGGAAGTATGCGTGTGGGCGTATTGGAGGAACTTGGGAGGCTTTTGTTGAGGCTTTCCAGGATAAGTTTTTACCTCCCATGGTTAGGGAGAAGTTGAGAGATAAATTCTCTAAATTGTTGTAGTTGAACACGCCAGTGGCTGAGTTTGAGGCAACCTTTACTAGTCTGTCGAGGTTTACACCTGAGTTGGTGGTGATTGAGGAGCACCGTTGTTTAGAATTTGAAAAGAGGTTAAGGACCGGATTAATGTATAGAGTTGACGGTTCCATGACTAGAGATTATGTGCGCCTTGTACAGGCTGCAGCCCACCTTGAAACTATTATGCAGGCAGAAGAGGAAAGGATGAGGGGCTCCAGGAGGAGTCAGGATAGTCAGGGGGACAGTAAAAGGCAGAGGGGTTCTAACTCTCAGCAGTCCCAAGAGTTTCAGTCGAGGTCCACTTTTCCAATACCGAGTTTAGGTTCTGGGTGAGGTGGGTAGGGAGATTTTACTTTCTTTAAGTGTGGCCAGTTGGGCCATAAGTCGCTAGCTTGTCCTCAGAGAGGGGGAGGACAACGAGCAACATCATCTTCGGCTCATTTTCAGAGCCAGAGTCAGGGAAAAGGGCCAGCTGCTCACTTGTTAACAGTGCGGGCAGGTTGGGCACCTGAAAAGGTTTTGCCCACAGTTATACCTAGTACGTCTGACTCGAGACAGACACAGAGTTACTAGCCAGCACAGTCAGCACAGGCCTCAAGGGCCAATCAGGGAGTCTCTTCAGCTCAGTCTGTGCATCAGGCTTATACTCCGAGGGGTGAGCAAGTTGAGCAGAGGCCTACTGGACATATGTATACAGTTGTAGGGCTAGATCTTGGGTTTGGAGTTGGCACAGTTAGCATCTCCTATTTGTGTAGAGTCACCTATTGGTGGTCAGATTTTCTTGAAACAAGGATGTCGGGATTATGACATCGAGGTTGTTGGTTGTCGATTACCTTTTGCATTTGTGATGTTTGACATGCATAGTTTTGATGTCATATTGGGTATGGACTGGTTATCGTCATACCGGGTTGTTATAGATTGCTACCGTCAGAAGGTTACTGTATGTACCTTAAGCGGTGATTGCTTTTATTTCTTGGGAGACCGGGTGGATAGAGTCTTATCACCGGTATATGATCCGCGTGGGCGAAGTGAACTTAGTTGTCTCCTTGCTAGCTTAGTGAGTGTGATAAAATCTGGGTTGAATTACCGAGAGTAGTTTGTGAATACTCGGATGTTTTTCCCGAGGATTTTGTCAGTTTACCATCTCACCGAGAGATCAAGTTCTCTATTGATTTAATGCCTGGCACGGTATCGGTTTTTACGACGAGTGAGTTGAAGATTCAACTCCAGGAATTGTTAGATAAGGGTTTTATTCGCCCTAGTACTTCACCTTGGGAAACGCCGGCTCTCTTTGCTAAAAAGAAAGATGAAGCATTACGGCTTTGTATTGATTATAGAAAGTTAAACCTAGTTACTGTTAAGAATAAGTACCCAATGCCTCGTATAGATGATCTGTTTGATCAGTTGAAGGGGTCTTGTTGTTTTTCTAAGATAGACCTGAGATTGGGCTATCATCAGTTGAGGGTAAGGGAGGAGGATATCCCGAAGACGGCATTCTGCACGCGGTATGGCCATTATGAGTTTCTTGTGATGCCTTTTGGGCTAACTAATGCTCTAGCTGTGTTTATGGATTTAATGAATCGGATCTTTCGTAAATTCTTAGATCATTTTGTGGTTGTCTTTGTGGACGACATTTTGATTTATTCACCTTCTGAGGAAGAACACGAGGAACATTTACGGGTAGTACTTGAGTTCATTAGAGCCCATAAGCTGCATGCTAAATTTGGGAAATGTGACTTTTGGTTGGAAAAGGTTAAATTCCTAGGGCATATAGTGTCAAGGGAAGGGGTGACTGTAGATTCATCCAAGATAGAAGCAGTGCAAGATTGGGCACAACCTAAGAATGCTTTCGAGATTCGTAGTTTCTTGGGGTTAGCCGGGTATTACCGTCGGTTTGTGAAGGATTTCTCTAGAATACCTTCACCTTTGACTAAGTTGACTAGAAAGGAAATCAAGTTTGTGTGGAGTGAGACTTGTGAAAGGTCATTCCAAGAGCTCAAGATTAGACTCACTACTGCTCTAGTATTGATTATACCGGAGAGGGGTTTGAGTTATTCAGTTTATTGTGATGCTTCACGGGAAGGTTTAGGTTATGTATTGATGCAAGAGGGTAAAGTGGTGGCCTATGGCTCACAGCAGTTGAAAACACATGAGAGGAATTATCCCACCCATGACTTAGAATTAGAAGCAGTGATTTTTTCCTTGAAGATTTGGAGGCATTATTTGTATGGTGAGAAATTTGAGGTGTTCTCTAATCATAAGAGTCTGAAGTATTTGTTTACACAGAAAGACTTGAATTTGAGGCAGAGAAGGTGGATGGAATTCATAGAGGATTATGATTTTGAATTGCATTATCATCTCGGGAAGGCCAATGTTGTGGCTGATGCTTTGAATAGAAAGCCAGTTAGTAGTGTAGCTTCCATCGCCATCCGAGAATGGGAAATGTTGGGTACTCTTAATGAGTTTGACTTGCAACTAGGCGAGTCTGTTGAATTCGCAGCTTTGTTTTCAGTAGTTACACAACCTACACTTGTGAACCGAGTGTTGGAAGCGCAGAGGGGTGACCTTGAGGTGAAATCGTTCCGAGAGAAGATTTCCAATGGGAAGGAAGAAAGAGGTTTGACTGTGTATCCCAACCAAAGTGTGAGATACTGTGACCGTTTGTTTGTACCGGGGTCTTGCCAAGAGGAAGTGCTCCAAGAGTTTCACTATTCGCGCCTTGCAGTGCATCCGGGAGGCACAAAGATGTATCATGATCTTAGTCGCCAGTTTTGGTGGAGAGGTATTAAAAAGGATGTGGCTGTGTTTGTATCAAAGTGCCTTACTTGTCAACAAGTGAAGGTTGAGCATCAGAGGCCAGTGGGTTTGCTGCAACCCTTGCCTATAGCTGAGTGGAAGTGGGAGCATGTTACGATGGACTTTGTTGTGGGTCTCCCGAGAACTCAACGGGGTAATGATGCCATTTGGGTGGTAGTTGACCGTTTGACTAAATCGGCGCATTTTATTCCCATGCACGTAAGTGACTCGGTAGATTATCTTGCCGACTTGTATATTAGGGACATAGTGACTCTGCACGGGGTCCCTGTGACGATTGTTTCGGATAGAGATCCGCATTTCACTGCTCGGTTGTGGCAGAGTTTGCAGAGTGCCTTGGGCACTAGATTGACTTTTAGCACGGTTTATCATCCTCAGTGACGGGCAGTTCGAGCGTACTATTCAGATCCTTGAGGATATGCTTAGAAGCTGTGTCCTTGACTTTAAGGGTTCATGGGAGAGGCATTTGCCCTTAGTGGAATTTGCCTATAATAATAGTTTTTAATCAAATATTGGCATGGCACCGTTTGAGACCTTGTATGGTCGACTATATAGATCCCCTGTGTGTTGGGCTGAGGTGGGTGATGCACCTTTGTTAGGTCCGGAGTTGGTTCGGGAAACTATAGAGAAAGTTACATTTATCCGTAAGAGGCTAGCTACGGCTCAGAGTCGCCAGAAAAGTTATGTCGACTGTAAGAGGAGACCTTTGTCTTTTGAGGTGGGAGATCATGTCTTTTTGAAGATATCACCTAGACAGGGTTTAATAAGGTTTGGGAAGAGTGGAAAGTTGTTCCCTCGGTTTATTAGCTCTTTTGAGATCCTTGAGCGAATTGGGGAGGTTGCTTACCGTTTGGCGTTACCGCCACAAATTTCCAAGGTTCATGACGTGTTTCATATTTGTATGCTTCGGAAATATGAGCTGGATCCATCGCACATATTGGATTGGACCGACTTAGAGGTAGATGATGATGCCTCGTATGAGGAGAGACTGATAAGAGTCTTGGATAGACGGGATCAAGTTTTGCGAGGCAAGACAATTCCATTGGTAAAAGTATTGTGGAAACATCACAGAGTCGAGGAAACGACTTGGGAATGTGAATTAGAAGTCCGAGAGAAATATCCGAATTTGTTTATTGATACATGAGCATGTATTGAGAATTTGTTGCATTAATGAAAAGTCTAAGCATTGTATATGTTTTAACTTATGAAAACATTGTATATGTTATAGTTGTTTGGGAAGAACATGAATTCAATATAAACATTGCATATGTTTTGAGAATGTGGAATGTTGATGATGTGGCATCATTATTGGAAGCATTGTATATGCTATGTACGATTCTTTTTTTGAAAATTTCGACCTTGGTTAAACATTGCAAATGTTTTGGGAAAATTGAAAATTTCATTTTTATATTGGGACTTGTGAATCGAGTCGGTGTGAATAGATGACCAGAGAATGAGTGATGATGTTGAACTTGTGGGAATAACATGGTTTTAAAACATGATTTGTAATTTCAGAGACGAAATTCATTAAGGGGGGAGGTTATAGAGACCATAGTTTTGACCCGTCTTTTATAGTGTTATGGACTCCGGTTTGTATGGTTTGGAGAATGGTTTATGTCTTGATTCCCTTGTCTTCCCTTTAATGTTGGTTATTGGGTTGTGGTTGTGTGTTTGGAGTAGGTTAGTTGCTTGTTTTTTCAAGCCTTTGTTCCCTAGAATTTGGCTCTTTCGCTCAAGCGGGCATTCTTGCGCTCGAGCGGGTTTCACAAATTTTGCTCCACGCTCGAACGGAGGGACTGTATCTGCAAAAATACTAGGAGAGCATATTTCACACTCGAGCACAGGGTTTCACTCTCGAGTAGGAGTCTGTGTCTTACGCTCGAGCGGGCGTTTCCAAGCTCGAGCAGACCGTGTTATAACAGTTCGTGAAAGTGACATTTCATATCACTTTTCAGCTTTCTCTCTCTCTAAAAGTCTCCAAATTTGCAGATCTAGAGCTCCTCTCTCTAGAAATTATCTTCTCTTTTTTATTTCTCCAAATCCATTGGGATTTTGGCCATAGTTCCTTCGTCAAAGTTGTGTAACTTCTCGAGGGTTTCGTTGTGTGCCGTGGAGATTGAGCTTCATCATCGTTGATTTTGGGGGTTTCAACTCTTTTCTTCTTCTACACTTGAGGTAGAGATTTTCTACACTCTAATATGGTTTTTAGCTTAGTTATTTACTATTGTGTATAGATGATGAGATTTGATTGTAGTTTGGACAAATCTAAGGTTTGGGTGTCATATGAAAAGAGGGGTTTTTGAGGCATTAGAGATAAATGAGTACGAGGTTTGAATATAAGATCTTGGTGTACCAAAATAGTTAATTTTGGGTGTTTGGGTCAATATTGGAAAAAGGAAATTTTCGCCCTAATTTGATAAAATGATTATTTTGTATAAATAATTGGAATTAACATTGAATATGTTAAATTGGATGGTTATTGGTATAGATGGTGATATTGGATATGCATTATCTCACCTATGGAAGTTTTGAATAAACTATTAAATCCGATATTGAATATATCTTGGAAATAATTGTATTGGGCTATCGGTGGATGATAGTTATGATTATTGTAGAAATTGTATGAGGATTAGGCGATTTAATGCTAATCTATTGTTGGTGTCATTGAATATGACCATATTGTAAATACATTGTATATGTATATTTATTGGGAGGAGAAAGGGGATGTACTCCATATATGACCATGTTATAAATACATTGTATTTGTATGTTTATTAGGAGGAGAAAGGGGATGTACTCCATATATGATTATGTTTATAAATACATTGCATATGTATATTTGTTTGGGAGGAGAAATGGGATGGACTCCATTTAAAGCAAGTTGGGTGGAGTGTCCTGGGTGAAAGACCTGAAATTTTATATATAAATGGGTGCCGATTCCTTCGAACAAAATATCTGTAAAATGGCAAGTTTGAAGTGTTTATGTGTGTTTTGCATAATTGGGAGAACCATTTGAGTTGTAGTCTCATTTTGGTTGTTGAAAGATAACGAATTTAACTCATGAATTGAGTAGCATATATGAACTGGAAATGAAATTAAGGAAAATGGAATAAGGTTGGTCTTAGTGGCATATGAATATGCAGGTCTTGTGGGTGTTTCAGGATCGGTATTGTTTATGTACGTGGTATTTATACCTTTGTTAAACCTCATAAATTGTGTTAGATTATTTCTACTGGGTTGTTGGCTTACCCTATATGGGAATACCATTTTCAGGTGCAGGTGAGATGTTTCCTCCAAGGCAATAGCGTGGATGGACTTTTGAGAAGCAAGAGCTTCTTGATTATGTATTATTGTGTGTTTGTTGGTATTTGTAAAGCCAAAGGCTTAAGATGTAATGAGCGAGACTCAATTTGTGTAACCAAGCAATGACTTGGAAAGATGTAAGCTTACATGACATTTAATTGTTTGTTAAACAGTAAACTCTGATGTATGAAAGTATCTTGTTTCTCATAGTTATTCCGCATATGAGTTATCTTTGTTGTTTTATTTTGGGGGCGTTACAGTATCACTCTATTGCTGGGTGTTCTTAGTTCATGATTAAAGAAGTATGTGATTTCATTTCGGATTCTATCACGCAAGGCATGGCTTCAATCTTTTTTCCTACTGCGTTATATATATCTTACACTAGTATTAGAGCTATAAATGGGTATTTTCTTGCTTGTTTTTTGTGCATTAAAATATGCATATAATTATGTATATATATATACGCATTGTATATGAATGAAAAATTAATATTTTTCCAAACTTTCTCCGATCAATTTGAAATTTACATATGTTGTAATATATTTCATGTAGAATATATCTGCCAAGTTTCATGAAAATCCAATGGTCGGATTTTGAGAAAAATGGTGCTTTATAATTATTTTTCGTAACTTTGACTACATGTTATGTTATGAAAATTATATATTTGGAATACTTGTTACGATACCTTCGAAATGGTATATTATGGGTCTGATTCCGACTTACGATTGATAAGAAAATGCAAACCCTAATTTGGGTTCGTTTTGTGTTTTTTGATGGATTAAGGAAGAAGATGAAGTGCAAAGTTTTTGCACTTCCACTCTCATTAGAGAGAGTGTGTGCTACACTCCATTATTTGTGTTTGTTAAATGCCAATTTTGAGTCCACCAATATTTTTATTTTGGAAAATGGAGTCCGGCAGTATTAAAATTGGACTAGAAAACACCACGGAAGGCAGCGCGTGATTCGTGCTTGTAACCCTTGTTTATGGAACAGGTATAGCAACTTTCCTCCTCTGGTTTCACACATTCTACTAACTCCTGTATTGATAATTGCAATAATTCTGTAGGTCGATTCTTTATTTAAAATTATTAAAGAAAATTAGGAGTTGATGTTTAATATTCTTATTGCAACCAGCTTGCTTTCAAACTTGGTTCAAAATTCCATCTTCCATCCAATTCACACGGATACTAGGAGAATATGTGCCCTTTTAAAAAAAAATATTATGACATATTTCTGTTAAAATAATCAATCATATAAAACTTGAACCAATAAGCACTTTATTAAAACTAAAAAATTAACATGATTTTGGTTGCTAAAGTATGCACTAGGTGTCACTCTAATCCCTAAATGTGTATAAAAATGCTCTCCATATCAAAAGCTATTCGAATTCGCCAATATATTTAAGGATATTTTTGGAACAATTATTACAGTGAAAAAAAAAAGAAAAGAATTAAAAAAAGTTTTGGCCTCTAAAATTTGCCCTCAGTGTCATTATTCTAGTTAGATATTTATCAATTTAATCCCCAATATAATACTGTGTGTCAAATGGTTATTATATTTGGCATTCGTGATGCTTTTGTTGGACTCAATGGGGTGATCTTCTTGTGTTGTGACATATAGTTGTTTTTTCATGAGAAGAATTATAGAAAAAGAACGAAATCTTTATTGATAATGTTGGAAATTGGGCCGAGTATTGGACCCGAATTTGGGCGTCCATGTGACATGATCCATGGCCCATTCAAATTACTTATGTAATTTGAATTTCTATTTATCCTATTCGGATAACCCACTATCTCCATCCAATCTACTTATCCTATTAGGAGATAGGGATGTGAGATTATATATATCAAATCTATTTAATAGATATCAGATACGTTATGTTGATTTACCTATAACATGTTTTCTCATACTCTCTCTCTAACTCTCTCCCATCAGAGAATGATCCAGCCTTTGCACTGTGAATAGAGTAGGTGATCCTCATACTGTTGTATCACTTAATTGCTGAGTGTTCTTATTTCGTGATTAAAGAAGCATGTGATTTACCCACAAGGTTCTTTGGTTCAGATTCTATCACACAAGATACAGCTTGAATCCTTTTACCCACTGCGTTATATATATTTTACATTGGTATCAGAGCTATAAATGTGTAACGCCCCCAAAATAATAGAATAAAGATAACTCATATGTGGAATAAATATGAGAAACAACATACTTCTATACATCAGAGTTTACTATTTAACAAACAATTAAATGACATGTAGGCTTACATCTTTCCAAGTCATTGCTTGGTTACACAAATTGAGTCTCGCTCATTACATTTTAAGCCCTTGGCTTTACAAATACCAACAATCACACAACAATACATAATTAAGAAGCTCTTGCTTCCCGGAAGTCCTTCCACGCTATTGCCTTGGAGGAAGCATCTCATCTACACCTGAAAAATGGTATTCCCTTATAGAGTGAGCCAACAGCCTAGTAGAAACAATCTAACACAATTTATGAAGTTTATCAAAGGTATAAATACCACGTATATAAACAATACCGACATGGAAGCATCCACAAGGCCTACACATCCCTATGCCCCTAAGGCCCATCTTATCCCATTTTCCATCAATTCATTTCCAATTTATACATGCTACTCAATTCATGAGTTAAATTCATTATCTTTCAACAACCAAAATGAGACTACAACTCAACGGTTTTCCAATTATGCAAACATATACATAAATACTTCAAACTTGTCATTTTACGGATATTTCGGCCAAAGGAACCGGCACCAATTTATAATAGATTTCGGGTTTTTCACCTAGGACACTCAGGCCAACTTGCTTTAATTGGAGTCTATCCCCTTTCTCCTCCTCAAACAAAATATACACATGCAATGTATTTATAAACATAATCATATATGGAGTACATTCCCTTTCTCCTCCCAATAAACATACATATGCAATGTATTTATAACATGGTCACATATATGGAGTACATCCCCTTTCTCCTCCTAATAAACATACATATACAATGTATTTACAACATGGTTATATTCAATGACACCAACCATAGATTAGCATTAAATCGCTTAATCCTCATACAATTTCTACAACAATCATAACTATCCTCCATCGATAGCCCAATACAATTATTTCCAAGATATATTCAATATCGGGTTTAATAGTTTATTCAAAACTTCCATAGGTGAGATAATACATATCCAATATCACCATTTATATCAATACTCATTCAATTTAACATATTCAATGTTAATTCCAATTATTTATACAAAATAATCATTTTATCAAATTAGGGCAAAATTTCCCTTTTTCCAGTATTGACCCAAATATCAAAAATCAACTATTTTGGCACACCAAGGTCCTATAGTCAAACCCCATACTCAATTATCTCTTATACATCAAAAACCCTCTTTTCATTTTACACCCAAATCTTAAAATTATCCAAACCACAACCAAATCTCATCATCTATATATAATGGAAAATAACTAAGCTAAAAACCATACTAGAGTGTAGAAAATCCCTACCTCAAGTGTAGAAAACCCAAGCAATAAGGTGGAACTCCAAAGATGACGAAACCCACTTAGATCAATATGAAGCTCTTGAAGCCCTCTACCTTATTCTCAAAGACACTAGAGTCAAAAACACAATGGATCTAGATGAAATCTTAGAGAGAATGTGAGTTTTAGAGAGAGAGTATGAAGATCTTCGTTTATGAAGGGTTTTAGAGAGAGAATGGACTGTTGAAAATGACCTAAAATGTCACTTTCACGATCTAATATGAACAGGCTCGTTCGAGCGAAGGAGTTCTCGCTCGAGCGACCAGACACAAAAGGTTGCCTCGCTCGAGCGAAGGAATGCTCGCTCGAGCGAATAATGCAAAGCTTCAGGTCTGCAACGTAGAAGCACGCTCGAGTGAAGGAAAGCTCGCTCGAGCGAAGAACACCAACCTTCAGGTTTTACAGAGACGCAGACGCACGCTTGAGCGAAGAAATATTTTCACAAAGCTCCCTCGAGTGCAGGAATGCACGCTCGAGCAAAGAAACAAAATTCTAGGCAACAACATTCTAACCCAAAAGACAACTAACTTGTTCCAAACTCACCCAACAAGTCCTAAAACTCAAATGCAAAGAATCAAAGGAGAGAAACAAGACATAGACAACGGTATATAATCACGAAACCAAAGTTCGGAACACCACAAAAGACGGGTCAAAACTAGGGTCGCTATAAAATACGTATTTTCATGCTCGTTTTTTGTGCATTAAAATATGTATATAATTATATATACACGTGATATATGCATGAAAACTTAATATTTTCTAAACTTTATCCGATCAACTTGAAATTTACATATGTTGTACTATATTTTATGTGGAATATATCTGCCAAGTTTCATGAAAATCTAATGGTCGAATTTTGAGAAAAATGGAGATTTATAATTACTTTTTTGTAACTTTGACTGCATGCTGGTTTTGCATGCCATGCTTTTATGTTATGAAAATTATATATTTGGAATCCATGTTTAGATACCTTCGAAATGGTATATTATGGGCCTGATTCCGACTTACGGTTGATGAGAAAAAGAAAACCATAATTTGGGTTCGTTTTGTATTTTTTGGTGGCTTAAGGAAGAAGATGAAGTGCAGAGTTTTTGCATTTCCACTCTCATTAGAGAGAGAGTGTGCCACACTCCATTATTTGTGTTTGTTAAATGCCATTTTTGAGTCCACCAATATTTTTATTTTGGAAAATGGAGTTCAGCAGTATTAAAATTGGACCAGAAAACACCCCGGAAGGCGGTGCGTGGTTTGTATGTGCCCGATGATGCCTTCCGCAACGGGCCACGTGCCAAGCGCACTTTTCATGGGTTTCCACGCACTATCACTCGTGCTCCACTCATCACCGTCAGCCACACGCTCCAGGCGTGCTTCCCATGCGTTTGACTTGCGTCTTTCCCACGCGTGCGCTGAGTCGCGCTGCTTTAAGTCGCGCCATTGCGCTGTCACGCTCGCGCTGTGCATTGCGCAAAGCCGAATCGTGCCATTTTTCCACGCCGGCTTGGCTGGCTTGGCGGCTGGATGTTAAGGCGCTGTTTGTTTTTCCCTTAAATCCTAAATCACGTTAAATGGTCATAAGTAATTCGTTATAGCTTTGTTTTGAGCATGGTTAGTACTATTGGACTCAGAATTAAATCTATTATGAAATTTTCAAAATTTTATGAAAATAAAAAAAAAAATTCCTGAAATAGTAATTCATTATTTCTGCTTTAAAATACTTTTGGGGTTGCACGACTAAGTTTCTGAGTCTGAAAATTTTACAGTAGACTACTATAATGGTTTATTATTTACTGGTATGATTTTTTCATTTTCACAGATTCTGAAATATTTATTTTTGATTTTATGTGTATTTGTTAATTATTTAAAATTTCAGTAAATTCCATAAAATTTCAGAAGTGATGTACTTTCTATTATGGCATAATCTGAATATTAAACACAGCATATTGTTGTTTTTTGCCTAGAGTTTCTAAAATGTTGTGATTAGAATAGCATGATTAATTTTTTTTTATTTATTTAAATTCCATTATTAAATGTAACATAGCATGAGTTGATTGTGAATCTACATTAAGATGCTATTATATGGAATTAGAATATTTTATCATGCTTTAGACATGCCATGGTCAGTGGGAGGTTGTTCAGTTGAGAGATATCTCTGTAGATTTACTCTTGAAAACTAATATTTTGTGCAAGAATTAAATTAAATTTTGGATAATTGTCACCTATGGTGCAAGAGATGATTACGAGCATAGAGGATTTTTGATCTTGTGACTTGTGTAATATTGTCACTATTTAATTTAGATTTTTGCGGCAAAATTATATTATGCTAATCAAATTAATCCCAATGCGAATTTCTCTCTAAATTTACTTAACTTATGGAAGTTAATTTGGTTGACCTAGACTTAATAGAGATGTTCAAATGTGAACAGTACAATCATATTCTTTAGATGAGAAAAAGTCTTGGAGACTTTAGGTCAGACCTTAATTGAGCCAAAGTAAGAAAACATGATTCAAAGTCGTCGTGGTTTTGTTGCCTTGTTTGGCACAATAAAAACTAATGTGTGCGCTATGGTTGGCGGTATGCTACGTAGTTTTGATTGGCAAGTTTTGGAGTTCTGAAATTAGTAAATCCTCAATAAATCTGTATATGATCTTGATTATTGAGCTGCATGGATTGACTTTGTAATTTGACTTGTAATAATGTTGCATCATTGGATGAAGTAACATTCAAGAGTCACGTCATCCAGGAAATACGAGCTTAAATGAATTAGTCATTAAGTGTAAGATGAGTAGCTAGTATAAGCAGTGTTTTGCTCTCTACCCAATTGTTGGGAGTGGATAGAGCAAAATTTCATGCACTATAATAGTGTGCATTAAAGTATCACTTGAAGTTAAAAGATTAGCACTCAGTAGCAGCAAAAATCTATTAACACTAAATGAAAAGATTAGCGCCAAGTGGTTGCAAAATCTATTAGCATTGCCAACTTATCTAAGTCTGGACACTTACTGTTTCCACACTTGAGTGTGAGACATGAGGAGGTGCTTCTTTGTATGATTCCTTAGTTAGGCTAACGCTTTTGAATAATGTTTACCGCTAAGCACAAACGTTGCAGCATAGTAATGAAAAGGTCAAGGCCGACAAGGTTGTTATAACTCTAAGAATTTGACGCATCGCTCGTGAGAGCATTGTGTTGAATTAGACTCTTTAGCCTAATTCCCGCTTAAGTTACTTCAGGAGCTGTCATAGATTGATAGCTTATTCTCTCCTTCTTGTGGATAGTAGAATTAATTGCAAGTAACTGTGAAGCGAGAAATAGAGATGGCAAGAGGAGTATTGTCATCTTTCAACTAGATACAATAAAGTGTATGGAGAATAAAATTGACTTGAAGGTGTAGGGGATTAGCACTTACTAGTTAAATTTGTGACTTAGGCACACTTAATATCCCCATGACATCCTTTTATGACCTACTGAACATGAATTAGTCATGAGTCATTACCTAATTAGGCCTAAACCTTTAAAACTTGTCTTTGAGAACTCACACATTAGGATGACTGGAATTAGTTTATGACATTAGTCATGAACCAGTGGCTTGTTATACTTAATCACATTAATGAGAAGATGCATGGATGGTTTGAGTAGGCCCTCTCGGGCCCACTCACTTGTGACATCCTACTCTCATGTGAATGTGTAACTTTGTTCGCAATGGTTGCGCACAAGTAGGAAAGCCGCAGAAGGACATTTGTATTGGTGCATTTAGTCCACTATGATATTTTTGACTGGATATGTGTAAAGGTATGATAGCTAGCCTCAATCTCGACACATTTATAGATTACGATACGCATCTGAGTCAAGAATATTTGATCTTCCATAAGTCAAAAGTTTTGAGATGATTTTTGACATTGCACATATGAGGTCGAGATCAATCAGATAACAGCTTTTGTGCTTTTAGTTTTGACTAAGATGGCGAGTATCTATTTGAGTTATTTTAGAAAGCTCTGTGAAGAGAAATAAATGCTTAGAAAATTGATTATTCCTAGTACTCAGCAACACAATGGTGTAATAGAGATAAGGAATTAAGTATTGTTAATGTTAGGTGGATGATAGCGCAAAATGTTTCTCAATTGGGAATTACACTTTAGTTTTTTGCCTATATCCCTAACTAAATGCCCTTCATATCAGATTTTACACTCCATTTGAGTAATAGGCTAGCGAAGAGCTATCTATGGGCGATCTGTAACCGTTAAGCAGCTTATCTTTATTTTACTTCTCATAAGGTTGCGCAGTTAAGACCTTGGGTTCTATGCCGCATTATTGTATCTTGTCTTGTAAACACTTAGGGTCATGTGGCACATTATTGTATGTTGTCATGTAAACCCTCCGAGTCATGTGTATATAGATAAGCAGCTTTGTAGTAGTGTAATTAAGTCACATAAAATTTTCTTAGTAAATGTGACATGAATAGAGTTTTGGAATTCTATAAGATAGAGAATTCTAAGTATAGCGCTTTAGGTAGCCTCGTTGAGAATGGAAAGAAATTTCCAATATCCTAGGAACAGTGGGAGTGATGTGCCTACTAGTGGATTACTCTATTAGAGAAGAATACTCTGCATCCTTTGTTGCGTGGTAGCGAATGTGAAAATTTTCCACATCATTGCTAGGTGATTGAGAAGGAAACATTCATGATTGCTCCGCAAGATGATAAAGAGCCTAGGATAATGCCAAAGGCTCTAGTCCCCTGTTTTTAGAAAGTGGATCAATGTTGCGCAGTTTAAGACAAAGTCTTTGGGGATTAACTATTTCTATAATTTGGTGGACTTTCCATTACGACGCGAAACTGTTCTAAAGTTATGTGCAATTTGGATAGTCATTGTTGAGGCATAAGGCTCGCTAGATACCGAAAAGTCGCACCATTGAGGAAGGTGTAGACCATGAGAAGACTTCCTTCTGGGTAGTGAGGTTATTTCGACTTAGGTTATGATTGACATAAGTTCGGAACATTGATTTGTGAACGTTGTGACCCAATTTCTCATTGGAGAATTGGATAAGTAGATCCGTAGGGATTTACTTTCTGCTTTTATAGTGAAAAGTTAGGAGCGCAAAAAGGTTGCTTGGTCCAATAAATCTTTTACAGCCTAGAATAGTTATCCAAATAGTAGTTCTTAGTAAATGTCTTGGAAGGATTTTTTGAGGCATTAATTTGGATATCTAATATTTGTATTTCATGGATATAACCTAAAATTTAGAAAGTGTTATGTGATTGAATTTATGTATGCTTGTATGTTTGGGCTGTGAGTTGTGAGGCCATGATAGTTCTATTGAACAGGCCGTTATGCTCAGCAAAGCAAAAACAGACATGGCTTTTTTTTTGATGAAAACTAGTAATGAAAATAAGTTTCATCCTTGGCAAAAAATAAACATAGCGTTTCTTTGTGTTTTCAAATTGTGATTCCAATCAAAAAATTTTAAAACTCATAATTAAATACACAATTCAAAATTTAATTTAAAAACTATTTTTAAAACTCATAACCAAACAAATAACTTAAAACTTTTTTCAAAACTCTATTTAAAAAAAAAATTCAAGAAAATATTTTTTTATTTTATTATTCAAAATTATTTTTAAAATAATGATTTAAGTGTAGAGTCGTGTTTTGAGTTATGAGTTTTGAAAATAAAAAATTTGTTTAATTATGAGTTTTGAAATGTATTTTGAGATTTATATTGAAATTTTTTGGATTTATTTTTTTTAATATTTAAAAATTTTCTTAATTTTTTTAGGATAAATATTTTATATTTTAAATATTTACTTATTTATTTATTTCAATGTGTACTATATTTCCTATATTTGTGTGCTATATTTTATTTTAAATATATTTTTTAAATATTAAAAATTTATTTTTTGTTTTAAATATTTTATTATATTTTATAAATATATTTTTAAAATTTTTAATTTTTTTATTATATATTTGGTTACGATTTGAGTGTGGAGTTTTGTAAATAGTGTGGAATTTCAAGTTGTGTGTTTAGTTATGAATTTTAAAATAATTTTGAATTTAATTTTGAGTTATGTGTTTTGTTACGATTTGAGTGTAGAGTTGTGTTTTGAGTTTAAAATATTAAAAAATTAAAATATTTACAAAATAAAATAAAAGATTTAAATTAATTTTTTTTAATAACTATTATATATTTAAAAGAGAAAAATAATATTTTCTTAAACATTTTTTTAATATTTTAAAAAAATAAATCCAAAAAATTTCAAAATACAACTCAAAATTCAAAAACTCAAAACTCAAAATACAACTCAAAACTCATAATTAAATAAGTTTTCTCTTTTCAAAACTCAACTCACAATTTCACACTTAAATCATAACCACACACTCAAATTATAATTTTGAAACTAAAACAATGTTTTAATAATTTTTATTCGTACAATAGATATATATAATATTGACTTTTCCTCGTGGGAGTTTTGTGAGACAATATTTAAGCGACAAAATTGGTGAAGAAAATATTTCTGGAGAAAATCTCTAGTGACTAAGCCAGCCTTTTGGATACAAATTTTTTGTCATATTTTGAAGAAAAAATAAGTTCTTTCTAATTAAGTCAAACCTTTAACTTCGTATTTTTGGAAGGTGGATCCCCTCTCACTTTTAAAGTTTGAGGAACATTTATTATCACTACCATCAACGACTGCCCTCAATTTTAACACCCATTACATCCAATCATCACCATAGTATGTTCTATCTAACATGGCACAACACAACACAACAACTACTATCACCACCAAGTAAGAAAATTTTAGCATTCAATTTTTAGTATTTGATTTTTAATTTTTCAACTTTTTCAAACATATTAGTAACAAAATAAATAGAAAAAATTTGAAATATCTTTCTTTCTTTACTTTTAAAATGATATACTATGGAGTAATCCGAAGGAAAATGAAACATAATGAAGATCCAAATTTTAAAATTATAGTCTGCAAGAAAATTGACCAATACACACCTGTGAAAGAGAGAATGCAAAAGAGATAGCCATGTATTAAAGAATGTCAAAGATGACAAGCAAAACTGGAAGAGTGGGTTTGGAGCTTACCTGCAATGGGAGCTTCAAATTTTTTTGTCTTTGCTTCCATTTTGTAGATCTACAACAAAATTATACCATTTTACTTGAAGAAAAATCATTATCTTGGAGCTTTTTTTTCTATTTTAAAGATTATATAATTTACTTTTAAAGTACAAATTGAAAATATTGAAGAGCTAGATTATAATGCTACATTGTCCACGGTACAAAAATACAAATATATATATGTATTGTATAAAATACGAAGAGAATACTAAGATTCTAGAAGATGTCATGGAGGATTTTATATATATATATATATATTTGTATTTTTAATCTGTAAAAAAAAATTTAATAATTTTAAAACAGGTGATTTCATTGAAAAGTACACCAGAATCACAATTACAAGAAGAAACTATGGAAAAAGTGATGATATTTTTAAAATTTTGCACTGAAATAACGATACTTCCAAAAAATATTTTTCATTGTTTGGGCTTTAGTTTTGCCAATGATTGGCTTGAACATGTACCAATCTGCTTATTCAAATTCAGAATTAAAATAAGAAGTTATAAGTTTTTTCATCAATCTGAATTTAAATGTTTGAAAGTAACACTGAAATGTTGTTCACAAAAAACACTAAAAATTAAAGAGCTTTTTTTTTTTTTTTTTGATCAACAAAGAAAAGAGGAAATTTTATTGAAAAAAAGAAGTACAAAAAAAAAGCTTGGCACAAATGCATCATAGTTCGAAAAAACATCCCAACTAAGTTGGCATCTTTTAAAGAACTCAATCATGTGCAGGCACAAGCCAAGGGAAGGCTGAAGAGCACTCAACCAGAAAGATACAAAGAAGAAGACAAAAAATACAGAACATCAATTTGAGATCCTAGCTCTGTAGCCTTTGATGCCATGTAAACAAAACAAAAAGTCGTGAAGTGAGAGTTCTGGCAGGTTAAGCGATTGCTTGACCCAAAAAGCAACCTTGATCTTAATGTTTTCCACCAAATCCACCCAATTAGGTTCCTTAGAATTAAACACCTTTTCATTCCTAGCAATCCATAAGGTCCAGAGAATTGCCAAAGGCAAGGCTTTCCAAATAAATCTTCCCAAATGCTGCTTTTTTTGACCAAACCACCAGACTAACAACTCTTGGATAGAGCCAGGAGAGACCCACAAAATGCCCCACCAATTAACAATTTCAGACCAAATCCTCTAGGAATAATAACAATGAACGAGCAAATGAGCTGATGACTCTTCTTCATTACCACAAAATGCACAAATGATGGGAATGTGGATTATATGGCGACTAAGAAGGAGATCTGCAGTTGCAATTCGATCCCACCACACCAACCATCCAAATGCTTTTATCTTCTGAGGTGCAATTGACTTCCATAAATTCACCACAGGAAAGGATGGAACCTGAAGAGAGATCTCAAATAAATCATAGAGAGACTTAACAATGAAAATACCTGATGAAAGGGGAGTCTAGATCAGATTGTCTTCCCCAGAATTTATGTTTCTTTAAACCAGTTACAACCTTCCAAGCATATCATGGTGCATGTCCTCTTCCCAAGCTCTTAGTGATCTCCTGTATGAAATACTCCATTGCAATTGATTGCCCAAATTCTGATGATTCAAAAATTGATGAACATAGGAGTCCTTATCATTTGCTAGTGAAAAAAGTCTGGGATAAAGGGAGGACAATGGTGAATCAAAAAGCCACCCATCAGTCCAAAATTTGATCATTCTTCCATCGCCCAAGATGAACTGGAGGTTAGCAAGGAATAATTTAAGGACTTTAGAATTACACCTTTCTAAGTCCAGAATGGACTTCCCTACCACTGAGCAGTTCCTAAAGGTTGAGGAACTTGGCAACCAGGAGATAGTGCTCAAATTGTTTTTAGCACATAAGACTTTTTTCCATAGAGAGTCAGGTTCCTTAGCAAACCTCCACCACCATTTGCAAAGAAGGGACTCATTGTTGTCCTTAGATTTCCTAAACCCAAGACATCCAAATTTTTTGCTCAAAGAACATGCCTCCCAGCTGACTAGATGAAGTTTTTTCTTCTCTTCACTATCCCCCCAAAGAAAGGATCGTTGGAACTTGTCAATGGTGTTTGCCACTTTGGAGGGAATTCTAAAAAGAGACATATAATAAAGGGGAAGCGAAGATAAAACTTATTTAACTAAAGTAATTCTACCCCCTAAAGAGAGATACATTCTCTTCCATGATGATAATCTTTTTTTAACCTTCTCAATGATGGGTTCCCATGTTGCAACCCTCTTAGGATTAGCTCCTAGAGGCATACCAAGGTAATTAATTGGTAGTTTACCCACAGAACAATTTAAATACTCAGCTACTTGAGATGTGAAGTCAACATTGGTGCCAACTCCACATAACACAGATTTCTGAAAATTGATTTTCAACCCAAATATTAATTGGAAGCAACAGAGCACTCTTCTTAGATTAATAATCTCATTCCAGTCTGGGTAACAGAATATGAGGGTGTCATCGGCAAACTGCAAGTGTGTTAGATTCAATCCAGCATTACCAATATCAGCCCCTTTAATGAGATTCAAATTTTTGGCTTTTTTCATAAGAATGTTTAATCCCTCAACAAGAAGATTGAAGAGAAAGGGAGAAAGAGGGTCACCTTGTCGTAATCCTCTTTGTGGAGAGAATTCCTGAGTGGTAGATCCATTTACCAAAACAGAGATATGCAATGATGATATACATTCAACAATCCATGAGACCCATTTATCACCGAATCCAAACATATGAAGCAAGTGGAGAAGGAAGTTCCAATTGACACTGTTGAAGGCTTTCTCAAAATCCAGCTTTAAAAGGATTCCACCCCTAGAGTTGTGCTTCCAAAGATCCACTACTTCATTAGCTATAAGAATTCCATCCAAGATTTGCCTGTCCTTGACGAAGGCAGATTGGGTTTCATTAACCAGTTTAGGCAAAACTGATTTCAACCTCCTAGATAGAATCTTAGCAAGAATTTTATAAATACAGCCAATCAGACTGATGGTCCGGTAATCAGAAAGAGATAATGGATTCGATGATTTTGGAATCAAGGTAATAAAGGAAGAGTTTATACCTTTAGAGAGTTTGCTGTTAAGATGAAACTCCTTGATGAATGAGCAAATGTCCTCCTTAATGATTGGCCAGCTCTTTTTAATAAACTTAATATTGAAGCCATCTGGCCCTGTTGCTTTGTTCCCTTCACACTCTCTGATTGCTTCCCAGATTTCTGCCTCTGAGAATGGCAATTCCAACCATCGAGCATCATCAGTTGTTAGTTTGAGCTCAAAAGAGCCTCAAAATTTTGGTCTTGAAGGCCATCTTTCTGAAAAAAAATTCTGGAAGTGCATTTTGACCCCCACTCTAATCTGTTTTGGATCTTCAACAGTGGAACCATTTAAGGTTAAGCTTCCAAATGAGTTTTTCCTCTGCCTTGAACTAGCCACCATATGGAAGAATTTGGAATTTTTATCCCCCTCCTTGAACCAAATTTGTCTTGATTTTTGCAACCAGGTGATCTCAATCAATCTCAAAGTCTTCCAGTATTTAGACTTAAGGTTGCTTTTGATTTGCATGTCAATATCGGACAGTGTGTTTCGTTCTTGTAGAAGATCCAGAGAATGCAATTACTCCTCAATCTAAGAAAGCTTATCGTTTAAGTTGCCAAATTCCTGTTTGTTCCATAGCTTGAGAGAAGCTTTAACCTCCTTAAATTTCAGAAAGACTTTATATCCAGCCCAACCTTGTAAAACACATCTGGACTAAGCCTCCTTAACAACCCTTAGGAAATTAGGATGAGATGCGCAAGCATTAAGGAATCTGAAGGGCTTTGGCTCCTAATCCCGATCATCCTTCATGAGGAGTATTGGACAGTGATCAAATAAAGTCATTTGGAGCCCCCACTGTTTGAGCTTAAACTTGTCCAGCCAATGTGAATGTAGGAGGAACCTGTCAATTCTACTCCATCTGCCTGCCTCCTGATTATTAGACCAGGTGAAGTATCTACCTAGAAGTGGAAAATCTCTTAAATCCATAGAGGATATGAAGTCTTTAAATTGTTTCATGCTAGCTAAAACTCTTGAGCATCCCTTTCTTTCCCCTATTTTAACAATTTCTTTGAAGTCCCCCCCAATACACCATGGCAGGTCACAGCTTGATCTAAGATTTAGTAACTCCTCCCACAATAGATTCCTTTCCTTAGCATCATTTGGGGTATATACATTGACTAAAACACACTCAAAAGCAGAGCAAATAGTACCTTTTAAAAGGATGAAATGAGTCCCTTTAATGCAATCTGAAACTGAGAATATGGTTTTGTCCCATACACAGAGGATACCTCCCGAAAAACCCAAAGCATCTACTGCAGCAAAACCTGGACTGAATTTCGCCAGATAGAGTTGATTAATTGAGCACTGATAGCTAATTTCTTTGTTTCTTGTAAAAACAGGATAGTGACTTTTCTCTGAGAGATCAATCTTCTTATTCCTCTTGTCTTCTCTCTTTTTCCCAAATCCCTAATGTTCCATGAAATTAGCTTCATTGATAAACAGATGGCATTCCCTTGAATGGCTAGAAGGAATTGGAATCAGCCCATGTTGTCCCCTGATTCATGGCCACAAATAACTTTTGTGCCCTGAATTCAGTGCCGGCCCTGGGCATGGGCCAACGAAGCCATGGCCTAGGGCCCTTCAAAATAAATCCAAAAAAGAAGTCCCTTCGATTATGGTTTATTATAATATATTAGGTATGTCTTAAGTTAAAAAAAAAAAAATGAAAGAAGGCCCAAACTAACTTAAAATAAATTGGCCCATTGAAAAATTAAAAGGCCCATTCAAAAAAATTAAGATTGTTATCCATTGAAAATAAACCCAAAAAAATGGTCCCTCTTATTATAGTTTATTGTAATATATTAGGTACATTTTAAATCTAAAAAAAATTAAGGAAGACCCAAATTAACTTAAAATAAATTGACCCTTTAAAAAATTGAAAAGCTCATTTCAAATAATTAACATTGTTATCCATTGAAAATGATTTTGCAAAAAAAACTAAATTATGCAAGTATGATTGATTTATTTGCTTCTAAAAATACAAGAAGAACGAGGATCAAGTGACACTTATTAATTGTTGTAATGTAATACTAAGTATTTTTTGTGATTTTGACACAAATTTTTTTATCTTTTATCTTCATTTTTTTTTTCCCATTTTTTTTCATTCAATGAAAAAAAAATGTAAAAAGTCCCAAAAATTTATTAATTGGTTATTGACTTTGGACCCCGGCAATCTCAGAGCCGGGCCTGCCTGAATTTCCTTGATCTTACTAACAACCTCATCATCGTGATCATTACTATGGAGATCAAGCAATTTCCCAATTTTCCAAACTGCTTCAGCTTCATTGAGTAGAATAGGATTACGGTTTGCAATTGCATCGAAAGATAAAGATAGAGAAAGTGCCGCAGCTGCTGGTCGTAGTGTTACTGATCTTCCTCCCTTCTTTCTGCCACCTCTTCGAAGCTTATCACTAGCAGCGAAGTCCCCAAAAACCTGCTGCAAAAGTTTCCTCCTGCTTTTCCTTTTTGATAGACCCATATATGGCTTGGAGGGTCCTCCTGGCACCTGCAAAGTATTGCAGGAACTAACAAGTAGGACTGAATTAAGATTTTTGGAGCGATTAGGGAGAGAGTTTGGTACAGCGGATGAAGAGGAATCACGAACTTGGTCAGGCGGAGAAGGGGGGGTGAGTAGTGATGATGGTTGAAAAGGTGTTGAGATGAGGACAATGAATGATCTGGAATAATGATTTGATCAAGGGCTCGGTTAGGATCCACCACATGGGCTTGATTTATGATGGAGAGACCTGCACTTTTAAAATGAGCACCAGATTGAGTATGGGTTGTAGAGGAAGAATGGGCTTTTGATAGGATTTAAAATGGGCTTGGAGGATGTGAGATGGATGGGCTTGGCTCGTTAATTGGAGAAGATGGCCTATGGAAGAGCTTGTTTGAGACTGGGGACATTGATTAGGCCTACTTCTGAAAAATTTGAATTAGTAAACTCTTCAATTTCTTTTGGTCGTTGGGCCTCAGCAGACAACTTCGTCTGACACTCCAACTTCCCACGAAATGAAGGCTGCTTATTGACTGCTGGAAACCCAGCATGCGAGTGTTGCTCATGCCCAGATGGTGATCTGGTGGCCTGCTGCACACCCAAGACTGGTTGATGTTTGTCCCTGCTAGCAAGACAATCCACATCATCCAATGAATCATCATCTTCCTCCACCGAAGAATTTCCTTGGTCAAGATAGTCTGGAGAAATGTCGACCACCTGTTCCTCCACCACTCTGATATTGTACTCTACTCCTTTACAGACAAGTTGTACAAGAGTATTGATGACCTCAAAATGGCTAGTGATGATCAGCACTTTCCCGCTGATAAAGGATAAGCTACTCAATGTGGATTCATCAACTGAGACAGTCTCGCCCCAAACAGTCCCAATACTCTTGAAAGTATTGAAATTCCATAGATTTAAAAGGACACCATAACAGTTGATCCAAACTGCTCTAGCACAAGGATTATCGCGCTTCCAAAGCGACCATTCCTTTGCATCTTCAAACCTGCTGTTGAACCAGGTTTCATCATTTTCAAAGAGCTTATATCATGTTCAAAGGAAGGCATAGGTCAATGGCATACATGAGTAATCATACAACGTTTTGCTATGTCATGTTTACTTTAGTATTGCGAATGCACAGGAATTGACTCCTCGTAGATGCATATAATGTGCAGTTACATATTGTATTAGTTGATAGATAGATGACTAGTTTTTGAAGTTCTATTACCTATGTGTATTGGACATTGATCAATTTGTGATTGTATGATCAATATTGTTAACTATCCTGAAATTATTAAAATCGATGGCCAAGTTTTACTTAAAGTATAGCACATAACAAGAATTTTGAAAGTGTACATCCTCAATCCAAAATTCTTAAAACTACTATTTTGTAATTAATAATTTTTCTTTTAAAAATATAACATATAATCTTATATTTAACTTTATTTTCACACTCGTAAACGTAAGTGTGTGGATTTCATGTGCATTTATTAATGTGAGTCATGTTACCTTGTGTTTTAAGACTGAAAAAATAAGATAAGAAAGAAGATTAGCATTACTTTTCTTTTTTCTCTAATAAAAAAAAATAAAAAAAAATACCATATAAACATATATGTAACGTCCCAAATTTCTAGCCCAAATGATAATACAATAATCATGGCTCTTTCAAAAAACACCGAATATAAATCTCCAAACTGACATTACATGATACAGTAGTTTTTCATGCAACAGTACATCAATCCAATAACAAGTAAATAAACAAATAATTACTCCCAAGGGTTTACAAATTTTCAAGGTTTAAGCCTGGTTACACAAAATAGTTATTCAAACCCACACAAATATAGCCCTTGGCTTACAAAACAGAGTCACGCAAAATGAGAGTATTGTACTCCCAACACACATACTTCCACACCCCTAGTTGGGTGGAATCACCACATCTTTTCCTGCATAAAAATTCCTTAGGGTGAGTATAAAGCCCAATAAAAAATTCTTAACAAAATATATACATTTTATACAAGTCTCAAGAGATGAAATGCACATGCCATACTATGCCATTTTTGAAAATAAATTACATTTTCATCTTTTGAAAACCATCATGTTTAATGATGTCATGCAATTTCAATTGTTTAAAACTTAACAATTTATTTCAAGGGCGGTAAATACGTCTCTGGTAATCCCTAGACTGGTGTCTGCAAGCAAACTATACGAGTACTACCAAATTGTCATTTTTACCAGTATTAACCAGAAGGCTCGACCCTTATTTGCGCGGATTTTCGATCTTTCACCCCGGACCCGCAGGCCAACTTATTCAATATCATCTACACCACCTATCAAGACTTACCAACATATTTACCCCAAAACCATTTCATGAAAACTTATTTCTCAACATTCTTTTCTCAATGCAAGTTTTCAAATCAACCTTCAAAGTCTAATGTAATAAAATGAAATTGTTAGGTTTTTATTGTTGGCAACCCCGTTTGACAAAACTCCTTTGAGTTGTAATTTTATTCGCATTTTTTTTCAGTGAGGCTATGAGTTTATTAGATGCGAATCCAACCCGAATCGAGCCATACAGAGAAGTTTGTGATGTTAATGCTTTCAAGATTGCCACTTCGCTGATTATTACGGGGGTCGAGCTGCTCGGTCAGCTCGCGGCCGAAGCAAAATGCAAAATTGCATTCAAAATTGCATGTCTGCCATTGGTCGCTCGAGCCAAGAAGAGCTCGCTCGAGCGAAGGTTTACTCGCTCAATCCAAGGAGTTCTCGCTCGAGCCAAGGATTGCGTCCATACAAAAACCTGAAAGAGTGTATTCCTCGCTCGAGCCAAGGATCCGTCGCTCGAGCCAAGGCACTTGTAGAAATCATGAAAAATACACTCCTCGCTCGAGCCAGCAAAGCTTCGCTCGAGCGAGCCTCAGAATCCGAATTTCTCAAGGAGTTTGTTTTCTTCCCAATCTAGGATTACTTTTGATTCTCTATAAATACTTGGTTTTTTCCCAAAACTAAGGTATTCATTGAATTCCTCCAGATCTTCTTTTTGGTTCTTAAAGGTTTATATCTGGGGATATTTTGTTATTTTTTCTTTGATGTTTTATTAAGTATTCAACTCATGATTTAAAGAGAGTACATTAAAGGTTTGTTTGTTATACACAAAAGAGAGAGTTGTTCTTCAGTTGTGAATTCTGAAGAATTCGAGCCTGAAGCTTTGGTGGAATCCGGAGTGGCTCATCAGAAAGACAATTCTGTGCTGAAGATGGGGTTGGAAGAGGCACATAGAGGTTGGTTCAATTAGGCGTTGTGGATTCGCTAGATAATTGAGAGTATACCTGTGTAATTCCTTTAATTCTTCTTAGTGGATTGTCTTGTGGCAGTTGCCCGTGGTTTTTTTATCACAGTTGGAGGTGTCCAATTGTGGTTTTTCCACGTAAAAATCGTTGTGTCTCTTTGTCTTGATTGTTTGATTGAGATTTTTATATTCTGCTTAAAATTGATACATAATCACAAATCAACATCTAGGGGGTTTCTAGATTTTTCAGAAATGATATGCCAATTTCACAAGATGAACATAAATATTTTTATTCCAATTCATTATCTAGGGAATAACACAATTTCCTCTTCTCAAATATTCTCAACAATTTAGTCATTTCAAGATTATATCAACATTTTGAATAACCATTTCTAAAATGAACAACAATTCTCATAATCCACAAAATTAATCATTTATACAAATATAAATAAGAAATTTTCTAAATATCATTTATCTTAGCACACAAAAATAAATATAACAATATTACCAATAGATTTTCAATCTCTTTTAAAATCCCCAATTTCTAAGTTTTCTCACCAAACTACACAGCTCAAATCTTTTGAAAGAAAACTCTCAAAAATCATTTTTTCTTCAATCAACAAAGATCAAAACCTATAAGATTATTTTAAAAAAACAAAAGACAAACCCACTTTCAAAATCGCTCAACTTCTTAAATCAAAATAAATTTTCAGAAGCTATCAAAGGATGATTTCAAAAATCATCAAGATCTTGCAAAAAAATATATATATATATATATAACTCAAAGAAAATCCCTACCTCAATCTAAAAGAGGAAACAAGTAAAAACCCAATTTTCAATCTTGTCGAATTTCGATCTCCACCGGTCAAAATGTTGTTCTCGCCAAGCTCTCTACTTTGGCCTCAAGAAATGAAGTAGCATTCACCATAATCTTCCACCATGCGTTGGGGCAATGAAGGCTTTCCATCATCTTCATCCTCGTTAAGAAAAAGGTGCTGGCCCGTTCTCCTAAATATCAAATGAACAATGCGACCAGCAACTTTCTCCAAGGAAAGTACACCAAAAAGAAAAGGTTCCTGATTATTACCCCTTGAACCAAGATGAGGTGTAGCAACAACAATGAAGTTCATAGGCTCCAAACCACCTATGGTACCCTTTGATTCCACTTCACAGGATTTAGATGATAATTCCTCCCCATTCTCGCTTCTAGGTAGTCTAAACAATTTCCCAATGACATATCTTGCAACTCCTCCTCCAACTGAATGTGCCACAAAGGAGATCTTACGTAGACTTGGTTTTTTGTTTAATCACTTGGCAGACCTCCCCTGCCAATCGTTCGCCCATTACATCCACACCATCTAGTGTCAGCATAGCCATATTTCGTTCACAACAATGAACAAATACTTTATTAGGGAGCGTTCTACCAAACTGCTCATTAGCAAACTTCCAATTCGTAGCACTTCCGAGAATTCCATGAACTATGACGACAAGATGATCAGCGGAAGAAGCAAGAGATTGGTTACAACTCCAAACATCTTAGACGAGTATGAAGACAAAGATCCATAGCCATTGTCTTCCATTGATAAACATCCATATCCATAAAGGCTGCCTAAAGAAAGCATGCCTAAGCCACTCCCACATTCAGCTCTCTGTTCATAACCCATTGGAGCAACTGGGGGAACGCTAGGCAAAACTGAAGGCATAGAAAAACCAATACTACCAGAATACATAGAATCGGCACTAGTAGAAGTATTATGACCACCTTCCCAAGTATTCTGCAATAATTGGTGCACCTCGTTTCATTGCATGTTCCAAGCTCTCCATTACCAATACACTAGCACCTTCACCCATGACAAAGCCATCTCAATCTTTATCCCATGGCCTAGAAGCAGTTTGTGGATCATCATTTCTTTGAGACAAAGCTCTACATGCAATAAAACCACCCAGGCCAATGGGAATATTCGCAGCTTCAGCTCCACTAGCAATCGTTAAGTCGGTTTCACCTTGACGAATGTGATTGGCAGCAACATAGAAGCAATAATTGGAGTCATTTTCCTGTAACTTCCCTATATCTTATCTCCTCACTATGTATCTATAGTGTGTATAGCATATTGAGAACAATCGGCCATAGTTCTAAATCGCGGTATTGGGTAACGTAACGGTATCGATTGCGGAGTATCAGTATCGGTAATATCGACTGGTACATATTGGGAATCGGGTGTCGAGGCCGTGAAATTTTAAAAATCATTAGCAATTCATTTAAAACTCAATTTTATATATTTTTTTTTACTCTTTTAGACTTAATTTATCACATTTTTATCAAAATTTTGATATGTATGAGCACTTTTAGCCATAATTTTGATTTCAATATTTATTTTTCTTGTCTTTTTTCCCTTGCTCAACTGAGAAAAAAATAAATATATATATTAATATAAACAGAGGTATAGGTGTATAAAAATAAATAAATAAATAAATAAATAAAACCTAAACAATGGCTTAAAAAAAACCTATCCTCTCTCTCTCTCTCTCTCTCTCTCTCTCTCTAAAAAATGCAGAATAGTGGCTTAAAAAGGCAATTACAAAAAAAAAAAAAAAAATTGAAATGCGAAACATAAACAAAGCATAGAAAGAAGCTTGCAAGTTGCATAGGTTCTGTGGTTGCCCACTTTTGTTAAAGCTCCACCCAAGAATATAGTAGTTGGTTACTAGTAAATAGTCCAGTAGAAGAAGAGAAACCAACATACAAAGAATCCAAAAGAATTGAAGAAATATTGATGTGTGTTGACAAGAGAGGCTGGTCTGGTTTTGGACTTCGAATATGAGCTAGCAACTCAAGGCGAACAACAAAACAACAACAACAAATAGAAACAGAAACAGAAACAGAGCATAAAACATAGCACAATTTCATCCGTATCGGCAATGGCAAATCCGTATCGGAACTGTATCGCTCCATGTATCAGATTCAGGCTGATACGTATCGGGAATCAGACGATACGACTATGAATTTCATTCCCACCGGTATACCAGTCCATATCCGAATCAGCGGTCCAATTTTTCAGTACGAATCAGCCGGTATGATACGTACCAGCCGATATTTAGAACTATGCAATCAACCCCATCTCTCTCTCTCTCTCTCTCTCGAAAATATTCTTTACACCTTTTGACCCCACTCCAGCACCTCCTCTTTTCTTTTAGTAGACCGCACCACCTTTTCTCTACAATCTCTCTTTCTTTCTTTCTTTCTTTTTAAACATTTTCCCACCAAAAGTGAGCAAGTCCCAGCTGGAATGTAACCACTCTCCCAAAGTGAGAGAGATATATTATAAAAACCCTTCCCACTCAAATTTTTCTTAGCCTCCCTTTCAAATAATTTTCCACCACCCCAAAAACATTATCCTCATACTGACCATACAAACCAAGCAATCACCACCACATTTATTTTATTATTATTATTTTGGGTCTTTACAATATATAATCTCAAGAAATCAAAAATGCAAAATTAGCTAAACCCATCAATAGTATCCACACAAAAACAAAAAATAGAAGTACGATCTACAAACAATACTAATGTTGTGCTTGGTTGGGAGATTTAAGAAGGGATTTGGAAAAAGAAAGGAAAAATGTGTATGAAACTGTTGGAAATAAAATGGATCACACAAAGGTTAGAGAGATTGAAAGAGGGAAGATGAATTATTAACACTAAATTATTTTGATTCCACTTACTTAAAACACTTAGGTACATGAGTTATTTATAGTCTCTAATGAATAAGCAAAAAGACCAATACATCTTCTACATCCAATGTACCATATATGAATCTTCCTAGATACATTCATCCTAGGAATACATGAATCTCAAAAATACATGAACATTGACAATACATGAATAAAATATAAATAGATACTTCTAGAAAATGTGTAAATTAATTGAACTAAAATCATGTTTATTATTTCAACACCCCCCTTTAAACTTGACTTTTAATAACTCCGAGCAAGGTCCGAAACTAGGTGAAGTCTTCATACTTGAGGGGCTTTGTGAATATGTCAGCAATTTGATCATGAGATTTCAAAAACTTGAGTTGTACCTCCTTCTTCGCAATGCATTCTCTAACAAAATGATACCTTGTATCAATATGTTTACTTCGATCATGAAACATTGGGTTCTTGGCTAAGGCAATTGTTGACTGGTTATCAACCAAGATCTCCGCCGCTTCCTCTTGTGCAAATTGCAAATCCTTCATAAAATTCCTCAGCCAAATTGCATGACAAGTGCATGATGTAGCAACAACGTACTCAACTTCACAAGTAGAAAGTGCTACTATTGGTTGTTTCTTTGAACTCCAAGTAAAAGCTGTATTTCTCAAGAAAAACACAAAGCCAGTAGTGCTTTTTCTATAATCCAAGTTTCCAGCCCAATCACTATCACAATAGCCAACAAGGTTGTATTCATTTGAGGATTAATAAGATAAGCCAAAATCAATTGTTCCTTTAACATAACAAATAATTCTTTTCGCAGCCTTAAAGTGAGTCATTATGGGTGCTTCCATAAAGTGACTTACCAACCTAACTCCAAAAAGAATATCCGGTCTTATGCAAGTCAAGTACCGTAAACTTCCAATTAGACTCTTGAAAAGAGTTGCATCAATCTTTTCTCCATCTTCATGCTTTGTTAGCTTGACTTCATATTCCACGTGGGTGTCAATAGGCTTGCAATTAATCATCTTGAATTTCTCGAGTATTTCTTTCGCATATCCTTCTTGATAAATAAATATGCCATTCTCCATCTGCTTGACTTCAATGCCAAGGAAGTACGCCATGAGTCCAATATCAATCATCTCAAATTCTTGAATCATTGCTTTCTTGAATTCCTCAAACATGCTTGGATTGTTTCTTATAAAAATAAGATCATCCACATACAAGCAAACAACTAAGACATCTCCATTTTCATGCACTTTAGAGTAAAGAGCATGCTCATATGGACATTTAGTAAAGCCATCCAATATGAAATACTTGTCAATTCGAGTATTCCATGCTCTTGGTGCTTGTTTCAACCCATATAACGATTTCTTTAGCTTGAAAACCTTATCTTCCTGGCCTGTGATCACATATCCCATAGGTTGATTGATGTACAATTCTTTCTCAAGAAACCCATTCAAAAAAGTAGACTTGACATCCATTTGATAAATTTTCCAATTATTGTTGGTGGCAAGAGAAATTAACAACCTTACAATTTCTAAACGGGCAACAGGGGCAAATACCTCATCGTAGTTAATCACATCACGTTGACTATAACATTTTGCCACTAATCTTGCTTTGTATCTTTCTACCTCTCCCCTTTTTTGTTCTTCTTTTCCTTGTATACCCACTTCACGCCAATGGCTTTTTGTCCTTTTAGAAGAGTAGTAAGCCCCCAAGTGTTGTTCTTGTTAATGGCATTCATCTCCTCATCCATGGCAATTCTCCACTTCTTATATTGTCTAGCGTCTTCAAATTGCAAAGATTCACTATCAACAAAAAAACAAAACAAATCCATAGGTTCAGTTACCTCATAGAGTTCATCGAGGCTCCACATTCAGGCCTTCTCTCACTTGAGCTTCCTTCCGACGATGACGGTTCATGATGATGAGAAGGAGATATTAGAGGTGTAATAAGCTCATCTAGTAACTTAGAAAGTGATTTCTCTTCTTCAAAAATGGGAAAGAAATCATAACTTTCTTCTTCTTGAGTATTCTAATCCCATGTGCTCTCTTCATCAAACTCCACATCTCTGCTGGTGATGATCTTCCTCGTAATACGATTGTAGAGCTTATAGCCTTTTGAACTTGAATCATACCTGGTGAAAATGCATTTCTCGCTTTTAGAATCCAGCTTGGACCTTTGTTGATCACCACGAGCATATGCAATGCTTCCAAATACACTCAAATGTGAGACATTGGGCTTCATTTCACTCCAAGCTTCTTGTGGTGTCATGTTCTATACATTTCTTGTAGGACATTGATTTGACAAATAAACTACACAGTCCATAGCCCCTGCCCAAAATTCTTTTGGCATTCTCTTACTCTTCAACATGCTTCTTGCCATGTTAAGGATTGATAAATTCTTTCTCTCGGCAACACAGTTTTGTTGTGGTGATCTTGGAACCGTTAAAGGATGATGAATCCCATTAGCTTCACAAAACACTTTAAATTTATTTGATGTGAACTTGCCTCTTCTATCGGATCTCAAGGGTTCATAGCCACTTTGCTTCTCAACCAATGCCTTGAATTTTTTGAAAACTCCAAAAGCTTCGGATTTTTCTTTCAAAAACTAAACCTAGGTTTTTCTGCTAAAATCATCAATGAAAAGCAGAAAATAAGTGTTCTTACCAAATGATGATGGCTTAATTGGACCGCAAATATCCGTATGCACAAGCCCTAGTGGCTCCATTGCTCTAGTAGTGGATTCTTTTGGAAAGGACTTTCGGAATTGTTTGCCAAATAGACACCCCTCACATAGTTGTTTTGGATGGTTGATAAAGGGAAACCCCATGCACCATCTTTGTTTTGGCCATCAACTTTGGTCCTCTAAAATTCAAGTGTCCAAGCCTCATGTGCCAATACCAAGACTTATCTTTCACGGTTGCATTCAAACACTTGGCCATGCCAGTTTGAAGATTCAACAAGAACATTCTATTTTGGGTCATTGAAACTTTAGCAACCAAATTATTCGTTTCATCTCTTAGAGAAAGAGTACAGTCCTTCATTTGAATTTCATAACCCTTTTGTAAAAGTTGACCCAAGCTCAAAATATTATTTTTCATTTTGGGCACAAAATATACTTTGGACATAATTCTATGATCCTCATTTTTCAAACGAAGTAAAATTGTACCTTTGCCCATTATTGGAACTTTTGAGGAGTCTCCAAAAGTAACTTGACCTCTCCAAGTTTTATCAAGCTTCATAAATTTGCTTCTGTTGCCGCACATGTGATTACTTGCACCATTGTCAAGATACCATAGATTTGCTTCTAAATCTTCATTGTCTTTGATGGCTAGCAATAAAGTAGGTTCTTCTACTTCATCCTTTTGTTCAACAAGATGAGCTTTTTCTTCAAGATTGTCAGTAGCATCTTGGCATTTCGAAGCATAATGGCCATATTTGTGGCAATTATAACATTCAACTTGAGACTTGTCATACCTTCTTGAAAAGTTTCCTTATCCTCTAGCTCTTCCTCTTCCATGTGTTCTTGATGATGAGGATTTGTTTCTTTTTTCTGAAGATTGGTTTCTTCCTTCTAACTCATTGACAATGAGCCACAACCACCTCTTCCACCTCTTCTGCGACTACGTCCACATGATTGTCCTCGACCTCTTCCATCTCTAGAAGAGTGTTTTGTTTGCAAAACATGTTCCACAGTCTCATTTGAAATTTTTTTTTTAGCCTCTCCTCATGAGCTTGTAGAGATCCTGAGAGTTGATCAATAGTCATGGACTCCAAATCCTTTGACTCTTCAATAGCCACAGCAATATGTTCAAATTTTGGTTGCAATGAGCATAGAATTTTCTCCACTACGCGAACATATGGTAAATCTTCTCAATATCTCTTCATTTGATTCACAATGGCTAATACTCTTGAGAAATAATCCGAAACAAACTCAGATTCTTTCATTTTAAGAATTTCAAACTCACCTCCGTGTTTGAAGTCGAACTTTCTTCACCTTGTCAACTCCTTTATAACTATTTTGGAGAAGCACCCATGTTTCTTTTGCAATAGGTGCATTTGCCACTTTCTCAAAAAAATGATCATCCAAGCACTGATGGATGAGAGCAAGGGCCAACTTATCTTTTTTTCTTAGATTTTTGCAAGGCATCTTTCTAACATGTATTCCTAGGATGAATGTATCTAGGAAGATTCATGTATGGTAAATTGGATGTAAAAGATGTATTGGTCTCTTGGTTTGTTCATTAGAGACTATAAATAACTCATGTATCTAAGTGTTTTAAGTAAGTGCAATCAAAATATTTGAGAGTTAAGAATTCCTCTTCCCTCTTTCAATCTCTCTAGCCTTTGTGTGATCCATTTTATTTCCAACAAAGTGGTATCAGAGCACTGGGCAGAAATCACATTGCGTGAGCATCCGCAGGGGCCATCGCAATACTTTGTTTTAATTAAACAGTTGGATTCCCCTTGTTCGTACCAGTTCTGAGTCAACTGTTCGCTACTCGGGAAAGGCCCCGCGAGGAACTGCTACCAAACATCTTGTGATCCAAGCACAACCTTCATCCGAATTGACTAATTGTTGTACTTATCTTTCTGAAGCAGGGGAAACTGGAATCCTATCACACCATTTTCCATTTTTTTCACCACACAACCTGTCTTTGATACCACTTTGTTGGAAATAAAATGGATCACACAAAGGCTAGAGAGATTGAAATAGAGAAGAAGAATTCTTTACTCTCAAATATTTTGATTCCACTTACTTAAAACACTTTGGTACCTGAGTTATTTATAGTCTCTAATGAACAAGCCAAGAGACTAATACATCTTCTATATCCAATGTACCATACATGAATCTTCCTATATACATTTATCCTAGGAATACATGAATCTAAAAAATACATGAACATTGGCAATACATGAATAAAATATAAATAGATACTTCTAGAAAATGTTTAAATTAATTGAACTAAAATCATGTTTATTATTTCAACAGAAACTAGGTAAATGTAGGTATATTTTATTCATATTTCACCTTCCCTTTCCAAATCATTTCTCAAATCTCCTAACCAAACATAACGTTCTTGGTAATGGAAAACAAAATGGGAAACATAATAATATATATATATATATATATACTTTTGGATCTGCAAAGAAAATACCATTGATGTAATGTAAAGAAAACTAACAGAGAAACACCAGGAAACTACTCACCCAATACAGAAAAATCTCAAGAGTTATTCACCCAAAGTTGTTGAGAGCTTGACAGACATATATTCCACAGTAGTACAGATAAATTACCAAGATAGGTTAACAATCTCCCTAAGATGATAAATAAAGTTAGAAATATTAAGTGTTGAGAGAGAGAGAGAGAGAGAGAGAGAGAGAGAGAGAGAGAATTAAATCAACCACCTCCTTTCATTTCTACCATTTGAAGATTGAACACAATGTTAAGGTCTGCAAGAGTTGCTTTCCCAAAAAAATTTTTTTTTTTTTAAATTTGAAAACATACTACCAATCAAATAAAATCTTCAAAAAGGTAGGTGAAATGAAACCCATTTCATTAATCCCCTATAGAGTAGCGATTTTGAACAACAAACCATATACTTCTTCACTCCAGTAGCAAGAAAAGCAAGTGATTAACATTGTTTCTTTGGGAAAAGAATGAAAAATATTGTGCTTAAGAATCTCATGGAGGATGTATAGTAGAGAAACACACACACACATACATATATAATGTAGAGAGAGAATGACATACTTGAAACTGAAGGATTTTGTGTCTTCCATAGTCGTGGTACAATGGAGTAAGGTTTTACCGTGCTTGTCATATATATATATTTCTCTCTTGCGTTGCAATGCAACTGATTTGGCAGCTCGATTTTTAAATTTTTTCAAAATACATTTTTAAGGCAAACTTTTTTTGATTTGTGCTTTTACATGACCTTTTATATAGGTGTCTGTAGGCCATGCTTTGGGAGTTATTTTGTGATTTGTTGATATATCTTGCAAATTATTATTATTATTTGTGATTAAGGTTTTTTTTTTTTAATAACATTTCTTTCCCATACAAAAAAAAAAAAAAAAAAAAAAAAAGGAGAGAATGATGAGAAGATTCAATCAAATGTTGGTATCATTTGTTAAGGTAGAACCCATTATGAATAATAATGCTACATTTTTCTTTGAGTTTAAAAAATTATTGAGTAGTTTTAGAGTATTATACGATATTAAACATCTCTTATTATTATTATTATTATTATTATTATTATTATTATTATTATTATTATATAAAGAGAATGCTTATTTTGTATAAACTATATTATATATATATATTCCCTTTATATAATTGTTACATTTAATAACTATCAAATAATTTTTTTAAATGATTTTTCTCATCATTAAAGTGTCAAAATTGATAAATGATTTTATTAATTTATCATAACTATAATAATAATAAGTCTGACTTGTAACGCCCTCAAAATAAACCTATAATCATGCATTTGCGACATCCATAAACATAAGAGAAATAAACATATTTCTATTCATCAGAGTATTTAGTACAAAAGTATTACATGTTGACAACAAAAGTAAATGCCCTACGGGCTTACAACTTTCCAAGTCAACACTTGGTTACAAAAAGAGAGTACTAACTCTACACAAGATAAACCCTAGGCTTGATTTACATGTAATACAACAAAAACAACAAAAAGTGTCCAACAGCCTCAAGACTTCCAAGTTACATCCTTGGAGGTGGCATAATACCTGTACCTGAAAATGATGTCCCATATAGGGTGAGTCAACGCCCAGTAGAGATATGCTAAACATAATATGAGCAATAACTAAAACATTAGCATTTGATAAATGTTTAACTCACATAAATCAATTCATAACCCATTTCAATTACATGACAAATGTGTCCATGTTTTATTCAATTTTCCATTTCTTATCCAATTTCTCAATTCATGACTATGGCTCAAAACTTGGCCAAACAATTTAAATGAGATTACATCTCATATCAACAGTACTTCCATTTCAATTGAGATAACAACTCAAATTGAACACTTTATACTTCACAATAGATACACATAATTGCTTTATCAATCTCAAATAAAACCCTTCCGTACTTCATATATGATACACAGATTTGTTGTATCAATACTTCAATAGATACACATATTTGCTGTATTGATGAAGTCCATCCCCTATCTCCTCCCAAATAATATCCAGTTTAGGAGTCCATCCCCTATATTCCCCTAAACCGTGGAGTATATCCCCTATCTCCTCCCACACAATACAATGTATATAAAACACATATCATATACATAGTTAATCAATACATAAATTTGATGTATTATTTCAACCGTCATATTTGATGACATATTCAATTGAATAGTTTTAGTTCGCCTAATCGTCATGCATTGTCTACAACAATCAAGACTATCCTCCACCGATAGCCCAAAGCAGTTATTTCTAAACAAATAATAAATGCCTCAACAGATATATATTCAATATTTTCAAAATGAGCGATTAATAAATCCAACTCCACCATTCTATCTCATACTATGCGAATTTCATCATTTCCACCTCAATTTCGTATTTCCACAACATTCCCAAATTAATTATATCAATTAATTCATAACAAAAATTAGGGCTTTCCTCCCTCTTTCTCAACTTTGACCCAAAGGCACCAATATCAACAACCAACAACAATACCATCACTTTAAGACCCAAAATACATATTTATGAGTCAAAATAACAAAACCCCTTTTTATACATTTAGAAACCCTAACACCCAAAATCACCCAACTTCAACATTAAATCAAAATGACTAAAAATTTATGTCAAAGATCATATAAACGAGTAGTTATCCCTACCTCAAATTCAGAGCTCAAATAAGAAGATGATGAAAATTCAAAGTGCTCCAAACACCAAAATTTTCGGATCAAAATGAAGAGCAAGACCAACTCCACACTTTTTGTAAAGAGACCAAGGTAGAAGATCAATAGATCTAGATGATCTTGTAGAGAGAAATTGAGATCTAGAGAGAGAGGCTCTCAAATTTGAGTTTTGAAAAGTAAGAGAGAGAAAAGGAGTTGAAAAAGTGATCCAAAAAGTTGAACTTCGGACTGATATACTGCACTCCCCGCTCGAGCGTGGAGACCCCCGCTCGAGCGTCAGACACAGACTCACGCTTGAGCGTCAAAACGCCCGCTCGAGCGTCAGATGCACACTCATAAAAGTTTTGCAGGCGATGGTCCCCGCTTGAGCGTCAAACTCCTCGCTCGAGTGAAGGAACAAAATCAAAGGGTCACGCTCGAGCGTTAAAACTCCCGCTCGAGCGTACGAAGACTTATAGAGAAAAATACTGGGAGATGAAAATTCACACTTGAGCGTCAAAACGCTCGCTCGAGCGGAGGAGCAACAACAATGGGCCTACTCGAGCGTCAAAAGCCCCGCCCAAGCGTGAAGGCCAAATTCTGGGCATCAACTTTTGATTTCAAAGCACAACCAACCTATTTCAAACCTGCCCAACACAACCCAAGACTCAAATACAAAGAGTAAAGGATGGAAATGAGAATGAGACAACAACACATTCATGGAACCAAGTCCGGAATACAATAAATAAAGAGAGGAAAAACTAGGATTGCTATAGACTCCTCTTCAGTTTGCAATCGGATTGGAGGGTACTATTGTTGGGCCATGGTGGACCTAACTTAAGAACCATCTCGATAATTCAAACCGTTCAATGTGTAGAGTTCATCGAGTTATTTCTGTAAATAATCAACTTTATTGGATATTGATAGCCATTTGATCAGATTACATTTTTATCAACAATTTATTTTGAAAATCATACTTGTTTGATGTCTATTGATATCTGATCAATGTAGTTTTTTTATAAAAAATAATGTAATAAACGAACTGTACACATTGAATGGTTTGAATTATTAAGATGAACCCAAATTTGAACTCTCCACACCCAATAATACTGTGCAATCTGATTACGGACCAAAAAGGAGCAAGAGGCATAATAAAATAAGGGGAACTTATTGATAAATCTCATACACAAAATTCAAAATCCATTTAGTCCAAAAATAAAACACTTGCACCAATTAGTCCTATATATTTTTAATTGTTACCAAAAAAATCCTATTTTTTTTAAAAAAAAAAAAAATTAAAGATGCTGTTACATCTCACCACTGTCGGACTTCTGTCAGACGGTCATTAGAGACTTGCTAGAATGTTCAACATCACCAGGAAGTCACCGGAATATTATTGAAAATTCATCGGAGTATCGTTGGAATGTTCTGAACATCACCGGAAGTCATCAAAATGTCTAGAATGTTTGTTGGACGTCAAGAATATTGCCGAAGACTCACCAGAATATCTAAAATATTGCAGGGAAAAAAAATAAGAAATTAAAGTGAAAAAATATAGCAAAATGTGCTAAATATGATAAATTGAAAGAATAAACAAATCTAAGAATAACAAACAACAATAATGGGAAAAAAAATACATGTTATTTTCAATTTTTGTAGGGTTTAAGCAAATGATTTCTAATATTGATCAAACTGAAAAGTAAGCTTTGAAACTACAAAATGTTACAGTTTTAAAGTATGATTTTATTAAGTATTTATCCTTATTAATCAAATTGAAAAACATATTATGAAACTGCAAAATTTTACAATTCTAAAGAAAGTTATAAAACTAGAACATTTTTATAGTTCTAAAGAATGATTCATTTTAACAAAAAAAAAAAAAAAAAAAAAACTATAGTTTCCACTGCCTGTAATTAAAACTTGAAAACAATTTGTTTAGAACTAGAAAATCTTCTTCATTATAACATGAAAATAAAAGTGTGTAGTACAGAAAAAGTATTAAAACTGAGAGATCGAAAGAAAAAGACAGATATAGAGAATGCTTGTACTCCGATAATTATTTTTTGGTTTAGATCTAGCCAAATTTAACGTAGATCTACTCAGATCTGATTTAACATAGATTTAGCTGGATTTATCGTGTACAGATCTACATTAGATTTGAGTAAATCTACTCATCTTCTTCGTCGGAAACTTATCTCTTTCGTCATCAGTGAGCATGAAGTAAAGAGTTGGTGCTCGGTGGTTGCCTGTGATCCCAAATCAATGATGGTCGCCAGTTGCCGGTGATTGTAGATTAGAAAGAGAAAGAAAAGAAAGAAGGTGTGGTCGTGGTTGTAGTCGTTGCCGATAGCAGAGAAAGACAGATACAAAAAAAGAAGTAAGGTGTAATGAAAGAGGAGAAAATATATAGGTATACGACTTGAATTTATCTACAAATTTTTGTGTGGGTCATTTATCCTAGTAATAATGTTTGTCACCATCGCATTGAGCAACAACCAATTGGTCTCTCGTCTCAACGTGTGCTACTCAGGTTCTCACAATCGCATGTGGGTCTTCAGTACCTTTGATTTGACTCCACAACTGTCATCATTTTTACTTCTCCCATATCACTCCCACTTTCTCTCTGTTAAACACTAGACAGAATAACAGAATCGCATGGGATAAATAAAGTCAAGTATTATCATTTGCACACAATCAATAAAAATGATATTGCAATGACAATTTAAAATGGAGAAATATCACATCATTAGTATTTTTAAAAATTATTATAAATATTAATAATAATTAAAATTTTAAATTTTTTCATGATTTTGTATGTCTTTTTAAGTACCATCACTGTGTTTGGTTATGGTTTTTTAAACACAGTTTTTTGAAAATTTTTGGATACTTGTTTGGTTATTCCAAAAAGTGAGTTCATTTTTCAAAATACATATTTTGAGGATTTTGTTCTTCACACATCACGTGAAGAGGCATAGGCATAAGTACAACCTATTATGTACTCCCCATAGCCTCTTAGTTTGATATATATATATACACATGTTATATCTTTATAAAAATATAATTTGGTATGTAGTAATTTATGGATACATATCATACCATTAAATGTGACTTTATTATAAAATTTACACTCATTTTAACCACAAAAAACGTAAAGAAAAATTTCTAAATTTGCATTAAAAAATTTCTTTCGTAGAATTAATTTTTTATAAATGTTATGAAGCAAATTGTGTAAATCATAAATTTAAACATAAATTTACGACTTAAAAAAATAAATTTAAACATAAATTTACGATTTTGTAAATATGTAAATAAATTTATATATTCACAATTTTTTTAATGCAACTTTGTAAAAATTGGGCATTTTTCGCAAAATTCCATTTTCCGAATTTTTGTATATAAATTCATGTTTTCTGGAATTTGTAATTATGTACGTTTTCCACAAATTTGTAAATAAATTTGCAAAAACTGTGATTTTTTTATTGCTAATTTGGAAAAATAATTTACATTTATGTGGTTAAAATGCATAGAAATTTTACAATAAAGTGAGGATATGTACCCATACCAAATTATATTTTACTAATACATATATAGCATGGACATATATATATATATATATATATATGCAACAAAGATGAGAATATTTTTTGATGTGACAATTTTATTTTTATTTTTAAATTGCCTCTCTCCTTAAATTGGAGGGAAATTTAAAATTGCAATGATGTATTTTTTTGAAAACCAAACAATGACTTTTTTTTCAAAATAGAGTTTTCAAATCACTTTTTAGAAAAAATTTCCAAAAAAATGGAACCAAACATAGTGATTGTTTTGAATTTTTCCCATTTAAAATTTGGAGAATATTCCCTCTGATTTATAAAGCATTGTTTGAGTTTATGGAGTTCACTATGATCTTATTTTGATGATTTAAACTATTTATTTTATTGAGCACTTCGTATATTTCATTCACATAAAAAAAATTAGGTTAATTTGATAATTGTAACTTATTCAATTTATTACGTTTGTCACCAAAAAAAAAAAAAAAAAAAGAACGTTAAAATTGTGTTTTTAAAAATAAACCATCCATTTTTTTGGTGTCAAATGCAATGAAATTGAACGTGTTACGATTATCAAATCTACCTAATTTTTATATCCGGATGAAATACACAAGCGTAATCAAAATGAACAATTTAGATTATTGAAATAGAATTCGTGATAGATTCAACGAGCCAAAATAGCACCATCTAGTGGATTGGAGAGAAGCTGTCTATTTGTATAAAAGAAATTATTTGCATAGTACTGTTCTAGCCAAACATAGTATGTCAAATGTGTGGAGGGTAAATTATCAATAAGTCTTACTTTTCGGACTTATTACCCATTAAGTTTTATTGATAGATTCATCAATTGATAAATTTATTAGTCTCTCTTATTTTTATAAATAAATTTACAATTATAAATTTATCAGTGAAGGTATAAATAAATATATATAATTAATAAGATTGATTAATAAGTATTTTTAAATAATATTATTTTTTGTAATAAAATAAATAATACCTCACCCATCACAATGGGGAGTATTACACCAACTTTACAAAAGTCAATTTCCGTAGAACTCAACACTCCTTAATTACCTAGTACTAGTACACAGTACAGTACAAAATAGGAATATACAAATGCATGCAAAAAAATGTTTGGACACTACTAAAAAAAAAAAAATTAGACTTCTATCCACAATCCACAATGATATGTGAGAAGGTAATTTATAAATAAATTGGGCCGAGCTGGGTAATGGGCCGTTCTGTGGGCCACAGTAAGAAAGGGCTGAGTAAAAGAGCCTTGTAGTTAGCTCAGTCTAAAGAGAGCCTTGAAGTTAGCTCGGTCATCACGATCAGAGTAGTAACAGTTAGCTCGGTCATACCATTCTAAGCCGAGATGTATTGAGCTTTCCTCAGGACCTAGCTCTAGATTAGTTCGGCCCGAGCTTGCTATGGTTAGCTTGGTCTCAACAGGTGAATCTGAGGTACAAGCTATGAAGGGAAGAACCGAGCTAGTTAGATCTCGATCGTTGTTGCCAGTTTAGCATAGCCATGTTAGCTTGGTCGTTTTGTCATACTACCGAGGTAAAACCATCTCACTTGGTTTAAGCAGTGAGGGGGGTGTTGAAGGATAAACATTATCTTTCAGGAGTGTGATTCCTAGAAGGACTCTACATGGTGGAATAAGAGTCCTACTAAGATTGTGCCACGCGGAACCTATAAAAGCTCATAACATCACCTATGGAGAGGTAACACAACTTTGATTCTCGAATACACAGAGCTTTTGTCTATTTGTCTATTTTGCTGAGTTAGGCATCGGAGAGGTATCCGGCACACACCCGCCGGCTAGCTCACGTTTATGTTTTTAGGGAGTAAAGCGACGACGTTTGGAGGAGCGCAAATTTGATCAACAGGATTATACGAGAATATTATTTATTGCTCATATAATTGGCACCGTATGTGGGAAAATCAGAAAGAACGAAACCTCTTGACCAAGTTTTTCCTCTCTAAGTAGAAGTAATGGTGCACAATGAAGATGTGCCACAGTCCGCCATCAACGGTCAAACCCCAGAGGGAGGTGGGAGGTGGGAGGCGCGGAGGTTTGCCTTCTATCCCTCCCATGGCAGATTTGGAGCCCCAGCGACAGAACTTCCGGAGGGATGCAAGGGGGAGGTGGACTAACAGCCCCCGTCGCTCTCAAAGTCCTAAAAGACAGAGGCGGATGATTGATCCTCAAGTTCTAGAGGATCGCGTAAAGGAACAGAACGAATTGATAAAGAAGATGGCGGTAGATATGGAGTCTATGAATTGCCAGATCAAAGGAAAAGGAGTGACGATAGGAGAGGGACGCAAAAGCAACACGCCCCCTCGCCACTCGGAAGATCGTGGTAGGCATACCACACCATCGCAAGCAGAAAGTAGGAGCCTGAGAACAGGCGACACTCAGTCAAGAACTCCCAGGACTCGTTACTCTAGGTCTGAGAGAACGAGAACTGAGAGGTCATTTAATGAGGGAAGCACCTATCGGCCCTTACGCACGCACCAGACGTCATCCAGGCAGATGGAGTTGCCTAGGTCATCCGATTTGCGAACTGTGCGAGAAGAAAGGGCACGATGGAAGGAAGATACCAGGGCGCGCGACCTGTGCAAAGTTTCAGCCCTTCAGTGGTTGGCTCCTTGGATGCATGGGAGCGTCGAGATAGGAATGCCAATACCACGCCTTGCTTACGAGCCAACAGACAAAGCATTAGCAAAGCTGTAGACCTCGCCGTTTGTTCTGGCAATTGAGAACGCACCACTACCTTCGGGCTTTCACCAGCCCAAATTCACTACTTATGAGGGGAAGACGGACCCCTACATACACTTGAGCCACTTTCGCCAGGTTATGGTAGTATACTGGCGAAACGAGGCTTTAATGTGCATCCTGTTTCCATCCAGCCTAGGCGACCTGGGTCTAACCTGGTTCGAAAGGCTACCAGAAGGCAGCATCGCCTCTTGGGCACAATTGGCAAAGGCGTTCGTGACAAGGTTTAGAACGAACACCAAGACACCAGTGGCGATCGATCAGCTACTCTCCATTGACATGGGCGACAAAGAAACATTGAGGTCCTACAATAGTTGCTATTGGGAAACTTTCAACCAGATAGGAGATTGTCCTACAAACCTCGCCATCGCACAATACAAACGGGGCCTGTCGATCGGCAACAACTTGAGGGATTCAATTACTATGATGCCTCCCCTCACGATGGAGGCCTTAATGGAGAGAGAGCACACCAACATATTCGTATGGAAGAGGATGGCACCCGTGCTAAGGCAAAATCTGGCACGATAGCAACACCAGATAAAAAGACTTCGGCAAAAGTCAACACGGTAGAACAACCAAGCAGGAATGGGCGAGACAGACTGGCCAACAAAGAGGACCCAGACAAAAAGTGGCTAAGAGTTCTCACTGCCATTACCATGGTGTTCAAAAAACCAATCTACCGAATTCTCAGCGAGATACGTGATGAGCCTTCCGTCCAATGGCCAGCTAAGTTGGGAGAAGCACAAAAAAGACTATAACGAAGGATCCCAGTGTACCTTCCATAATGAGAAGGGGCACCGCACGGAGAATTGCACGCCGTTGAGACAACACTTAAAGGAGTTAGTGGCAGCTGGGCACCTGGACCAGTACATAGAAGAAGGGACACAGCCAACCCCCTAGAACCACGATCACCCAAACGGAATGCCAATCGACGCCCCACCTCAAGGCGTGATTAACGTAATACACGGGGTATTCAAACCTGAGTGAGTATATGAGCTTAGGGGAATGATCAAGAAGGCTGAGCACTTAAGGGAGGTATTAAGTGCACAACCTGCCATCAAAAATGGGATAACAGAAGCCATGAATGTCATATCTTTTTCTGACAGAGACTTGGCAAGGATATATTACCCCCACAATAATGCACTGGTCGTCACACTCCGCGTCAAGGATTACGACATCAAACGGATTTTGATCGACCAAGGAAGCTCGTGTGCGATAATGTATTACGAAACCTTCAAACAATTAAAACTGGAGAACAAAGACTTGGCGCCTACAACATCTTCCCTAATCAGATTCAACTCAATGCCAGAGTGGCCAGTGGGCAAGATAATCCTCCCAATCAGAGCAGGAAGCATGACGAAGCAGGTGGAATTTTGGGTATTGAAAATCCCTTCCACGTACAACATTATCTTGGAAAGGACATGGTTGCACGCCATGCGATCGGTAGCATCAACCTACCATCAAGTATTACAGTTCCCCAACGAAACCGGAGTAATTAAAGAGGTCTATGGAGACCAAATTATGTCCAAGCAGTGCTTCGTCACAGTAAATGGCAGCCAAGCTACCAAAAGGTATGTACAGATGGTGGAAGAACCTAAGAGCAATGAGTTGTTCGCAGATGTTGGCAAAGCAGCTAAACAGAAGGCGGTGGAAGACTTGGTACAGGTAAGGATAGATGAAAAAGACCTAGAAAAGTTCTTTTTGCTCGGCTCGTCATTGTCCAACACTGAGAGAATAGAAGTTATGAAGTTCTTAACCTCTAACATCGAAGTGTTCGCCTAGACGCCGTATGACATGCCTGGCACTGACCCAAACTTCATTTGTCACCAATTAAATATCCACCCAACTGCCAGACCAATTATACAGCGCACTCGCAGATCAACACTCCACCACGCCGAGATAGTGGCGGAAGAAGTGGGAAACTGTAATAACCCTCACACTGCATTGATCATACTCATATGCATTATGTATGATTTTGCTTTGTTAAGCTTGCATTTGAATCTTGACTTGCTTTGCATTCTTGACTTGTCTTGCATAAGTGATACTTGAGTATTATGTTCCTTTGGTGGGTGTGTGTGTGTGTTTTGCCGAGGTTATATTGAGCCTAGTTCACCTTTGAATCCTTGTACCTAGAACCACTCTAGAACAGTTTGTCTGACCTTCATCTTCACCTCAGCGTGTTAGCCGAGATGCTACTGCTTAGCCGAGATGTTATACACTTAGTGACTTTTGTCCCTGGGAAGGTATGACCTAGACCGAGGTGTGGCACATCCCTGGCCGAGGTGTGGCACAGCTTAGTCAAGTGTTGTCCTCCCTAGCCGATGTCTTTGTTACCCTGTTGCCGAAGTTTGCCTTTAGCCGATGTTATCGCTTGCCGAAGTCTTGTTGTTAGCCGATGTCATTACTCGCCGGAGTCCCTTGCCGCCTAGCTTGTTGAACACGCTTTGTCATAGACTTGTCTTGTCAATCTATCACCTTTTGAGGAGAACCAACCAACCGCTGCCACGTGTCCGAGCTGAGTGTTAAATCAGCCGGCAGAGAGAGAGAAGCCCATCATTTGTTACATTCTTGTTTTGGAGAAGAGAGAGAAGCTCTAGGAAGAGTTCTAGAGAGAGAAGGTAGATAGCAAGCTTGATCCTTGGTGTTTGATCCGTTGGGTTTGTGATTTGAGGTTAGAATCTTCACCTCCTTTTGTTGTTCTTGATGATCACTTAGCTGCATTGCATAATTGAATCTGTTTTTGCATGTCATGCTTTGATTTAAAGTTGGTTTTGGAAAGAGAATATGAACATTCATGTGTTCTTGAGAAAAGCCTTGATTTGATCCGAAAGCTTGCATTGAAATCCATGCTTTTGTGTTTGTTTCACCAAGATCTTCTAGTATGGGTGCCCAGGTCCATGTTTTCCAACTCATAGCATGAAAACTCAGATTTTGTAAATGATAAGTTATGATCTTTGCATTCATATCTTCATGTTCTTCATGATCATGTTCTTGATGTCCTTGAGCAGAGGGAAAACCCAGGGGTTTTTCCCGACTTCATTTGCCCTTGAATGTGGCCTCGGAACCTCACCTCGGCGAAGAGGTGTGGAACCTCGGCTTAGACCTGGTTAGGTGCCCAGCATGTTTTCCGAAATAAGAAACAGTGGTTGTTTTGATTTGACTTAGTTTTGGAGCATACCGAGATCATTTGCATGCACGTGAAACTTGTTTGGAAAGTGTATTCAGCGAACTGCCATGTATTTGTAGGACTTGGACTTGCCTTGACCCCGACGTTCGGAGAACTACGTGAGTGGCATTCTTAATAAAGCTATGTGCAATGTTTTGATAAAAGTCTTGTTTTGCCTTGTTTTGAAAAGTATTGGTAAACATGAATGATTATCCCTATTTTGTATGCCAAGTATTATATCTTGTTTTGATGACACTCTTGAAAGTCCGTACGTGCTAGGGGACTATAAGCACTTGTAGCACAAAGTTTGAAAGTCCGTACGTGCTAGGGGACTATAAGCACTTGTAGCACAAAGTTTGGGAGTCCGTACGTGCCAGGGGACTTTAAGCATTTGTGGCACTAGTCCGTACGTGCTAGGGGACTATAAGCATTTGTAGCACATTCTTGTCTTGCCTGGCCATTGACGGTTTTTACCGCGTGGGTTTGCTTGTCCGAAATGTCATCCCTCTTGTATCGTATTGATGTTAATGAGCATCTCTTGAAGCTTGAAAGATTTGAAAGACAACTTGATTTGTACCATGTATTGTTTTGTTAAAGACCTCGGATATCATTCATGAAAACCCTTTATTGTTTATGCCATTCACTGAGTATCCAAGCTCACCCTCTCTATATATATGTAGGTGATGAGCAGGGCGGCGGAGACGCCTAGACTTGTTTGCCGATGTGTTTGCCGACGTGTCTTGTATTTTGTTTTGCAACATCTTGAAGATCATGCTTCTTAGTTAGTTCATTGTATTTCGTATTGATGGCCGAGAAGCCTTTTGGTCAAGATGTAATTTTTGTACTCGATTTGATGTATCTGAACTATTGAAAGATGTATGTCATTTCAACTGAATTAAGCACTGCTCTCATGGACCACTGGTAATCTAATTTTATAGCTTCCGCATTTGTAAGCCCCATATATTTACTCTGATTTGTGTGTGAATTCTTGTAAGAGGCCTTTGGTAACCTCGGATTACTGGCCATCTCGGCGCCGACCTTCTGGGGGCGGGTTGGGGTTGTGACAGAAACCTTCTAGAGGCAGGAGCTATCAGAGAAGTGCACTATCCCAAGTGGATATCCAATACTGTCGTGGTGCCAAAGAAGAATGGAAAATGGTATGTCTGTGTGGACTACAAAATAGTCAACAAGGCATGCCCAAAGGATAGCATTCCCCTACCATGGATAGACCAACTGGTAGACCTAACAGTAGGACACAATTGACTTAGCTTTCTTAATGCGTACAGAGGTTACCATCAGATCGCTATGTATGAACCAGACCAGGAGGTCACATCCTTTACAATGCCAAGAGGACTGTACTGCTACAAGGTCATGCCCTTTGGCCTAAAAAATGCAGGGGCAACATTCTAACAGATGGTCACCAAGATGTTTGAACCATTGTTAGGAAGAACAATGGAGGCATACATAGATGATATGTTGGTTAAAAGAAAGGATGAGAATGATCATCTCAGGGACCTAGGTGAGATGTTTCAGATCCTGAAGAAGAATAAGTTACGCCTTAATGCATCCAAGGGTGCGTTCGGCGTAAGATCTAGCAAATTCCTAGGCTTCTTGGTAACCAACCGAGGTATAGAGGCTGACCCTTCTCAGATCAAAGCAATCCAGGATCTAGAGAGGCCCAACTCAGTAAAAGAAGTGCAGCATCTCACTGGCATGGCAGCTGCGCTCAATCGGTTCATAAGTTGGTCATCAGACAGATGTCGACGATTCTTCCAAGTATTAAAAGCCAAGTTTGAGTGGGATGAAGAATGTGACCGCGCCCTAGAAAGCCTGAAAGAATACATGTCTTCTCCACCATTGCTAGTAACCCCAATACCTGGAGAATAGCTCTTTTTGTACTTAGTAGTTTCACAGCACGCAGTCAGCACGGTGTTGGTCAGAGCAGAAGGAATCCAACACCTGCCCATCTTTTATGTCAGCAAAACCTTGCTGGACGCAGAAACCAAGTACTTACCATTGGAAAAACTAGCCTTAGCCCTGATGATGGTCTCTAGGAAACTGTCGCATTACTTCCACGCCCACACCACAATCGTCCTCACAGCTTTCCCATTAAAAGCTTTGTTTGACAGGGCGAACTTTTCTGGGCGAATCTTGAAGTGGGCAGTAGAGTTGGGACAGTTTGACATCAAGTTTCGACCCAGAACCATAATAAAAGCCCAAGCTTTGGCAGACTTTGTGGCAGAGTTCACACCAGGAAACCATCACATCTGCTCAGTCGACTTGACTGATGCAACCGAAATAGGGATGGAAAGCGGTGCAGGAAGCGCGCAACCCTTGAATCAGGATGCCCAGCCACATCCCAAAACAGACCGGAGTGAAGATAAGCAGAAAAAGGCAAACCATGCTGTAACAGGCAAAGACTCATCAACAAATAAAAACTTGGTACAATCAAATAGTGAGGGGCAAACAGTAAGTATGGACTTTGAAGAAAACACCAGCGACACTCATGACCCCAAGGCATCCTCCAATCCCTCAACTTGCTGGAAGCTGTTCATTGGAGAGATGTGGAAGCTCTTCGTGGATGGAGCATCTAACAGGCACGGTGCAGGACTTAGCATAGTCCTCATCTCACCAGATGGCCTAATAGTGGAACAAGCAGTCAACCTAGGCTTCCCAGCATCAAACAATGAGGCGGAATATGAAGTGTTTCTGGCAAGACTAAAATCAACACTCTACATGAAGGCCATCGAGCTAATGGTTTACAATGACTCACAGCTGGTGGTAAACCAATTTTCAGGCAACTACGAGGCAAAGGATGAAAGGATGGCTAAGTACCAAGAGTTAGTCAGAAAAGAAATCATGAAATTTGAAGTAGTGCGGATAGAGCAGATTGACAGGAAAGAAAACAGTAGAGCAGACGAACTAGCAGGCTTTGCTTCAATGGTAGATACATCCATCCCACATCCATTACTAATTGACTACTTACCAAGACCAAGCATTGAAGAACCCAAAGTAGCAGAGGTATGTTGTGCCGAACTAGGCCTTTCATGGATGGATCCCATTATAGTGTTCTTAAAGGATGGCATTTTACCTGAAGAGAAGAAAGAGGCCAACAAAATAAAAGCAAAGTCACAACGATTCTGGCTCTCTCCATCAATGGCCTTGTACAAAAAATCCTTCATAGGACCTTACCTAAAGTGTGTTCACCCCAGCAAAGTCGAAGCATTCTTGTTCGAGATACACGAAGGCGTATGAGAAAGCCACCAAGGGGGAAGATCATTGGCCTACAGAGCAATTTCACAGGGATATTGGTGGCCTTACATGCAAGCAGACTCAGAGAAGTATGTCAAAAAGTACGAGAAATGTCAGAAGTTCGCACACCAAATACATCAACCAGCCAAAGAGCTTCTACCATTAACTAGCCCATGGCCCTTCACAATGTGGGGCTTGGACATAGTAGAACCACTTCCAATGGCACCCAGCAACAGAAAGTTCTTTCTAGCAGCAACAGACTACTTCACAAAGAGGGTGGAGGCAGAAGCACTAGCATCAATAAAAAAGAAAGATGTAAAGAAGTTCGTCTAGCAAAATATCATCACTAGATTCGGCATACCAAAAGCTCTAATATCTAACAACGACACTCAGTTCGACGGCAAATTTTTTAGAGGCTTTGTGAAGAGTACAAGATAGAATTCTACAATTCTACACCAGCATACCCCTAAGCAAATGACCAAGTAGAAGCATCAAACAAAGTCGTCTTGGATGGATTGAAGAAAAGGTTAGAGAAAGCAAAAAGAAAGTGGGCGGAGGAGCTCCCTCATGTTTTATGGGCGTATCGTACCACACCTCGGCGGTCAACTGGAGAAACACCTTTTTCCTTGGCCTATGGCATGGAAGCGATACTCCTACTGGAAGTCGGCCTCCCCACAATTAGAAGTGAAAATTTTGATCCAGACTTAAATGGAAACTCGACCTTACAGAAGAAAGAAGAGAAAGAGCACTGGTTCACATTGCCTCATACCAGCAGGAGTTATCCAGAAAATATAACAAGACAGTACATCAGCCCTGTTTGGTAGAGCTGTGGGAAAGTGCTTATAGCTTATGCCTAAACAGCTTATAACTTTCAGCTTAAGCTGATTTCCAGCTTATTCTTAAAGCATCTCCTGCCCCACTCAAAGAATAAGCTGATTTCTGACTTCCACAAAGTTATAAGCTATAAGCTATAAGCTAAACCAAACACATCAAAATAGCTTAAATTAAGCTGAAAGCTGAAATAAGCTGAAAAAAAGTTCTGCCAAACAGGCGCATCCAAGGCAATTTAAGATTGGAGACTAGGTGCTGCGCAAAGTGATGGGAAACACCCTGGTACCCGGAGATGGCAAGTTAGGGCCCAATTGGGAAGGACCTTACAAAGTGGTTGGATTAGCAAGAAAAGGGGCATACCACTTGGAAGATGAAGACAGCAAAGCCATTCCCAAGCTATGGAACACTACCAATCTCAAACTATTTTATTTTTAGCTTTTCTTTAAACTTACTTGTAGTTTTTATTTTTTCAATAAAACAAGTAGTTTCTTTTTCAGCATAAATTGTTTTTCTCTATAAAAATAGTTTTAAGGAACTAGGGGCAATGAAATCAAGGTTGGCAGGAATAACCAACTTTGAGCTCTCTTCAGCTAGGGTTAGGATCTAGGCTGAAGAGGTTGGCTGGAAAAACCAACACTTCTCCTAAGCCGAGATAAGGATCGAGGCTGTAGGACGTTTGGCAGGAATAACCAAACACTTCGCTCTAGGTTGGCAGGAATAACCAACTTTGAGCTCTCTTTAGCTAGGATTAGGATTTGGGCTGAAGAGGTTGGCTGGAAAAACCAACACTTCTCCTAATCCAAGATAAGGATCGAGGCTACAGGACGTTTGGCAGGAATAACCAAACATTTTGCTCTAGGTTGGTAGGAATAACCAACTTTGAGCTCTCTTCAGCTAAGATCAGGATCTGGGCTGAAGAGGTTGGCTGGAAAAACCAACACTTATTGCTTCTCAGCCGAGATAAGGATCAAGGCTGAAGAGTGGTTGGCTGGAAAAACCAACACTTAGTACTCCTCAGCTGAGATAAGGATCAAGGCTTAAGAGTGGTTGGCTGGAATAAAAACTTTTGGTACTCCTCAGCCGAGATAAGGATCAAGGCTGAAGAGTGGTTGGCTGGAATAACAACTTTTGGTACTCCTCAGTTGAGATAAGGATCAAGGCTAAAAAGTGGTTGGCTGAAATAACAACTTTTGGTAATCTTTAGCTGAGGTAAAAACCTAGGCTGAAGAGGTTGGCAGGTATGACCAGATAGGCCTCAAGGTTAAAACCGAGATAAATATCTCGGCCGGAAAGCATTATACTACATTCAGATTACATTTGGAAAGTAAATGCAAGCATTGAAGTAAACTGAAACAACAGTTGAAACAAAAGAAGTTTTCATTCAAAGTTCAAAGGTACAAAGGGTGGGGCTCAGCCTGGTTACAGTTTCAGTTTCTTTCCAAAAATAAAAAGAAAGAAAATACAAGATCAAGCAAAGAGGTCATCAAGATCCGCATCCAAGTCAACTCGAAGCCCGATTTCAGCAGGAAGCTTGGCCACATTGTCAACCAAGTCTTCCACCAGTGGCTCTACCCGAGCTAACTGAACAGTGGAATCATTGACGACCGGGGCATTGTTGGGCTCAGATTCTTCTTCGTCATCCTCAGCTTGAAGAAATTTTTGTTGAATGGCCTGGGCATACTTCACCATGTAGCTCGGTATGTAGTGTGGAGGAGGGTTTTGGAAGACCTCGGTCTCTGGACCATGACCGAGCTGTGTTACCGCCACCTTCCACCCACACTTGAAGAATATATTTTTGGCAGCTTCGCATTATTTGATGTAAGTGGTCTCACCCTCCTTATAGCCACGGTCTTCCACGTCTTCCGCCTTCTTCTCTAATTCCTTTATTTCGGCGTTCTTCTTTCCCTCGAGCTTGGCTAGCTCGCGTAGGTATTTGTCTTTCAACACGGTCCCAGCTTTTTGCTTATCTGGTTCGGCTGAATCGACCAGGCCGGTAAGCCGAGCTACTTCAGCCTGTAGCTCGGCCATCTTCTACTGGGATTCTTTTAGATCGGCCATTTTAGCATTGGCCTCTGCCATGGCCTGCCTTGTGGTCTTTCAAAGTTCCAGTACACATTTGTAGGCGATGTGGTTCTTCTGTAAGGCCTGCAAAAGGAGAGAAACAATTTTAAAATGAACCGAGCGAAAAGATATTGAAATTTGGAGACGGAAAAAGAGAATTTACCAACACCATTGATTTTGTAGCCGAGCGAATTGCCTTCAGCTCGGTAAGATGATCGTAATGATCCATATCGGCTAGAAGGCAGACGCTCTTGGCCAGATTAAAGGTCGGCAAATGGTCTTTTTCTGCGACCACTAAGCCGGAGTCAGTGATAGTGCGGTTCTTGTATGTGACCTTAGGCACCCACTTGGAGGAGCTAGCTCGGTCAGAATGCTCCGGTTTTGGGCTTGGTGGTGTGGATTGGGGAAGGATGGTTTCATCTTCATCGACAAGGCGTGGCTCGATTGCGGAAATCTGAGCACGCTTGCTTGGACGGGATAATGAAGGCTGATGGGATGGTAGGGCTACCACGGTTTCTTGAGTCTGACTGGCTTTTGGTACCTCGAGCTAGTTTGTCTCAGTAATGAGGGCTCTTACAGCTCTCTTTTTTGTCATCTCTTGCTCCGCTGTTAATGGAATGAGGTTGATTTGTGGAAGGGAAGGATCAGGTTCAGGTGAGGGCTCCAACAAGAAATCGGTCACCCTGGTCTTCCTGCGACTGCTGTATCGGTAGGTCGGCTCCGATTGGGGTATCTTAGCGCGGCACGGAGGGCGTCAAGGTTGGGGTAACTATACAGCGACTTTATAAAATTCAAGTCTGCATAAAGGAAAATGACAACGGTTAGTACGATTGAAAATAAGCAACGAAGTAAAGAAAAACATGAAACTAAGCCAAGATAATTATACCAGCGACTCCTTTGTTCCAGTTTATTCGATCGCCTGGGATCTGGGCCTCATGGTCTTCAAAATTCCCAGAAACCCAGAAAAAATCATCGTCCTTTACATCTTTGTCTGGGGTTTTCTTTATTATCTTTTCACGGCGGCGCCTTATGCTTAAATAGTAAACCCAGCCATCCTCATTTTGGCCTAGAGAGCACTGGTGAAATAGCTCGGCCAAACCGAGGTTGAGGCCAAGCCGGCGGTTTAGCTGGGCAATGCCATTTATTATTCGGTATGAGTTTGTTGAAAGCTGGGTAGGGCAGAGGTTTGTTTGTCTAAGGAACTCACAAAGAAGAGGCTGTACAGGGAATTGGAGTCCGGTTTCTACAATAGAAAGAAGGGTAAAGGGAACGAAGCCCGGGTTTCCCCAAGGTGTGGTGTCTAGTTCGGCTAAAGTAAGATGGACATCATCAGGGATATGGTAGTCCCTTTAGAACTCGGCCACAGCCCCTGGTGAGTTTACCAAAAACCTATATTTACCCATGAGGTCTTAAATTAAGTGTAAATTAGCTTGGCGTTGAGAAGGTGTTGAGTATCTCGGTTAAAGCGGTCAGAGGAGTGCCTGGGCAACCTAGAAGTCTGCAAAGTGAAAAGGAAAAGTGTTAAGCACAGACCGGTGGACCGTGCTAAAAGTAACAAAGGTAAAATAAATGTTGTCTTAGCTCGGCTACGTGGGATACTATCCATTCTTAGCTCGGTTTGAGCAAGGGACTTTAGCCCGGTTAAGTAAATGAGAAGTTCATAGCCCGGTTGTAGTTTATGGTGCAGCATTCTTCGTTCGGTTTTAACTAAGTCGGGGAGCTGGTTTAGCCCCAAGTTATAGCTCGGTCAGTGGTTGAGGCTTTCTGGCGCGGTATTGCGCAAACCGAATACGGTTCGCTAGCTCGGCTAAATGAAACATAAGGTACTTGGACCTATTGAAACTACAAGTATGGCGTGAAGTTTTAGTTCGGTTGTTTAGTTTGGCTAGGTTCGCACCTAAAACAAACAACTTCCTAGTTCGGTTGGAGTGTGATTTTGGAAATAAAAACGTCCCATTTCAATTTGTTCACAATTACAGTAGGTGTGGTTACTATTCCGAAGGTTCTTGTTCATTACAGAAAGATCTATTTGAAAGTGTTGTGGAAAAACATATATATACAAGTGATACGTGTTGCTAGTCTATACAAATGGAAAACAAAAAAGGAAATGGGAATAAGTTATTTATAGTTTGAAGGCAGAAAAACACAGATCCAAGCCGCAAGAATAGTGAGTAAAGCACGAGCTTTGCAAATGCTGAAGGTTGTGGAAATGGAGATTCAGAGGGAGAGAGAAAGAGAAGATGAACAGAGATATTGAGATCTGAAGAAATAGGGTTTTTGTATAAACCTTGGTCTTTGGCGGGATTGTTCAAAATTCACGAGATACGAGGACAGCGTGACAGCTACGTTGGGTCAATGAGAGTCTGCCACGTGTACATGGAGTAGAAAGCGATTCAGTTACAGTGCGACTGAAGAGATGTTTTGTAACCGTACCAATCGGTGGCCCGGTAGCATTTTAGCTCGGTTGGAAGGCAAGAGTTTTTAGCTCAGCTGGTAACGGGTAATCCCAATCATGCTACACAGATGGAATTAAGGGGCAATTGAGAGGGTAAGTTATAAATAAATTGAGCCGAGCTAGGTAATGACCCATTCTGTGGGCCGCAATAAGAAATGGCTGAGTAAAAGAGCCTTGTAGTTAGCTCGGTCATCACGATTAGAGTAGTAACAGTTAGCTCGGTCATACCATTCTGAGCCGAGATATATTGAGCTTTCCTCAAGACCTAGCTCTAGATTAGTTTGGCCCAAGCTTGCTATGGTTAGCTCGGTCTCAACAGGTGAATCCGAGGTACAAGCTATGAAAGGAAGAGCCAAGCTAGTTAGATCTCAGTCGTTGTTGCCAGTTTAGCATGGCCGTGTTAGCTCGGTCGTTTTGTCATACTACCGAGGTAAAACTATCTCACTTGGTTTAAGCAGTGAGGGAGGTGTTGAAGGATAAGCATTATCTTTCAGGAGTCTGATTCCTATGAGGACTCTACATGGAGGAATAAGAGTCCTACTAGAATTGTGCCACATGGAACCTATAAAAGCTCATAACATCACCTATGGAGAGGTAACACAACTTTGATTCTCAAATACACAGAGCTTTTGTCTATTTGTCTATTTTGCTGACTTAGGCATCGGAGAGGTATCCGGCACACACCCGCCGGCTAGCTCACGTTTGTGTTTTCAGGGAGTAAAGCGACGACGTTTGGAGGAGCGCAGACTTGATCAACAAGATTATACGAGAACATTATTTCTTGCTCGTACAATATGTAAAGATAAATATTAACTTTTAATTTGTTACACACTTAATAATTAATAGTCCAATATCTTTACCAAATCATTATAGGTGAATTTGTGAAAAATAGTGGCTAGCATTACTCATGGATATATGTGATTCCAGACACCAACTTTATAATATACAACTACATAAAAATAAAAACAAATAGAAATATCATTTCTTCTCCTTCACGAATGGACAAAAAGAGTTTTTTTTTTTTTGGACATATGCATGCATGCATGCATGCTTTGGTGTTTATTATAAGTGTTAGATTTTTATAATTGGCAATTTTGTTTAATAAAAAAAATTTTATTCGCACTTTTATTTCAGTGAGACTATGAGTATTTAGATGGAAATCCGATCCGAATTGTACCTGTGCAGAAGAGTTTGTGCTGACATTCCGTATCTTGAGCATTCCTTATTTGTCACTTCGTTGACTATGTACGGGGATTGAATGAAGAAGTCAAAGTTGTTTGAACGCTCGAACGGTGAAATGGTTTATCCAATATCTCTGCCTACATTCTGAACTTCTAAGAAACAATTTTTACTATTTGAGCGGTAGATGTTATGCTCGTACAGTTGGCCTATATGTTTGCACTACCTTTACTCACACCGTTTGAGCGATAAAGTGGTGGCTCGAGCGGTATTCACAACTCTATTTATCGTTGTGGATTCGACATATGCATTGTGGATTCAATGTTGGGCAAAGCAATTCTAAGGTGAAGACAAAGATGGAAGAGGCACATCGAGTTTAGTTCAATTTGGGCGTGGATTTGCTAGGCAATTGAGAATTTCTGTGTGTAATTCCTTTGTCTTCTTAGTGGATTGTTTTGTGACTTTGGCCATTGATTTTTTTATCACAATTAGAAGTGCTCTAATTGTGATTTTTTTTCACATTAAATCGTTGTACTAATTTATTATTGATTGTTTGATTGTAATTGTTATTTATTGTTTAAAATTGAAATATAATCACAAATCAATATCTCGAAAATTTTTAATTTTTTCAATAAGCATTAATATTGTCATTTTGTTTAATGAGTTTCTCTAATAGAAGATATGCCATGCTTATTTATTTATTTAAAAAAAAAAAAAAAACAAACAAACAAACCATCAAAAGCAAGTAAACTCTCTAGTTTACTAATTCAATTTTTAATAACTCTAGTATAACAATCCCATCAGATATAATCACTGACTTTATAAATGAGTGGCAAAAATAAAAATAATTTAATTTTTTTTTAGCAAATAAGAGAGAGAGCTTGATCAATTCGAGACCAACCTAAGCGAGTCTGTCTCACCTACCAGTGAAATAGTATTTGAGTTCAAACTTAAAAAATAAGCATGAAAATCATGCATGACTAAGCTAGGTAAGCAGGGCTTGACTTGATCAGACACTAGACTACTAGTTTACCTAGGTGAACTGTCATTTTTCCAAAAACATTATCAACTCTCAAATCCTGAAAATAGTAGCTGAATGCGCGCGCGCGCGCACACACACACACACACACATATATATAGAGAGAGAGAGACCCAAAGAGAGAGAAAATAAGAAAGAGAGTTTAAGAGAGACAATGAGCGATTTCTTTTTCTACTTAATTTTGATTTTCTAGTACAAAATCTTTTTCTGTAGTATTTTTGTTTTGATTGCTATATGAAGGCACACATAGTGTGAACACAATGAATGTCTGATTAGTGCGTTAGGGATTAAGGAATAGTTTAATCTTTTATTTGATTATTTTTATTATTACAAATTAGGGCAAAATCCGTTTTATCTATGTGATTTAGGTCAATTGTATTTTATCTCTTATTATTTAGAAATAGTCAATCTTAGTTATTTTTGACACTTCAAAGGCCATGAATGTAATTCAAACGTGCCAGTAAGGATCTGAAAAGTCCTTATCAAGCGATTGTGTTAAGGTTCTCTTAATCTCAATGAAGAGGACTTCACTGTGTTGCGTTGAAAATATGAACCAAAACTTTTAACTCAAATTCGTAACAAAATAGGAGGGCGAGATTAGACATAAATTGCAATTGATTAATTGAATAAACAATTACAAAATGTTACCTTATGTAAGGGCAACTTTAAAGCTTTTAAACCGACCTGGTTCTAGAATTACAAGGCTAATCCACTCCTACGAAATGTAAGTGCAGTGCATATAGTAAACTGCAAAAATTTAAAGATAAATGATATTGACAAAGACGTAGAGTCTAGATTTAGTCGGGGTTCTCTTCAGTCTTTGCTTCCATCTATTTATAACCTTCTCTTGACGCCTTCGGAATAGTTAGGTTGTTCAATTTCACCGTGATCTCTTTCCTTTTCGCTACTTCTTATGACCCTTTATTTGTACGTGTTTAACTGCTAGCAACTGCCCTATATTAACTTCTTTTCCACGTGCCTTTCACATGCCGCTCATCATACTTGTCGGTTGAAGATTTGCATTCGCAGCTCACATAGGCACCTTCAAAGGTAAGACTCTTCAGTGTTTGAATAACCTTTGCTTGCCCCTTGTCGCCTTCGCACTAGATGGTTTAAATGTGGCGCAAACAATACCCGCACTACTGTAAGCATAATGGTTATACTAGTGAACATAACCTTTGGCGGTTGCTACTCTCATGATCACCACTCCTTAAATGTAACCTTCATGATCAATTACCTCTACGATCTTTGGGCTTGCACTCTTGGGTTTTTATATTTATTGAGGTTCGAATTGAAAAGCAAGGCCCATGAGCTCCAAACCATTTGTATTATGAGGTTTTGAAATCCAACTGGTTTGACTGTGGATGATTTTGATCCATATGATGAAGTTGAAAACAACGTGAGGCTTGCCAATGCCCATGCTACCATAGGTTCACATATCCTCTTCCCATGGATCTAAACCTCTGTCTCGAAGTTGTTAGCCTAACCGATGCTTCTCATGTTGTCCTTGTTCCAAAGGAATCCATAGCTAATGCACACCATGCTTCTAAAATTCCTTTTAATGCTTCGAAGCTAGAACCCATGGCTTCCAATTAGGAAATCCCTCATTCTCTATAGCCTACAACAATTACTGGTTGGGTTGCATGGCCATCTTTCTCTCGAACACAAGTTCAGTCTCAACCACTAAGTTGTCGCTGGGCCCATATCCATACTGACCTTGCTCGGAAAATCGCAAGTTAGAATACCCCTTTTTGTTTTACTCGCATTTGGTTGCAAAGCCAACTTTAGTCCTTCCTTATTGGACTCCATGCATTGAGGCTAACATCAGGCTTAGTCTGCTTTATTGGTTAGAGAAGCTGGCCTTAAACCCTTATAATAGCTTGATTGTGTGAATGACAAGCAATATCCTGCAACCTTTCAAGCAGAGCCACCTTTAACTCCTTTGCCTTACCATCCATAATGGTCCTTGGAGCTTCAAAGGACTATTGACAGTTACACGATACCCGTGTACACTATTCCTTGCTTAGCTTCTGGCTATAACATTCTCAGGGGCAAAGATCCTTCTGGCTGCCAACTCCCCTCTAAAATTCTTTGAAGAAATCCCTCACAAGAATTTTATTTGGGCTTGTGATATCCTGATGAAGAGTTCGACGCTGCATTCTTCAACCATACATGAAGTTGAAGTGCTTTTACCCTTCTTACCTCTGCTCTCAAACTGGCATTTGATTGTCAAAGTTGAGGCTTAGGCGTTGGCAGAGTCTCACAATGCCTTCATTTTGTAAAAAGCGAGGCTCGAAAAGCTCTAGATGACTTTGTTAAATTCGCACAACAATCCTCTCCAGATTTTGTTGATGACACATCTTTTCAGGAATACTTAAAATTCCGGGTAGAGGAACACACAACATTTGAGAATAAAGCTCTTGAATTGGTTATGAAGTTTTAATCCTTTCAACATTGCCAATTTAAGAAGGATGAAGCTGCAAAAGGATTAGATAAAGAAAGGGATCTCATAGATACCCTGTAGCCTTTTCCTTTCTTTACTTTCATGAGATTGAGCCAATTTCCATGTAATCTTTGATAATAAAATAAAAATGGAGATTATGATTTATCACTTGTATTTTGTATATTGATCTTTCTATACTAAACTATGATTCGAAGGTATAATCAACCTGCATTCAAATACATACTTATTCTCATAAGTTTCCTGCTCGACTTTTGGTCATCTCCTTCCCAATTTAATATTTCAAGTGCACCTAACACATGTTAATCATCTTTTCAATCAAACTTTTGAAGCAAACTCAAAGCAAATTACAGCTTTTCAAGAAACTTTCCTAATTTTGATAACCCTAAGAATTAAATAAAATTTACTTTTAATTCTTGGTATCCTCAATATGTGAAAAGACCCCTTTTTGAACACTTAGCTACTTTTCAAGATCCATAGTGTTTTGCCATAAGACCAACTTGCATTGACCCGACCCATTGGAGATAAAAGTATATAAATAAACCTTTGTTTGTCCAAACAACACTCTTACCTTTCGACTCTTAGAACTCAACTTTCCATTTTTCACTTCTTCTTGCAAACCATAATTTTTTGCTTCCAATGGCGTCTGGTTCTCAAGTTATTGATATTGTTCCCCTTAGGGAAATACTTCCTCACTCTCTCTTATTACAAAATATGATTTTTGACTTAACCTTTGAGGCAAATTTTCCTGACAGCCCCCATAGATACTCACATTTCCATCCCTTACGGTGACAATGAGGGTTTGGGCCCAGCTTTTAAAGAGGCTCCACTAGCAGCAATGTTGAATCTTTACCCTCACCTTGAAGATCATACGATGCTCTACCAGGATCATCTTTCTTGAAGTTCTTGGATAGGGGCCAAACCCCTTTGAATGTGGCTCGTTGTTAAGAAAGACTGGACAACTTGGTATGATCGAGTCACAGAGGCCTACGAACGAAGAGACCATAACAAGAGTTAAAATTATGTACTTCGTTTGACTCTCTAGGTGTTCCATTCCTCAAGATCCTTACCTAATCCCTGCTGCTTTATGTTACTGGAATCTTGTCTTCAATTTCTTTCATTTTAGAAGTGGTATGATGGCCCCTATTATCCTTGACATGTGCCATTTATTTGGCTTATATCCTACTAGGAAAATGTTCACCCCTTCTATGGGATGCTTTTGGGAATACCAAGTGCGCCCAACAGTTTAGACTCCCGATCTCTTGATCTAGTCTCACTACTGCAATGTGAAACAACATATGAGAGTTTAAATTCGACAACTTTTATAGAAAATCCATTTTATTGCAAAATATTGCCAGAAATGGACTACATCACCATATTTTAGAGTCCCTACCTAATCTTTTAGGAAAATTAGAAAACCAGTGACTCCTGCCAAAGGCCACCATCTATCATAACCAAAGTGTTTTGGCTCGGGAACATAGGTATGAAAATGGAATGTCATTAATTGAGCATCCCACTCACTTGATCAAAGATCGGCCTCTACTAAGTCATAGTGTGGTTTTTATAATCAATGTAAATCCATGATCTGATTATTAATAATGCTATCATTACTATATAAGGCATTCAAATATAGATTGTATCGTAAATTTTGGTTATACTCTAACTTCATTCATTTTTGGAAAAGAGTTTTTCTTGGATAAAATCTGCGGCACAACAAAAAAGAAAAAAAACAAAAATCATCTGCACTCCAAAATGAATAATACAACCTTCATCCACTAGCATTCCAATAGATATCTCACATAAGCATTTAACCTCATGTTATAGCAACATATATGGTAAGGAATACGCACATGCAATATGCTAAAGCTCAAAATGCTCACCTAGTACTCCAAGACGAGTCACGACATATATAGATATGTATAAATGAGCTCAAAATGCTCACTTAGTACTCCAAGATGAGTCACGACATATATAGATATGTATAGATATGTTTGATCCTACATGTAAGTTTTTAATGCAACACACAGAATATGTATCTAAGAGTTGAGATTGCTAAGATGTAACGTGAATATCACCGCAACACATGGATTTATACATGTATTCATCTTTGAAGTTAGTAAATCATATTATTGATGATGATCTGGATCCAAATACATGAAAAAATGAATGCAATATACAGGCATGATGAAGAAAACATGATACAATACTGAAAGCGGATAAATAAAAGGATTAGAAAGATGTGGGGTTGGAAGATTATTACAACAATTCAAATGAGACAAATTGGGGAGCGAGGGAGAGAGAGAGAGAGAGAGAGAGATTATTACAATAATAAATTGATTCAGTCTAGCTATTGCGGAATCTAACAAATCATACTAAATAAAGAAAAGAAGCTATCCAGGAGCTCTAGAACTACTTAGGGGAACATTTCCCATAAATTGTCTATTTTGTTCTTGGGGGAAATGCCCGGCCAAACACCAAGTTAGTCGATCAAAGTAGAAAGGGGTCCGGGGAATTCCCTTTCCGATTGCGAATTAGATCAGTATAGGATCTCAGTACAGAGGCCACAATGAGGCTTTTTGAGGGGGGTTTCACACTTTCTACATCCTCTGTTGACAAGGATCACTTGGGGAGGAGGTGAATGAACCCTAACCCTCAACAATAACATAAATAGATATATACAATAGATATTTTTCCTAGAGAAACAAATTAAATGGATCAAAATCAAGAACAAATTCAAGCCCAAGAAATAGATAGGAACCTACATCTTCTCTTTATGAATAAGGGCAAGTTAATATCCAAATCCATGCTATTAAGTGGAGAGCGTAGATTAATGCAAATCATTTCTTCGTGGAAGCTTTGCTTACTAAAATAAGGAATTCATTAAACTCATTGAAAACTTCTCATCTAGTCATAGAACAAGAGTGATAATACCCCTTTCTATGTTCACAAATGATTGAAAAGGGATGTTTCAACTTCCTTTGACCCAAAATCACTTATTTTACTTCCAAAATACTCAATAAAAAGAGAGAACAACACTTATCAACACCAAATCCCATGGATCACTCAAGCAACCTCATGATATAACCCCTAACACTCATTGTTATTGAGTAAAGAGTTGAAACACATAGATTAGCACACTTGAGAAAGGGTATAGGTGAAGACTAGTGGTGTAATATGAAGAAGAGTTATTCTACTTATTGAACTTGTGAATAAATGACTAAAACTACTCCGAAGCACATCCACAAGGATCCAAAAGATATGACAACTATGAATCTAAAGCTAAGGAAAGCAAGGAAGTAAAGAAATGGCTATCAACTCAATGGACGGGTGGCTAAGGCTACTCTCTCCACATCCATGAGAACTTACAACAATCACATAATGAAAACAAAGCCTAAAACTGACGAAAGGGAGGTAGAAAAATGATCAAGAGTATGAGGAAATCATCTCCTAAGAGAATAGACCACTTTAATTCATAAACTCCCTTAAAGGTCCCTCAAGAGCTTTTATGGGTGTTCTTTAATGTCTACAGCCCTTTGTCCAGAGTTTAGGATCAATCTTTAATGAAGAAATGGGTGTTAAAGTTGAAGGTGGTAGGTAAGAGATGAAGAAGGAAGAAGAGAGCTCCTAAACTTTTCTATCTTTGGGCAAGGTTTTTTTCCAACCCTTTGAAAAGAGCAGGTGAGCTCTATATATAGAGCCCATGTCATAAATATTTGAAATATTTCTGGTAGCTGAAATTCCTGAAAATGCTCTATACTTGAAACATTCATGCTCAGTTTGGCTGAGGCTTTATGAACTCAGTCTGGCTGAGGTCTTCGTGCTTAGTTTGGCTTAGGCTTTTTGGACTTAGTCTAGTTGAGGTCTTCGTGCTCAGTCTGGCTAAGGCTTTATGAACTCAGTCTAGTTGAGATCTTTATGCTCAGGATGGCTGAGGCTTTTTGTTTTACAACTTACAAAATGGGAAACATAGATAACAGAAGTTGAATATATTCTCATTAAGATAAAGTCTTGCTAAAGTCAGCTTATACATTGCGTTGAAAATACAAAATATAACAAACGATTTGGGTTGAACAGGACAGTAAAATAAATGTGTCATGTCATAAATTGTTGGATCCCTATTAATTTATTCTCTATTTGAGTATTGTTATTCCTATTGTATTGTATACTTTTCGAGTTAATTTATTTTTCAAGTGCAGAACAATTTAGTGACAATCGGAGTTGAAGCACTAAAGGAATTATTTGTGTTAGAGATTTTGGACCCACCATTATATAATATTTTGGAGATACTTGTGTAATTATTTTTTGGATACTAATTTGTATATTTTAGATTATTAGATTATTTGAAATTATAATTTGAGGTCTATTTAGTTTATTAATGGTCCAAAAGTTGGGGCGCTAGTTTGGCTGAAAGAGCCAAAATGTGTTTGACATGCAAAAAAACAGTTAAGAAATTTTTCTACCAATTTAAAAAGACCAAACTACTCTCCATTTACACCTTCGGAAAGGTAAAACGAAAAATTCAAGCATTAAAGATAAATGTTAACAAATACCCCCTTATGCATATTTAATGTTGGGATTAGTGTAAAAATTATTTTGGAAACAGTGAAAAAGTTAAAAAGTATTTTAAAATGAGTAAAAAGTGTTATGAAATTATTGAAAAGTGTATTAGGACCCAAACAATTATTTTGTCTTTTTCTTGTGCCCACTTCTTAGAAGGACTCAAAATTAAAAGTCATGTTTTTTCATTCAATTAAAAAGTCATTTCTAAAATAAATAATAAAAAAATTAAAGTAAAAAAATAATCTTCTCAAAAAGTCAAAAATTGTTAGAAAACTTAATCTCAAACTTCATTAATATAGAAGACACAAAATTAAATAAGATAAAATATGTATTCTAGAGATGTCAATATAATTTTTTGGGACAATTAAACAAAAAAATCTTAAAGTTTAAGCATTGTAACAAAATAAATCCTAAATTTTTAATTTTATCAATTTAAATATTAATTTTTTGATTTATTTTCAATGTAAACTATCGCCTATTTTTGTTGACTAAAATTGACAGAAAAATAATATTTTAGTTATTAACTTAATGTAGGTATACATAAAATGTTTAAAATAGCATTTTTCATGAGTTTGATGACTAAAATACTCATTTTTTTTGTCGATTTTACTTAATAAAAATAGACAAATAATTTAGCTTAAAAAAAATCCAAAGTATAAAATTTAAATTGATAAAATTAAAGACTCAAGGTTTATTTTGTTACCTGACTCAAACCTGGATTTTTATTTATTTATTTATAATTATGGCTAAAATATCTTAAGAAACACAGTTGTTAGCTATATATTTTGTACAAGCCAATTATAATTCGACGCATGGCAAAATAAGGATAATATAGGAAGACTATTCAAGTCTTCGATCTTAATCGTACACGTGGTAGTTAGTATTGGTTATTACGAGATTTGAGTAGCAGTGAATCAACAAAGAGATGCAAGGAGATGTGGCTTCAACGGTTACTCACATTTCAAATTCAAAGTTAGGAGGGAAGCCTAACTGCAAGTAAGGGCGTAATGGAGCTAATCTTAAGGCAACATGATCAGCGATCATGGAGGAGCAGTTCGACGGTTAGAAGTGCAGTTCAATGGTCATCCTTGAGTAGTATAAATAGCAGAGAAGGCCTCAGAAAAAGCCTCCAGACTCAGATCCAAAAAACCAGTCATTTGTACTTATTTTCCTTTCCAGTCTTACATTTCCTGTACTTTAAATTCCTGCACTTCACTTCATTCATAAGAGTAGTTTCAAATAGATTGTTGCTGTAAACCTCTACGAGGCTGAGTTTGGATCATTGTAAGTTTTTCATTTTAATGAGATACTTCAATTGTTCTTCATTTAATTGTTATATTGCTTAAATTCTCCTAAATCAAGCCACCAGTAAAAGTCCTCTTCATTGAGGCTGAAAGAACTAAAACGCAATCGTCTGATAATTGGTTGGCAATTAATTCTCTGTAAGGACTGATTGATCCTTGCTAGCACGCTCACAATTACAATAATAACCTTCAAAAGCCAAAAAAGCCAACATATATTTTTGGCACGCCCGGTAGGACTGTTTGAAATGGCTAGACGTAGGAGTCAAGGAGAAAATGAACGCTTGGAAGAAGGCGTGGAAGGAGAGGTAGAGATACCTAATCTGGAGGATAATGTGATAGCACATCCTGTGGAAACTCCCGTTTTATCAGAACCTATGGTCGAACAAACCAGCACTTCAGAACAAGTACCACATGTTCGTAATATTGGACGAGACCAAGGAATTGGACCATCCACTGTTCCATCTACTCAGTCAATAAATCTATGGGGTGGCCTAGTAGATGCTATGGGACAGCAATTAATGAACACAATGGAAAGGTAGGCAACGTCCTTTTTGGATCGAATGAATAACCACCAACCAACAAACGTAAGACACATAGAGGAAGTTTCGAATGTCCCTCAGCAAAGATTGGTTAGAGATAAACAGCCTAAGCAAGTTAATAGACATTCTAATGGTCAAACTAGTAATCAGAACTATGAAAGACCATCACCTCAGTCTTGGTACGAACCTATTCCGAGGCCTATAACAGATCAAAATGTCCCAGTACTTAACAGTAAAGCCATGCAATTTGGTGGATCTGGCCCAGTACAAGAAAATGTCATAAGAATGGTTCCAAATCCCATGTTCGAAGCCATACCTGGCACGAGGGGGTTCACTAATCCCATATTCGAATTTACACCCGGGGGGTTGGAAGGTTTTCTTACAAATGGGAGGGACACAACACCAGTTTCAGCACCTTTCGCAGGACAGCCTCAAAGGGGTTACCTACACCCCCAACAGCAACCTGCACCACAGGGACAACCAGTCCTAAATATATCCCCTTATGGACCAAGAGGACCACATGCACAAGTTTGCCCACCAAATCCTGTGTTTCCTCCTCTAGTAGTGGTTTAGCAGGCACAAAATATGGTCCTTAGGGACCAAATTGCTGACATTGTTAGAGAGATGTGTGGACCAATGGCTCGGGGGGTCCAAACTCCAGTGTACAGGAAACCATACCTAGAATGGGTAGACAGGGTACATGAATACCCAAGAGATTTCAGGATACCAGATTTTGCCCTTTTTTATGGGAATGAAAACCAATCAACAGTGGAACATATTACTAGGTTTGCTGCTCAATGCGGTGAATTTACTAATAATGATTATATGAAGTTAAGGTTATTCCCAAATTCCCTAACTGGGGGAGCATTTGTATGGTATATTAACCTTACACCTGGCTCTATCCAGACTTGGCAACAGATGGAAGAGGCATTTCATGCCCAATTCTTCCAATCAAAGCCAGAGGTTTCCATGGCAGATTTGGCAAGATTGAGTCAAAGGCCTGACGAGAAGGCTACTCAGTTTATTACCAGATTTAAAAGGGCTCGAAATAAATGTAGAGTCATCTTACCAGAGCTAGAATTCGTGAGATTGGCTCAAAATAGTTTAGAGTTTAGGCTTTGAAAGAAGTTTGACTCGACTGAGTTCAAAGATTTAGTGGAACTCACTTATAAGGTGTCTAGGTACGAAGCATTACTAGAGGAGGAACAAGACCAAAATAATGCATCGTACAAGACATATTATAGAGATCCTAATTATGAGATTGATGTAGCAGAGATTGTATGGAAAGAACCTGTGATCTGTGAAGCATTAATTTATAAGGATACAATAATTGACCAGCAATTTAAAAAGAAAGACCTTCACAAGAAATACTCTTTCGACTTAACTAAGGCATATGACATTTTTGATCATTTACTTGCAGCCAACTTCCTTAAGTTACCAAAAGGAGTCAAAATTCCATCTCTTGATGAACTTAAAGGAAAAGTATATTGTAAATGGCATAATTCTAGGTCTCACTCGACTAAGAACTGCATTGTTTTTCGAGATAGGATCCATGAACAAATTCGGAAAGGAAGTTTGAAATTCCCAACCAAAGCAGAAAAAGCCATGAGGATTGACAGTAATCCTTTTCCAGAAATTGGAGAGATGGCAGCCAATGTCATAATGCCAAACTTTCGAAGCTTGTCCTTGAAAGAATTAGGAGAAGTCAATGTGCAGATGCATGTTGCCAACTAAACAATTATCAAGAAGGACATAGGAAATCCACCAGCTATTGGACAAGGTTTCTCACATCAGAGGGAAGACTCTGATGAAGAAGCACTGGATGACGACTCCTTAGAAGTAGCTGTAATGCAAAGGATGTGTCCCAGGTGCAGACTAAGCTACAAATGGTTGAAAGGGCTTCCAATTGATGGGAAGCAATATTACAGGGATGTGCAGAGACGTCCCAAACCAACCAATGCCTACAATAAAAGGCCATATCCATCTGGTGTTAGGCAGCAGCCATTGATGGTTGAACCAATATTTGATAGAATGCCTTCCAAAGGCAAGAGGCCTTTATATGAGTCCAGGCCACCTAATTATTACAGAATGGAGAGTAGTCATTCTGAAAGGAGACTGGAGAAGGGTTCAGTTTATGGGATCAAAGCCAGGGATTGGCTCTCTAGACCAGCCTCACGCAGGACAGAAAGTGGACACCTCCGTCGAAAGCTTGAGTTAGGCCCAAAGCATGAAGTCAGGGCCAAGCAATGGCCTTCACAGCCAGCTTCGAAGGGAGATTCGAAGGAAGAAAGAAGTAGTTCGATAGTTGGGTCAGTAAGTTCTTGGGTACCTGGGGTCCCAGATTGGTCTGTGATGCAGAACAAATCTAGGGAAGTGTTTACCCAAAGAGATGTAATTGGAAACCAAGGCAGGATGATCAAGCCTTCTTTGGTGGCTCCAAATAATTGGGTATTGCTTAAGCACCCCAAAACAAAGGAACCAGACATTGTCCCCGTAATTTCTAGATCACAAAGGAGGAAAATTCAGCGTCAGTATACTCAGTACCAACAAGACCTGAAAGAGAGTGGAGAGAGCTCTTCATTGGTCCAGATAGAAGGAAAAAAGAATCCAAAGTTAGACCATACTCTAAAACTAACTCTACAAGGCAAAATGGGTTGCAGTAGAGAACAATTGGCCAAGGTTCACTCTGAACTAAAAGCCAGAGAGAAATCTAGTCTAGCAAGATTGGAGAAGGCATTGATGAAAGTGATAGCGAGGTAGAGAAAGAAGTTGGCTTAGGCCAAAAGAAAGAAATGGTTGAAGAAGAAATGTTCGAAGCCTTCATGACTGAACAAACATTTTTGGCTGAAAAGCCAGTTAGAAAAGACCATTCGAAGGAGCTCGTTAGTAATGTTGTACCAGAATGCAGCATGAAGGATGCTTCGGAAGTAATTGAACAAGGTGGCCAAGAGGAGAAACAGGCACAGTCAGCCATTCAATTTGGCTCAATGTCAGTGAATATGGTACACATACTACTACATGAATTCCAAGCTAGAGATGAGAACCAAGAGGGGCAAGAAATTGACCTAATTCCAGTCTCTAGTGAAGACTCATAAGTGAGTATGGTGCAAGATGATTCCGGAATGGCTACCCCAATGGAAACTGAATATGAGAGTGAAGAAGAGGTAAGCATTAACCTCTCATATCCCTTTGAGTATCCTTCGAACTCTATGACATAACATGTTAAGCCTTTGTATATCAAGACCTTTTTCGATGGGATACAATTGAACCAAGTCTTGATAGATAATGGGGGTAGCAGTGAACTTATTACCGAAATCTTCTTTGAAGAAATTAGGGAAAAGGAATCCCAGGTTAATCCCAACCAGCACAACCATCGCTGGTTTTGCTGGAGACAAACAGATGGCTTAGGGAATTCTACCCATCAACCTGAGTGTGGGAACCAGAGACTGCATGACAACATTCTTCGTCATCGATAGCAATGCTAAGTACAATGCTTTACTTGGTAGAGATTGGATCCACACTAACAAGTGTGTGCCTTCCGCTTTGCATCAGAAAATAATGATGGCCTTGGGAAATGGAGAGACAGAGGAAATTGATGCAGATCCTCAACCCTTCATAGCCTGTGCAGACTTCACAGAGGCCAAACTGTATATTGAGGGAGTGACACCACTCAGTATACTAAGGAAACTTGATGGCTCAGCCGAAGTGACGGCTGAGGAGGAAGTGACACACCTGAAGCACTTAGTCCAGGAGAGTGCTGATGAGGAGGTTGTCGTTAAGGATGACAATGATGCCTGGTTGTAGGCAAAGAAATAAAGTCCAAGAAGCCAAGTCTTTGGCTCTAATTAAGTTCTCAATATTGGATGTAAAATCAATAGTCCAGAGAATACAGGAGCAAGAGAAAGAAGTTAGGATAATCGGCTGCAAGCAGGAGCAGCAACAGGCCAGAGTTTTGGCCCTTGACAAATACTGTGCATTGGACATTGAAACAAAAGTCCAAGAGATACAGGAAGAAGAAGCCTTATGGACAGACTTTGTCTATGAGGATGAGGGTAAAGATGCTGAATTAAAGAACCTGGGAGCAGAACAAAGCAAGAAGATTGCTTCGAAGGCAGAAGGGATCAAAGAGGAAGCTTCAGTAAGTTCTCAAACACAAGACCCCTTAGAAGAAGTAAATTTAGGGGAAGGTTCTATACAACAGCGCACCTATATAAGTGCTTGTTTGAATGCTCTGGACAGGGACCAGTTGTTGGTTGTCCTGAAGAAAATAAAGGTTGTTTTGCATGGTCCTATAATGAGCTACCAGGATTGGATAGGTCATTGGTGGAACATAGGCTTCCTAGGAAGCCTAATTTCAAGCCATACAAGCAAAAACCAAGAAGAATGAGTCCAGAAATGATTTAGAAAGTTAAGGAGGAAATTCTTAGACTACTCAAGGCAGACTTTATTAGGACAGCCAGGTATATTGAATGGCTATCCAACATTGTGCCTGTAGTTAAGAAGAATGGTATAATGAAAGTATGCATTGATTTCAGAAACTTAAACCTAGCAACTCCAAAAGATGAGTACCCTATGCCTATAGTGGATTTGTTGGTGGACAATTTAGCAGGGCATTAAATCTTATCAATGATGTTACAACCAAATATGCATTGCAGAGGAGGATGTCCACAAGACAGCATTCAGATGTCCTGGGAATATTGACACCTTCGAATGGGTTAAAATGCCATTTGGCCTGAAGAATGCTGGGGCTACATATCAAAGGGCCATGAACACTATCTTTCATAACCCCATTAGAGGGTATTTAGAGTGTTATATTGATGATATTGTAGTGAAATCCCAATCCATGGAGGAGCACCTGTTTTATTTAGAAGCAGCCTTTGAAAGAATGAGAAAGTTCAAGTTGAAACTCAATCCGCTTAAGTGTGCTTTTGGCGTATCATCTGGAAACTTCTTGGGCTATGTAGTACATAAGAAAGGAATACAGATTGACCAGAATAAAGCCAAAGCCATCATTGAAGCCAGACCTCTATCAAGTAAGAAAGAATTACAAAGGTTCCTTGGGCAGGTTAATTTTCTTTGAAGATTCATTTCTAACACTGCAAGGAAAACTAAAGTATTTTCTTCCTTGTTAAGGCTAAAAGATGAAGAAGAATTTGGGTGGACAGCAGAGCATCAAATTGCTTTCGAATGAATCAAAGCCTACTTGGTCAATCCTCCAGTGTTGATGCCACCAAAGGGTGATAAGCCCTTGAAGTTATATATAGCTGCAGCAGAAGATTCATTGGGAGCTTTCTTAGCCCAAGACAATGAAGAAGGCAAGGAGCAAGCTGTTTATTACTTTAGTAGGTTTTTAAATTCTTGTGAATGTAAATATTCAGCTGTAGAAAAGCTGTGCCTTGCATTATATTTTGCTGCAATGAAATTAAAATACTATCTTTTGCCTACAACTGTCTTGGTAATTGCAATCACAGATTTGGTTAAGTACATGTTATCTAGACCTATGTTGAGGGAAAGAATTGGCAAATGGATATTAGCCTTATTAGAATTTCATTTAGAATATGTTCCGCAAAAGGCAGTAAAAGGACAAGTTTTAGCCAATTTTTTAGCAGATCATCCATCTCAAACAGAAAGTCAAGAGATAATGGAACTCGGTATAACTAGTGTTGAGCCATGGCAAATGTGGTTCGATGGATCAAAAGCCAATGGCCTAATTGGGATTGGTATTGTGATTAAATCACCACAAGGGGTAGAAACCACACATGGTTTCAGAGTAGATGAAGTTACTTGTTCTAATAACCAAGTTGAATATGAAGCCTTAATAGTGGGGCTGGAAATTCTTATTGGATTACAAGTTCATGCAGTTGACATATTTGGAGACTCTCAATTGGTGGTTAACCAAGTGAAAGGGATTTTCAAATGTCAAAGTATAAGCATGATGCCATACTATGTTGTTGCATTACATCTGCTTTCTCAATTTCAAATAGCAAATGTAACTCATGTCCCAAGATTCTTGAATAATAGAGCTAATGATGTGGCTCAAAAAGCTTCAAATTTCAAGAGAAGGGATAATGCTCAAAGGGACATGGGCCAAACAACATATCAGAAATTAATACCACTCTTGAATAAAAGGAATGTGGTCTTGGAAGTCAATCATAATGACTTGCAGGAACAAGATTGGAGGCATCCAATAATGCAATACTTGGCTGGCCTATCCTCGAAGGCCAACAGAAAAATTAAGTTGCAATCCAAGCAATACATCATATACAGTAATGCTCTCTACAAAAGGGGAGGGGGAGAGATGGTTTATTGCTAGAATGTTTAGGCCCAAAAGAAGCATTGACAGCTATGGCTGAGGTTCATGAAGGCATCTGTGGTGCTCATCAGCCTAGTGTGAAAATGAGGTGGTTGCTTCGAAGGCATTCCTACTATTGGCCAACTATCCTTAAAGACTGCATAGAATATGCAAGGGGTTGCCAGGCATGTCAAAAGCATGGCACAATAAGGCATGTGCCCGTAACTGACCTGCATGCAGTAGTAAAGCCTTGGCCATTTAGAGGATGGGCCATGGATATGATGGGGAAAATACACACACATTCTTCGAAGCATCATTGTTTTATTTTAGTAGCCATTGATTACTTCACTAAGTGGGCCGAAGCTAAGCCTTACAAGGCTGTAGACCAGTCTAAGGTCATTAGATTCATCAAGGATTTAATCCATAGATTTGGCATCCCACAAACTATAACTGTTGATAATGGGACTGTGTTTGATGGGAAAATAGTAAAGTCTTTTGTGGCAGAGTTTGGAATTAGCCTTGTTAATTCCACCCCTTATTATGCACAAGCCAATGGTCAGGCTGAATCATCCAGTAAGTCCTTGAAAAAAGAAATACAAAAGGTTATGGAAGACAATCCTAGGGATTGACATAACTTATTGTTGGAGGTATTGTGGGCTTATAGAACTTCCCCAAGGTCAAGCACAGGAGTTACTCCTTATGCCGTGGTGTATGGGCATGATGTAGTGGTACCTGTGGAAATCAATGTTAAGTCTTTGAGGGTAAGATGCCAAGACCAGCTATATCCTGAGCAATACCATCAGAGTATGTGCTTGGAATTAGAAGGCATAGATGAAGCCAGAATTCTGGCGTTAAATAGTATTCTCTTTCAAAAGAAGAAAGCAGCCAAAAATTACAATAAGAAAGTCAAATACATTTGGCTTTGATGAAGGTGATTTGGTATGGAAGACAATGCTCCCAATAGAAATTAAAAGCCATAAGTTTGGTAAATGGTCACCTAACTGGGAAGGACCATATCAAATTTATAGAGTCCTGCCTTTTGGAGCATACCATTTAAGAAATTTGAATGGATACATACATCCCAAAAAGATTAATGGCTGATATTTGAAGCCTTATTTTCCAACTATTTGGGAAACACAAGGAATAGAATAAATGACAAGCAAAGAACACAAGAGTACTCAAATGATAAATCAGAATTTATTTTTCTTTTTTCATAAAGAGTTAAATACATTTTGCCATAAATTGGCCCAAAAATCATTACAATGCCTTAATTGTTCTTTTACAACAGATTTCCTATTCTTAAATGAAGAAACCAACTGGATGGCTGTGGTCATTTCTTACTTTTGATCAGCCAGTCCTTGGTTGGTGATCAGCAACTTGGTATCAGTTCGGGCTAAGGCCTAGTTGACTACAGATAGCTCCTCCTCAAGTTGAGCCTTCCTCTCCAGTAGTTGAGTGCGAAATTGGGAGACAGAGAAATGTTATTCCTTTAGCCTTAATATCTCAGCATGTACTGTTGAAACAAAGTCTTGATCTCTGACCAATTTCTCCTCTGCAGCCTTGGCAGCATGGCAAATGTTGATGTAGAAATCGATGGTAGCTGCTGCCTGAGATAGATGATTCGAGACATTCATGCCGGACTACTTAGCAACTTTGCAGCATTGAAGGAACCTATTTCTTATTATAGACCTTTGTAAAGCCTCAAAAGGGATCCTTGAAAAAGAGATTAATAATTCCAGGCAAGTGTCTAAATCCATTAGGGGTTCAGAAGGCTTGCTACTGAAGGAAGATGAGCTTTCAAGAATTTATACTAAGGAGTTAGCCAAGACTAATGGCTCAGCTTCATCATTGGCTATCGGAGAGGTAGAGGTTATGTCGAATAGGCTGGCTAGTCTTGCTTCGAAGATATCTACCTCATCCGTAGACATGAGGGGCGCAGAGAGAGCTGTGGTGGAGGGCACAGAGGACTGCATAGGGAGAGAAGAAATGGGTGGAGCATCTTCAGCAGTATCTATGGTCCTATCCACCAATAAGTCAAGGGAAAATGGGCTGGAACAAGGCAGAGGTAATACACCATGGGTTGGAGAGCTGCCAGTACCCCTTATAGGAGAATCAACTGCCATCAGAGATGGAGTAGCAGTTGGAATTTCCTTGGAAGAAAGAGGAAGAGCAAAGTTTGAAAGAGAACCGAATTGAGGTGGGTCAAAGGTCAGATGGGGAAGATATGGAGTCAAACCAAAAGAAAGGAATTTAGGAATGCTTGGTCTCAATGAGGGTAAATCAGATGCAGGCTCGGGAAGTGGAAGGATGATTTGAATAGTTCGTACGTTCTGCAGCTGATCAATTTCAATTGAAACTGAGGGAGTCCTTATTGGAAGAATAGGCTCAGTAGTTGTTGCTGCAAAATAAGAGATGTAAAGCAATGTCAAGTTTCAATACCAAAATTTGACAAGGGAGAAACAGTAAAAGCATGAAAGAAATTACTTGTTTCAGAAGTGATAGCAGCAATAGGAGAGCTTCGAAGGGAATAGTGCTCAGCAATATGTTGCCTTCTTGTAATTTCCCTTTGAATTGCATCAGCAGCAACTGCTTCATCTCTTAAGAATTGCTGCTGCCGTCTCTTCTCAGCTCTCTCAAAGACAACTATGGCCTTAGAATGTTCCTGTTCTACTGCCTTGGCAGCTGCATCATGAATAGGGTTTTCGACCAAATCAGAAACAGAGACAGTCATCTTCCTTTTATTTTTTCTCTGTATTGGTCTTGACTGTTCCTTCTCAATTTCTCACTCTTCGATCTGAGATTCAGATTCCTCAGAAGTAAGTTCCTTTTCTGCTGCTTTGGTAGTTGTCCCATGAGTGGGGTCTTCAACTGGATCAGCAGGAGAGACAGTCATCTACTTTCTCTTTTTCCTCTGTAATGGTACCTCCTGTTCTTTCTCAATCTCCCTCTCTTGGGTTTGGGATTCAGATTCTTCAGGAGTAAGTACTAGCTTTCTTTTCTTTTTCTGCTGTTGTTTGTCCTTAAGAGCAGCTAGAGTTTCAGCCCTCTTAAGAGATTCTTCTTGTGGAGACCCTGCACCAAAATGTGTGAGTATAAAGGAAACAAAAGAGTTGAAAAGAAAAGAAACCTGAAAATGCTTACCCTTTTTTGAAGCAGCTCTAGTGACTCTAGCTGGAAGGGGTGAAACTGGAGGAACAGTTTGAGCAACTGTGGAAAGAGAAGGCATGTTCTCGGCTGTTGGTGATTTAGCTTTAGAAGGTACTCCTAACCCTATCAGTAAATCGTAAGGGTGCACTGATAGATGTACTTTCATGTTGGCTGTCCACCAGTTTTGAAATCTTTTCAGAGCCAGGCCGGAAGGAAGGAAGGGAACAAATTTGAACTCGCTCGATTCTTTCAACAGTTTGAATGTTGCTTCTTCCAGTTTTGATTTGGGTATTCTCAGGTCTCTGGCTGTAAGATGGACATTCGAGAGACTGCAGAGTGGAATGGGAATCCCCTAAGTTAACCCGAATTGCCTGGCAAATTGGGAAGGACAGTACACCTCAGCTATACACTTATAAGCTCGAGGGTTTAAAGTGCCACTAAACAGCTCCCTTGGCAACAAAATAGAAGCCCACATGCTTTTGTGGGATGGAATAGAGCACTCTTTATCAGCTAAGAATGTTCGTAGCCAAGCAGGTCCTTTGTTGGCATCAAAGGGGCAGAAGAAGGTAGCAGGTGGAGAAACAGGAAGTTGGTGAAAAAATGTGAGGTAGTAGGCAAAGGAAGCAGGATAAAGAACAACTCTGGCATATTTTTCCCCATAAGTGCTAGGGTCCTGAACAAGGAATCTTATACATTTGGGATGCAAATCAGTGAAGTAAGTAAAAAGCCAGAGTTGGAGCACCCAAAGGGGACCCCCTTGGTTCACATCAAGAGGTTTCTCACAAAATTGGGAACATGCTCTATAAACATGGCCTAAGAGATAAGGAGCCAGGGCTACACGTTTTTTCAAAACAAGTGCCTTCGCAATTGGGGTGAACTCAGGCATAATCCTCTGAGACAAAGTGCAAAAGAGAAATTTGCACAACCAGTACAAAATGAAGGAAAAAAGTTCTCTATCTCTTACAGGACCTACCCTTTTGTTTTCGGCCTTTACAAAATCACTGTAAGAGGAGTTTAAAGGTGGAAGGGAGAACTTAACAGGGAGGTCTGGATAGCCGAAAGTGAAAAGAGAGCCAAGGGGTGAAAGCCCTAAAAGATGGCAAATATCAAGAACGGTAGGAGCCATCATACCACACCGAAATTGGAAGAAATTGAAAGCCATGTTCCAAAAACAAAGAGCAGCGGGAATCAAGAAAGGGTCTTCACGAATCATAAACCTGGAAAGACAGAGGGCATCGAGAATGCAGAGTTCTTGCAGGTCGTCTTCTCGCTCAGGTACAACTCTGTCATACCATTCTTCCCATTCAGCTCTCAATGTCGGCCAGCAGCGATGAAGTCGGGTTATCCTCTAATTTCCCAAGTCGAGCCCTCCTTCGTAGAGGAGAAAATGGTCTTCCATACGAGGGTATAAAGCTAGAAGTTGAGCAGGAGCCTCTCGAAAGATGGGACCCAAGACGTATTCTTGTTTGTTGCTGTGACGAGGAACGAAGAGGCGGCCGTCTATGGCGCTTGATTCATCAGTTGTTAATTTGGCGATCTCTTTTTCAATACATCTTTTCAAAGCCATAGTTGGGCTTATACGATCACCGGCAAGCATTTTCAGAGAAGAAGGATCCATTGGTAGCAAGCAGCAAGGAAGAGACAAGGAAGAGGGGGTTAACAAAGGAAAAGGGTTTGTGTTTTGAGTGAGTAAGTGATTTCAGAGCACGAAGTAAAAAAGGGTTTTAAAAACCTTTGTGCCTGGAAGATATATCGCGTAAATCGTTAAGTACTAAAAGTACAAATACGAAGAGCTTCCTTCAATATTGATACTTTTGGAGGGAAAACACATCTCAGGTGTTGAAGCCAGCTTCGAAGTATTGTATTTGGCTTCGAAACCAGATTTTGGCACCAAAAGTCAAATAATAAACGGCTTCAAAACTAAGAAGCCAGCTTCGAAGTACATTTCACACTTATGGATGTAAGAATGCTCAAGTATTCATTTACTTCGAAGGGTTTAAAGACCTGTTTTAGGTTTCTCAATGAAAGTAATGTCCTTCGAAGCAAAACTTGAGATCCCTCAAGGATGAGAATTGTTGTTCGAAGCATTAAAACCAATAATTGGTTTATATATGTTTAAGGAAGATTCTCTTTCTAGACTAAAACAGTACAACCCTCAAAAGGAGCTTTCATATTTTTAAAAGTATGGACTGTTGTTCAAGGCAAAAGGATCAATTTAAAACTGATTGATCATACTAAATCGTTGACCATATGTTGGTTATGATTGAAACAAATTTTGAAGAGTAAGGTTATTAGATTCGAAGCATGGGTCCTGAATGAAAAAACATCAAAAACTATCAACTGCATTCCATAAATTGGAAAAGTTCATGGTCGTTTTTGTTTGATGTTCATTTAAAACAATTGAGTCCAGGTTCGAAGGACAAGATTGTTCAGTTCGAAGCTTTGAAATTGCTTTTAAAGACAAATGGAGACAAGATCAAACCATACCAAACAAAGAAAAGTCTTAGTGATATTAAAGTAAAGGCAGTTACATCGAATGACCCTATTTGGGTACAAACTCAAGCTCATAAAAATAGGGAATGGAGTAAATAACAAGATCATGAAATTTAGTCCAACTATGATCAATGAATTTCTGTTCTTTCTTTATTCTGTCCTCTATTTCTTCTAACATTGGCTGCATAAGTTGATGTGCTCTCACTTCGTAAAAGAGCTCTTCAGCCTTTAGTTCGAATGATGTTTCTCTCAATCCTTGTTCCAATTCGTCTATATCCAAGTCATCCTAGTACGTAGAATCTTTATTCTTGAAATCATCGCATTCTTCAATAAAGTTCTCTGCTTTCGTACTGGGCATGAACTCGAAGGGGCGAGAGTTGGTCTAAAGATTGTGTGGTGGCCATAGAGGTCCGATGCCAGTGGAGAAGTAATGGAAGTTGGTCCAAAAACATGTGAAGCTCTGCTTGGGCAAGGGGATTGAGGACATGACCCCGAGTCAGAATATCACAGGCCCATCGAAGGTTCTTAAGAGAGACTTCATCCTCAAGAACATTGAAGGGCAAGTGAGAGAAAGCCGCGAGCAGAAGTTGAGCTTGTTTCCATTCAGCTGGATTAAGGGAAGGTGGAGGTTTGTAAGGTGGAAAGACCTTATCTACGGAAAGGGCAAGCCTCAGTCTTTCTCTCTAGCAAGGATTTGGCGAAAGAGAAGGTGTGGATGCTTCTATTTCAGGAGATGGAGTAAGGGTAGAAGGAACAAAGGCATTAATATAAACTAGCTAGTCAGAAGAACAAATCTTCGCCTTCTAGGCTAAGAATGATGGATTGTACCCTTGAGCCTCTTTGAGGCGTCGGGCAGCGTGCACTGTCTTTGTAGGCATGGAAGATGTATACCATGCTACAAGTAGATTTTCCTCTAAACTGCGTTGATGATCGATGGGCATGTAAGGATAGACCACCGAGCTTCGCGCATAGGAAGGAAACTCTAAAGGGTCAGTAAACTCGACAAAGTGATGGTTGATTTGCTCTCTTAAATCACAGGCCTCAGGTTTTGACCAGTGTGTCCAGTTAGAAGTCCCAGAGGAAGAAGAAGCTGCAGCCTTATCCCATGCAGAAGACTGTGAAGAAGAACTTCCCATATCCATATTTGCAATTTTCTAAATCAAAGGATTGAGAGCAGTTTGTTCATAGTCCAAGGGTGAGTCAGAAAGAGGATTTCCCACGTCCATATTTTTAAGCTTCTGAATCAAAGAATTAAGGGCAATGTGTTCGTAGTCCAAGAGTTGATAATTTGCAAAGGCATCCATGACCTTAATATAGAAAGGTGGGTAAGGGTGGCTAATTAATGCATGAAGGTTCTTTCGAGGAAGAACAGCATCATCATATGACTCTTCGTGTGCTCGATCAATGAAGAAGGAAATTGATTCGGCCATTAAAATGTATCAGTCTGTTCGAATACTAAAGTGGTGGGGGTGTTCAAAAGATTGAAGGGGAGTTAATGCAGATAATGAATGACAGTTGCATTTCTAGAAGAATGCAAAGCCCATGCACATTCTAAGACGTGGAGAAAAGGGCTTGATCCACTAATATCACCAAGTATTGGGTATATTAGTGCGGGGGGTAATGTTGGTTATATATTTTGTACAAGCCAATTATAATTCGACGCATGGCAAAATAAGGATAATATAGGAAGACTATTCAAGTCTTCGATCTTGATCGTACACGTGACAGTTAGTATTCGTTATTACGAGATCTGAATAGCAGTGAATCAACAAAGAGATGCAAGGGGATGTGGCTTCAACGGTTACTCACATTTCAAATTCAAATTTATGAGGGAAACCTAACTGCAAGTAAGGGCGTAATGGAGCTAATCTTAAGGCAACATGATTAGTGATCATGGAGGAGCAGTTCGACGGTTAGAAGTGCAGTTCGATGGTCATCCTTGAGCAGTATAAATAGCAAAGAAGGTTCCAAAAAAAGCCCCCAGACTCAGATCCAAAAAACCAGTCCTTTATACTTATTTTCCTTTTCAGTTTTACATTTCCAATCTTACATTTCTTGTACTTTAAATTCCTGCACTGTACTTCATTCATAGGAGTAGTTTCAAATAGATTATTGTTGTAAACCTCTACGAGGCTGAGTTTGGATTATTGTAAGTTTCATTTTAATGAGATACTTCAATTGTTCTTCGTTTAATTGTTATATTGCTTAAATTCTCCTAAATCAAGCCACCAGTAAAAGTCCTCTTCATTGAGGCTGAAAGAACTAAAACGCAATCGTCTGATAATTGGTTGGCAATTAATTCTCTGTAAAGACTGATTGATCCTTGCTGGCACGCTCACAATTACAATAATAACCTTCGAAAGCCAAAAAAGCCAACAACAGTATAATTATTCCAAACTTATACAATTTATTATATATATATAATTTAAAGAAAGTCAATATAACTTACTTTTTTTTTTTATTGTTTATAAATATAATAAATCGTATAGATACAATGTTTATTGCATTAACATATATACAAGGTTATTTATTTATTTATATATTATATAAGCAAAAAGGGCTTCTAATATGAATGATTCTAATACCTCTAAAATCTTAAACTAATTTTTCTGAATTTTCGTAATTATAAATTCACTCTGTTTCTTATGTGGCATACTTCTCTCACTCTATCCTTATTTGTTTTGACTTTTTGAATTTTAAAGAAAATCCAAACAAAGGCACAATACCTTTAAACTCTCTCAAATCACCCTTCTTTCCTCCCCTTTTTCATTCATGTTTCTTTTACCTTTTTTTCCCTCTTCTTCAATTCTCCTTTCCAAGTTTCCATAGGCTCTTGAGTCATTGTGAGCACACAACAAAGTTGAGGACTATAATGAGAAGCACCCATTACGAATAAATGGCTTGGGAGATTGTGTATAAAGGTGATTGATATGTGCTCTTGTCGGTTAATCCAATTGTCTTTTCAGATACTCATTCACCAAGTCGTAGGTATTCTCTTCTGCTTTCCCTCTTCCTATGTTACATCCATTTTGATAATTTCTTTATTTATTCTTAATTTATTATTATTTTATTTTATTATTTTATTTTATTTTATTTTATATTTTTTTTAAGCCTATGCAACAAAGAAAGTAAACTCGAGGTTGCAAGGCTTCATGCAAGCAGTAAACCTATGTACAATTTTTATTCTATTTAATCTATTTGGATTAGAAATTAAATTTAAATTAATCTTTTTTTATTGTTGACTTTGTTTTGCTTTGTATATATTCTCATGCTATTATTGATTTGAATTGATTCTTACAACATTGCATTATTGTGGGATAGAAAACTGTAAGGATTTGTCATCTGAAGTGTTTTAGCTCTAAAACATTAATCTAAAATTTTAATTTAAAAAGATTTTAAATCTAGTTAAATACACATGGCATAGAAATATTAGTCCATCTAATGATATCTATAATTTTGAAAATTAAAAATCTTAAAATAAAATGTCAAAAATAAAATTTAGCCATCTAATTTGAAAGTTAAAAACTTTAAAGGAAATTTCAAATATAACTTTAGTCTTATATAATTTCAAATTTTAAAAATATTTACTTCAAAAAAAAATAAAAATTGAAAGGCATAATTTTATGTTTTCCTATTCTATATTTGAGTGATTCTCTCTTTTTAAAACTCAAAAATTATGGGATAATTCTCATAATTTTAAATTTTAAAATTTATTTCTTGATAGGCTAACCAATTAATTTTTTTTTTCAATTTTTTAAATCAAAAAAATTAGAAAAATTAGTTTGAGAGATTAGAGCGCTCAAAAATTAGTTTAAAAAGATTTTAGAGTATGAGTTATATTTTGAGTTTGTGAGTTGTGGAATTATAATTTGAGTATAGAAAATTTGTTTAGTTATGGTTTTTTAATAGAGTGTTGAATTAAGTTTTGAACGTTTGATTTGATATGTGAAGTAAGAAAATTTGTTTGGTTATGAGTTTTGAAAAGAGTTTTCAAAATTTAATTCAAATTGTTATAACTCATAACAAAACACACTACTTTCACACTATTGAAAATTCTGATCAACACTCATAACTAAACTCTTTTTAAAATTCAATTAAAAAATTTATTATTAACAGAAAATAACATTATTCAATTTTTTAATTGAAAATACTACAAAGGAAATAATTTTTTTCAAAATAAATATTCAAAAAAATTAAATCATAAATATTTAAATAATTTAAATAATCTAAAAAATTTAATAAGTAAAAAATTAAAATAAATATTCAAAAAATTTAAATCATAAAAATTTAAATAATTTAAATATTCAAAAAATTTAAATAATTTAAATTTAAAAATAACTCTACACTCAAATCGTAACCAAACACATAAAATAAAACTCAATTAAGAAATTTTTTTTAAAACTCATAACCAAATATATAACTCGAAACTCCATACTACTTTCACAACTCTACACTCAAATCGTAACCAAATAGATAACAAAAAAAATTAAAATATTGAAAAATATTTTTATAAAATAGAGTTTGAATTTATATTTATAAAATATTTTAAAATTTAAAAAATTAAAATTGTAATATTTTGAAATTAAAATATTTAAAAATATTCAAAAAATTTAAAAATTTAAAAAATCATAACATATTTAAATATTAAAATATTTAAAATCTTAACAAAATTAAAATATTTTTAAAATATTTAAATATTTAAAATATTTAAAAAATTAAAATATTAATTTGAATTGAGTTTTGAAAAGAGTTTTGAATTATGTGTTTGATTATGAGTTTTGAAAAGTAATGATTATGTTTTGAATTGAGTTTCGAGAAATGAGTGTAGAATTATGATTTAAAAACTCAAAACAAACAACACACTCAAATAAATGGGTGAAACTATAATTTGAGAGGCTTACCAAACGAAGCCTAGAGCGCTAAAAAATTAGTTTAAAAAGATTTTATTTATCTATTTGTTAATTCAAAAATTATGTAAGACACATGAATAATAATTATTTTTTTAAATTGAAAATTTGATTTTAGGTAATGATAAAATTTATTATTATTATTATTATTATTATTATTAGGTAAAGATGTTAGAAGAAATTTTATTTATTTATTTTTTTAGAATAATGCTATATGCACCAATTGGTATGTCAATTAATGTACTAATGGATGATGCGACATAATTTTAGAGGTTTTGAGTCTTTATAATTTGTACCATAGTTTTAAAATGACAGTGACATAACTATGTTGATACACTACTAATTTTTTAATGCGAAAAATAATATGAGCAGATTTGAATTGATCTTTCTTTGATTTATTTTAGGGAGTGAAGGATTTTAGAGGATGGACAAATAATTATTTAATTCATTTTTTTAAATTGGAAGATCAACAAATTGTGTTTCTATATTTGATTTTAGGAAATGACGAATTTTAGGCAATGATCTTAGAAAGGTTTGAAGAGATTTTATTTATTTGTTTTTTTAATTTTGTAAAATTTTATTTATTTATTTATTTTGTTAATTTAAAAATTATATGAATGAATTTGAATTGATCTTTTTATTTATTAATTTTAGGGAAGGAAGGATTTTAGGTAAATATTTTAGAAGATGGACAAATAAATATTTAATTCATTTCTTTAAATTGGAAGGTGAAAAAACATAATTCTGTATTTGATATTAGGAAAAGACAAATTTTAGGCAATGATCTTAGAAGCTGGGTTTGAAGAGATTTTTATTTATTTGTTTGTTTAATTCGGAAATTATGTGAGACACATGAATATTTATTATTTTTTTAAATTGAAAAATTGATTTGAAGCAATGATCTTAGGAGATGTGTTTGAAGAGATTTTATTTATTTAACTTAGAAATAATTAAAGTGTAATTCTAATGAATATTTATTTGAAATGATATCCAAAAACACATCGGTGCCAATAGACAGCATACGAATTGAAAAAATAATATTTTATCCAGCACACAATGAACAACTTTGGGTGTAACAAGAGAAAAGTACAACTTTGGAGGTAACTATGAGAAAAATTCATAATATACACGTGACATATAATATGTACATTCAATTACGTCAATTTTTTAAAAAGTTTTGTTCAATTCTTTTTTGTTTTTTAATTTATTTATTGTAATTATAATGCTATTTTGAGATACTTAATTATATCTTAGGTAATGTTTAATTATAATTTTTTTTTAATTATAACTTAAAAAATATAAAATTTTACATTTTTTTTTTAAATTATAAAGTGCATACATCTTAATAAGAAATTAGCCTAAATAAATGAAATCACCGATAAATATAAGAAAAACGCGGCAGACCTCCAGTCTCACCGGCCCCCAATGCCCGGTGCCACATGGCACCGCATGGTTGGAAAAAAAAAAATAATTATTATTATTTTTTGATTTACTGGGGGTGCTGGATCCCACTGGGCCCTTAGCACCACTGTAAATATAAATAATTATCGCATTATTATAATTTCTACGCAATAGCCTTCTTGTCTAACTTGTTCCGTTGCCATTCATCGCTACCAGTGCCGTGCCACGTTTACTTTTTATCTGTTTTGTTGGCTCTTAAATCTCTCTTGAACTCACTCTATTCGCATCAGATTTCATATTCAAAAATCTCAACAGAGAAAATATAAATTTGTTAGGGTTTCCTCAATTGGGATTGTATTGTGAATGAATTTTGATTTTCTGTCGTTTATTTCCCCGTGATTGTTTGCCCTCTCACCCTATTCTGTTTTTTCAATCAATGACAGTTTTGTTTTTCATTTTGTTTGTTTGTTTGGATCTTCAATCTTTTGTTTTGATTGTCAGAAAGTAAAAACAACTACAGCAATTTACAGTGCTAATTTTTGTTGTCTAGGGTTTTCGTGCTTGTTTCATTATCTATACAAGAGAACATGGCTTCCTGTACAAGCCTTGTTTGGGACAAGTCCAAATCTGAAACTGCATCTTCTTCACCGGCAAAGAAGCAAAGGTGCGAGGATTTCCCACCACCACCACCATCTTTACCAGAAAAAAAACAGATCCAAGATCGATTATCAAAGTCTATAACTATGATTTAGATGATGAGATAGATTATGAAGATGTGGATGAGTTTGGAATGCATGAGATGACTGACAAGGAATATAAGGAGTATTCTAGGCAGATAAAGGAAAGTGAGGTACTACATATGCTTCTTTTTTCTTTTTAATCATATATCTACACATTTGTTTATATTATCCTAACTGTGAGCTTACACTTGCAGGGCTTTGATGTCATGGACTTTCCAGAGTCCTTCTCATGCGGTAAAATTATTCCTATTATTGACCTCAAAGATCATGCTAACCACCTCAAAACTCTTTCTGAATTAGCGCTCAAGGAATACAATGAGAGAGATGTTTCCTTTTTAGTTAGTGCTGGTGTGGGTGCCGGTGCGTGCCCAACGTTAGATCTTCATAAATTTAAATTTTAGGATATCAGGATATGCACCCAAAATGGATATGGGTTTGGGAACACACCTCAAACACACACATACATATTGCATATTGTTTACTATTCTTAGATAACATGTAGTAAATTATTTGGAAATTACATTAAATTGAATGGGATCTAAGGGACATAAGGAATACATAAATAATTTGATGTGTGAGAAACTAGAAATGTTTCTTTACTAGCTAATGTGAGTGTCTTTTCTTCATATATTAGATAAACTTAGAGGATCTGATTATCTAAATTGGATACTAGTGTTTGACACATATCACACACCATATTTGGCGGACACGGGTATACTAGGGGAAGTAAAAGAGTCCATGTAACATAGTGTGTAATACAATGTTCGATAATTGTTTTGCATTCTTTTGAATGTAATTGGTATGCGAATGATATGTTGATGTTTAAGTTATGAAAAATCTTTTAATGTATAAAATGTGTTGCGTTACATATTTTTTATTATCTTTGAATAAATTATTCATATATATGATATATAATAAATTTGTAAAAACATAAAATTTTAACGTGTCTCAAGCATGTTATGTCCTACTTTCTTTTATGAAAATCGACATGTCAGCGTGTCCATGTTGTGTGTGTGCTACATAGGAATGGCCTTTAGGTTTCCAGACCTGGAAAGCATCTGTGGTACTTCAGCCTTTAAATCTACCAAATTTCGATGGATTTTTATAGTTCTGTCTCGAATCTTCCTCCTTTTGAAATACGTATGTCTTTATCTTTAATTTCTCTTTACACTTGCTGAATTTTGCCATTCATCCTTGCATTCTGTCTCGCTGTAGCACTGTTTATTATCTCCCTAGCTACCCGTTTATGAATATTCTTTTCAACTTTTGCTCATTCCAGAATTTCAACAATATTCATTTGTTTCATCTAATTCTCCATTCTTGATGCAGTACTCTTAATATTCTGATCTGGTTTCAAATTCTTGTTGTTTGACAATTACCATATCTCTAGATTGTCATTCGCTTACATCCTATTTGTGGCTTTCTCGTAGTTCACGAAATTTTTGGGATTCTTGATTTGAATTCTCCATAGAGAAAGCTCATGCGATAGAATAGCCACCATCGGAGCACCATTCTTACCTTGGATTTTAGGAAATTCAACTTCAAAATTTGATCCAAACTCACAAGTAGACATTGCAAATTAGGATCTGTTGTAACAATTTGCTTGTACCAGAGATTAGGTTGAGAGAAAATTTAGGGTAGAAGCTTTTATTTTCACTTAATTTTTTTCCAGTAATGCAATAATGCTCCATTTAAGTCTGGACTTCTGAGAATTTTTTTGATCTATAGCGATCTCGATTTTAACCCGGCACTTGTTGTGTTCCGGGCTCGGGTTTAATGTTTCCATATTGTTGTTCGCCTCTTTCCTCCCTTGTGTCTGTTGAAATGGGCCTTTGGATTGTTGTTATTGCAATTGGAATAGATTAGATGATTGTTTTTACCAAGCTTAGTTGCCCAGAATTTTGGCCCTCCGCTCGAGCGGAAGGTGTAAACTCTCAGTACTTGGCACGTTTGCAGAAATGCTGAAGGAGTGTTTTTCACGCTCGAGCGGCGTTTCCTATGCTCGAGCGGCATTCCTTGCGCTCGAGCAGGTTGTCTGTTGACTGCAAAATACTAGAAGTGTATATTCTACGCTCGAGCGGGTATTATTTTGCTCAAGCAGGTAGTGCCTTCTTGTTGTGTCTTGGTGCTCAAGCGGCCTTTATTGCGCTTGAGCGGAATAAAAGTTTGTGTCTAATGCTCGAGCGTCAAACTCTCCGCTCGAGCAGACTGCGCGTATATCAGATCACAAAAGTGACATTTTAAATCACTTTTTCATCCTTTTCTCTCTCTAAAACTTTCCAAAAATCTAGATTGAGACTTTCTCTCTCTAAAATATTCCCTATCTACATTTTGGCCTAGATCAAGTGATCTCTACACCCTTGTGCCTTCATGAAAAAGTTGGAGCATCTCAAGATCTACCTTTTGAACCAAATAGAGTGGGATTTCGGCATCTTTGGAGTTTCTCTCTTGCTTGACTCATCTTCTCTTCTTGAGGTAGGGATATTCTACTATTTGATATGGGTTTTAACCTAGATATTTGTCATTTTGTATAAATGGTGGGATTTGAGAAGATTTGGGTGAAGTTAGGGTTTGGGTTTGAATTTTGAAAGAGGGGTTTTCTATATTTGGCTCCATATGTGTATGTGAGGTCTTGAACATGAATGTTACTGAGTATAATTGATGAAATTGGGTCTTGGGTTTAATAATTGGAAAAATGGGGAGATTTACCCTAATATGAGTTAAATAAATTATTTGAATAAATAATGAAATCCATATGAGAAATATGAAATTGGGAAGATTTATAAATGAGATGTGTAGTTGGATTTGATAAATCACTCTCATATGGAAAATATGGCAAATTATCTGTTTGATAGATTGTATATCTGTTTAGAGATATCTGTTTTGGGCTATTGGTGGATGATAGCTATGATTGTTGTAGAAACTGCATGAAGATTAAATAAATTGAAACTAATCATGCGGATTATGTCATTGAATATGCGAATTTGGTAGTCATTGTATATGACACGTCATTAAATACATTGTATATGTATTCATTGTTTGAGAGGAGATAGGGGATGTACTTCATTGAAAATTAAGTTGGCCGGAGTGTCCAGGGTGAAAGTCCCGAAATCTTATATATATATATATATATATGGGTGCCGATTCCCTCGGATGTGATTTCGTAAAATGGCAAGAAAATAGAAGTGTTGGATTAATGAATGTATTGAATCGTGAACCATTGAGTGTAATCTCATTTTTGGTTAATTGGATGACAATGAATCAGGTTAATAGATTTACCCGAAATTGATGAATGGAAATGAATCGAGATACGGTTGTCTATGTTGAACGGTTTTGGGAAGAATAGGTGTTGGTTTGGAATATTGCACATTTATCTGATGCATATATCTTAGTTAAATCTCATATATTGTTTTACATATCTCCACTGGGTTTTAGCTCACCCTACTTGGGAAACCATTTTCAAGTACAGGAGACATGCCGCCTCCAAAGACATAGCTTGGGAGCTTTAGGGGCTGAAGGCTCCATTTTGTTATTTCGTTTTATGTTAAATGTTTATTCAAGCCGATGGCTTTACTTGTATAGTGACTTAGACTCTTCTTTTGTTGTAACCAAGTGCAGTCTTGGAAAGATGTAAGCCCGTAGGGCATTTATTTTGTTGTTATCAATTATAGTTACATGCTATAATTTCAAGATGAACGTGTATGAATGTGTAACGCATGTAATATCTTTTGAAATGTAGATTCTGATGAATGAAAATTTAACATTTCTATTATATTTATAGATCTTATGAATGGTTGATTTATACCATATTTTGAGGGCATTGCACGATAGATGAAATTCTCTTAGCATTCAGAGAGTATGAAATTTTTTGAAAATACATCAATTGTTCGATTGTGAAGCTTTCAAAACCTTAAACAGTAGGATTCTGAGCATTTAATTCTGGCAATTCGGGATTGAAAAGAGACACACGATCTCAATCGCCATAGGAATTAGCGAAAGTTTCAGAGAATTGAGGAGCAGAGGATTACTATAGAGAGAGATGCAAGAGAGTACATTGTTGAAGAGATAGCAGTCATAGAGAGAGCATTGAGAGGTGGTCTCTTGAGCACCAGTGGAGATGCATATCCAAGCCTTGGATCTCTGTTATTTTGGATTGTAAATCTATTATTGGCCATTTGAGGGACTCAAATTTGGAGGCGAGCCATGTTTAAACCACTAACTTTCCACCTTCGTCTTGTTTTTCTTACCAAATTGAACATTATTCATTATGGGCCAATTCTTTTTGTGTTGTTTGTTGATTGCTTTTATTTTCAGTTGATTGATTTTTACATTCGATTATTAGAGGCATGATAGAATATTAAAGGAATTTTCCTTTCCCCATTTTTGATGGGCTGTTGGCTACTGAACTGATCGATTTGAACCAATATAAATTAGTTCAGCTTGGTAGTTTACTTGCCTCATCAGTTTTGGTGCTGATTTGCAAAAAACCCCTTCAAGTTTGGTTTGGTGAAAAAAATCTCATACCCCGAGCAAGCCGAATAGTTGGATACGTGCCGGACACATGTCCATATTTGTCTTATTATTTCTTTATCTTTTTTTTGCATCCAAACACGTTTTAGACACTTTGGAAATACACGTGTCCATTGTTTAGATACATAAGAAACACATTACAAGTTTGAAAAACATAACCTGAGTTGAGGTCCAATGACAGATAAAAGCAATTTAGTTTTATATCTATTATTAATCTCTTTATTACTTTAGGAATTAGTGTCATGTTGTATATATTTTTTAATTATCTTTGAAAGAAATAATCATATTTAGGATACATAATAATTGGAATTTGGACTTTATATAGATTGATATATGCAGGAAATCAGGTGTAATTTAAATGAGATCGGGGTTTGAATTTACTAAAAGCTTTGAACACCAAGGATATATTGGTGGCTCATATGAATCTTGGTGGCCATGGTTAAATATTTCGATATATGAAGTCCATGTTATTTCTGTCTTTAGAGAAATATGAAAGTCAATTAATGCCCCCAGCTAGTTTTTGATTTAGTCTTAGCTGAGTTGAGCCGATTTGTTTGAATGGTTTATTTATGTGTGGATTTTGTCTTAGCATGTTGATTGTTTTCTGACCAATAATTGATAGTTTCTTGCAAGTTGAGAATTCAAATATCCTTTTCCCCCTTGTTTCTTATCTATTTTTTAGTATTTCCTTTTTTCTTTCCCCTTTTCTGTTTCAGTAATGCTTAGAGTTATATAAAAAATTCTGTTATTTTGCTTTTGATTTTGTTTGCTTGATCCAAGGATCAGCATGAATTTTATACCTTATATGTGCATCCTTAGCACAAAAGTTTATTGCAAATTATATCACATTAGAGGTTTGACAATAGTTGTTATGTAAACAAATTTTATGAGTCTCACTCATTGATGTTATTCTATGATAACCTTAAAGTAAATTTAAAGGGTTTATCAGTACATTAATTTTTTTTTTTTTATTCTATGTATATTTCTCTCTATACACACACACATTAATAGTGGAGAGGAACTATTGTGTACTTATCTTCAACACAAAACATTCACATTGTTTTCTGGATATGAATTTTCTTAATTGCAGAATGTTTACTTGGTTTTAAGGGTAAATTGAGGTTTGGTGAACTTACACTCAGACCCACAATTTTGGCATAATTACAACGGCACCCGTCTAGTACCGCATTTCATATTTTCAATCACACCAATTTTCGTCAATTGACTGTTGGTCTTCTAACTAGTAGACCATGATGCGAGGAAAATTTATGTGATATGCTATTTAGTCATTTCATTGATATACAAAATTATATATAAAATACATATAACTCGGAATTAGAAAAAGTTAATCACTCACAAACCTTAATTAGAGCAATTATTAGCTCACTTCTCTTCCTCTTCCTCATTTCCAATCTTTATAGTTATACTAAACTCCCCACCAATGGTCACCAAATCAAAAAGTGAAATGAAATCGCCATCGCCAGTTGGAAGATTGTCATCCTTGTGTTCCACCGAATCCTCGACAGTGGCCACCGAGAGGTTCTGATTTTGAATGTTGTGATGGCTAATTCTGAGTTTTTTCATGGTTGATTTTTATTTTGGCGCAGCACTGGGTGGGAGGAACAGGGGTTTGGATGTGGGGTAAGAGGGTGGGTCAGCGTTGGACAGCGGGTAAGAGGGGTGCATCAGCACAGTAAGGGAGGAATGGGAGGCTGGGAAGAGAGTGGGTTGGTGTTGGAAGAGAGGGAAAGGGGTGTGTCGCTGCCAGGAGGGAGGAACAGGGGTTAGATAGGGGAAAGAGGGCTGTGTTGTTGTGAAGGAGGAAGAGGGGTGCATTGCCACATTTGGTACACCAACATTAGGTAAATTACCCTAGTTTTTAAATACATCTGTTTCTGTAACTTGCTAATGTTATCTTTAGTTGGTGACTTGGTGTTTTGTTTGTATCCACTGGCTAGTGAGTCAATCTTGGTGTACCTCATGTTATCGTCAGTCAAAAGGTTTACTGTTCAGTTCAGTTTGATACTTTTCAAGATTGTTGTTTATGGCCTATGTAATAAATCATTTGATTTCATTCTATTAGGCCCGTGTTTTTAATTTATTTAACGGTGGTTTTCTTTCCTTATATTTGAAGTATGTCTAATTATGCATTACGAGATAGTAGCCTGATTGACATACATAGACCTAGAGCCTTCGAGTAAAACTTGAGGATACAACTTGAAATGATGAAAGCTTCCAAGAGGTAACACCAATTTGTATGCTAGGTGTGGAAAAGTTGATCAAATTAGATCATTCATTGCCTGTATTTTAAACAAATGATTGCACCATGCTGGATTATGTCGGTGCATTAAATTTGAACTTAGTAAGTTGCTGATTCATATTGGGTTGTAGCATTTAGTGTGTATGTGCTGAGTTTGCAGCACTGACAATACTGGCTTTGATCACAAATATAACTGAACAGCCATAGTGTGTCTGTATGTGTAATCAATCAAATATTGATGAACAAGTGGTTACTTTAGAAGCCTCTATTTTTGTTTTTGATCACTTACTTTGGTTACTTGCAGGGGTGTGAGGATTTCATGAAGGTAATATGCTCATGGAGTCTGAGAGATGAAAGGGTGCATTACTTTGAATTAAACGAATCTAGAATTTGAAATTCATATTTGAAGTGGTGGTAGGGTTGTGTCTGCTAGAAGCGGAACGCTCTTTATTGACCTTTAAAGCTTGGATATTGAGAAGGATTATTTATATATTTTTATTAGAATGTTAATGTTGCATGAAACATTCATCTTAATTAGTACCCGGGAGGGGAAAAGTATAGCCAATTTAAGACTTACTCTTGGTAAATTAGTTCTGAAAACTAAAATGGAAAAGAAATTTTTGGGCAGCTACTCTCATTCTCAAAAGGTTTTAATTTGGCCTTTTGTACCGTTTGATGGTTACCTAAATTACGCGTAGGGAAAGATGATTAAACTGTGCGGGCTGCATTACCTAAAAATTTATGTACATGTTGACAACTTGGTGTTTAGAACTTCTTTTTGTATATGTATAAAATAAAATAAAATATTGTATGATGTTTTACTAAACATGTTTGTAATTGTTAAAAATAAACATGTTTACTCTTATCATATTTGCAATAGGTTACTAAAATGCCCAGATTTATTGAAACATATGGGGACATGTGAATTAAACTTATGGGGATGGATTCAAGTTTAGTTTGGTTTGGATTTTGGATTTGAGTGGGAAAAAATAGGAAAATAAAAATGTAGTGTTTATTTATTTTTTGTGGTCGGGTTATGAAAATGAAAAGAAAATGTTTAGATATTGGTGAAGAAATTCTGTTTTATGGTTTATTCCTGGTAAATAATAGAGAACATTGGTAAAAAGTTTATTTCAAAGGGGTATAAAGTATTAGATCCAAGGTAAAATTTTGTTTGGTAATAAGGACAAGGTCAAAAATGTTGGTGGTGTTGAAAAAGTTGCTGGAAAAGTCGGCGTTGGCCTACGATGGTAGGTGGTGATGGTGAGGTAGAGAAATGTATGATATTTAACAGATATGGTGTTAAATGAGTGGTATGTATCACATTTTAACACACAGTTCGGTGAATTTTAATTGATTTCAACCGATAAGTTGTAATAGATAGTTGTTTTTTTGGATAAATTGTGTTTGTTTGGTCAAATAGACTAGAGCTTTGATTTAATGACTTAAAAGATTTAGAAATTGACATGGTTTGAAGCTCCTAAAAAAATTAATGTATTTCCAATTCACATTCATTCTCATTGTTATTATTATTATTTTTGTGTGCGGCTATTTTTAACAAATTCTAGATTTGTATCATAGAATTAATATTTGTGTAGGTTGCCGCTTTTAATAACTTTTTGATTCGATAACCTGTTATCTTTTACGTGATTACTTAATCGCCCTCCTCATCACTTACAATAAAGTTTTAGTATGAAGTGGCCAGTGGGTTTCAAATAAATTATGTTTATTTATAACACACCATAGATTCGTCATTATGTTTTTATCACAAAATAGCATAATACACTTTAAATATTTATAATTTTTATCATAAAAAATCATAATTTTCTTGTAAAATTTATCCAAAATCAATAAAACATCTCGAGAACAAAAAGTTAGCCGAATGACTACAAATGGCTAGAGATGGGAAGGAGGGAGGTCGGGAAGAAGAGACATTAAAAAAAAAAGGAAAACCAGGTTTAATTTGACCTTGCTACCTAAGCCCAATAAAATAATTTTTTTTGATTATATGAAAAAAAAAAATTAGGGGAAATTCATTCATGTCTTTGCAGAATACAACTTCCAAATAAAAGTGATCAAATGCCCCCAAATCATTTTATTTTATTTTTGAGATCAACAAAAGAAGAATAATATTGATGTAGGGAAATTTTATAGTACCCCTCCCTCTTTATGATGTGTACAATATGTATTTTTAATTATGTTTTTGTGTTCTTAGTTATGAATAACTGTGTTATTAGTTATAACACATTGTGATATCAATTATGACATTATTTTGATTATAATTTAAGAGTTGTTCAGTTATGCTTGATTTTGGTTATAATTCAAATTTTATTTTTAGTTAGGACTCCCACAATATTAAGTTACGTCATTTATGACAATGAAATTTACAAATAACATAATTTGCCCATGTTACACAACCTTTAATATTTCTTTATTGATGTGATCTTAAAATTGTACATGGTACATAAAGTATATATCAATAATGATCAAGGATGCAATAATAGACCTAGAGGGGACTAAGAGGGGCAATTGTAAGATTTCAAAAAAACTCTTTATATATTTTTTTATATTATTTTTTTACTTCTTATGTTAGTAGAAAATATTATTGTAGCTCATTATTAAAAAAAAAATTATTAATATATATGTCCACCTCATCAAGATTAGAAAACATTTCCTAACCATGTCAACAAGTGTATCAAACTCATACTATCCAAACACAACCACTTTGGCCATAAGAAAACACTTACTTGTGGCAAGATATCTCAACTAAACTAAATGGAAAAGTTAGGCTAACAGAAAAGATACTAGAAAATTATCAGAATTTTAAATTGGGTGATTTTATTTATACATTATTAATACTCTTAGTACACACTATTACTTAGTACATATACAAAATAATTTTTGAAGTTTAAAAATGAGTGTTGTTATTAGCACCTACCTAATTTCTTTGGATCCTCCAATTCTCACTTTTTTTTTTTTATTAAAATTATATTCTAAGGTAAAATTACATTAAACAACAATTTTTAATGAACACCCACTCACCAAATAAAAACAATTAGAATGACACTCTACAATATTATACATCCACCTCCATCCCCATCTATACATATTCCTTATCAATCTAAACCCTAATCATATTCTTTTTCATCACCATCCTAAACCCACGTATTTATCTTCAATGAAAAACATTTTAAACTACCTAATTAGTTAATGTTTTGTTCGATGGTTTTAAATGTGTTCGGTATTTCAAATCAGTTAACGTTACAAACAATTTCTATTACAAACTCCGAGTTTCTTTATTTTTGGTTGTTTTTACCATTCATTAATACTTATAGAGTAATAGCGGACCATGACTACAACTATGATGAGGTTGGCGTTGCATCTTGCATTTACGATTCTGGATCGTTTTCGGTTTGGTATTGGTTTGTTGACTGTTAAGGTTATGTTAAGTAATACAACAGAAACATTTAGTTCAGTAACAAAGTGCTGAACATAAACATTTTGTTCGGCATTGGAATACCGAACGATTCCATTTTTGTAGGATTTTTTCCCTATTTCTGTTTTTTCTAAGAACTTTTTCCTCTAAAACCCCATGTATTAAGGGTTTTACCCCAAAATAAAATAATAATAATAATAATAATATGTGATGGGGAGTTGGAGGTTACCTGAGAAGAAGAAAGACACCGTCAAAGAGATTTTTGACGAGATTTTTGATTGAGATATCATTGTTCACGGTAACAAGGAGAAATAGACCATTGTTTATGAGAGAAGGAGAAGAGAGAACAGTCGATTCATCTCTCAATCATTTGTTGTTCTCAATCATTCATCGTTTACTTAGAGAAAAAGAAAAGAGGGTGTGCAAAATTAGGTGGGTGTGTACTTGAGTGTGATGATATTATGAATATGGATAAAATTGGTATTAAATGTTAGGATTTAAGGTGGGGGTTCAAAGAAATAGAGGGTCCAAAGAAATTAGGTATGTGCTAGTAGCAGCCCTCTTAAAAATATCTTAATTCACAACTTAACTTTCCATTACTTACCCTATATTAACACACCACTAACTGTGACGACCGGTTCCTTTCCTCCTTTTCTTTTTCCTTTTCGCTTCATTTCTTTCTATCCACGTTGGATTTGAAATGTCCGGGAATGATTTTCTAGTTCGTATTTCGTTTGTTCTTAAATTTCGCTTGTTCCGAAGGGTGTACGGGTGAGTCCGGAGTGCCAGGAGCGAAGCAGAAATTTTTGGTGGCTGGGCTTGGGCCGCACGTGTGGGGCCCTAGGCCGCACAAGCGGTGGGCTAGGCCGCTCAAGCGGTGGAGGCTTAGACCCAAAAAATTCGATTCTGTCTAGAGCGCACGAGCGGAGAAAGTGGGCCGCACGAGCGGTCAAGGTGGGTCGCTCGAGCGGTAGGGAAGGCCGCACGAGCGGCCAACTGGGCAGTCTATGCCCTGTTTTCTTATAACGTTTTGGTCCGAATGTCTCACCCATTTTACACATATCACTCTCACTCTATACCCTATTTCTCTCCCCTTCTCTCTAGAAAACTTCCCCAAACACCAAAACACTTTGATTGTGCAAATTCTTGGGTCAAGATCTCCATCTTCCTTCCTTAAATCTTGAAGATCAAGAACTAGGGTTTTCACTTGGGTTGAAGAAATCAAAGCTCTCTCTCTCTTTCATCTTTCAAAGCTAGGGTTTCATCTCATCTTGTTCTTCATCAAGCTTTGAGGTAGGGATTTCTTGAGTTATATATACTAGTTTTGTCATATGGATGTTGATTTAAAAGTGTTCTTGAAATTTTGTGTTAAATATAGATTTTGTTCAAAACGTATAGATTTTTGCATGTGGGTTTGCATCTCAAGCTATTTTACAACTTCTTGAGGGTTTTTCCCTCTATTAGACTCATGAAAGATGATTTTGGATGGAGTTTCTCTTAGGTGATGAGGAAAACTTGTTTTTTTTATAAAAACCCTAGGAATTTAGGGATTTTGGTAAAATGGAAAAATGTCTTTGAAGTTTCTTATTTTCTCATGTTAAAAGGATGAATGAGAGTGAGTTTCATCAATGTTTAGCAAAAGGGAAAATTTACTTGATATATGAGAATGAGGTGTTAATTTAATATTTTGCTAATACTTGAATAAGCAAGGTTGTGGTGTGACTAATTGTTGGAAACCATAGATGGTGGACAATTGTAAACATTGGGGTTTATATTTGAAATATGTCACTTGTAGCCTTGAAGAGACTAATTGGTTATGGCATGTGAAACGAGAAATTGTAAGTATGTGTTGATGATATATGTTAATCTTGTGAATGAACATTGGGAGGAGAATATGAGAATGTGAATGTTGATATTGTTGTAGAGATATTCAAAAATGAAGAAGTGTTATGAGGTATGGAAAAGATTATTGCATTGCATATTACTTTATTTATCATTGTGCATTGTGAATCTAAATTGAAGAGATTTACATCATGACGAAAAATGTTATTGTGATGAGAACTAATGGAAATATTTATGGGGTAAATACGGTGGTAAGTCCGAATAGGGGGTGTAGTTGAACTTGTTAAGTTGACCTGAGTGTCCTTGGTGAAAGACCAGAAAGCCGCGCGGATAGGTGTCGAGCCTTCTGGTTAATACCGGTAAAAATGACAGTTTGGTAGTACTCGTAAAGTCTACTTGCAGACACCAGCCTAGGGATTACCAGTGTCGTATTCACCGCCCCTGTTGATTTAAATATTGGAAGTTTGAAATTGATGAGATTACAAAATATTATTGAGAACATGATGATTTGAAATAGTGCATTGAATATCATTGGGAACATGATGATTTTGAAATCGTGCATTGAAATAAAATTCTCCTTCATTATTGGCACTTGCATGGCATTATATATGCATTTTTAACGTTGATGGAATTGACATAACTGTATATACTTTGTGAGGAATCTCTACTAGGCTTTATGTTCACCCCTATGGGAATTGGTGCAGGTAAAGATGTGGTAACCCTGCCAAGCTAAGGGCGTGGAGATGTTTTGAAGAAGAGTAGTTTAACTCTTATCTTGTTGTGATATCTTTTGTAAGCCAAGGGCTAATGCGTTTGGGTCCGAGAGACCATTATGTGTAACCGGGCTATTGCCTTGGAACTTGTAAGTCCTTGAGGGCCTTATTCCTTATGATTCGATGATTTCTTTTACATGCTTTAGATCCTTGTACTAGTTTGTAAATAAATGTATAATGGCATGTGAGAATGTTTTGGTAAACATTTGGAACTATGTAAATGATTTTGGTTAATATCTCATTTTGGAAATGGGTTGATGTAATAGTTATGTGGGATTATTTTTGGGGCGTGACACTAACTATTTGAATACACACCATTACACACGCCAAAAACTCAATCTTCATATCAAAGACCAACAGAAACCATCTTTGTCAATCTTGATCTCCATCGTCGGCGGAGATTTCATTTAGCCTCTATCTTCGTTGGTAATCTCCATATGACTGGTTTTCAACTCTCGTCGTGTCTCATCTCGTCAGCTCGTTGTCTCGTCGTTTCAGATCACCGGTAAAGTGTTTCATTTGGCCTTCATCTTCGTCTGTGTTGATCTTCATTGTCTCTCTTCATCGTTTCAAATTCATCAAATTAGTCATGGTCATAAATATAGAGTTGAACAAACTTAATGTATTCAAAAATTTATATCTGAATAATGAATAAAAATTTAATTTATTTTAACCGATCTAACTTAAAATGTTCAATTTTTTATGTATGAACATTTAATATTTAGTCCATCTTAATAATTTGAACAAATTATTTTGTTCAAATATAAGTAATCGAATATTGTGTAAAGGTTCAATTCTGGTTATCCGAACACGATGAACATACTCATCTTCCCAATATCCGGACGAGATAAATAAAAAATCAAAAAACTAAGTCATAAACTAACATTTTCAATCTTCAAATCAATGTTTTCAATATTTATATCCTAACCAACTATCTCAGTGTTATCCATGATGTGTAAATTTTCAAAACTAATTAATTTCAATTTTCTTAAACCCTAAATATTTGAAGGCACTAATGTTTTGAGTTTGAAAAATAAGTATAATGGAGAAGAGAATGAAGTGAGCTAATTAATAATGAATGATAAGTGCATGTTAATGGTGAAGATAATGAAGAAATACAATATTTATATGTTAAAACCCTAAACCCTATAGGAATGATGGTGTGTGAAGAGTATTTTGTGTTTTTAAATATAAAATTTTTGAATGGATAGAATATTTCTCATATTATCCTTAATGGTCATTTCATTAAAAGATATTATTTGAATATAAATTTAATATATTAATGGTATGTACAGAGAGTATTAGTGATGTGTAAATAAAATCACCCTTTTAAATTTATTTTGTGAGATTAAATTTTGAGTGAACATTGGTTATTCATTTTAAAATTTTGGATATTTTTCAGAATCTTTTTTCTAGGCATGTAGCAAGACTGAAACTAAGGGTTCGTTTGGTTGGGAATTTTTTAGGTTTTTGGCTTTGTTGTGACTTTTTTTTATTTATAGAATAGTTCGCAACCAAACCATACATATCATTCACATGAGAAACAAGCTAAGAAATTACGAATATGATCAGATTTCCTTCACTCCTTTAAAACATAAGCAGAGAAGAGTTTTGAAGCTGCACTGCTTTATTTATTTAAAATCTTAATTCATCAACATCCATCCAACTAATAATATGTTAAACAATAGAAATTAGATGAAATATGTTTCTTATTTGTCCCTAACAATCAAGTTGAAAACAGAGACAATAACAACTCAAATGGCTTATAAACCCTTTGTAAATTAGTTGTAAAATGGAGAGAAGAATCCTCTCTCATTCTTTTGATTGCTCAAGCCAAAAACAGCAACAACAACAACAACAAAAACAACCAAGCGGCAACTCTCACTCCTCATCCTCATAAACCTTAGCAAGCAAAAATTCCAAAACTTCTTCATAGATATATGATTTATAAGAAAGATGCATACAAAAAAACATTCTTCTTGATTGTCTCCATTAGTAGCTATGCTCTATGAAAAATAAAATGATGGCATTAATCTAAGAACAAACAAGAGAAGATTATGCCATTTACTTGGTTACTTGGTTTTTCAGTTCAAAACAGAATAGGGTATGATGCTCTAAACCGAATAGGTGCACTGCCTTTTGGAAGGCTAGAGTTCCGAACAACTTTTGCAAATCCATTGATTCCCCAATTGATGCCCCATGAGTTCATGATCCACTAGAAAATTTTCTTCTTCATCACTTTCGTAACCCACTACAAGTACAGCAAGGGTAAAATTGCCTTTTTTTTCCTTTGAATCACAAGGTGGTCATTCATATATGCCTCAAACATAATCATAAAATCAAATAACAAAAAAAGAAATATAACATAAGAACATTATATAGAGAGACAACAATTAAACTAATAAAACAATACATCATTAAATTTGTTTTTAAACTTCTTTGTTTATGGAACAGGTATAACAACTTTCCAACTCTGGTTTCACACAATCTACAAACCCTTGTACTGATAATCGCAATAATTCTGTAGGCCGATTCTTTGTTTAAAATTATTAAAGAAAACCAAGAGTTGTAGTTTAATATTGTTATTGTAACCAGCTTGCTTTCGAACTTTGCTTAAAATTTCTTCTTCCATCCAATTCACATGGATACTAGGAGAATATGTACCCTATAAAAAAAATTCTGACATACTTCTGTTAACATAATCAATCATATAAAACTTCAACCAATAAGCACTTTATTAAAACAAAAAAAATTAACATGATTTTGGTTGCTAAAGTATGCACTCGGTGTCACTCTAATCCCTAAACGTGTATAAAAGTGCTCTCCATATCAAAAGCTATTCGAATTCATCATTATATTTAAGGGTATTTTCGGAACAAATATTACAGTTAAAAAAAAAAAGAATTAAAAAAACTTTTGGCCTCTAAAATTTGCCCTCAGTGTTATTATCCGAGTTTCATATTTATCAATTTAGTCACCAATATAATACTGTGTATTAAATGGTTACTATATTTGCCATTCGTGATGCTTTTGTTGGACTCAATGGGGTGATCTTTTTGAGTTGTGACATATAGTTGTTTTTTCATGAGAAGAATCATAGAAAAAGAACGAAATCTTTATTGATAATGTTGGAAATTGGGTCGGGTATTGAACCCGGAATTTGGGCGCCAATGTGGCATGACCCATGACCCATTCAAATTACTCATATTTATCCTGTTCGGATGACCCACTATCTCCATCCAATCTATCTTATCCTATTAGTAGATAGGGATGTGAGATTATATATATCTGATCTATTTAATAGATATCAAATATGTTATGTTGATTTACCCATAACATTTTTTCCCATACTCTCTGTCTAACTCTCTCCCATTAGAGAACGATCCAGTCTTTGCACTGTGAATAGAGTGGGTGATACGTATACTATAGTATCACTCTATTACTGGGTGTTCTTAGTTCATGATTAAAAAAGCACGTGATTTACCCACAAGATTCTTCATTTCGGATTCTATCACACAAGGTATGGCTTGAATCCTTTTACTCGCTGTGTTATATATATATATATATGTTACATTGGTATTAGAGTTACAAGTGGGTGTTTTCGTACTTATTTGTTGTGCGTTAAAATATGTGTATAATTATATATATATATATATAGATGATATATGCATGAAAACTTAACTTTCTCCGATCAACCTGAAATTTACATATGTTGTAATATATTTTATATAGAATATATCTGCCAATTTTCATGAAAATCCAACGGTCGGATTTTGAGAAAAATGGAGATTCATATTTAATTTTTTAGTAACTTTGACTGCATGCTGGTTTTACATGCTTTGTTTTTGTATGAAAATTATATATTTGGAATCCTTGTTTCGATACCTTCAAAATGGTATACTATGGGCCTAATTTCGACTTACGGTTGCTGAGAAAAAGCAATCCCTAATTTGGGTTCGTTTTGTGTTTTTTGGTGACTTAAGGAAGAAGATGAAGTGCAGAGTTTTTGCATTTCCACTCTCATTAGAGAGAGTGTGTGCTAATTTCATTATTTGTGTTTGTTAAATGCCATTTTTGAGTCCACCAATATTTTTATTTTGTAAAATGGAGTCCGACAGTACTAAAATTAGACTAGAAAACACCCCGGAAGGCGGCGCTGATCTGTGCTTATAACCCTTGTTTATGGAACAAGTATAACAACTTTCCACCTTTGGTTTCACACAATCTACTAACTCTTGTACTGATAATTGCAATAATTCTGTAAGTCGATTCTTTATTTAAAATTATTAAAGAAAATCAGGAGTTGATATTTAATATTCTTATTGCAACCAGTTTGCTTTCGAACTTTGTTTAAAATTCCTTCTTCCATCCAATTCACATAGATACCAGGAGAATATGTACCTTATAAAACAATCATATAAAACTTCAACCAATAAACACTTTATTAAAACTAAAAAACTAACATGATTTTGGTTGATAAAGTATGCACTTGGTATCACTCTAATTCCTAAATGTTTATAAAAATGCTCTCCATGTCAAAAGGTATTCGAATTCATCATTATATTTAAGGGTATTTTTGGAACAAATATTACAGTAAAAAAAAGAAAAGAATTAAAAAAAACTTTTGACCTCTAAAATTTGCCCACAGTGTCATTATTCTAGTGTTATATTTATCAATTTAGTCCCCAATATAATACTGTGTATGAAATGGTTACTATATTTGGCATTCGTGATGCTTTTGTTGGACTCAATGGGGTGATCTTTTTAAGTTGTGACATATAGTTGTTTTTTTATGAGAAGAATAATAGAAAAAGAATGAAATCTTTATTGATAGTGTTGGAGATTAGGCCAGGTATTGGACCCGGATTTGGGCGCCCATGGGGCATGACCCATGACCCATTCAAATTACCTACGTAACTTGAATTTCTATTTATCTTGTTAGGATAATCCACTATCTCCATCCAATTTATCTTATCCTATTAGGAAATAGCAATGTGAGATTATATATATCTGATTTATTTAATAGATATCAGATACGTTATGTTGATTTACCTATAACATTTTTTCCCATACTCTATCTCTAACTCTCTCTCTCATCAGAGAATGATCAAGCCTTTACACTATGAATAGAGTGGGTAATACTCATACTGTGATATCACTCTATTGCTGGATGTTCTTAGTTCGTGATTAAAGAAGCACGTGATTTACCCACAAGGTTCTTTTTTTCGGATTCTATCACACAAGGAATGGCTCGAATCCTTTTAACCGCTGTGTTATATTTATATATCTTACATTGGTATCAGAGTTATAAATGGGTATTTTCATGTTTGTTTTTTGTGCGTTAAAATATGTATATAATTATATATTTATAGATACACATGATATATGCATGAAAAATTAATATTTTTTCGAACTTCCTCCAATCAACCTAAAATTTACATATGTTGTAATATATTTCATGTAGAATATATCAGCCAAGTTTCATGAAAACCCAACGGTTGGATTTCATGAAAAATGGAGATTCATATTTAATTTTTCGTAAATTTGACTGCATGTTGGTTTTACATGCTTTGTTTTTATGTTATAAAAGTCATATATTTGGAATCCTTGTTTCAATACCTTTCAAATGGTATGTTATGGGCTTAATCCAACTTACGATTGATGAGAAAAAGTAAACCCTAATTTGGGTTTGTTTTGTGTTTTTTGATGGCTTATGAAGAAAATGAAGTGCAAAGTTTCTGCACTTCCACTCTCATTAGAGAGAGAGAGAGAGAGAGAGAGAGAGAGAGAGTGGTACACTACATTATTTGTGCTTGTTAAATGCCATTTTTTAGTCCACCAATATTTTTATTTTGGAAAATGGAGTCCGACAGTACTAAAATTAAACCAGAAACACCCCAGAAGGCGACGTGTGATCCGTGCTTGTAACCCTTGTTTATGGAATAGGTATAGCAACTTTCCTCCACTGGTTTCACACAATCTACTAACTCTTGTACTGATAATTGCAATAATTCTCTAGGTCGATTTTTTATTTGAAATTATTTAAGAAGATCAGGAGTTGACGATTAATATTCATACTGCAACCAACTTGCTTTCAAACTTTGTTTGAATTCCTTCTTCCATCCAATTCACACGGATACTAGGAGAATACGTGCCCTATAAAAAAAAATTATAACATACTTCTATTAACATAATCAATCATATAAAACTTCAACCAATAAGCACTTTATTAAAACTAAAAAATTAACATGATTTTGGTTGGTAAAGTATGCACTCGGTGTCACTCTAATCCCGAAATGTGTATAAAAATGTTATCCATATCAAAAGCTATTTGAATTTATCATTATATTTAAGGGTATTTTTGGAACAAAAATTACAGTTAGAAAAAGAAAAGAATTAAAAAAACTTTTGGCCTCTAAAATTTGCCCTCAGTGTCATTATTCTAGTTTCATATTTATCAATTTAGTTCCCAATATAATACTGTGTGTTAAATGGTTACTATATCTGGTATTCGTGATGCTTTTGTTGGACTCAATGGGGTGATCTTTTTGAGTTGTGACATATAGTTATTTTTTCATGAGCAGAATCATAGAAAAAGAACGAAATCTTTATTGATAATGTTGGAAATTGGGCCGGGTATTGGATCCGGATTTGGGCGCCCATATGGCATGACCCATGGCTCATTCAAATTACTCATGTAATTTGAATTTCTATTTATCCTTTTCAAATAACCCACTTTCTCCATCCAATCTATCTTATCCTATTAGGAGATAGGGATGTGAGATTATATATATATATATATATATATTTGATCTATTTAATAGATATCAGATACGTTATGTTGATTTACCCATAACATTTTTTTCTCATACTCTATCTCCAACTCTCTCCCATCAAAGAACGATCTAGCATTTGCACTGTGAATAGAGTGAGTGATATTCATACTGTGGTATCACTCCATAATTGGGTGTTCTTAATTCGTGATTAATGAAGCACATGATTTACCCACAAGGTTCTTCATTTCAGATTCTATCACACAAGGTATGACTTGAATTCTTTTACGCGCTACATTTTATATATATTGCATTGGTATCAGAACAATAAATGGTTATTTTTGTGCTCGTTTTTTGTGCTTTAAAATACATATATAATTATATACATATATACACATGATATATGCATAAAAAATTTATATTTTTTTCGAACTTCCTCCGATCAACCTAAAATTTACATATGTTGTAATATATTTCATGTAGAATATATCAGCCAAGTTTTATGAAAATCCAACGGTTGGATTTTGAGAAAAATGGAGATTCATATTTAATTTTTCGTAAATTTGACTACATGTTGGTTTTACATGCTTTGTTTTTATGTTATAAAAGTCTTATATTTGGAATCCTTGTTTCGATACCTTTCAAATGGTATGTTATGGGCTTGATCCGACTTACGGTTGATGAGAAAAAGTAAACCCTAATTTGGGTTTGTTTTGTATTTTTTGATGGCTTAAGGAAGAAGATGAAGTGCAAAGTTTTTGCACTTCCACTCTCATTAGAGAGAGAGAGAGAGTGTGGTACACTACATTATTTGTGCTTGTTAAATGCCATTTTTTAGTCCACCAATATTTTTATTTTGGAAAATGGAGTCTGACAGTACTAAAATTAGACCAGAAACACCCCAGAAGGCGACGTGTGATCCGTGCTTGTAACCCTTGTTTATGGAATAGGTATAGCAATTTTCCTCCACTGGTTTCACACAATCTACTAACTCTTGTACTGATAATTGCAATAATTCTCTAGGTCGATTTTTTATTTGAAATTATTTAAGAAGATCAGGAGTTGACGTTTAATATTCATATTGCAACCAACTTGCTTTCGAACTTTGTTTGAATTCCTTCTTCCATTCAATTCACACGGATACTAGGAGAATACGTGCCCTATAAAAAAAAATTATGACATACTTCTATTAACATAATCAATCATATAAAACTTCAACCAATAAGCACTTTATTAAAACTAAAAAATTAACATGATTTTGGTTGGTAAAGTATGCACTCGGTGTCACTCTAATCCCTAAATGTGTATAAAAATGTTATCCATATCAAAAGCTATTTGAATTTATCATTATATTTAAGGGTATTTTTGGAAGAAATATTACAGTTAGAAAAAGAAAAGAATTTATGTAACGCCCTGGAAATAATGACATTTAACCCAACAATATTGACATGCTATGATATATAAAAGATCCACGTTCTTTCATTCAACAGGGTTCTATTACAAAACGTATTACATGTTAACAACAAAAGCAAATGCCCTAAGGGCTTACAGCTTTCCAAGTTAACACTTGGTTACAAGAAAGTAGAGTGCTAGCTCATTTACACATTAAGCCCTAGGCTTGAATTTACATGTAACACTGCAAAAGGAAAGACAAACAAAAGTCCATCCGCCACTAGCCTTCCAAGCTAAGTCCTTGGAGGTGGCATGCTACCAGTACCTGAAAATGATGTTCCCATATAGGGTGAGCCACAGCCCAGTAGAAATATACTAAACCAGTTATAAATAATGACTAAAAGACTAACAATTGATAGATGGCCAACTCTTTTACATTCTTTCATCACTTCAACAAATATAAACAAAACAGATATATTCACACTTTCCATGACAAGCATACATGCTCTGCCAATATTTTCTAGATAAGCATACATGCTCTATCTACGGAGTTCATCCCCTATCTCCTCCCAGTAACATCCGGTTTAGAGGTCCATCCCCTATCTTCCCCTAAACCGCGGAGTACATCCCCTATCTCCTCCAGCACAACACAATGCATATATATACAACAATTATACACATCACATATCAATACATAAAATCAATGTATTCTTTCCATCGTCATAACCCATGACCCAATTCTATCTCAATTCCTCATTTTCCGCAATTAATTGTTCAAATTAATTAATCAATGTAATTAGGACATTTCCATAATTAACATTACCACCCTTAGGTTCCAATTTCACTAATGTTTCAACATTAATTCCATGTTTCTATACCAAACATGCTTCTAGGTTTATTATAGACAAAACCCCAACTTTTGTAAAATTACACAATGGCCCAAAGTTTCCCAAAATTTCACAACAACTACCAACATATCAAAGTGCTAAAATTCAAAGACAAAATCTATAAAAAGGAGTAGGATATCCCTACCTCAAAAGATGAGCTCCAAAGAAGAAGGACCCAAAACCAAAATGCTCCAAACACCAAACTATTCGGATCAAAATGACGCCCTCGACGATCAACACCCTTTTTGTGAAGACAAAAGATGAACAACACACTCTAACTAGATCAATACTTAGAGAGAAGTTATGGTTTTTGAGTGAGAAGCTCTGATAATGGTGTTTTGGTAAAGTAAGAGAAAGAAGATAAGTCCAAAAAGTGATTTAAAATGCCCAGTCCCACTCAGTTATACGACAGGTCCGCTCGAGCGTAAGACTCTCCGCTCGAGCGTAAAGACACATAAAACAGGTTCCGCTCGAGCGCGACATTGTCCGCTCGAGCTCCAAGACACAGACACAAAGTTCGTCCGCTCGAGCGTAGATCCCAGCCCGCTCGAGCGCAGGTCTCCCCCTCCCAGAACTCTCACCAAAAACATACTATGCGCTCGAGCGCACAAAGACCCGCTCGAGCGCAGAAACCACACTTGCAGAAGTTTTGCAGGTGCACGAAATACTGAAAGGGTGCATTCTCCGCTCGAGCGCCAAAACCTCCGCTCGAGCGTACAAGCAACAACAACCCATCCGCTCGAGCGCAAACATGTCCGCTCGAGCGGACCAGTTAAAACCTGGGCAACTAGACTTGGTTCTAAAGCTTAACCAACCTGTGACAAACCTGCCCAACACATCCTGTAACTCAAAAACAAAGCAAGAAAGGACGTAAATAAGACAATACTCAATTACCGACATCCACGGACACATGTCCGGACCACTATACAACAAGGGGTAAACCCGGGACCGCTATAACCTCCCCCCCTTAAGGAATTTCGTCCCCGAAATTAAAACAAGTTTTGAAAGGCAAGTTTTCCTCTCCTTTAAACAATGTTACATCACAACATTACACAATTCGACCCATTACCGGTCATTCCATCTCTCATCAAGAGGCATTTAACAATATATACATTTCCACATGCATTTTCCTTCCATTTCAATCATTTCCCACATAGATGGTTTACAATTCATATCATAAGCAATAATCATGATACAATTCAATTTCTATAATATGGCCAACATATGCACTATTATAATCAACTCCCATAACAAGGCAAGTTCTACAACATTTACATTAACCAAAACATACACCATGTTTTACAACTTAAGACATTTCAAATGTTCTTAAAGTTCATTACAATTACAAAATTGCAACACTTGATTACACATCAACAAATAAGTCTGGATACTTCTCACGGACTCCCAACTCACGTTCCCAAGTGGCCTCCTCCACTCCGTGATGTTTCCACAAAACCTTAACCAAAGGGATGGTCTTACCACGCAGGACTTGATCCCGCCTATCCAAGACCTGAACCGGTCTCTCCTCATACGAGGCATCCTCATCTACCTCTAAGTCGGTCCAATCCAACACGTGTGATGGATCCGGCTCATACTTCCGAAGCATACTTACATGAAACACGTCATGAACTCCGGCCAACTGTGGCGGCAAAGCTAAACGATAAGCAACCTCGCCAATCCGCTCAAGGATCTCAAAAGGACCAATAAACCGAGGGGATAACTTCCCACTCTTCCCAAATCTCAACAAACCCCGCCTAGGTGATATCTTCAAAAAGACGTGATCACCCACCTCAAACTCCAACGGTCTCCTCCTACGGTCAGCATAGGACTTCTGGCGACTCTGGGCTGTAACAAGCCTCCTACGGATAAGCTCAACTTTCTCCGTCGTCTCCCTAACCAACTCCGGACCCAACAAAGGTGTGTCGCCCACCTCCGCCCAACAAACTGGAGACCTACAAGGTCGGCCATACAAGGCCTCAAATGGTGCCATACCGATACTAGACTGAAAACTGTTATTGTAGGCAAACTCCACCAGCGGTAAGTGCCTCTCCCATGTCCCACTGAAATCAAGGACACAACCCCGAAGCATATCCTCAAGGATCTGAATGGTACGCTCGGACTGCCCGTCAGTCTGAGGATGATAAGCTGTACTAAAGGTCAACTTAGTACCTAAAGCACTCTGCAAACTCTGCCACAACCTAGCAGTAAAACGAGGATCTCTATCTGAGACAATCGTCACTGGGACCCCGTGCAACCTTACTATGTCCCGAACATACAAGTCGGCAAGATGATCTACGGAATCTCTCACGCGCATTGGAATGAAATGCGCCGACTTGGTCAACCGGTCTACAACCACCCAAATAGTGTCACTACCCCGCTGAGTCTTCGGAAGACCTACAACGAAGTCCATGGTGACATGCTCCCACTTCCACTCGGCAATAGGCAAGGGTTGTAACAAACCCGCTGGCCTCTGATGCTCGGCCTTCACTTGCTGACAAGTAAGGCACTTAGACACGAAGACTGCCACATCTCTCTTCAGACCCCGCCACCAAAACTGACGACCCAAATCCCGATACATCTTAGTACCTCCCGGATGCACCGCAAGGCGTGAATGATGAAACTCTCGGAGTACCTCCTCTCGGCAAGCCTCCGGTACAAACAAACGGCCTCGGTATCTCACACTCAGGTCGGGATACACCGTCAAACCCTTCTCAACCTTCCCATTGGAGATCCTCTCTCGGAGTGATTCCACCTCAAGGTCACCTCTCTGTGCCTCTAACACTCTGGTCACTAGTGTAGGTTGCGCAACAACAGAAAACAAGGCCGCAGCTTCAGCGGATTCGCCCAGAAGCAAATCAAATTCTCCAATTGCCCCCAACATCCCCCACTCCCGGATAGCTATACAAGCTACATTACTAACGGATTTTCTGCTAAGGGCATCGGCCACAACATTGGCCTTCCCTGGGTGATAATGCAACTCGAAGTCGTAATCTTCTATAAACTCCATCCACCTCCTCTGCCTCAAGTTCAAGTCTTTCTGTGAAAACAGATACTTCAGACTTTTATGATCCGAGAACACCTCGAATTTCTCACCATAAAGGTAGTGCCTCCAGATTTTCAAGGCAAAGATCACAGCCGCCAACTCTAGGTCGTGTGTAGGGTAATTCTTCTCGTGTATTTTTAACTGACGTGAGCCATAGGCTACTACTTTCCCTCCCTGCATCAACACACAACCCAAACCCTCTCGTGAGGCATCACAATAGACTGCATAACCCAACCCTCTCTCCGGAATAATCAAGACTGGAGCGGTGGTCAATCTAACCTTCAACTCCTGAAACGACTTTTCACAAGTCTCACTACATACAAATTTGACTCCCTGGCGAGTCAACCTAGTCAACGGCGAAGCTAACCTGGAGAAATCTTTCACAAACCGACGGTAATACCCAGCTAATCCCAGAAAACTGCGAATCTCAAACACATTCCTAGGCTGTGCCCAGTCTTGCACTGCCTCGATCTTGGATGTATCAACAGACACCCCTTCCCCAGAAACTACATGGCCTAAGAATTTGACTTCTCTTAGCCAGAACTCGCACTTCCCAAACTTGGCATACAGCCTATGGGCTCTAAGCAATTCAAGCACCACTCTCAAGTGTTCCTCGTGCTCTTGCTCTGAGGGTGAATAGATAAGAATATCATCCACAAAAACGACCACAAAACGATCCAAGAATTCCCGGAAGATCCGGTTCATCAAGTCCATAAAGACTGCCGGTGCGTTGGTAAGCCCAAATGGCATCACCAGAAACTCATAATGGCCATACCGCGTACGGAATGCCGTCTTCGGAATATCCTCCTCTCTGACCCTCAACTGGTGGTAACCCGATCTCAAGTCTATCTTAGAGAAACAACGGGAACCCTTCAACTGGTCAAACAAGTCATCTATACGGGGCATCGGGTACTTATTCTTAACTGTAGCCCGATTCAACTTCCGGTAGTCGATACACAACCTCAAGGCACCGTCTTTCTTTTTAGCAAAGAGGGCCGGTGCTCCCCACGGCGATACACTAGGGCGAACAAAGCCCTTATCTAGCAATTCTTGGAGCTGAACTTTCAACTCAATCAACTCTGCCGGTGCAAAACGATAAGGTGCCATAGAAATCGGCGCCGTGCCGGGCACTAAATCAATAGAGAACTCTGTCTCTCGGTGGGGTGGCAAATCAATAAGATCCTCGGGAAAGACATCTGCGTATTCACAAACTACCCTCGGCAACTCAATCTGGGTCTCATCACACTCACCATTCTCAAAACTAGCAAGTAAACTACTAAGCTCATTCCGCCTTCGCGGACCGCACCCCTGTGGCACAATACTACCAACCCGGTCTCCTAAAAAGTGGAAAAACTCCCCGTTCACTGTACAACAGGTAACCCTCTGGCGGTAGCAATCAATAACCGCCCGGTATGACGATAACCAGTCCATACCCAAAATAACATCAAAGCCCTTCATGGGCATAACTACAAATGGAAAAGGAAGTCGATGGTCGTCGACCTCTATATCACAGCCTCTACATCCGTGCCTCAAAATTAACTCACCCCCAATAGGTGACACAACGCAAATAGGAGATGCTAAAAGTGCTAACTCCAGTTCCAACACAGATGCAAATGCAGCAGATACAAAAGAATGAGATGCACCCGTGTCAATCAACACTCTAGCAACCGAATTGCAAAACAAAAAGGTACCTCTCACTACTGATGGAGCCGGTACTAGGTCCTGCGCGGTAACAGCATACACGCGCCCTGTAGGCCCCTGATCTACCTGCTCGCCTCTCGGAGCATAGGACTGTTGTACTGACTGGGACGACGAAGCCCCTGGATTGGCCCTCGAGGCCTGCACAGACTGAGCTGGCTGAAATCCCTGCGTCTGTCTAGAACCAGACGCTCCTGAAGTGGCACTCAACCGTGGGCAATACCTCTTCATGTGCCCGGGCTGTCCACACTGGTAACACGATACGGGCTGCCCCCTGCCCGAACTCTGACTCTGTGGTCTGGCTGACGAAGAAGCAGCTCTCTGACCCCCGCCCTTCAGTGGGCAAACAGAAGCCTTGTGACCCGGCTGGCCACACTTGAAACAGGTGAACTCTCCCTGACTGCCCCTCCCGGAGCCTGCACTCGGTACTGGGAAAGTCGACCTGGCCAAACCACCCTGGGACGGCTGAGGGTTATAACCCCTCTGCCTCCTGCCATCACCCTGTCCCTCTTGGCCCCTCTTGGAGCCCCCATGTTTCTCCTCTTCTCCCTCCTGCATCATCAGCTCCATATGAGCTGCAGCATCCACCAAATGCCTGTACTCTCGAATGTAAGGTCCACCAACTTTCAACTTGAGGTCCCACCTCAACTTCCGCTCAAACTCGTAGCAACGGCGCTCCTCTGTCGCCACTAGTTCAGGTGCAAACCTGGACAAGCTAGTAAATGTGGCCTCAAACTCGGCCACAGACAAACCCTCCTGCTTAAGCTTGGTAAACTGATCCCTTAGTCTCTCTCTAGCCACTGCGGATAAAAACCTCTCCTGGAAAGCATTCACAAACGCCGCCCAAGTACCACCCGCACGAACTTTCTCATACTTCCACCATTGACCCGCATCTCCCTTCAGCTGGAAGGATGCCAAGGTCACTTTCAATGCTCCGTCCTCAATGCCTAGCATATCGAATGTTTTACTCATTTGTTCTAGCCACTCGTCTGCCTTCAATGGCTCCTTAGGATCCCCAACAAACTCCTCCGGGTTAGACCGGAAGAACTCCCTCTTCAAGAAAGAAGGTCCTGCCTCAGTTGCCTGATTTCCTGCTCTGAGAATACCTAAGGCCCCTGCTATCTCTCGGGCCAAGGCACCCATGGCCTGCTGACCCACTGGCTCGGCCACATTGGCCTGACCAACCCCTTCCTGAACTGTCGGAACCTCATCCGGTAATGGCACTTCCTGCCTCCTAGGCCTACCACGCCTACCACCTCTTGCTCGTCCTGACATCCTAATAAAGGTAACACAGAACGTTAGCACATTTATAAACGTGCCAAAACTAAACACTCACGTCCTAATGCATGGATAACTGTAATTCATTCCACGTAAGCACATAAACACATATAGCACTTACGAATTTCATTTCCGGATGATGATAGTCCCAAGGCGTTACTAGAGTACCGGTTAGAAACAGCATTGATCAAGTGCCTTTCCAACAAGACTCCCAGAAACCCAAAGACCCAATCAACATCCTAGAAACTAAATCCCATACCCAAACAATCACATAAGCATGTTATCACATAAACATATAACCGTACACCTAAGTCTCTATCAAGCGAGACAAACCCATTGTGATCCTAATCACCTCCCACGTACCCAAAGTATTCGAACCCGGTACGCTCTGATACCAAGTTGTAACGCCCTGGAAATAATGACATTTAACCCAACAATATTGACATGCTATGATATATAAAAGATCCACGTTCTTTCATTCAACAGGGTTCTATTACAAAACGTATTACATGTTAACAACAAAAGCAAATGCCCTAAGGGCTTACAGCTTTCCAAGTTAACACTTGGTTACAAGAAAGTAGAGTGCTAGCTCATTTACACATTAAGCCCTAGGCTTGAATTTACATGTAACACTGCAAAAGGAAAGACAAACAAAAGTCCATCCGCCACTAGCCTTCCAAGCTAAGTCCTTGGAGGTGGCATGCTACCAGTACCTGAAAATGATGTTCCCATATAGGGTGAGCCACAGCCCAGTAGAAATATACTAAACCAGTTATAAATAATGACTAAAAGACTAACAATTGATAGATGGCCAACTCTTTTACATTCTTTCATCACTTCAACAAATATAAACAAAACAGATATATTCACACTTTCCATGACAAGCATACATGCTCTGCCAATATTTTCTAGATAAGCATACATGCTCTATCTACGGAGTTCATCCCCTATCTCCTCCCAGTAACATCCGGTTTAGAGGTCCATCCCCTATCTTCCCCTAAACCGCGGAGTACATCCCCTATCTCCTCCAGCACAACACAATGCATATATACAACAATTATACACATCACATATCAATACATAAAATCAATGTATTCTTTCCATCGTCATAACCCATGACCCAATTCTATCTCAATTCCTCATTTTCCGCAATTAATTGTTCAAATTAATTAATCAATGTAATTAGGACATTTCCATAATTAACATTACCACCCTTAGGTTCCAATTTCACTAATGTTTCAACATTAATTCCATGTTTCTATACCAAACATGCTTCTAGGTTTATTATAGACAAAACCCCAACTTTTGTAAAATTACACAATGGCCCAAAGTTTCCCAAAATTTCACAACAACTACCAACATATCAAAGTGCTAAAATTCAAAGACAAAATCTATAAAAAGGAGTAGGATATCCCTACCTCAAAAGATGAGCTCCAAAGAAGAAGGACCCAAAACCAAAATGCTCCAAACACCAAACTATTCGGATCAAAATGACGCCCTCGACGATCAACACCCTTTTTGTGAAGACAAAAGATGAACAACACACTCTAACTAGATCAATACTTAGAGAGAAGTTATGGTTTTTGAGTGAGAAGCTCTGATAATGGTGTTTTGGTAAAGTAAGAGAAAGAAGATAAGTCCAAAAAGTGATTTAAAATGCCCAGTCCCACTCAGTTATACGACAGGTCCGCTCGAGCGTAAGACTCTCCGCTCGAGCGTAAAGACACATAAAACAGGTTCCGCTCGAGCGCGACATTGTCCGCTCGAGCTCCAAGACACAGACACAAAGTTCGTCCGCTCGAGCGTAGATCCCAGCCCGCTCGAGCGCAGGTCTCCCCCTCCCAGAACTCTCACCAAAAACATACTATGCGCTCGAGCGCACAAAGACCCGCTCGAGCGCAGAAACCACACTTGCAGAAGTTTTGCAGGTGCACGAAATACTGAAAGGGTGCATTCTCCGCTCGAGCGCCAAAACCTCCGCTCGAGCGTACAAGCAACAACAACCCATCCGCTCGAGCGCAAACATGTCCGCTCGAGCGGACCAGTTAAAACCTGGGCAACTAGACTTGGTTCTAAAGCTTAACCAACCTGTGACAAACCTGCCCAACACATCCTGTAACTCAAAAACAAAGCAAGAAAGGACGTAAATAAGACAATACTCAATTACCGACATCCACGGACACATGTCCGGACCACTATACAACAAGGGGTAAACCCGGGACCGCTATAATTTAAAAAACTTTTGGCCTCAAAAATTTGCCCTCAGTGTAATTATTCTAGTTTCATATTTATCAATTTAGTTCCCAATATAATACTGTGTGTTAAATGGTTACTGTATCTGGTATTCGTGATGCTTTTGTTGGACTCAATGGGGTGATCTTTTTGAGTTGTGACATATAGTTATTTTTTCATGAGCAGAATCATAGAAAAAGAACGAAATCTTTATTGATAATGTTGGAAATTGGGCCGGGTATTGGATCCGAATTTGGGTGCCCATGTGGCATGACCCATGGCTCATTCAAATTACTCATGTAATTTGAATTTCTATTTATCCTTTTCAAATAACCCACTTTCTCCATCCAATCTATCTTATCCTATTAGGAGATAGGGATGTGAGATTATATATATATATATCTCTGATCTATTTAATAGATATCAGATACGTTATGTTGATTTACCCATAGCATTTTTTCTCATACTCTATCTCTAACTCTCTCCCATCAGAGAACGATCTAGCATTTGCACTGTGAATAGAGTGAGTGATACTCATACTGTGGTATCACTCCATAATTGGGTGTTCTCCATTCGTGATTAATGAAGCACGTGATTTACCCAAAAGGTTCTTCATTTCGGATTCTATCACACAAGGTATGATTTGAATTCTTTTACGCGCTACATTTTATATATATTGCATTGGTATCAGAACAATAAATGGTTATTTTTGTGCTCATTTTTTGTGCTTTAAAATATGTATACAATTATATATATATATATATACACATGATATATGCATAAAAAATTTATATTTTTTTCGAACTTCCTCCGATCAACCTAAAATTTACATATGTTGTAATATATTTCATGTAGAATATATCAGCCAAGTTTCATGAAAATCCAACGGTTGGATTTTAAGAAAAATGGAGATTCATATTTAATTTTTCGTAAATATGACTGCATGTTGGTTTTACATGCTTTGTTTTTATGTTATAAAAGTCATATATTTGGAATCCTTGTTTCGATACCTTTCAAATGGTATGTTATGGGCTTGATCCAACTTACGGTTGATGAGAAAAAGTAAACCCTAATTTGGGTTTGTTTTGTGGTTTTTGATGGCTTAAGAAAGAAAATGAAGTGCAAAGTTTCTGCACTTCCACTCTCATTAGAGAGAGAGAGAGAGTGGTACACTACATTATTTGTGCTTGTCAAATGCCATTTTTCAGTCCACCAATATTTTTATTTTGGAAAATGGAGTCCGACAGTACTAAAATTAGACCAGAAACACCCCAAAAGGCGACGTGTGATCCGTGCTTGTAACCCTTGTTTATGGAATAGGTATAGCAACTTTCCTCTACTGGTTTCACACAATCTACTAACTCTTGTACTAATAATTGCAATAATTCTCTAGGTTGATTTTTTATTTGAAATTATTTAAGAAGATCAGGAGTTGACGTTTAATATTCATATTGCAACCAACTTGCTTTCGAACTTTGTTTGAATTCCTTCTTCCATCCAATTCACACGGATACTAGGAGAATACGTGCCCTATAAAAAAAAATTATGACATACCTCTATTAACATATTCAATCATATAAAACTTCAACCAATAAGCACTTTATTAAAACTAAAAAATTAACATGATTTTGGTTGGTAAAGTATGCACTCGGTGTCACTCTAATCCCTAAATGTGTATAAAAATGTTATCCATATCAAAGGCTATTTGAATTTATCATTATATTTAAGGGTCTTTTTGGAACAAATATTACAGTTAGAAAAAGAAAAGAATTAAAAAAACTTTTGGCCTCTAAAATTTGCCCTCAGTGTCATTATTCTAGTTTCATATTTATCAATTTAGTTTCCAATATAATACTGTGTGTTAAATGGTTACTATATCTGGTATTCGTGATGCTTTTGTTGGACTCAATGGGGTGATCTTTTTGAGTTGTGACATATAGTTATTTTTTCATGAGCAGAATCATAGAAAAAGAACGAAATCTTTATTGATAATGTTGAAAATTGGGCCGGGTATTGGATCCGGATTTGGGCGCCCATGTGGCATGACCCATGGCTCATTCAAATTACTCATGTAATTTGAATTTCTATTTATCCTTTTCAGATAACCCACTTTCTCCATCCAATCTATCTTATCCTATTAGGAGATAGGGATGTGAGATTATATATATATATATCTGATCTATTTAATAGATATCGGATACGTTATGTTGATTTACCCATAACATTTTTTTCTCATACTCTATCTCTAACTCTCTCCCATCAGAGAACGATCTAGCATTTGCACTATGAATGGAGTGGGTGATACTCATACTGTGGTATCACTCCATAATTGGGTGTTCTTAATTCGTGATTAATGAAGCACGTGTTTTATCCACAAGGTTCTTCATTTCTGATTCTATCACACAAGGTATGACTTGAATTCTTTTACGTGCTACGTTTTATGTATATTGCATTGGTATCAGAGCAATAAATTGTTATTTTTGTGCTTGTTTTTTGTGCTTTAAAATATGTATATAATTATATATATATAGACATGATATATGCAAAAAAAATTTATATTTTTCTGAACTTTCTCTGATCAACGTGAAATTTACATATGTTGTAATATATTGCATGTAGAATATATCTGCAAGTTTCATGAAAATCCAATGGTCGGATTTTGAGAAAAATGGAGATTCATATTTAATTTTTCGTAACTTTGACTGTATGCTGGTTTTACATGCTTTGTTTTTATGTTATGAAAATTTTATATTTGGAATCCTTGTTTCGATAATTTCGAAATGGTATATTATGAGCCTGATTCTGAATTACGATTGATGAGAAAAAGCAAACACTAATTTGGGTTCGTTTTGTATTTTTTTGTGGCTTAAAGAAGAAGAAGAATTGTAGAGTTTCTTCCCTTCCACTCTCATTAGAGAGAGAGTGTGCTACACATCATTATTTGTGTTTTTTAAATGCCATTTTTGAGTCGACCAATATTTTTATTATGTAAAATAGGGTTCGGAAGTACTAAAATTGGACCAGAAAGTACCCCAAATGGCGGGCCGTGATCCGTTCTTATAACCCTTGTTTCTGGAACAGGTATAGCCACTTTCCTTCTCTGATTTCGCACAATCTACTAACTCTTGTACTGATAATTCCAATAATTCTGTAAGTTGAATCTTTATTTAAAATTATTAAAGAAAATCAGGTGTTGAAGTTTAATATTCTTATTACAACCAGCTTGTTTTCGAACTTTGTTTAAAATTCCTTCTTCCATCCAATTCACATGGATATTAGGACAATACATACCCTGTAAAAAAAAAAATTATGACATACTTCTGTTAACATAATCAATCATATAAAACTTCAACCAAAAACCACTTTATTATAACTAAAAAATTAACATGAATTTGGTTGCTAAAGTATGCACTCGGTGTTTTTCTAATCCCTAAATGTGTATAAAAATGCTATCCATATAAAAAACTATTCGAATTCATCATTATATTTAAGGATATTTTTTGAACAAAAATTACAATAAAAAAAAAGAAAATAATTAAAAAAACTTTTGGCCACTAAAATTTGCCCTCAGTGTCATTATTCTAGTTTCATATTTTTCAATTTAGTTCCCAATATAATACTGTGTATTAAATAATTACTATATTTGGCATTCGTGATGCTTTTTATTGGACTCAATGGGTGATCTTTTTTAGTTGTGACATATAGTTGTTTTTTCATGAGAAGAACCATAGAACAAGAATGAAATCTTTATTGAGAATGTTGGAAATTGGGCCGGGTATAGGACCCGGACTTGGGCGCCAATGTGGCATGACCCATGGTCCATTCAAATTACTCATGTAATTTGAATTTCTATTTATCCTGTTCAGATAACCCACTATCTCCATCCAATCTATCATATCCTTTTAGGAGATAGAGATGTGAGATTATATATATCTGATCTGTTTAATAGATATCAGATACATTATGTTGATTTACCCATAACATTTTTTCCCGTGCTCTCTGTCTAACTCTCTCCCATCAGAGAACGATCCGGCCTATGTACTGTGAATAAAGTGGGTGATACTTATACTGTTGCATAACTCTATTGTTGGGTGTTTTTAGTTTGTGATTAAAGAAGCATGTGATTTACCCACAAGGTTCTTCGTTTCGGATTCTATCACAGAATGTATGGCTTGAATCCTTTTACCCACTGCAAATACATATATATATATATATCTTACATTGGTATCAGAGCTATAAATGGGTCTTTTCGTGCTTATTTTTTGTGCATTAAAATATGTATATAATTATATATATACACATGATATATGCATGAAAAATTAATATTTTTCCGAACTTTCTTCTTGACTGTCTCTATTAGTCGCTATGCTTTATGAAAAATAAAATGATGGCATCAATCTTAGGACAAACAAGAGAAGATCATGCCATTTACTTGATTACTTGGTTTTTTAGTTCAAAACTGAATAGTGTATGATGCTCTAAACCGAATAGGTGCACTGCCTTTTGGAAGGCTAGAGTTCCGAACATCTTTTGCAAATCCATTGATTCCCCAACTGACGCCCCATGAGTTCATGATCTACTAGAAAATTTTCTTTTTCATCACTTCCGTAACCCACTACAAGTACAACATGGGTAAAATTGCCTTTTTTTCCTTTGAATCACAAGGTGGTCCTTTATATATGTCCCAAACATAATCATCAAATAAAATAACAAAAAAAGAAATATAACATAAGAACATTATACACAGAGACAACAATTAAACTTATAAAACAATACATCATTAAATTTGTTTTCAAACTTCTTTGTTCATTGAACAGGTATAGCAACTTTCCTCCTTTGGTTTCACAGAATCTACAAACTCTTGTACTGATAATTGCAATAATTTTGTAGGCCAATTCTTTATTTAAAATTATTAAAGAAAAGCAAGAGTTGCCATTTAATATTCTTATTGCAACCAACTTGCTGTCGAACTTTGTTTAAAATTTCTTCTTTCATCCAATTCACACGTATACTAGAGAATATGTACCCTATAAAAAAATTCTGACATACTTCTGTTAACATAATCAATCATAAAAAACTTCAACCAACAAGCACTTTATTAAAACTAAAAAATTAACATGATTTTGGTTGCTAAACTATGCACTCGGTGTCACTCTAATCTCTAAACGTGTATAAAAGTGCTATCCCTATCAGAAGCTATTCAAATTCATCATTATATTTAAGGGTATTTTCAGAACAAATATTATAGTTAAAAAAACAAAAAGAATTAAAAAAAACTTTTGGCCTCAAAAATTTGCCCTCAATGTTATTATCCGAGTTTTATATTTATCAATTTAGTCATAAATATAATACTGTGTATTAAATGGTTACTATATTTGCCATTCGTGATCCTTTTGTTGGACTCAATGGGGTGATCTTTTTGAGTTGTGACATATAGTTGTTTTTTCAAGAGAAGAATCATAGAAAAAAAAATGAAATATTTATTGATAATGTTGGAAATAGGGTCAGGTATTAGACTCGGATTTGGGTGCCCATGTGGCATGACCCATGGCCCATTTAAATTACTCATGTAATTTGAATTTCTATTTATCATGTTCGGATAACCCACTATCTCCACCCAATCTATCTTATCCCATAATATTTTTTCCCATTCTCTCTAACTCTCTCCCATCGGAGAACGATCGAGCCTTTGTACTGTGAACAAAGTGGATGATACTCATACTGTGGTATCACTCTATTGCTGGGTGTTTTTAGTTCGTGATTAGAGAAGCGCGTGACTTATCCACAAGGTTCTTCGTTTTAGATTCTATCACAAAAGGTATGGCTTGAATACTTTTACCCGTTGCGTTATATATATCCTACATTGGTATCAGAGCTATAAATGGGTATTTTCGTGCTTATTTTTTTGTGCATTAAAATATGTATATAATTATATATATACACACATAATATATGCATGAAAAATTAATACTTTTCTGATCTTTCTTCTCGACTTTCTCTATTAGTCACTATGCTCTATGAAAAAGAAAATGATGGCATGAATCTTAGGACAAACAAGAGAAGATTATGCCATTTACTTGGTTACTTGGTTTTTCAGTTCAAAACAGAATAGTGTATGATGCTCTAAACCGAACAAGTGTACTGCATTTTGGAAGGCTAGAGTTCCGAACAACTTTTGCAAATCCATTGATTCCCCAATTGACGCCCCATGAGTTCATGATCCACCAGAAAATTTTCTTTTTCATCATTTTCGTAACCAATTACAAGTACAGCATGGGTAAAATTGCATTTTTTCCTTTAAATCACAAGGTGGTTCTTCATATATGCCCAAACATAATCATAAAATAAAATAACATAAAAAGAAATATAACATAAGAACGTTATATAGAGAGACAACAATTAAACTAATAAAACAATACATCATTAAATTTGTTTTCAAACCTATTTGTTTATGGAACAGGTATAACAACTTTCCTCCTTTGGTTTCACATAATCTACTAACTCTTGTACTGATAATTGCGATAATTCTGTAGGTCGATTCTTTATTTAAAATTATTAATGAAAACCAAGAGGTGCCGCTTAATATTCTTATTGCAACCAGCTTGCTATCGACCTTTGTTTAAAATTTCTGCTTCCATCAATTCACACTGATAGTGAGAGAATATGTACCCTATAAAAAAAATTCTGACATATTTTTGTTAATATAATCAATCATATAAAACTTCAACCAATAAACACTTTATTAAAACTAAAAAAATAACATGATTTTGGTTGCTAAAGTATGCACTTGGTGTCACTCTAATCCCAAAACGTGTATAAAACTGCTCTCCATATCAAAAGCTATTCAAATTCATCATTATATTTAAGGGTATTTTCGGAACAAATATTACAGTTAAAAAAAAAAAAGAACAAAAAAAACTTTTGGCATCTAAAATTTGCCCTCAGTGTTATTATCCGAGTTTCATAGTTATCAATTTAGTTACAAATATAATATTGTGTATTAAATGGTTACTATATTTGCCATTCGAGATGCTTTTGTTGGACTCAATGAGGTGATCTTTTTGAACTGTGACATATAGTGTTTTTTCATGAGAGGAATCATAGAAAAAAGGCGAAATCTTTATTGATAATGTTGGAAATTGGGTCAGGTATTGCACTCGGATTTGGGCGCCCATGTGGCATGACCCATGGCCCATTAAAATTACTCATGTAATTTGAATTTCTATTTATCCCGTTTGGATAACCCACTATCTCCATCCAATATATCTTATCCTTTTAGGAGATAGGGATATGAGATTATATATATCTGATTTGTTTAATAGATATCAAATACGTTATGTTGATTTTCCCCATAACATTTTTTCCTATACTCTCTCTCTAACTCTCTTCCATCAGAGAACGATCCAACCTTTGTACTGTAAATAAAGTGGGTGATACTCATACTGTGGTATCGCTCTATTACTGGTTGTTTTTAGTTCGTCATTAAAAAACACGTGCTTTACCCACAAGGTTCTTCTTTTCGGATTCTATCACAGAAGGTATGGTTTGAATCCTTTTACCCGCTGCGTTATAAATATCTTACATTGGTATCAGAGCTATAAATGGGTATTTTTGTGCCTATTTTTTGTGCATTAAAATATGTATATAATTATATATATATGCATGAAAAATTAATATTTTTCCGATCTTTCTTCTTGACTGTCTCTATTAGTCGCTATGCTCTATGAAAAATAAAATGATGGCATCAATCTTAGGACAAACAAGAGAAGATTATGCCATTTACTTGGTTACTTGGTTTTTCGGTTCAAGACAAAATAGGGTATGATGCTCTAAACCGAACAGGCGCACGGCCTTTTGGAAGGCTAGAGTTCCAAACAACTTTTGCAAATCCATTGATTCCCCAATTGATGCCCCATAAGTTCATGATCCACCAGAAAATTTTCTTTTTCATCACTTTCGTAACCCACTACAAGTACAACATGGGTAGAATTGCCTTTTTTCCTTTGAATCACAAGGTAGTCCTTCATATATGCCCCAAACAAAATCATAAAATAAAATAACAAAAAAAGCAATATAACATGAGAATATTATGTAGAGAAACAACAATTAAACTAATAAAACAATACATCATTAAATTTGTTTTCAAACCTCTTTGTTTACCAAACAGGTATAGCAACTTTTCTCCTTTAGTTTCACACAATCTACTAACTCTTGTACTGATAATTGCAATAATTCTATAGGTCGATTCTTTATTAAAAATTATTAAAGAAAACCAATAGTTGTTGTTTAATATTCTGATTGCAACCAGCTTGTGTTTTGAACTTTGTTGAAAATTTCTTCTTCCATCCAATTCACACGGATACTTGGAGAATATGTACCCTATATAAAAATAAAAATAAAAATTTGACATGCTTCTGTTTACATAATCAATCATATAAAACTTCAATCAATAAGCAGTTTATTATAACTAAAAATTAACATGATTTTGGTTACTAAAGTATGCACTCAGTGTTACTTTAATCCCTAAATATGTATAAAAATGCTATTTATATATATAAAAAAAAAAACTATTCAAATTCATCACTATATTTGAGGGTATTTTTTGAACAAAAATTACAGTTAAAAAAAAGAAAAGAATTAAAAAAACTTTTGGCCTCTAAAATTTTCCCTCAGTGTTATTATTCTAGTTTCATATTTATCCATTTAGTCCTCAATATAATTTTGCCATTCGTGATGCTTTTGTTGGACTCAATGGGGTGATCTTTTTTAGTTGTGACATATAGTCGTTTTTTCATAAGAAGATTCATAGAAAAAGAACGAAATCTTTATTGATAATGTTGGAAATTGGGCCGGGTATTGGACCTGGATTTGGGCGCCCACGTGGCATGGCCCATGGCCCATTCAAATTACTCATGTAATTTGAATTTCTATTTATCCTATTCAGATTATCCATTGTCTCCATCCAATCTATCTTATCCTATTAGTAGATAGGGATGTGAGATTATATATATTTGATCTATTTAATACATATCAGATACATTATGTTGATTTACGTATAACGGGTATTTTCGTGCTTATTTTTTTCATGAGAAGATTCATAGAAAAAAATGAAATCCTTATTCATAATGTTGGAAATTGGGCCAGGTATTAGACCCAGATTTGGGCGCCCACGTCGCATGGCCCACGGCCCATTCAAATTACTCATGTAACTTGAATTTCTATTTATCCTGTTCAGATTACCCATTATCTCCATCCAATCTATCTTATCCTTTTAGGAGATAGGGATGTGAGATTATATATATTTGATCTGTTTAATAGATATCAAATACGTTATGTTGATTTACCTATAACATTTTTTCCCATACTCTCTCTCTAACTTTCTCCCATCAGAGAATGATCCAACCTTTGCACTGTGAATAGTGGGTAATACTCATACTGTGGTATCTCTCTATTGCTGGGTGTTCTTAGTTCGTGTTTAAAGAAGCACGTGATTTTACCCACAAGGTTCTTCTTTTCGGATTCTATCACAGAAGGTATGGCTTGAATCATTTTACTCGTTGCGTTATAAATATCTTACATTGGTATTAGAGGTATAAATAAATGGGTATTTTCGTGCATATTTTTTGTGCATTAAAATATGTATATAATTATATATATATACACACATGATATATGTATGAAAAATTAATATTTTTCCTATCTTTTTTCTTAACTGTCTTTATTAGTCGCTACGCTCTATGAAAAATAAAATAATGACATCAGTCTTAGGACAAACAAGAGAAGATCATGCCATTTACTTCGTTACTTGGTTTTTCAGTTCAAAATAGAATAGGGTATGATGCTCTAAACTGAACAGGTGTACTGCCTTTCGGAAGGTTAGAGTTCCGAACAACTTTTGCAAATCCATTGATTCCCCAATTGACGTCCCATGGGTTCATGATCCACCCGAAAATTTTCTTCTTCATCACTTCCGTAACCCACAACAAGTACAGCATGGGTAAACTTGCCTTTTTTTCCTTTGAATCACAACGTGGTCCTTCATATATGCCCCAAACATAATCATGAAATAAAATAACAAAAAAAAAAAATAAAACATAAGAACATTATATTGAGAGACAACAATTAAACTAATAAAACAATACATCATTAAATTTTCAAACCTCTTTGTTTACGGAACAGGTATAGCAACTTTCCTCGTTTGGTTTCGCACAATCTACTAACTCTTGTACTGATAATTGCAATAATTATGTAGGCTGATTCTTTATTTAAAATTATTAAAGGAAACCAAGTGTTGCTGTTTAATATTCTTATTGCAACCAGCTTGCTGTCGAACTTTGTTTAAAATTTCTTTTTCTATGCAATTCACATGGATACTAGGAGAATATGTACCCTATTAAAAAAATTCTCACATACTTCTGTTAACATAATCAATCATATAAAACTTCAACAAATAAGCACTTTATTAAAACAAAAAAATTAACATGATTTTGGTTGATAAAGTATGCACTCGGTGTCACACTAATCCCTAAACGTATATAAAAGTGCTCTCCATATCAAACGCTATTCAAATTCATCATTATATTTAAGGGTATTTTCAGAACAAATATTACATTGAAAAAAAAAAAAAGAATTAACAAAACTTTTGGCCACTAAAATTTTCTCTCAGTGTTCTTACCCGAGTTTCATATTTATCAATTTAGGCACCAATATAATGCTGTGTATTAAATGGTTACTATATTTGCCATTCATGATGCTTTTGTTGGACTCAATGGGGTGATCTTTTTGAGTTGTGACATATAGTCATTTTTTCATGAGAAGATTCATAGAAAAAAAAAACGAAATCTTTACTGATAATGTTGCAAATTGGGTCGGGTATTGGACCCGGATTTGGGCGCCTACATGGCATGGCCCATGGCCCACTCAAATTACTCATGTAATTTGAATTTCTATTTATCCTGTTCGGATAACGCACTATCTCCATCCAATCTATCTTATTCTATTAGTAGATATGGATGTGAGATTATATATATCTGATCTATTTTATAGATATCAGATACGTTATGTTGATTTACATATAACATTTTTTTCCCATACTCTGTCTCTAACTCTCTCTTATCAGAGAACAATCCAACCTTTGTACTGTGAATAAAGTAGGTGATACTCATACTGCAGTATCACTCCATTGCTGGGTGTTCTTAGTTCGTGATTAAAGAAGCACCTAATTTACGCATAACGTTCTTCGTTTCGTGTTCTATCACAGAAGGTATGGCTTGAATCCTTTCACCCGCTGCGTTATATATATATATATATCTTACATTGGTATCAGAGCTATAAATGAGTATTTTCGTGCTCATTTTTTGTGCATTAAAATATGTATATAATTATATATCTATATACACATGATATATGCATGAAAAATTAATATTTTTCCAGTCTTTCTTCTTGACTGTCTCTATTAGTTGCTATGCTTTATGAAAAATAAAATGATGGCATCAATCTTAGGACAAACAAAAGAAGATTATGCCATTTACTTGGTTACTTGGTTTTTCAGTGCAAAACAGAATATGGTATAATGTTCTAAACTGAACAGGTGCACTGCTTTTTAAAAGGCTAGAGTTCCAAACAACTTCTGCGAATCAATTAATTCCCTAATTGATGCCCCATGAGTTTATGATCCACCAAAAAATTTTCTTCTTCATCACTTCCATAACCCACTATAAGTACAGCTTGGGTAAAATTGCCTTTTTTCCTTCCAATTACAAGTTGGTCCTTCATATATGCCCCCAATATAACATAACGTCCCATACTCTCTCTTTAACTCTCTCCCATCAGAGAACGATCCAGCCTTTGTACTGTGAATAAAGTGGGTGATACTCATTCTGTGGTATCACTCTATTGCTAGGTGTTCTTAGTTCGTGATTAAAGAAGCACGTGCTTTCCCCCACAAGGTTCTCCATTTCTGATTCTATCACAGAAGGTATGGCTTGAATACTTTTACCCGCTGCGTTATATATATCCTACATTGGTATCAGAGCTACAAATGGGTATTTTCGTGCTTATTTTTTGTGCATTAAAATATGTATATAATTATATATATATACACATGATATATGCATGAAAAATTAATATTTTTCCTATCTTTTTTCTTGACTGTCTTTATTAGTCGCTACACTCTATGAAAAATAAAATGATGGCATCAGTCTTAGGACAAACAAGAGAAGATTATGCCACTTACTTAGTTACTTGGTTTTTCAGTTCAAAATAAAATAGGGTATGATGCTCTAAACTGAACAGGTGTACTGCCTTTCGGAAGGTTAGAGTTCCAAACAATTTTTGCAAATCCATTGATTCCCTAATCGACGTCCCACGAGTTCATGATCCACCAGAAAATTTTCTTCTTCATCACTTCCGTAACCCACTACAAGTACAGCATGGGTAAAATTTCCTTTTTTCCTTTCAATCACAACGTGGTCCTTCATATATGCCCAAAACAAAATCATGAAATAAAATAACAAAAAAAGAAACAAAACATGAGAACATTATATAGAGAGACAACAATTAAACTAATAAAACAATACATCATTAAATTTGTTTTCAAACCTCTTTGTTTATGGAACAGATATAGCAACTTTCCTCCTCTGGTTTCACACTATCTACTGATTCTTGTGCTGATAATTGCAATAATTATGTAGGTCGATTCTTTATTTAAAATTATTAAAGAAAACCAAGAGTTACCGTTTAATATTCTTATTGCAACCAACTTGCTGTCGAACTTTGTTTAAAATTTCTTCTTCTATCCAATTCACACGGATACTAGGAGAATATGTACCCTATAAAAAAAATTCTAACATACTTTTATGAACATAATCAATTATATAAAACTTCAACCAATAAGTATTTTGCTAAAACTGAAAAATTAACTTGATTTTTGTTGCTAAATTATGCACTCGGTGTCACTCTAATCCCTAAACGTGTAACAAAGTGCTCTCCATATCAAAAGCTATTCAAATTCATCATTATATTTATGGGTATTTTCGAAACAAATATTACAGTTAAAAAAAAAAGAATCAAAAACACTTTTGGCCTCGAAAATTTGCCTTCAGTTTTATTATCCGAGTTTCATTTTTATCAGTTTAGTCACCAATATAATACTGTGTATTAAATGGTTACTGTATTTGCCATTCGTGATCCTTTTGTTGGACTCAATGGGGTGATCTTTTTGACTTGTGACATATAGTTGTTTTTTCATGAGAAGAATCATAGAAAAAAAAGGAAATCTTTATTAATAATGTTGGAAATTGGGTCAGGTATTGGACTTGGATTTGGGCGCCCATGTGGCATAACCCATGGCCCATTCAAATTACTCATTTAATTTGAATTTCTATTTATCCAGTTCGGATAACCCACTATCTCCATCCAATCTATCTTATCCTTTTAGGAGATGAGGTTGTGAGATTATATATATCTGATCTGTTTAATAGATATCAGGTACGTTATGTTGATTTACCCATAACATTTTTTCCCATACACTCTCTCTCTAACTCTCTCCCATCAGAGAACGATCCAGCCTTTGTATTGTGAATAAAGTGGGTGATACTCATATTGTGGTATCACTTTATTGCTGGGTGTTCTTAGTTTGTGATTAAAGAAGCATGTGATTTACCCACAAGGTTCTTCGTTTCGGATTCTATCACATAAGGTATGTCTTGAATCTTTTTACCTGCTGCATTATATATACATATATCTTACATTGGTATCAGAGCTACAAATGGGTATTTTCGTGCTTATTTTTTTGTGCATAAATATGTATATAATTATATATATATACACATGATATATGCATGAAAAATTAATATTTTTCCGATCTTTATTCTTGACTGCCTCTATTAGTCGTTACACTCTATGAAAAATGAAATGATGGCATCAATCTTAGGACAAACAAGAGAAAATTATGCCATTTACTTGGTTACTTGGTTTTTTAGTTCAAAATAGAATAGGGTATGATGGTCTAAACTGAACAGGTGCATTGCCTTTCCGAAGGCTAGAGTTCCGAACAAATTTTGCAAATCCATTGATTCCCCTATTGACGCCCCATGAGTTTATGATGCACCATAAAATTTTGTTCTTAATCACTTCCGTAACGCACTACAAGTACAGCATGGGTAGAATTGCCTTTTTTCCTTTGAATCACAAGGTGGTCCTTCATATATGCCCCAAACATAATCATAAAATAAAATAACAAAAAAAGAAACAAAACATAAGAACATTATATAGAGAGACAACAATTCAACTAATAAAACAATACATCATTAAATTTGTTTTCAAACCTCTTTGTTTACAGAACAAGTATAGCAACTTTTCTCCTCTGGTTTCACACAATCTACTAACTCTTGTACTGATAATTGCAATAATTATGTAGGCCGATTCTTTTTTTAAAATTATTAAAGGAAACCCAGTGTTGCCGTTTAATATTTTTATTGCAACCAACTTGCTGTCGAACTTTGTTTAAAATTTCTTCTTTTAACCGATTCACACTGATACTAGGAGAATATGTACCCTATAAAAAAAATTCTAACATACTTCTGTTAACATAATCAATCATATAAAACTTCAACCAATACGCACTTTATTAAAACTGAAAAATTAACCTGATTTTTGTTGCTAAACTATGCACTCGGTGTCACTCTAATCCCTAAACGTGTAACAAAGTGCTCTCCATAGCGAAGGCTATTCAAATTCATCATTATATTTAAGGGTATTTTCGAAACAATTATTACAGTTAAAAAAAAAGAATCAAAAACACTTTTGGCCACTAAAATTTGCCCTCAGTGTTATTGTTTGAGTTTCATATCTATTAATTTAGTCACAAATATAATATTGTATATTAAACGGTTACCATATTTGTCATTCGTGATGCTTTTGTTAGACTCAATGAGGTGATCTTTTTGAGTTGTGACGTATAGTCGTTTTTTCATGAGAAGAATCACAAAAAAAAAAACGAAATGTTTGTTGATAATGTTAGAAATTGGGTCAGGTATTTGACTTGGATTTGGGCGCCCATGTGGCATGACCCATGGCCCATTCAAATTACTCATGTAATTTGAATTTCTATTTATCCAGTTCGGATAACCCACTATCTCCATCCAATCTAGCTTATCCTTTTAGGAGATGGGGTGGTGAGATTATATATATCTGATCTGTTTAATAGATATCAGGTACGTTATGTTGATTTACCCATAATATTTTTTCCCATACTCTCTCTCTAACTCTCTCCCATCAGAGAACGATCCAGCCTTTGTACTGTGAATAAAGTGGGTGATACTCATACTGTGGTATCACTTTATTGCTGGGTGTTCTTAGTTCGTGATTAAAGAAGCATGTGATTTACCCACAAGGTTATTCGTTTCGGATTCTATCACATAAGGTATGTCTTGAATCATTTTACCTGCTGCGTTATATATATATATATCTTACATTGGTATCAGAGCTACAAATGGGTATTTTCGTGCTTATTTTTGTGTGCATAAATATGTATATAATTATATATATATACACATGATATATGCATGAAAAATTAATATTTTTCCAATCTTTATTCTTGACTGCCTCTATTAGTCGTTACACTCTATGGAAAATGAAATGATGGCATCAATCTTAGGAAAAACAAGAGAAAATTATGCCATTTACTTGGTTACTTGGTTTTTTAGTTCAAAATAGAATAGCGTATGATGGTCTAAACTGAACAGGTGCATTGCCTTTCCGGAGGCTAGAGTTCTGAACAAATTTTGCAAATCCATTGATTCCCCAATTGACGCCCCATGAGTTTATGATCCACCATAAAATTTTCTTCTTAATCACTTCCGTAACGCACTACAAGTACAGCATGAGTAGAATTGCCTTTTTTCCTTTGAATCACAAGGTGGTCCTTCATATATGCCCCAAACATAATCATAAAATAAAATAACAAAAAAAGAAACAGAACATAAGAACATTATATAGAGAGACAACAATTAAACTAATAAAACAATACATTATTAAATTTGTTTTCAAACCTCTTTGTTTACAGAACAGGTATAGCAACTTTTCTCCTCTGGTTTCACACAATCTACTAACTCTTGTACTGATAATTGCAATAATTATGTAGGCCGATTCTTTTTTTAAAATTATTAAAGGAAACCAAGTGTTGCCGTTTAATATTTTTATTGCAACCAACTTGCTGTCGAACTTTGTTTAAAATTTCTTCTTTTAACCGATTCACACGGATACTAGGAGAATATGTACCCTATAAAAAAAATTCTAACATACTTCTGTTAACATAATCAATCATATAAAACGTCAACCAATATGCACTTTATTAAAACTGAAAAATTAACCTGATTTTTGTTGCTAAACTATGCACTCGGTGTCACTCTAATCCCTAAACGTGTAACAAAGTGCTCTCCATATCAAAGGCTATTCAAATTCATCATTATATTTAAGGGTATTTTCGAAACAATTATTACAGTTAAAAAAAAAAGAATCAAAAACACTTTTGGCCACTAAAATTTGCCCTCAGTGTTATTATTCGAGTTTCATATTTATCAATTTAGTCACAAATATAATATTGTGTATTAAACGGTTACTATATTTGTCATTCGTAATGCTTTTGTTAAACTCAATGAGGTGATCTTTTTGAGTTGTGACATATAGTTGTTTTTTCATGAGAAGAATCACAGAAAAAAAATGAAATGTTTATTGATAATGTTGGAAACTGGGTCAGGTATTTGACTTGGATTTGGGCGCCCATGTGGCATGACCCATGGCCCATTCAAATTACTCATGTAATTTGAATTTCTATTTATCCAGTTCGGATAACCCACTATCTCCATCCAATCTATCTTATCCTTTTAGGAGATGGGGTTGTGAGATTATATATATCTGATCTGTTTAATAGATATCAGGTACGTTATGTTGATTTACCCATAACATTTTTTCCCATACTCTCTCTCTAACTCTCTCCCATCAGAGAACGATCCAGCCTTTGTACTGTGAATAAAGTGGGTGATACTCATACTGTGGTATCACTTTATTGCTGGGTGTTCTTAGTTTGTGATTAAAGAAGCATGTGATTTACCCACAAGGTTATTCGTTTCGGATTCTATCACATAAGGTATGTCTTGAATCCTTTTACCTGCTGCGTTATATATATATATATATATCTTGCATTGGTATCAGAGCTACAAATGGGTATTTTCGTGCTTATTTTTTTGTGCATAAATATGTATATAATTATATATATATACACACATGATATATGCATGAAAAATTAATATTTTTCCAATCTTTATTCTTGACTGCCTCTATTAGTCGTTACACTCTATGAAAAATGAAATGATGGCATCAATCTTAGGACAAACAAGAGAAAATTATGCCATTTACTTGGTTACTTGGTTTTTTAGTTCAAAATAGAATAGGGTATGATGGTCTAAACTGAACAGGTGCATTGCCTTTCCGAAGGCTAGAGTTCTGAACAAATTTTGCAAATCCATTGATTCCCCAATTGACGCCCCATGAGTTTATGATCCACCATAAAATTTTCTTCTTAATCACTTCCGTAACGCACTACAAGTACAGCATGAGTAGAATTGCCTTTTTTCCTTTGAATCACAAGGTGGTCCTTCATATATGCCCCAAACATAATCATAAAATAAAATAACAAAAAAAGAAACAGAACATAAGAATATTATATAGAGAGACAACAATTAAACTAATAAAACAATACATCATTAAATTTGTTTTCAAACCTCTTTGTTTACGAAACAGGTATAGCAACTTTTCTCCTCTAGTTTCACACAATCTACTAACTCTTGTACTGATAATTGCAATAATTATGTAGGCCGATTCTTTTTTTAAAATTATTAAAGGAGACCAAGTGTTGCCGTTTAATATTTTTATTGCAACCAACTTGCTGTCGAACTTTGTTTAAAATTTCTTCTTTTAACCGATTCACACGGATACTAGGAGAATATGTACCCTATAAAAAAAAATTCTAACATACTTCTGTTAACATAATCAATCATATAAAACTTCAACCAATATGCACTTTCTTAAAACTAAAAAATTAACCTGATTTTTGTTGCTAAACTATGCACTTGGTGTCACTCTAATCCCTAAACGTGTATAAAAGTGCTATTCATATCAAAAGCTATTCAAATTAATCATTATGTTTCAGGGTATTTTCGAAACAAATATTGCAGTTAAAACGAAAAAAAAGAATCAAAAACACTTTTGGCCTCTAAAATTTGCCCTCGGTCTTATTATCCGAGTTTCATATTTATCAATTTAGTCACCAATATAATATTGTGCATTAAATAGTAATTATATTTGCCATTCGTAATGCATTTGTTGGACTCAATGGGGTGATCTTTTTGAGTTGTGACATATAGTTGTTTTTTCAAGAGAAGAAACATGGAAAAAAAATGAAATCTTTATTGACGTTGTTAGAAATTGGATCAGAAATTGGATCAGGTATTGGACTCGGATTTGGGTGCCCATGTGGCATGACCCATGGCCTATTCAAATTACTTATGTAATTTGAATTTCTATTTATCCTGCACGGATAACCCACTATCTCCATCCAATCTATCTTATCCTTTTAGGAGATGGGGTTGTGAGATTATATATATCTGATCTGTTTAATAGATATCAGATACGTTATGTTGATTTACCCGTAACATTGTTTCCCATACTCTTTCTTTAACTCTCTCCCATTAGAGAACGATCCAGCTTTTGTACTGTGAATAAAGTGGGTGATACTCATACTGTGGTATCACTCTATTGATGGTTGTTCTTAGTTTGTGATTAAAGATGCACGTGATTTACCCGCAAGGTTTTTCGTTTCGGATTCTATCACAGAAGGCATGGCTTGAATCCTTTACCCGTTGCGTTATATATATATATATATATCTTACATTGGTATCAGAGCTGTAAAAGGGTATTTTCATGCTTATTTTTTGTGCATTAAAATATGTATATAATTATATATATACACATGATATATACATGAAAAATTAATATTTTTCCGATCTTTCTTCTTGACTGTGTCTATTAGTCGCTATACTCTATGAAAATAAAATGATGGCATCAATCTTAGGACAAACAAGAGAAGATTATGCCATTTACTTGGTTACTTGGTTTTTCAGTTCGAAACAGAATAGTATATGATGCTCTAAACAGAATAGGCGCACTGCCTTTTGGAAGGCTAGAGTTCCGAACAACTTCTGCAAATCCATTGATTCCCCAATTGATGCCCCATGAGTTCATGATCCACCAGAAAATTTTCTTCTTCGTCACTTCCGTAACCCACTACAAGTACAGCATGGGTAAAATTGCCTTTTTCCCTTTGAATCACAAGGTGGTCCTTCATATATGCCTCAAACATAATCATAAAATATAATAACAAAAAACAAAACAAAACATAAGAACATTATATAGAGAGACAACAATTAAACTAATAAAAAAATACATCATTAAATTTGTTTTCAAACCTCTTTGTTTATGGAACAAGTATAGCAACTTTCTTCCTCTGGTTTCACACAATCTACTAACTCTTGTGCTGATAATTGCAATAATTTTGTTCGTCGATTCTTTATTTAAAATTATTAAAGAAAACCAAGAGTTACTGTTTAATATTCTTATTGCAACCAGCTTGCTGTCGAACTTTTTTTAAAATTTCTTCTTTTATCCAATTAATATGGATACTAGGAGAATATGTACCCTATAAAAAAAAAATTCTAACATACTTTTGTTAATGTAATCAATCATATAAAACTTCAACCAATAAGCACTTTATTAAAACTAAAAAATTGTTGCTAAACTATGCACTTGGTGTCACTCTAATCCCTAAACCTGTATAAAAGTGCTATTGATATCAGAAGCTATTCGAATTCATCATTATCCTTAAGGGTATTTTCGAAACAAATATTACAGTTAAAAAAAAAACAATCAAAAACTCTTTTGGCCTCTAAAATTTGCCCTCAGTGTTATTATCTAAGTTTCATATTTATCAATTTAGTCACCAATATAATGCTATGTATTAAATGGTTACTATATTTGCCATTCGTGATGCTTTTGTTGGACTCAATCGGGTGATCTTTTTGAGTTGTAACATATAGTTGTTTTTTCTTGAGAAAAATCATAGAAAAAAAATGAAATCTTTATTGATAATGTTGGAAATTGGGTCAGGTATTGGACTCGGATTTGGTCGCCCATGTGGCATGACCCATAGCCCAGTCGAATTACTCATTTATTTTGAATTTCTATTTATCCCGTTCGGATAACCCACTAGCTCCGTCCAATCTATCTTATCCTTTTAGGAGATACGAATGTGAGATTATATATATCTGATCTGTTTAATAGATATCAAATACGTTATGTTGATTTATCCATAAAAATTTTTCCCATACTCTCTCTAACTCTCTCCCATCAGAGAACGATCCAGCCTTTATACTGTGAATAAAGTGGGTGATACTCATATTGTGGTATCACTCTATTGCTGGGTGTTCTTAGTTCGTGATTAAAGAAGCACGTGATTTACCCACAAGGTTCTTTGTTTCGGATTCTATCACAAAAGGTATGGCTTGAATCTTTTTACCCGCTGCGTTATATAGATATATATATCTTACATTGGTATCAGAGCTATAAATGGGTATTTTTGTGCTTATTTTTTGTGCATTAAAATATGTATATAATTATATATATACACATGATATATGCATGAAAAATTAATATTTTTCCAATCTTTCTTCTTGACTGTCTCTATTAGTTGCTATGCTCTATGAAAAATAAAATGATGGCATCAATCTTAGGACAAACAAGAGAAAATTATGCCATTTACTTGGTCACTTGGTTTTTCAGTTCAAAACAGAATAGGATATGATGCTCTAAACCGAATAGGTGCACTGCCTTTTGGAACGCTAGAGTTCCGAACAACTTCTGCAAATCCATTGATTCCCTAATTGACGCCCCATGAGTTCATGATCCACCAGAAAATTTTCTTCTTCATCACTTTCGTAACCCACTACAAGTACAGTTGCCTTTTTTCCTTTGAATCACAACGTAGTCCTTCATATATGCCCTAAACATAATCATAAAGTAAAATAACAAAAAAAGCAATATAACATAAGAACATTATATAGAGAGACAACAATTAAACTAATAAAACAATACATCATTAAATTTGTTTTCAAACCTCTTTGTTTATTGAACAGGTATAGCAACTTTCCTCCTTTGGTTTCACACAATCTACTAACTCTTGTACTGATAATTGCAGTAATTCTGTAGGCCGATTCTTTATTTAAAATTATTAAAGAAAACCAATAGTTGTCGTTTAAGATTCTTATTGCAACCAGCTTGTTTTCAAACATTGTTTAAAATTTCTTATTCCATCCAATTCACACGGATACTAGGAGAATATGTACCCTATAAAAAAAAAATTTGACCTCCTTCTGTTAACAAAATCAATCATATAAAACTTCAACCAATAAGTAATTTATTAAAACTAAAAAATTAACATGATTTTGGTTGCTAAAGTATGCACTCAGTGTTATTTTAATCCCTAAATATATATAAAAATGCTCTCTATATCAAAAACTATTCGAATTCATCAATATATTTAAGGGTGTTTTTTGAACAAAAATTACAGTTAAAAAAAAGAAAAAAGAATTAAAAAAACTTTTGGTCTATAAAATTTGTCCTCAGTGTCATTATTCTAGTTTTATTTTTATCAATTTAGTCCCCAATATAATACTGTGTATTAAATAATTACTATACTTGTCATTCGTGATGCTTTTGTTGGACTTAATGGGGTGATCTTTTTGAGTTGTGACATATAATCGTTTTATCATGAGAAAAATCATAGAAAAAGAACGAAATCTTTATTGATAATGTTGGAAATTTGGCCGGGTATTAAACCCGAATTTGGGCGCCCATGTGGCATGGCCCATGGCCCATTCAAATTACTCATGTAATTTGAATTTTTATTTATCATGTTCGGATAACCCATTATCTTCATCCAATCTATCTTATTCTATTAGTAGATATGGATGTGAGATTATATATATATGATCTATTTAATAGATATCAGATATGTTATGTTGATTTACCTATAACATTTTTTCACATACTCTCTCTCTAACTCTCTCCTGTCAGAGAACGATCCAGCCTTTGTACTGTGAATAAAGTGGGTGATACTCATACTGTGGTATCACTCCATTGTTGGGTGTTCTTAGTTCATGATTAAAGAAGCACGTGATTTACCCCCAAGGTTCTTCGTTACGGATTCTATCACAGAAGGTATGGGTTGAATCCTTTTACCCAGTGCGTTATATATATCTTACATTGGTATCAGAGCTATAAATGGGTATTTTCATGCTTATTTTTTGTGCATTATAATATGTATATAATTATATATATACACAATGATATATGCATGAAAAATTAATATTTTTTTGAACTTTCTTCTTGACTATTTCTATTAGTCGCTATGCTCTATGAAAAATAAAATGATGGCATCAATCAAACAAGAGAAGATTACGCCATTTACTTGGTTACTTAGTTTTTCAATTCAAAACAGAATACAGTATGATGCTCTAAACCAAACAGGTGCACTGCCTTTTGGAAGACTAGAGTTCTGAACAACTTTTTCAAATCCATTGATTCACTAATTGACGCCCCATGAGTTCATGATCCACTAGAATATTTTTCCGAACTTTCTTCTTGACTATCTCTATTAGTTACTATGCTCTATGAAAAATAAAACGATGGCATCAATCTTAGGACAAACAAGAGAAGATTACGCCATTTACGTAGCTACTTGGTTTTTCAGTTCAAAACAGAATAGGGTATGATGCTCTAAAAAATTAACATGATTTTTGTTGCTAAAGTATGCGCTCTGTGTCACTCTAATCCCTAAACGTGTATAAAAGTGCTATCCATATCAAAAGCTATTCGAATTCATCATTATCTTTATGGGCATTTTCAAAACAAGTATTACAGTTAAAAAAAAAAAGAATCAAAAAAACTTTTGGCCTCTAAAATTTACCCTTAGTGTTATTATCCGAGTTTCATATTTATCAATTTAGTCACCGATATAATACTGTGTATTAAATGGTTACTATATTTTCCATTCATGATGCTTTTGTTGGACTCAATGGGGTGATCTTTTTGAGTTGTGACGTATAGTTGTTTTTTCATGAGAAGAATTATAGAAAAAGAACGAAATCTTTATTGATAATGTTGGAAATTGAGCCGGGTATTGGACTCAGATTTGGGTGCCCATGTGGCATGACCCATGGCCCATTCAAATTACTCATGTAATTTGAATTTTTATTTATCCTGTTTGGATAACCCACTATATCCATCCAATTTATCTTATCCTATTAGGAGATAAGGATGTGAGATTATATATATATCTGATCTATTTAATAGATATCAGATACATTATGTTAATTTACCCATAACATTTTTTCCCATACTCTCTTCCATTAGAGAATGATCCAGCCCTTGCACTATGAATAGAGTGGGTGATACTTATACTACAGTATCACTCCATTACTAGGTGTTCTTAGTTCGTGATTAAAAAAGCACGTGATTTACCCACAAAGTTCTTCGTTTCGGATTCTATCACAAAAGGTATGGCTTGAATCCTTTTACCCGCTGCGTTATATATATATATATATATATATCTTACATTGGTATCAGAGTTATAAATGGATATGTTCGTGCTTATTTTTTGTGCATTAAAATATGTGTATAATTATATACATATACGCGTGATATATGCATGAAAACTTAATATTTTTCCGAACTTTCTCCAATCAATCTAAAATTTACATATGTTGTAATATATTTCATGTAGAATATATCGGCCAAGTTTCATGAAAATCAAACGGTCGAATTTTGAGAAAAAAAGATATTCATATTTAATTTTTCGTAACTTTGACTGCATCCTGGTTGTACATGCTTTGTTTTTATGTTATGAAAATTATATATTTGGAATCCTTGTTTCGATACCTTCAAAATGGAATATCATGGGCATGATTCTGACTTACTGTTGAAGAGAAAAAGAAAACCCTAATTTGGGTTCGTTTTGTATTTTTTGGTGGCTTAAAGAAGAAGATCAAATGCAGAGTTTCTACACTTCCACTCTGATTAGAGAGAGACTGTGCTACATTTCATTATTTGTGTTTGTTAAATGCCATTTTGAGTCCGCCAATATTTTTATTTTGGAAAATGGAGTCCGACAGTACTAAAATTAGACCAGAAAACACCCCAAAAGGCGGCGCGTGATCCATGCTTGTAGCCCTTATTTGTGGAACAGGTATAACAGCTTTCCTCCTCTGGTTTCACACACTCTACTAACTCTTGTACTGATAATTGCTATAATTCTGTAAGTCGATTTTTTATTTAAAACTATTAAAGAAAATCAGGAGTTGACGTTTAATATTCATATTGCAACCAGCTTGCTTTCGAACTTTATTTAAAATTTCTTCCATCTAATTCACACGGATACTAGGAGAATACGTACCCTATAAAAAAAATTATGACATACATCTGTTAACATAATCAATCATATAAAACTTCAACCAATAAGCACTTTATTAAAACTAAAAAATTAACATGATTTTGGTTGGTAAAGTATGCATTCAGTGTCACTCTAATTCGTAAATGTGTATAAAAATACTCTCCATATCAAAAGCTATTCGAATTCATCTTTATATTTAAGGGTATTTTTTGAACAAATATTACAGTTAAAAAAAAGAAAAGAATTAAAAAAACTTTTGGCTTGTAAAATTTGCCGTAAGTGTCATTATTCTAGTTTCATATTTATCAATTTAGTTCCCAACATAATATTGTGTATTAAATGGTTACTACATTTGCCATTCGTGATGTTTTTGTTGGACTCAATGGGGTGATCTTTTTGAGTTGTGACATATAGTTGTTTTTTCATGAGAAGAATAATACAAAAGAACGAAATCTTTATTGATAATGTTGGAAATTAGGCCGGGTCTTAGACTCGGATTTGGGCGCCCATGTGGCATGACCCATGTCCTATTCAAATTACTCATGTAATTTGAATTTCTATTTATCCTGTTACGATATCCCACTATCTCCATCCAATCTATCTTATCCTATTAGGAGATAGGGATGTGAGATTATATATATCTAATTTATTTAATACATATCAGATATGTTATGTTGATTTACCCATAACATTTTTCCCCATACTCTCTCTCTCTAACTGTCTCTCATCAGAGAACGATCCAGCCTTTGCATTGTGAAAGAGTGGGTAATACTCATACTGTGATATCACTTCATTGCTGGATGTTCTTAGTTCGTGATTAAAGAAGCACGTGATTTATCTACAAGGTTCTTCGTTTTGGATTATATCACACAAGGTATGGCTTGAATCCGTTTACGCGCTGTGTTATATATATCTTACATTGGTATCAGAGCTATAAATGGGTGTTTTCGTGTTTGTTTTTTGTGCATTAAAATATGTGTATAATTATATATATATATATATATATACACATGATATATGCATGAAAAATTAATATTTTTCCAAACTTTCTTCGATCAACCTGAAATTTACATATGTCGTAATATATTCCATGTAGAACATATCTTCCAAGTTTCATGAAAATCCATCGGTCGATTTTGAGAAAAATGGAGATTCATATTTAATTTTTTGTAACTTTGGTTGCATGCTGGTTTTACATGCTTTTTTTTTTTTATGTTATGAAATTTATATATTTGAAATCCTTGTTTCGATACCTTAGAAATGGTATATTATAGGCTTGATTCCGACTTATGGTTGATGAGAAAAAGCAAACCCTAATTTGGGTTCGTTTTGTGTTTTTTGGTGGCTTAAGGAAGAAGATGAAGTGCATAGTTTCTGCACTTCCACTCTCATTAGAGAGAGAGTGTGCTACACTCCATTGTTTGTGCTTGTTAAATGCCATTTTTGAGTCCACCAATATTTTTATTTTGGAAAATGGAGTCCGACAGTACTAACATTGGACCAGAAAACACTCAGGAAGGCGGCGCGTGATCCATGCTTGTAACCCTTGTTTATGGAACAGGTATAGCAACTTTCTCCCTCTGGTTTCACACAATCTACTAACTCTTGCATTGATAATTGCAATAATTCTCTAGGTCAATTTTTTATTTGAAATTATTAAAGAAGATCAAGAGTTGACGTTTAATATTCATATTTGTAACAACCCTTACTTTGTCTTAGTCATGCTTACATGCATTTATATGATATTGTCTTGTTAAGCTTGCATTTGCAGACCTTGATTTCTTTTGTCTAAGTGTCGCTTGTATGCTTTGTTCCTTGCTTGGTGTGTGTAGCCGAGGTCACACCCTTGAACCTTTTATACCTAGGACCATCTTGGAACCACCTTGGTTGACCTCCCCCGCCACCTAGGCATATGGCCGAGAAGTCATCATCTAGGCCGAGGTGTGCATCACCTGGCCGAGATGTTATCATCTAGGCCGATATGTTATCATCTAGGCATTCTAGATCTTCGATCCTTGCACCTAGTGATCTTGTTCCTGGATTGGTATGACCTAAATCGAGGTATGGCACATCTAGGCCAAGGTGTGGCATGGCTAGGCCAAGTGTTGTCCTTCCTAGCCGAGATCATTGAAACATTCTTGTCGAGGCCTATGTCTTGATCCGAGATCCTCGCCTTGTCAGAGTACCCTTGTCACCTTACTTGTTGTATACACTTTGTCATGCTCTTGTCTTGTCATTCTGTCTCCTTTTTGAGGAGATCCAACCAGTCATTGCCACGTGTCCTAGCAGAGGGTTAAGTCAGCCGGCAAAGAGGCAAAACATATCATTTGTCATATCTTTGCCTTTGAAGAGAGAAGCTCTAGGAAGAGGAAGAGAAGTTCTTAGAGTGAGAGAGCTAGATTCCAAGCTTGATCCTTAGAGTTTGAACCGTTAGATTTGTATTTTGAGGTTAGAATCTTGATTTGCCCTTGTTGTTCTTCATGTTCATCTAACCACATTGCATGATCTAGCATGATTCATGAGCCATGCATTACTTTAAAGTTTTGCTTTGGAAAGAGAAAACGATGTTCTTGTGTTCTTGAAGAAAAGCCTTGTTTTGATCCGAGAGTTGTATCAAGATCCATGTTTTCGTGTCTGTTTTTATAAAATCTCCAAGTATGGGTACCAAGGTCCATGTTTTTGAACCCATATCATGAAATCTCAAATTTTGAACAAAGGAGTTGTGATTTAACATTTATGTTCTTCATGTTCTTATTTTTCATGTTCTTCAACAGGAAACCCAGATTTTCTAGACTTCATTTCCCTAAATGTGGTCATCGGGACCACACCTCGGCCAAGACCTAGTTAGTATCCAGCATGTTTTCCCAAGATGAAAAACAGTGTTTTGACTCCCAACACACATTTTGCTTTGTCTTGACCTAGTTTTGAAAGAAATGTCGGGATCATTTACGCTCATATAAAGCTTGTTTTGAAAAATACATTTCATAACCATCTTTAAGCATTTCTTCTTGTCTTCTTGAAATGCATTAAATATACTTTGCCATGTATTTGTAGGTCTTGGACTCTTGCCTTAAGTCTTACACCTGAAGAGCTATGTGAGTGGCATTTTTAATAAAGCTATATTATAATGTTTTGATAAAGCTTTGCTTTGCTTTGTTTTAGAAAAGTATTTGATCAAGCATGAATGATTTTCCCTAGTTTTGTATCAAGTACTATCTTTTTTTGATGACATTCTTGGAAAATCCTTAGTGCTAGGGGACTATAATGCAACTAGTACCCTTGTTTGAGATATCTCCCTTGCCACCGACGGCCTTGTGCGGGTGGGTTTGTCTAATCGATTCCGGGTTGATTATTCCCTTGTTTTGTCAGGAATGTCATCCCTTGTATTATATTGATGCTAGTAAGCATCCCTTGAAGCTTTGAAAGACCTGATAGATGAACTTGGTTCATCCCTTGATTTTGTACGAGATATGATATGTATTGTTTTGATAAAGATCTCGGATATCATTCATTTAAACCTTGATTACTAATATCATTCACTGAGTATCCAAGCTCACCCTCTCCTTATATATATGTAGGTGACGAGCAAGAAGGTGGTGACGCCTAGATGTGTTTTGCAAGTTGTGTTCGGATTCATATTTTGCTAGCATCTTGAAGATTATGCTTCTTAGCTTGTATTTCACATCTTTTGTATATGTCAGCTTGAGAAGCCTTTTGATCAAGATGTAACATGCACTTTATTTTATTTGTATTCAAGTTGTAAGACCAAGTTAAATGTATGATATTTCATTTGATCTATGCTCAGCTCTTATGGACTATTTAGACTTTAAATTTATTGCTTCCGTACATGTCAGCCCCATATGTATACTCTGATTGTGTGTGAATTTTTGTAAATTGACCTTTGGTAATCTCGGATTACTGGCCATCACGGCACCATTCTACTAGGGGTGGAATGGGGTCATGAAAATATTGCAACCAGCTTGCTTTCGAACTTTGTTTAAAATTTTTTCTTCCATCCAATTCACACGGACACTAGGAGAATATGTACCCTATAAAAAAAATTATGACATACTTCTGTTAACATAATCAATCATATAAAACTTCAACCAATAAGCACTTTATTAAAACTAAAAAATAAACATGATTTTAGTTGGTAAAGTATGCACTCGGTGTCACTCTAATCCCTAAATGTGTATAAAAATGCTATGTATATCAAAAGCTATTCAAATTCATCATTATATTTAAAGGTATTGTCACGACCCCATTCCACCCCTAGTAGAATGGTGCCATGATGGCCAGTAATCCGAGATTACCAAAGGCCAACTTACAAGGATTCACACACAATCAAAGTATACATATGGGGCTTACATGTGCGGAAGCAATAAATTTAAATCTAAATAGCCCACAAGAGCTGTGCATAAGTCAAATGAAATGACATACATTTTAACATGGTGTACAACCTAGATACAAATAAAATAAGTACATGTTACATCTTGATCAAAAGGCTTCTCAAGCCGACATATACAAGAGAAATGAATTACAAAGCTAGGAAGCATAATCTTCAAGATGCTAGCAAAACATGAATCCAAAACAACTTGCAAATAATATCTAGGCGTCACCGCCTTCTTGCTCGTCACCTACATATATATAAGGAGAGGGTGACCTTGGATACTCAATGAATGATATTACTAATAAAGATATGAATGAATGATATTCGAGATCTTTATCAAAACAATACATAGCATATCTTGTACAAAATCAAGGGATGAACCAAGTTCATCTATCAAGTCTTTCAAAGTTTCAAGGGATGCTTACTAGCATCAATATAATACAAGGGATGACATTCCTGACAAAACAAGGGAATAATCGACCCGGAATCGATTAGACAAACCCACCCGTACAAGACCGTTGGTGGCAAGGGAGATATCTCAAACAAGGGTACTAGTTGCATTACAGTCCCCTAGCACTAAGGACTTTCCAAGAATGCCATCAAAACAAGATAATAATTGATACAAAACTAGGAATAATCATTCATACTTGAACAAATACTTTTCCAAAATGAAACAAGCAAAGCCTTTATCAAAACATTAGAACATAGCTTTATTAAAAATACCACTCACATAGCTCTTCGGGTGCAGGGCTTAAGGCAAGAATCCAAGACCTACAAATACATGGCAAAGTCCACTGAATGCATTTCAAGAAGACAAGAAGTAATGCTCAAAGATGGTTATGCAATGCATCCTTAAAACAAGCTCTACATGAGCGTAAATGATCCCGACATTTATTTCAAAACTAGGTCAAGACAAAGCAAAACATGTGCTATAGCGACCCCGGTCTTTTTCCCATTTGATTATTGTATCCGGACTTACGTTCCGTGGATTCCGCTGTTATATTTGTTGTTGTTGTCCTTTAATTCCTTATCCTTGGGTTATAGGATGTGTTTAGCAGGTTGGTTGCAGATTGGTTGGGTTTAGAAACCAAGTCTGCATGTTCAGTTTTTGGCTTGGTCGCTCGAGCGAGCTTCTCTTCGCTCGAGCGAGGTCTTCGTTTTTGGCTCTTGGCTCGAGCGAGCATTTCTTGGCTCGAGCGAGAATTGCGTCCAGTGCTAGACCTGAGAGCAGTGTTAGCTGGCTCGAGCGAGATTCTCTTCGCTCGAGCGAACTGTTAGTTCTTCGCTCGAGCGAGCCTTTCTTGGCTCGAGCGAGGATTGTCTGTGTCTGGTCGCTCGAGCGACTAGGTCTTCGCTCGAGCGAGCCTGTCAGACTTAAATACGCAGCAGCGTGTTTTAATTCAATTTTTGAGCCCCTTTTATATTCTAAACCCTAGGTTACGAGTTCTCTCTCTCCCAACTCACCTTCTTCCCTAGGATTGATCTATCTAGAGTGGATTTCTACCCTAGTTCCTTCACAAATAAGATAGAGGAGAGTGAGGGCTTTCATTTAATCTGAGCAATTGTTGGTTTGGAGCACTTTGAAGTTTGGGCATCATCTTCATCTTCTTCTTTTTGAGTTATTTCTTCGAGGTAGGGATTTCCTACTCCATTTATACGCTTTAATCCTAAGTGTTGGTATTTTGGTATGTAGGGGTAGTTTGGTAATTTTGGAAGAAACCTTAGGGTTTTGGTTTAGATTAAATTGTATAATTAATTTAAAGGAATAATGTGGAATTTGGTTTAATTCATGGAATTGGGAATGTTAAATTTACATTCATTGATGTATTTATTTCTTGTTTAGAAATAACTGTTTTGGGCTATCGGTGGAGGATAGCCATTGATTGTTGTAGACCTTGCATGTGGCCTAGGTATAACTGGAATTAAGTCATTTATGTTGACTGTTGAATTAATACAGAACATTACTTGTATTGATTATGTGTTGTATATGGCAATTGCGTGTTTCATTGCATATGCATGTTGTTTGGAGAAGATAGGGGATGAACTCCACGGTTTAGGGGAAGATAGGGGATGGACCTCTAAACCGGATTTATTGGGAGAAGATAGGGGATGGACTCCAGTAGCATCACTCTTACGTGTGCTTATTGATTAATAGACATATGTCTATTTATTGTTGATATGATACATTACTAAAATGTGTATCAGTTGGAAAGTATGGAAGTGCATTGATTATGATTGATACAATACCAACATGTGTATTTGTTATGATTAGGTCTAACTTGAATTGTTATCCCTGTTGAATTGGAAGTAATGGTAATAAAAGATGAAACCCTGTTGAGTTATTTGGCCAGGTTCTGAGCCATAAGTGGAAAGTAAAATGCGCCGTAGACAATGTGTCATAGGCAGTGTAGACATTCGTGTCATGAATATTGTAACTCGATTATAGTGTGTTAACCATGTATCAGATGCTAATACTTTAGTTAATTCTTATGCTTGGTTTAGTATTTCTCTACTGGGCTGTGGCTTACCCTATATGGGAACTTTATTTTCAGGTTCAGGCGGTTCACTACCTCCAAAGACTTAGCTTGTGAGGATTTGGACTTGAAGATTTGTTTTATTTGTTTTAGTTGTTTTATTTAAATTATGTAAACATTCAAGCCTAGGGCTTTATTTGTTTTGAGTTAGAACTCATGGATTTGTGTCCAAGTGTTGGCTTGGCAAGATGTAAGCCCGTAGGGCATTTATTTTGATGTTTTATTTCATATTACTCTGATGATTTAAATAAGATAATGGTTTTCTTTTAATAATGCATGCTGTGTTTTATGTTTAATGGGTTTAATTCTGAGGGCGTTACATGTGCTGGGGAGTTAAAACACTGTTTCTCATCTCGGGAAAACATGTTGGGTACCAACCAGGTCTTGGCCGAGGTCCCACACCTCTTGGCCGAGGTATGGTCTCCTAGGCCTAGGTGCGCATGTAAGGTAGGCCAAGGTGAGATACGATGCTTGGCCTAGGTGTGAGATCTAGGAAAGAGTGGGTCTCGGTGACTACACTTAGGGAAATGAAGTTTGGGAAATTTGGGTTTCCTCTTGAAGAACATGAAGAACATGAATGCTAAAATCATAACTTGTTATTACAAAATCTGAGATTTCATGGCATGAGTTCAAAAACATAGACTCGGGTACCCGTAGTTGAAAATCTTCTTGAAAACAAACACAAAACATGGAACTTGTTATAAACTTTCGGATCAAAATAAGGTTTTTCTTCAAGAACACATGAACATCATTTTCTCTTTCTAAAACCAACTTCAAATCAATGCATGGCTCATGAATCATGCTAGATCATGCAATGTGATCAAATAAACATAAAGAACAACAAGAGTAAATCAAGAATCTAACCTCAAAACACAGATCAAACGGTTCAAACTCTAAGGATCAAGCTTGGAAATCTACTTCTCCCTCAAGAACTCCTTCCTCTTCCTAGAGTTTCTCTCTCTTCAAAGGCAAAGATATGACAAATGATGTGGGTTTCTCACTGCTAGCTGGCTTAACCCTCTACTGGGACACGTGGCAACGTCTGGTTGGATCTCCTCAAAAAGGTGCCAGAATGACAAGACATGAGTATGACAAAGTGTGTATAACAAGTAAGGTGGCATGGGCACTCTGATAAGGCAATGATCTCGGATTAGGACATAGGCTTCGGCAAGTAAGGTCTCACTGATCTCGGCTAGGAAGGATAACACTTGGCCTAGCTATGCCACACCTCGGCCTAGGTCATACCTGTCTAGGAACAAGATTGCTAGGTGCAAGGATCAAAGATGTTGGTTGCCTAGATGATAACATCTCGGCCTAGGTGATGCACACCTCGGCCTAGATGATGACATCTCGGCCAATATGCCAGGGTGAAAGTGGAGGTCAACCAAGGTGGTTCCAAGATGGTCCTAGGTATAAGAGGTTCATGGGTGTGACTTAGGCTACGCACACTAAGCAAGGAACAAAGCATACAAGCAATACTCAGGAAAATCACATAAGCACAAAACAAGACAGGGACCTTTACTTTAGGCAAAACAAGTCAAAATCTACAAATGCAAGCTTAATAAAACCACATCATGCAGATACACATGAACATGGCTAAGACGAGGATGGGGATCATTACAGGTATTTTTGGAACAAATATTATAGTTAAAAAAAAGAAAAGAATTAAAAAAACTTTTGGCCTCTAAAATTTTCCCTCAGTGTCATTATTTTAGTTTCATATTTATCAATTTAGTCCCCAATATAATACTGTGTGTTAAATGGTTACTATATCTGGCATTCGTGATGCTTTTGTTGGACTCAATGGGGTGATCTTTTTGAGTTGTGACATATAGTTGTTTTTTCATGAGAAGAATCATAGAAAAAGAACGAAATCTTTATTGATAATGATGGATATTGGGCTGGGTATTGGACTGCGATATTGGGCTGGGTATTGGACTCGGATTTGGGCGCCCATGTGGCATGACCCATGGCCCATTCAAATTACTCATGTAATTTGAATTTCTATTTATCTTGTTCGGATAACCCACTATCTCCATTTAGAAAGAAGATGAAATGCAGAGTTTCTGCACTTTCACTCTCATTAGAGAAAGAGTGTCACGACCCAATCCCACCCCTATAGGTTTAGCATCATAACCGGCCAGTAATCCTTACATTACCATGGGCCTCTGAATAGAATACGCATAATCAAAAGGCTGTAGAAGCAAATATACAAAATACAACGTCCATCGAGTTTTGTAGACAGACATGGGACAAAATAATGTCAAACTTTATAAGCATACATATGACGTCACATAGATACAGTAATTATATGTCACCCCATTTACAGATAACCAAAAACAAACTGTTTATTAAACAAGAGAAAACAAAGTATTTTAAAAAGTCATGGCCACACGACTCTCCTCGGAAGGCGCAGAGGGTGGCTGACAAAATAGAATCCTAGGCCATCAACTCTGGCCCTGATCACGTGCTAGGTCACCTATACACATAATATAAATAGTGAGCGGAAGCCCGGTAAATAATAGTAAAGTAAGGAGTTTTAATGAATGAAGTCCACACTAGATTCATAAATCATAATTCAGATTCATAAACAGATTCATGTTCTTATTCAAATCATATACAGAAATCAGAGTTTGTGCTTAATCATACGTGGTACATCCATTAGCGCTATTAGAACAGAGACAGAATAGATGGAGAATATATGGTGGTTATAAGTAACCAGTTCCATAAAGGAACCTCCGGATCTGGGTAACAGATGATAGATGTGTGTAGACACCCCATTTTTGACCGACCTTAAGGCTCAGATGTCGCTGATTGAGCACTCGGTGATGATGTATATTGTGCTCATTTTGAGGTCACAGAGTCTCGGCTGAGAGCTTGGCCTCCGAACTTCGGGACTCTTTTGTGCTTTGCCTCGGTTTGCGAACCAAGTCCTGTTTTCTCTGTTTTCTCTTCCTGAAGGGAGGGAGAGGTCTCGAAGACCATCTCTCAGTGGCCGTAGGCTATGTTTCGTGGTCGTAGGCCACTATTCTCGTTTGGAGACCAGTTTTCGATTTTCGGAGCCATCGGCCGTGCGCCTCGATTCGGGACCGCTTAACTTTCTCCGTTTGCTCCGGTTTTTGGCACACACCTTGTTCCCTCTCCCTAGAGGGACACTGTGGCCTGGGAGACCACCTTTGTGGTCATATGCCACCTTCGGTGCTTAATAGTCAGTTTTAGGGGCCTCCGGCCGCGCGTTTTGACCACCGAACCCTCGTTTTGCATCGGTGTGGGTTCATTTTTGACATGGACCCTAGTTTCATTGTTAAGAAGGTGGTACGGAGGCGGGAGACCAGAAATTCTCTTGGAGACCACCTCTTCTCCCGCCGGCTGATTTTTTTGTCAGGAAGCTGGTTTCCCTCACTTTTGGGCCACATTTTCTGGTCTCCCATACCACCACTGAGTTGCTTTCACCTTGGAGACCACCCTAGGAGCAGGCCGACCACTTGAACCTTTTGACCCTGGTCAGCTGACCAGGGGGAGTGGCCGACCGACCACCTGAACTGGTCAGCCAGCTTCCTGCTTTTTTTGTCTCACTGAGTGTGTTCCAACTGTGCCAACTGGGAGCCATTTGCTGCATCCTCCATACACGTGTATGGAGAATGTTTATTCTTGGTTTTTAGCTTCCAAGAGAAGCTTTAGCCCCTCTTCTCTATAAAGAAAGAGGTCCTCTTTCATTGCAAGGGTTCTGAAATTAGTCTAAGGCATACACATATCTCTCTTTGTATCTCTACACTTAGGCTTAGAAAAGAGTGAGATTCTTGGCCCTTTGTACACTAGCTCATGGCCTAACCCCTCCACCATTGGTCTAAGCTTCTTGGAGGCCATTTTCAGAGGCTTGAAGAGCTGGTTTTTGGGTCCAAAGGTTGCTATCCTTATTGAGCTTCAAGGGTAACACATTTCTTCCCCTTTAAGCACTATTTTGTTTCATCTCTTAGCTCTATTTGCAAGCATATTTAGGCTTTGTCATAAACTGAAAAAAGTTTTTTTTTGAGCTTCTAAACATATTTGTTTAAGACTATTTTTCTGTTGGGGGGTCATCTACCCCCTTGCATGCTTCATTTCCTGTTGTTTTAGGCCATGCATTAGGGCCTTTGTTGTGAGCTTTGTTGGCCCTTTTAACCACTAAAATCCAGTAGATTTTAGTGGTTATTATGTGTTTTTGAGCATCAAAATCAGAGAGGGGTGACCCTCTCACCCCTTTTTTTGTTTTCTAGCTTTCTTGGCCTTTCAAAGGAGCCTTTATTTTCATGTTTTCAAGCCATGTTTTAGGCCACTTTTTGTGAGTTTTGTGACCTGCATAGGCTCTGTCCAGAGCCCTTTTTGCCATGTTGAATGTCTATTGTGCATGTGTAGAGTAATCCTCTTCAAGGCCTTTCAAAGGGGCCTTTACTTGCATGCTTCCTAGGCTTATTTCAGGCCCTTTTAAGTGAGTTTTAGGTCCATAATAACCTATTTTCAGAGGTGGTTTTTCCATTTTGTATGTCCATCATGCATGTGTTGAATAACCCTCTTATTGGCCTTTCAAAGGAACATATCATTCTTGCATGCATTGGCCATGTTTCCATGGGTTTTTGGGCATTATTTGGCATGGAATACTTCTGCTTTTGGCTAGTTTGGTGAGCTCTCATGTGCTTCATATAGTTGTAGTGCAAATCATGGTTCACTAACTTGTATTGCATGATCTTTTGGCCCTCAATTCTAGCACTTTTTGGCCATGCCTTAGACTGATTTTGTACATATTTTGGACTGCCTTAGCTCTGTTTTCAGGTCTCATGGTCGAATGATGTTTGTTTTGCATGCTTGTAGTTCAATGTCCATGCTTAGTTTTAAGTTTCGAGGTCTATTACATGCATATACTGAGGTGTTTTCATGTTTTGGGGCCATTGCATATCATATTTTAGAGCTTACATGTATGCCATATTCCCATGATTTTCACTCTTTAAATGCGTTTGAGAGTTGGGCTTGTATGCCTTGTTTTCAGACCATTGAATAAGCTTCATTTCTTTGCATATTGAGCCATCATTTTAGGTCATTTTCCCACTGTCTTGGACCTGCCTAGGATCTGTTTGGGGCTGGTCTTGCCATTTGTGCATCACTTTGTGTACCTCTAGTGTAATCCGCTTCACTAGTTTCGATAATTGTGCCATCTAGTATGCATTGTGTGAAGTGTTTGCATGATTTGGGACCATTGTGCATCTTGTTTCAGAGCTGGAGAATGTGTGTTTCCATGCCATATTTAATCCTTTTCCTTGCTTAGTTAGAGTTGCATGTTGTGCCTTAGGATCGGTCCTTTGTATTCGTGGATGTTTGCATATATTTTGGTTGTCGCATTTTCATGTATGGCCAAAATTTGAGTGGGGTTGAGGTCCATTCACTTTAGTTTAAGTCCATATTGCATTGCGCATGCCATATAGTTCGTGCGCATTGAGTATGCCATTCTCAGTTCATAGCATTGCATATGCTAGTTGAATGTTTGCATATCATCCCTCGCATGCCAGCATGATTAGGTTGCATTGCATTTAGGGTTACATGTTAGTCACATTGTGTATGCCATCTCATTGCATTGTGTTTGGAGTAGGGTTAGTCTAAACACGGGAGTGTTTGGAGTAGGGTTAGTCTAAACACAGGAAACGAGGGACGTTTCGTACTCCAAGTGACGAAACGTGTCTCAATTCCCAGTCGCCGACACTCCGGATTACCCATGATGGAGTTTAGGCCTTGTTGTGTTTATGTGTGCATTCATTTCACATTGAGTCGTGCAATTCGATTCATCGGCCATCATGCATCGAGATGCGTGATTGGTGACACAAGGATCGAGGACTACACTCCTTAGAGCTTGTGCAATGATGGGGAGAGTGGTTATGCACACATGTGTTGAAAATACTTTGCCATGCCCTTTTCTTGCTCTCTGTTGCAGCAAATCGGAATCCAGCAGCAAAAACTAGTCAGCAGCCTTCGGAAGTTTAGTACAGTGTTCTAGGACCAATTGCAAAACAGAGGCAAATCGAGGCATCGCAAGGAATTTCCCGACAAAGCGACCTGAGCACGCATGCATCTTTCATCATTCGGAACAAGAGCTGAGGCAGTCCATTTTATAGCTTGCATGCTAGTTTATTCGCTTTCCTAGTTAATTTGTTAATTAATTAGGATTTGTAATATTTAATTAGCTAGAGTAGTTAATTATTTATTCGGACTGTATTATTTATTCGGACCCTCCGAGCGAGGGCAATTGTGTAATAAGTGTGCGTGTGTGTGATGTATGTCTTCCAACCCCACGTCTTTCTCCCTTTTATTTACCAGCTTATGATGGTTGGTTTAGGGCATGTTTCAATTAGCATCTATATGTTCGCATGTTTGCATTCATTCATCCGTATTGCACGCACCGGGCTCGGCGCATCATACTAACTGCATTGTATTTCAATTCCAAGTTGAATACATGTTTCTTGTTGCATTTCATATGCCATGTTTAGAATAGCCAAGCCTATCTTAGTTGCATTTTGCATGTGTTGCATTAGCCATCTTAACATGAACTAGGATCATGCATTGATTACTAACTAGTTTCTGTTTTGGCTTAGAGTAATCAGTAAGTATTTATGCTTTAGCATCCTTGCATGGGTGTAAGTGACTGCCATGATAGCATGCTTGCCATGAAGCTATGTGCTTATGTGATATAACTACCTGAATGTCTGTGGGTGAAGGTTGGGTTATTTGGATTGGAACAATTCATCGATTGCGAGTTTTAAGCCCACTTGAGAGTGGCAAAATCATGTTTTCTAAGCCCACTTGAGGGTGGCAAATCCACATTTTAGCCTACTTGCGAGTAGCAAACCGCTTTCAAAAAACAAACATGAAATGTTTTGTTCCAACTCAGGCGATCCAGTCTATACTTGTATGCTGCACGTATCACATAGTAATTCTAGGCAAATAAACTGAAATAAGAGCACATAATGTTTTCAAAACTTGATATCATGGTTAGTAGAGGCCGATCTTTGATCAGGTGAGTGGGGGTGCTTATGAAGTAACCTTCCCCAATCGTACCCAAGTTCCCGAACCGAGGCAACTTTGGTGATGACGGACACGTGGCCTTAGGCACGAGTCAGGGTTTCCTAAATTCCTCCAAAATAAATATTTAGGTGGCGACTCTGTATCTAGCAAAGTAGCCCATGTTTGGCACTTCTTTCAAAAAATCTGTTTTCAAAAACGATTTGCCGGATTTGGACTCTTTGATGATTCATTGGTCTTGCATTGCACTATGCGAGATTAGATACAGGACCGTGACATTGAGTCCTGAACTGTAGTGAGCCCAACGAACAAAACGGGATTCCCTCCCGGGACGTTCGGGGACGTCTACAATATGCTGAGCTCCATGATGGAGCCTCCGGTACGGGTAACAAATTGCAGACATATTAAGTTCCATAATGGAACCTCCGATACCGGGTAACAACTAACAAATATCACATGATGCTAAGGATGCCACGAATACATTATCAAAAATTGGACAATAATTCATTGTATAGAACATATCAATTAAAAAAAACGAATCGTAATTCATCATACAGAAAATAAAAAAAGTTGAACATAGCTTTACTAAGTTATTACTCACAGATGGTGTAACAACGCCCGCGAGGGACCTCGCTACAGTTCGGACTCGATTTTTGTTGCGGTTCCAAATCTTGAACCAAAGAGTCCAAATCCGGCAAATCGTTTTGAAGAAAAACAGATTTTTTGAAAGAAGTGCCAAACATGGACTGCTTTGCCAGATAACAGAGTCGCCACCTAAATATTTTAAAATGGGAAATTTAGGAAACCCTGACTCGGTGCCGAAAGGCCACGTGTCCGTCATCACCAAAGTTGGTTCGGGAACTTGGGTACGATTAGGGAAGGTCACATCGTGAGCACCCCCTCTCGCCCGGTCGAAGACCGGCCTCTACTAACCATGATATCTGTTTTTGAAAACTTTGTGAGTTCTTATTCCGGTTTTTAGCCTAGATTACTATGTGATGCTCGCAGCAAATAAGTATAGACTGGGCCGTCTGAATTGGAACTGAACATCTCATGTTTGTTTGTGAAAGATGGTTTGCTACCCGCAGGTAGGCTTAAAATGCGGATTTGCCACTCTCGAGTGGGCTTAAGAAAACAATGATTTTGCCACTATCTAGTGGGCTTAAAACAAACAGTCAATGTATTGTCCCAATTCAGATAACTCAACCTCCACCCACAGGCATTCGAGGCAGTTATATCATATAAGCATTTAGCCTCATGGTAAGCATGCTATTCATGGCAACACTCACACGCATGCAAGTATGCTAAAGCATAACAACTTACTGAGTACTCCAAGCCAAAACAGGAAAATGATTAGAAATCATGCATGATCCTAAATGTGCTGAAATGCCTAATGCAACACATGCAGAATGCAAATATAGCAGGCTCGGCTATTCTAAACATGGTATATGAAATGCTACAGCTAACATGTATTCAATTTGGAATTGAAATACAAATGCAGTTTGTATGATGCGCCGAGCCCGGTGCGTGCAAAACAGATGAATGATGCAAACATGCTGTCATGCTGTATGCTAATTGAAATATGCCCTATATCTAACCATTGTAAGCGGATAAATAAAAGGGAGAAAGAAATGGGGGTTGGAAGACATACATCACACTCACACACCCTTATTACAACATTGCCCTCGCACAGAGGGTCCGAATAAATAATACAGTCCGAAATAAAAGAATATTACAGTCCGAAATATACAGTTTCCTAATTAATTAACAAATTAAACTACGCAAGTTGTAAACTGGCATGCAAGCCAGGGGGCAGCCTTGCTTCTGATGAACAGTGCCTGTTGGGCTGCCTCGGGCGGAAATCCACTGGGATGCCCCAATTAGCCTCTGTTTGCAGTATTTCTCGAAATGCGCGCCGGACTCCGGAAAGTTGTTGATCCTTAATTTTGCTGCAACAGAGAGCAGAAAAATGGCATAGCAATATATTTCACGAATGTATGCATGCCTCGGTCCTCGTGCCACCAATCACGCATACCGATGCATGATGGTCGAGGAGTCGAATTGCACAACTCAATATAGGATGAATGTAGATGAATGCTACAACAAAAAACCTAACTCCATCATGGGTAATCCGGAGTGTCGGTAACTGGGGAATTGAGACACACTCAGTCACTCGGAGTACGGAATGTACCTCGTTTCCCGTGCGATATGCATGATATGCATGAAATGCAACTAATATACAACCTAGCATGCTCAATGCTATGAAAATGAGATGAAAATGAGACGCCTCGAAAAGCGTGCACTCGGGCACGCAAATCGAGGCGATGATATGAAATGCAAATCGGGTAAAACCGAAGTGCCTCGAAATACGTGCACACGGGCACGCAAACCGAGGCGATGATATGAAGTGTAAATCGGATAAAACCGAAGTGCCTCGAAATGCGTGCACACGGGCACGCAAACCGAGGCGATGATATGAAGTGCAAATCGGATAAAACCGAAGTGCCTCGAAATGTGTGCACACGGGCACGCAAACCGAGGCGATGATGAAATGGAATGAAATGGCATACGGCATGCCACGATGGGCTTACACCAACATGGGAGAGCCTCAGCTCACTCACATAGGAGGCCGTCGGATAAATACAAAGCTGCCTCAAAACGCGTGCCCGCGGACACGCAAATCGAGGAATGCATGAAATGGCATACGAAATGCAGATTGGGCTTATGCCAACATGAGAGGACCTCAGCCGCACTCATATAGGCTGCCGTCGGATAAAAATGAAGTGCCTCGAAATGCGTGCACACGGGCACGCAAACCGAGGCAGTGGCATACAAGCATGAAAATGCAAATTGGGCTTACGCCAACATGAGAGGGCCTCAACCACACTCACATAGGCTGCCTTCAGATAAAAATGAAGTGCCTCGAAATGCGTGCACACGGGCACGCAAACCGAGGCAATGGCATACAAGCATGAAAATGCAAATTGGGCTTACGCCAACATGAGAAGGCCTCAACCACACTCACATAGGCTGCCGTCGGATAAAAATGAAGTGCCTCGAAATGCGTGCACACGGGCACGCAAACCGAGGCGAGGCGAGGCTCTAAAGCACCAAAATGACATGCGAATGAGATGTAGCAAATGGCATAAGGAAGATGCAAAATTCAGCAACTAAGATAATGCAAAAACAGCCCCCAAATTATGATAAAATTGCAACCGATGCCCAAAATGCGATGAAATGCACCCGAAATGGCCTACAGCCCTATTAAACATACAGAATATGGACATGGAATGAAAAACAGTGGCAAGGCAGCCCCTAAACTAGCATTTTATTAGCACAAAGCAAGGCCAAATAATGCTCACAAGTATGGAAACAAAAGCTTGCAAAAATACGGTAAAAGAGGGGAATTACAAAGCAAGTGATATGTACAATGCTCAAACCCAAAAAATCAGTTCTACAACATTGAAGATGGAACAAAAATATGCACAAATGCAAGAGATGACAACCTCTAAATCAGTATGTATATATGCTAAACATAGCATGCAAAAAGGGGCTATAAAGAGAGGTATCATGAGCAATGACCAAACCACTTAAGACCCTTGACAAAAAGTGTAGAATAGACCAAAACAAGACACTCTCTAAGCCTGATGGAGGCTCAAAACAGTAGCTAAACAAGTCTAACAAAGCATGCAAATTTACGGTAAAATGAAAGAATTTCAAAGGAAGTACCAAAAATATACACCAAATGTCTTAAGACCCTAAACAAAACATGACAAGGAGACAAAAATAAGACTTTATCTAGGCCTGATGAAGGCCAAAATCCGGAGCCAAATGAGTCTAGCAAAGCATGCAAATTAATGGCCTAAGGAGGGATATTGAAAGAGGTCTATCATGGAGACACCAAATGAAGTTGAGCCCTTCTACAATGTTGTAGAGGGGCTCAAAATGAGCACAAAATCAGTAGGTGTCAAAGCCAAAAACTAAAAGGAAATAAAGTAAATATTTGACTCAAGATTATGCAAGAAAAAGGGATTTGAGTGCTTACCCTTGAAGACAATTCTTTTGCTGCCTTGTAGCCTCAATTTGATGATCCTTAGGCCTTGAAGAAGCTCCCTTTGTTTCTGAAATGGAGATGGTGGAGGTAGAGCTTGGGGTTGATGAAGGAATGGAAGCAAACTTGGATGTTTGAAGCTTGGAAAATGGAGAGGGAGAGGAGCCGTGTATATGGAGCTCCCAAAGGGTTTCTCTAACCTCCTCACCAGCTGGAAGCTGCTGGTTTTTATGGCCAAAAGGGTGGAAATATCTTTCTCCAAATATCTAGATATTTTGAGGGCAAAATATCTAGATATTTTGAGGGCAAAAAAAAAAAGATTTTGTTCGGCCACGAAGTGGGCATCTGAGACCGCAGTGTTCCTCGGAATGATGAAACAGAGGTACCTGCCAAAATTGAACAAAAACTAATGCAAAACGAAAGCTCGGGGACCAAAACCGCGCGGGGTCCCGAAAATGGGCTGCCGGGCACCGGAAGTGGTGTTCGGCTGCGAAGTGGGTCTCGGAGACCCCAGTGTCCCTCAGAAGGACCAAACAGAGGTGTCTGCCAAAAATGAACAGACATCGATGCAAAACGAATGCTCGGGGCCAAAACCGCGTGGTTCGGGATCCCGAAAATGGGCTGCCGGGCACCGGAAGTGGTGTTCGGCTGCGAAGTGGGTATCAGAGACCCCAGTGTCCCTCGGAAGGACCAAACAGAGGTGTCTGCCAAAAATGAACAGACATCGATGCAAAATGAATGCTCGGGGCCAAAACCGCGTGGTTCGGGATCCCGAAAATGGGCTGCCGGGCACCGGAAGTGGTGTTCGGCTGCGAAGTGGGTTCTCAGAGACCCCAGTGTCCCTCGGAAGGACCAAACAGAGGTGTCTGCCAAAAACCGGAGAAATCGGAGATGGTTGGGCGGTCCCGAGCCGAGGCACACGGCCTGACGGCTCCGAAAACCGGGAACCGGGCTCCGAAATGGGCAAAATGGCCTACGGCCACAAAAAGTAGCTCACGGCCACTGGGAGATAGTCTACGGGACCACTCCCTTCCCTCAGGAAAGAAAACAGAGAAAACCGAGCTTGGTTCGCAAACCGAGACAAGGTAGAGAAGAAAGTTCGGAAGTCCGGAGGCAGGGCGCACGGCCGCAACTCTGAGACTTCTGAACGAGCACAGCATGCAACATCACCGAGTGCTCAATCGGTGACGTCTGAGTCTTAAGGTCGGTCAAAAATGGGGTGCCTACAGTTGCCCCTCTTTGACAGAACTCGGAAGTCATGAGAATGACGAGAGTGAATGTCAAAGCCCAGAGACGACCCATTTTTGACAAGGCCGAAGACTTAGACAATCATACAAGATAAAAAAAGATATGTGCCCGCAGGCGTGCCCTCAGGCAAGGGGGCAAAATGCAAATGATATGCAAGAAGCCAGATGATCATGCAAGTGCAGCAAGCTGTAATGAAGCAAGTATTCGCAAATAGATGCAACAGTTATAAGCAAGAATGCAAAGCAACATGATGCCAAATGTAACTCGATGTTCATGCAAATGCAGCAGGCTGTAATGAAGCAAGTATTCGCAAATAGATGCAACAGTTATAAGCAAGAATGCAAAGCAACAGGATGCCAAATGTAACTCGATGTTCGTGCAAATGCAGCAGGCTGTAATGAAGCAAGTATTCGCAAATAGATGCAACAGTTATAAGCAAGAATGCAAAGCAACAACTATATTTCATGCAGTTAGGAATGCGGAGAATTATTCAATTCTCGTCGCGTCTCACACGGAGAAGATACGATACCTGTGCGATTCGTCCGGTCGAATGATACAGTGCACAAAATAGTGCGATACGCTAAACAGCGCGATTGATTTGAAATGCACAAGACAGTGCGATACGCAAAACAGCGCGATTGATTATCTGCACAAAACAGTGCGATGCGCAAAACAGTGTGATCGATTTGAAATGCACAAGACAGTGCGATACGCAAAACAGCGCGATCGATTTGAAATGCACAAGACAGTGCGATGCGTAAAACAGCGCGATTGATAAACTGCACAAAACAGTGCGATGCGCAAAATAGCGCGAATGATTTGAAATGCACAAGACAGTGCGATTGAGGTGCGCAAAATAGCGCGATTGATTAACTGCACAAAACAGTGCGATGCGTAAAACAGCGTGATCGATTTGAAATGCACAAGACAGTGCGATACGCAAAACAGCGCGATCGATTTGAAATGCACAAGACAGTGCGATGCGCAAAACAGCGCGATTGATAAACTGCACAAAACAGTGCGATGCGCAAAATAGCGCGAATGATTTGAAATGCATAAGACAGTGCGATTGAGGTGCGCAAAATAGCGCGACTGATTAACTGCACAAAACAGTGCGATGCGCAAAACAGCGTGATCGATTTGAAATGCACAAGACAGTGCGATACGCAAAACAGCGCGATCGATTTGAAATGCACAAGACAGTGCGATGCGCAAAACAGCGCGATTGATAAACTGCACAAAACAGTGCGATGCGCAAAATAGCGCGAATGATTTGAAATGCACAAGACAGTGCGATTGAGGTGCGCAAAATAGCGCGATTGATTAACTGCACAAAACAGTGCGATGCGCAAAACAGCGTGATCGATTTGAAATGCACAAGACAGTGCGATACGCAAAACAGCGCGATCGATTTGAAATGCACAAGACAGTGCGATGCGCAAAACAGCGTGATCGATTTGAAATGCACAAGACAGTGCGATGCGCAAAACAGCGCGATTGATAAACTGCACAAAACAGTGCGATACGCTAAACAGCGCGATTGATTTGTAATGCACTAACAAGTGCAGGTGAAGTGTGCATGACAATGCGAGTAATGAGCATGGTGTGATTGATACACAAAGTGAGCAGAGTATGATAGATATACTAAAGGTGAACACAAAATGTGATAGATGCACTAAGTGAACGAGTATGATGGATATACTAAAGGTGCGTGATGGATAGAAAATGAGAATGTGTGTGATAGATACACAAAAATGAATGAAGTGTGATTGATACACTAAAATGAGAGAAGTGTGATCGATACACTAAGTGAAATGGGAAAGAAACTTGATAGGTACAATGCAATACAATGCATGATGCTTACGGAAAGCAATAAATGGACAAAGCGGCGCTTTTAGAAAGTACCTCATGAGGTGAGTGGCGGTGAACCGCTCTTCTCCAACGGGGATCTCCCCTCGTGCTGTTCGAACACTTTACCTTGAACTCACAGTACAAAGGCTCTGGAATGCTGACAAGGGACAACATCTGGATGTGGGAGCCACGGCTGCTGCTTGTTTTCCTGATCATATTCACAACTTTCCCTATTCTCCAACGGGGTGACAGACTAGATTGGTTCAGTATCCAGAACTGAGGCGCATACACATGCTATCTCAATCTATGGGGCTGCCATACAGATTTCAAGCCGAGGACATGCCTCTGGGTATTTAAACCAGACTCTAGTCTCGGAAATCCCGAACCTTTGCGTTCTAGGCCACGGCCATTCGAACTCTAATTTCCACCGTCGCAGTTGGTCTCCTAGGAACTCATCGCAAACACGGCCAAGATGCCTCTGGTAGGGAATGGTACTCAGGGAGAGCACTTCTGATCGCCATTCTGGCTTGAAGTAGACTTGATTTTGAGCTTGAGGTAGAGGCACACTCATACTTCGGAACATTGGCAAGACCTGAAGAGGTACACACGGAGTATAGTCTCGGAACTTACTGAAGTTGGAACAAACTCAGATGCTCGACATTTTCCTCTTTTGCTTTTGCTTTACAGTCCGAAACTCATAGCTTCAGATAGGTCCTGGTTTCACTGTTCTCACATGACCTGGGTTGAACCCTGCAGTTTTATGAAAGAACAAATTCTGTTTTGCACAAATGTGGAGAACGGCACGGCACTCGGAGCACAAAATGATTTTATTTTTGAAAATGAGAAAAGGATCCTCAACCGGGTATTAAGCCTACAACTGACCACAGCCAAAACAACTCAACACAGAAAAACAAAAGGTAAACGACCTAAACACAACGAGACACGCTCGAAACGACTCAAAACAAGAATCAAGACAGACAAAACAAAAAACACAAGACTCAAGTGTGCACAGGGAGCCTGTTTCACCGGGTATTATTTCCCACCCTTTCTCATTTGTGATTCTCACATCACTCGGCCCTCAAGCTCTGTTTTTCTGAAAAAGCCATTTTCCTCACTTTTTCTCTCAGAGCACATCTCTCTATTCTTCAATCTCTCGTTTTTCAATCCCTCCCCTGGGTGGTTGGTAGATAAACAGCAAGTTGTGGGCTCGTGCCCCTAGCATTCTGCTAGATTCTTCTTCTTCTGCACGCAGCTAATAAGTTTCTCCCTCAGAGGGGCTGTGCTACAACTGGGTGTGTAGCAAATCCGTAGCTGACATCGATTGATGATGCTCTGCTTGGAGTTCGGACGTGATCAGATCTGTCCAGATGAGGGAGTGTAATGTCTGGCCCCATTCCAGTTCGTGCTTCGCACTTGGCTTGATACCTCATTGCTTGGAGGATGTGAGAGCTTTCTGCCCTTTTGCTGTTAGCTTCCGTTGTGCCCTCTTCCGGCAGGTAGAGCGCCCTTCTTGGTAAGTATGGTGCCCTTTCTGGCAAATGCATTGGCTACGGGGAAAAGACAGAACACCTGACTCAATTGTGCCCCTAGTTCATCATTTTGACCATTTTTTATTTTTGAGCTTTCTCCTAAAAAATTTTGACCAAAATGAGAGTTAGATTAACATGTTTGTTCGATTTTTGATTTGAAATCACGCAAGTCAGGCTATGAGCACTGAAAATTTTCTTTTTTGGGTCCAAGAAATGGTCCAGTTTTTGAAAAAAAAATGGAACAATTTTCGAGAAAATAGTCAACTTCAGTAAAAATTCTCAAAAACTATTTTTGCACACGGCCACTTGCTCAACGAGCATGACACTTACTCCTGAGATGCACAACCTCGGATCCAAAGAAAACTGCCCTGTGCTTGAAGAGAGCTGCATGGCAACGGAAAGTTGCCCCTTGTTTGAACGGCACTGCAGCGCATTGAATGGCAACGGAAAGTTGCCCCTTGTTTGAAAGGCACCACAGCGCATCGAATGGCAACGGAAAGTTGCCCCTTGTTTGAAAGGCACCGCAGCGCATTGTAGTCAGTCCTCAGAGCGACGATGGCAATCGAACTCTCGGATACAGAGGAGGCAAGGATAGTCAAAACCATTACATGGACACACTTAATTTGGAAGTGTTTATGGCTGGACTTCAGAATGAAGTTGCCTACGTATCCCAAAGATGGGAATCAAGCCTTACGTAGTTCGGGGTTAAGATACACTCGGGTATTAACCTCTCCTTTTTATGCTCTAACTTTTGCCAAGGCGCCCGTTGCGGGTTTTCGACCTTGCGAGCTTCTTTTTCTTTCCTTTTCAATTTTTTTATTTTTCTTCTTTTTTCTTTTTTTTTTTTTTTTTGTTCTTCTTTTTTTTTGTTTTTCTTTTTTTTGTTCTTTTCTTTGCTCTAACTTTTGCCTGGGTCGCCCTTCCGGGTTTTCGGCCCAGCGAGCCTCTCAAAGGGTAAAAGTGTAACAAGTCCATGCCAAATGGTTGTAGGGTTTTGAAGCCATCCGTATCCAGGAGAGTGGCTGTTGATTTGCAAGAGGACTCATCTTCGGCTGTTCGAGCACATCAGACATTTTTGCCCCTAGTTCGAGGGGTGCTTCTGATTTAGCCTTGTAAGCTTCTTTTGACGAGGTCTGATCTTCTTGATCTGACTTTGGTGCCTCTTGTTCGAGGGCTGCTTCAAATCTGGCCACACAGGCCTCACATCGTAGTTGACCGTTGAACCTTCTGAATTCAAGTTCAAGGTTTGGAAGCAAAGGGGCGGGTCGAGTCTCGAGGCTGAGAGCGATCCTAAGCTGCGCAATCTCAAGAGCGATTCCACGCATGTCTTCGCAGGACCGCGCAAAATGTTTTTTGAAAGTTTTTAAGAAAGCGACAAATCGCTCGCGCTGAAGACAGTGTAGGATCAATCCGGATCAAAGCCAGGGTCCTTCTCAGTACTCACGCTAACAAGCATGATTTCATTCATTAAGGGCTTAGCACGCCTTTCTTTCTCTCAGTTTGGTCAAAGTTTTGCAAATCCTGAAGAATTCCTTCCTCTTTGTTTTTCACCGCAGTGTTCAAAAAGTTTTGAAAAACTCATGTCATTACAATGACTTCAAGGCACAAGAGAGCAGGTGGAATGCACTGCCATTTCATTCAAATCTCGGTACAACTAACACACGACAGAAGCAGATGCGAGAGCATGGAAATTACTGTTGTTTCATTCAAAGTCTGGCACAACTGGCTCCCTAGCAGAAACAGACTCAAAACAAAGCAAAAGGACAAACAGAAAACAAAACAGTGATGTCCGAGGTAACACCCCCCACGGAATCATCTGACTCCTATACAACAGGACTGACTCGATACAACAAGACAGACCTGAAATAAAAAGACTGACTCAAAATAAGGAGACAGACTCGAAGCAACACAACAAAACTGACCCAATACCCAAGTCAGAAAGCAAAAACTGGTATTTGCACATTGCTCAGAACAGTGCGTGCCATTCCCACGTCTGGAGTTGATCGAGCACTGCCCGCAGGTGGTTCATCCCCCGTTCATATAACATTATCCCCCAAGTTCACTGACCCAGTGCCGATAGACTTTGCTGAGCTCGGCGGGAGGATGACCCCGTTGTCAAATAGATCCTATACTTCATGGCGAAGACGGAAGCAATTATTGGTAGCGTGGCCGGTTCGCTGATGGAAGGTACAGTAGTCGGCTGGGTTGTGTGAGAGAGGGAGGTTCTTTGGTAGCGGCTGTGGCTCCAGGGGCTTGAGATGGCCTTGTCCAACAAGGATTTGGAAAGCTTTTGATAAAGGCATGTGGAGGGCATGGAAGACCCTCTGACCTCGGGGTTGGTACTTCTGGGTTTGTGGATTTTTGCTGGACGCACCAACAGAGAGATTGGCAGGTGCTGGCCTGGCTTGCTGATCTCTTCTGAGTGGAGGGTTTGAGCTAACAGGATTGCCTCTGGTATATCGGCCCTTTTCCCGGTTTGCCCTTTGATTCAAACTACCCCCAACTTGAGTAGCGAAAGTGTCATCCACAGCTTTTGCAACAACTGTGAGGACTTCCTCTTTGTTCAGTCCCTCGGCTTTCAAAGCCTCAACAGCCAACAGAATATGCTCATGGGGATCTATGCCTGCCCCTACCTTGTTCTTTCCACTCGCTTCCACTTTGCCAAGGGATTGGCCTTCCTCAGATGTAGCCCGCCCCAAGCTTAGGGAGCCTTTTGACATGAAATTCCCAACATGTGGTGTGGTCGATGATGGAGCCAATGTCCCGGAGGCCAGATCGGTCACAGTTCTTTGAAGATCTTCGATCATTCTCTTTAGCTCAGAAGTAATGGGTTCACAGGTTTGGGATGAGTGGGGTTCAGATGCACCCATCATGCATAAGTCCATGCTTTCCAGGATAAACAACTCAGGCTTGGGTAGATGGGCCGGGGTGATGTATATGCTGGGGTCATAGGTGGACGGCAGTATATGGATGAGGTTGAGATGTGGGGGTGACAGGTTTGTGGTGGCCTGAGGTCCCTTTGGTGGAGCTATAATCTCTTCGTCAATAAGATCCTGAATCTTATGACGGAGGCGGATGCAACGGTTCGTATCATGACCGTGCTGTTGATGGTAGGTACAGTGTTTAGCTGGGTCATATCTGGATGGAAGAGGGCTTGAAAGGGGTTGGGGTTCTAGGAGTTCTAGGTGCCCTTTTTCCCGTAACATTTGCAAAGCTTGAGAAAGACTCATGTACAGAGGATGGAAATTTCGGGCTTGGTGCCGTGTTGAAATGGTTGGTCTTTGGCTAATGAGGGAAGTGGTGATAGGGTCTACTTCTGAGCATTCCACAGCTGTGCTACCATCAGTGGTAGCATTGGAATTGTGAACAACATCCTTCTTTGACGGCTCATTATCTTCCACAAAGATCCCTTGTCGGATGGCCTCCTTGATTTGAACCCCGATGTCACGGAGGTCCTTAAATTTGAATATCATATTCTGCAATGTTTCGGCTTGCCTAACCATGTCTTGTTGCAGCGAATCCACTGATTGCTGGAAATGGATCAGCAAATCCTCCAAATTTGCCGAGGGCTGCGCCATGATAGAGGTAAATGCTAGTGCTCCGATCGAGGTAATGTGACTGGTGACTGGCAGATCAGATGAACCGGTGAGCCCTAACTGGCCTTTCTTTGCCTTGCCTCAGCGGAAGAACACTGGTTTCCCTTGAATCAAATTTCTGACCTCACAAAGTCTATCAGCACTAGTTCAATGTACCTGGGGGATAGTGGAGCCTTCTGAAGCTATGGTTCCAGGACTACCTAGCAAAAGAGAAAACATGTAGCATCACAGCCTGATTTCACCAGAACAGATACGAACAAAGCTGAATGAGTGTTCTCTCTACTAAATTCTGCCCAAAATTCTGCCTGTAAACTGATACCCTCAGGTAAACTGAATCCCGAAATACTGAACTGGTGCCCGCAGGCCTGATGCCCAAACTCATAAACTGATACATGCATTCCCTGTAGAGACGCACTCTAACAAGCACATAACAGATAAGTGAGAGCCAAAACACCCCTATGTTGGGGTAGGATTTCCCTGTCCTATTTTGTCAGGAGCTAGGGTTTCACTACGCACGCAGCGGTTTCAAACAACCTATAAACGGGTAAGCAACCTGTCCTAGTTTGGAATGGTCACTATGGATCCGAATATGCACTAGGTCGAATGGTCAAAAAGGGTGCCCTGGTAAAACCAGGGTTTGTGTTCCCATACTGGCAGAGCCCGTAACCGATCAGCCTTATGGACATGCCTTGACAAGACAAGCCTCTGGCAAACCGCTCAGGAATAGCAGATGGCAAACACGGTGTCCTAGGCGCACCAATGCAAATGCAATGCAAAGAAACACACAAGTGTAGTCAAAACCAGATATCATGAGTTCGAGTCAAGTTCTCTAACTCCCCAGCAGAGTCGCCAGAAACTGTAACAACGCCCGCGAGGGACCTCGCTACAGTTCGGACTCGATTTTTGTTGCGGTTCCAAATCTTGAACCAAAGAGTCCAAATCCGGCAAATCGTTTTGAAGAAAAACAGATTTTTTGAAAAAAGTGCCAAACATGGACTGCTTTGCCAGATAACAGAGTCGCCACCTAAATATTTTAAAATGGGAAATTTAGGAAACCCTGACTCGGTGCCGAAAGGCCACGTGTCCGTCATCACCAAAGTTGGTTCGGGAACTTGGGTACGATTAGGGAAGGTCACATCGTGAGCACCCCCTCTCGCCCGGTCGAAGACCGGCCTCTACTAACCATGATATCTGTTTTTGAAAACTTTGTGAGTTCTTATTCCGGTTTTTAGCCTAGATTACTATGTGATGCTCGCAGCAAATAAGTATAGACTGGGCCGTCTGAATTGGAACTGAACATCTCATGTTTGTTTGTGAAAGATGGTTTGCTACCCGCAGGTAGGCTTAAAATGCGGATTTGCCACTCTCGAGTGGGCTTAAGAAAACAATGATTTTGCCACTATCTAGTGGGCTTAAAACAAACAGTCAATGTATTGTCCCAATTCAGATAACTCAACCTCCACCCACAGGCATTCGAGGCAGTTATATCATATAAGCATTTAGCCTCATGGTAAGCATGCTATTCATGGCAACACTCACACGCATGCAAGTATGCTAAAGCATAACAACTTACTGAGTACTCCAAGCCAAAACAGGAAAATGATTAGAAATCATGCATGATTCTAAATGTGCTGAAATGCCTAATACAACACATGCAGAATGCAAATATAGCAGGCTCGGCTATTCTAAACATGGTATATGAAATGCTACAGCTAACATGTATTCAATTTGGGATTGAAATACAAATGCAGTTTGTATGATGCGCCGAGCCCGGTGCGTGCAAAACAGATGAATGATGCAAACATGCTGTCATGCTGTATGCTAATTGAAATATGCCCTATATCTAACCATTGTAAGCGGATAAATAAAAGGGAGAAAGAAATGGGGGTTGGAAGACATACATCACACTCACACACCCTTATTACAACATTGCCCTCGCACAGAGGGTCCGAATAAATAATACAGTCCGAAATAAAAGAATATTACAGTCCGAAATATACAGTTTCCTAATTAATTAACAAATTAAACTACGCAAGTTGTAAACTGGCATGCAAGCCAGGGGGCTGCCTTGCTTCTGATGAACAGTGCCTGTTGGGCTGCCTCGGGCGGAAATCCACTGGGATGCCCCAATTAGCCTCTGTTTGCAGTATTTCTCGAAATGCGCGCCGGACTCCGGAAAGTTGTTGATCCTTAATTTTGCTGCAACAGAGAGCAGAAAAAGGGCATAGCAATGTATTTCACGAATGTATGCATGCCTCGGTCCTCGTGCCACCAATCACGCATACCGATGCATGATGGTCGAGGAGTCGAATTGCACAACTCAATATAGGATGAATGTAGATGAATGCTACAACAAAAAACCTAACTCCATCATGGGTAATCCGGAGTGTCGGTAACTGGGGAATTGAGACACACTCCGTCACTCGGAGTACGGAATGTACCTCGTTTCCCGTGCGATATGCATGATATGCATGAAATGCAACTAATATACAACCTAGCATGCTCAATGCTATGAAAATGAGATGAAAATGAGACGCCTCGAAAAGCGTGCACACGGGCACGCAAATCGAGGCGATGATATGAAATGCAAATCGGGTAAAACCGAAGTGTCTCGAAATGCGTGCACACGGGCACGCAAACCGAGGCGATGATATGAAGTGTAAATCGGATAAAACCGAAGTGCCTCGAAATGCGTGCACACGGGCACGCAAACCGAGGCGATGATATGAAGTACAAATCGGATAAAACCGAAGTGCCTCGAAATGTGTGCACACAGGCACGCAAACCGAGGCGATGATGAAATGGAATGAAATGGCATACGGCATGCCACGATGGGCTTACACCAACATGGGAGAGCCTCAGCTCACTCACATAGGAGGCCGTCGGATAAATACAAAGCTGCCTCAAAACGCGTGCCCGCGGACACGCAAATCGAGGAATGCATAAAATGGCATACGAAATGCAGATTGGGCTTATGCCAACATGAGAGGACCTCAGCCGCACTCATATAGGCTGCCATCGGATAAAAATGAAGTACCTCGAAATGCGTGCACACGGGCACGCAAACTGAGGCAATGGCATACAAGCATGAAAATGCAAATTGAGCTTACGCCAACATGAGAGGGCCTCAACCACACTCACATAGGCTGCCTTCAGATAAAAATGAAGTGCCTCGAAATGCGTGCACACGGGCACGCAAACCGAGGCAATGGCATACAAGCATGAAAATGCAAATTGGGCTTACGCGAACATGAGAAGGCCTCAACCACACTCACATAGGCTGCCGTCGGATAAAAATGAAGTGCCTCGAAATGCGTGCACACGGGCATGCAAACCGAGGCGAGGCTCTAAAGCACCAAAATGACATGCGAATGAGATGTAGCAAATGGCATAAGGAAGATGCAAAATTCAGCAACTAAGATAATGCAAAAACAGCCCCCAAATTATGATAAAATTGCAACCGATGCCCAAAATGCGATGAAATGCACCCGAAATGGCCTACAGCCCTATTAAACATACAGAATATGGACATGGAATGAAAAACAGTGGCAAGGCAGCCCCTAAACTAGCATTTTATTAGCACAAAGCAAGGCCAAATAATGCTCACAAGTATGGAAACAAAAGCTTGCAAAAATACGGTAAAAGAGGGGAATTACAAAGCAAGTGATATGTACAATGCTCAAACCCAAAAAATCAGTTCTACAACATTGAAGATGGAACAAAAATATGCACAAATGCAAGAGATGACAACCTCTAAATCAGTATGTATATATGCTAAACATAGCATGCAAAAAGGGGCTATAAAGAGAGGTATCATGAGCAATGACCAAACCACTTAAGACCCTTGACAAAAAGTGTAGAATAGACCAAAAAAAGACACTCTATAAGCCTTATGGAGGCTCAAAACAGTAGCTAAACAAGTCTAACAAAGCATGCAAATTTACGGTAAAATGAAAGAATTTCAAAGGAAGTACCAAAAATATACACCAAATGTCTTAAGACCCTAAACAAAACATGACAAGGAGACAAAAATAAGACTTTATCTAGGCCTGATGAAGGCCAAAATCCGGAGCCAAATGAGTCTAGCAAAGCATGCAAATTAATGGCCTAAGGAGGGATATTGAAAGAGGTCTATCATGGAGACACCAAATGAAGTTGAGCCCTTCTACAATGTTGTAGAGGGGCTCAAAATGAGCACAAAATCAGTAGGTGTCAAAGCCAAAAACTAAAAGGAAATAAAGTAAATATTTGACTCAAGATTATGCAAGAAAAAGGGATTTGAGTGCTTACCCTTGAAGACAATTCTTTTGCTGCCTTGTAGCCTCAATTTGATGATCCTTAGGCCTTGAAGAAGCTCCCTTTGTTGCTGAAATGGAGATGGTGGAGGTAGAGCTTGGGGTTGATGAAGGAATGGAAGCAAACTTGGATGTTTGAAGCTTGGAAAATGGAGAGGGAGAGGAGCCGTGTATATGGAGCTCCCAAAGGGTTTCTCTAACCTCCTCACCAGCTGGAAGCTGCTGGTTTTTATGGCCAAAAGGGTGGAAATATCTTTCTCCAAATATCTAGATATTTTGAGGGCAAAATATCTAGATATTTTGAGGGCAAAAAAAAAAAGATTTTGTTCGGCCACGAAGTGGGCATCTGAGACCGCAGTGTTCCTCGGAATGATGAAACAGAGGTACCTGCCAAAATTGAACAAAAACTAATGCAAAACGAAAGCTCGGGGACCAAAACCGCGCGGGGTCCCGAAAATGGGCTGCCGGGCACCGGAAGTGGTGTTCGGCTGCGAAGTGGGTCTCGGAGACCCCAGTGTCCCTCGGAAGGACCAAACAGAGGTGTCTGCCAAAAATGAACAGACATCGATGCAAAACGAATGCTCGGGGCCAAAACCGCGTGGTTCGGGATCCCGAAAATGGGCTGCCGGGCACCGGAAGTGGTGTTCGGCTGCGAAGTGGGTATCAGAGACCCCAGTGTCCCTCGGAAGGACCAAACAGAGGTGTCTGCCAAAAATGAACAGACATCGATGCAAAATGAATGCTCGGGGCCAAAACCGCGTGGTTCGGGATCCCGAAAATGGGCTGCCGGGCACCGGAAGTGGTGTTCGGCTGCGAAGTGGGTCTCAGAGACCCCAGTGTCCCTCGGAAGGACCAAACAGAGGTGTCTGCCAAAAACCGGAGAAATCGGAGATGGTTGGGCGGTCCCGAGCCGAGGCACACGGCCTGACGGCTCCGAAAACCGGGAACCGGGCTCCGAAATGGGCAAAATGGCCTACGGCCACAAAAAGTAGCTCACGGCCACTGGGAGATAGTCTACGGGACCACTCCCTTCCCTCAGGAAAGAAAATAGAGAAAACCGAGCTTGGTTCGCAAACCGAGACAAGGTAGAGAAGAAAGTTCGGAAGTCCGGAGGCAGGGCGCACGGCCGCAACTCTGAGACTTCTGAACGAGCACAGCATGCAACATCACCGAGTGTTCAATCGGTGACGTCTAAGTCTTAAGGTCGGTCAAAAATGGGGTGTCTACAGATGGCTTCAGGTGCAGACAGACAGAGTAAACCAGACTAATCAAACAGTTTACGACACGTGACCTACATCAACACATAACAAATACACATTTAAAACACACTTTGGAATATATTTAACTCATTGAGTTCCGTTCTTAGTGTTTTTCTACATTTCACCCTCATTACTATGTCTTAATCTTGGCTTAGGAATGCATAGGATGCAATGAGGATGCTAAAATGCATTGGAAAACACTTGGTCAAATTTCTGAAAACAGGGTCCCCGCTCGAGTAGACATGCAATGTGTGAGGGGACGCTCAAGCGCAACTTACCACGCTCAAGCGTTCTGCAAATTTCGAAAAAGTGCTGGTTATGTGATTTTCACGCTTGACGAACGCTCGCTGGTCGCTCGAGCATGAGACTCATGTTCTCGCTCGAGCGCAACTCTCGCCGTTTCAGCGATCTGCAAAAACATGAACTTCTGGGAGCTAGTATTTCACGCTCGAGTGAAGTTCTGGCTGCTCGAGCAGAGATGCAAAAACAAAGGTGGCCGCTCAAGCGCAGAATCTCACGCTCGAGTGGATAGCTAAATTTTGGAATTTCTAGATTGCTCTACTTTGCTCAAAACTCAAATCTAACCCATCAAAACACAACTCTTGGCCCCAAGACTTGAGAAAACAAGTTTAAACTTTGAAAACATTAAGACTTAAAGATCATTTCACAAAATCAAGGCCTAAGAGTAAGTCAATTGAGTAAAATCAAACTTGAGACTTATAAAACAACACATGGACTTACATGCAAGCACTTTCTTGACTTCAAAGCTTCCAAAACATGATCAATTGAGACAAATTGAGGGAAAGTATGATGAAGTTTCATAATTAAGTTGAGAACATGACATGCATGGAGAATTTACTTGAAATCAACTTTAGAATGCTATGAAACATGCATGCATGTATGGAATGACTTAGCTTTCTTCAATTCTAGCTCAATTTCCATATGAATTCGTCTATTTCACTTGTATTCATTTGCTAAATGACTCAATTCCAAAATTGCAAGGTTGAGCTCTTACCTAGGCTACCTAATTGAGCTTTAATTAGTCAAAATCTTGAGCGATTCACCAAATCTCCTAGCAATGGCCTTCTCTACCTCAAGTTAATCCCAAGTTCTTAGCCTCTCATCCTCTATCACGTTTTTCCCTTTTGGAGTCTCAAAGATGATAAGAAAAAGGAGGCTCAAGTGGTGTGAATGGGCCTTATAGAGGCTTAGAATAAGAAATTCTTTAATTAGACTTGATTGAGCATTAATTACTCTAATTTTAATCGTTCCGAATAAAATTTCAATTAAACCTACAATAAAATTTTAAAAATTCTAATTAACACATAATTCAAGTCAATTTCTGAATCGGATGCCGATAAGGCTCTCAATTCGCAAACCGAAATAAAAATATGAACAGATCTTTCCTACGTTAAACAGATATACACAAATAATACAACAGACATGTAATTAATGAAACAAGTATAGCAACTTTTCCGAACTTTTTCATAATATATGAATGAAAAATTAATATTTTTCCGAACTTTTTCCGCTCAACCTGAAATTTACAGATGTTGAAATATATTTCATGTAGAATATATCTGCCAAGTTTTATGAAAATCCAATGTTCGGATTTTGAGAAAAATAGAGATTCACATTTAATTTTTCGTAACTTTGGTTGCATGCTTGTTTTACATGCTTTATTTTTATGTTATGAAAATTATATATTTAGATTTCTTTTTTCGATACCTTCGAACTAGCATATTATGGGCCTAATTCCAACTTACAATTGATGGGAAAAAGCAAACTCTAATTTGGGTTCATTTTGAGTTTTTTGGTGGCTTAAGGAAGAAGATGAAGTGCAGAGTTTTTGCACTTCCACTCTCAATTGAGAAAGAGTGTGCTACACTCCATTATTTGTGTTTGTTAAATGATAGTTTTGAGTCCACTAGTATTTTTATTTTGGAAAATGGAGTCTGACAATACTAAAATTGGACCAGAAAACACCCCAAAAAGCGGCGCGTGATCCATGCTTGTAACCCTTGTTTTTGAACAGGTATAACAACTTTACTCCTCTAGTTTCACCCAATCTACTAACTCTTGTATTGATAATTACAATAATTATGTAGGTCGATTCTTTATTTAAAATTATTAAAGAAAATCAGGAGTTGACGTTTAATATTGTCATTGCAACCAGCTTGCTTTCGAACTTGGTTTAAAATTCCTTCTTCCATCCAATTTACACGGATACTAGGAGAATGTGCACCCTATAAAAAAAAATTATGGCATACTTCTGTTAACATAATCAATCATATAAAACTTCAACCAATAAGCACTTTATTAAAACTAAAAAATTAACATGATTTTGGTTGCTAAAGTATGCACTCGATGTCACTCTAATCCCTAAATGTGTATAAAAATACTCTCCATATCAAAAGCTATTCGAATTCATCATTATATTTAAGCGTATTTTTGGAACAAATATTACAGTTGAAGAAAAGAAAAGAATTAAAAAAACTTTTGGCCTCTAAAATTTTCCCTCAGTGTCATTATTCTAGTTTCATATTTATCAATTTAGTCCCCAATATAATACTATGTATTAAATGGTTATTATATTTGCATTTGTGATGCTTTTGTTAGACTCAATGGGGTGATCTTTTTGAGTTGTGACATATAGTTGTTTTTTCATGAGAAGAATCATAGAAAAATGACGAAATCTTTATTGATAATGTTGAAAATTGGGCCGGGTATTGGACCCGAATTTGGGCGCCCATGTGGCATGAGCCATGGCCCATTCAAATTAGTAATGTAATTTGAATTTCTATTTATCCTCTTCAGATAACCCACAATCTCCATCTAATCTCTCTTTTCCTATGAGGAGATAGGGATGTAAGATTATATATATCTGATCTGTTTAATAGATATTAGGTACGTTATGTTCATTTACCCATAACATTTTTTCCCATACTCTCTCTCTAACTCTCTCCCATCAGAGAACGATCCAACCTTTGCACTGTGAATAGAGTGGGTGATACTGATACTATGGTATCACTCCATTGCTGTTCTTAGCTCGTGATTAAAGAAGCACGTGATTTACCCACAAGGTTCTTCATTTCGGATTCTATCACACAAGGCGTGGCTTGGATCCTTTTACCCACTGTGTTATATATATCTTACATTGTTATCAGAGTTATAAATGGATACTTTCATGCTTGTTTTTTGTGTATTAAAATATGTATATAATTATATATATACACATGATATATGCATGAAAAATTAATATTTTTTCAAACTTTCTCCGATGAACCTATAATTTACATATGTTGTAATATATTTCATGTAGAATATCTGCCAAGTTTCATGAAAATCCAACGGTTGGATTTTTAGAAAAATGGAGATTAATATTTAATTTTTCGTAACTTTGACTGCATGCTGGTTTTACATGTTTTGTTTTGATGTTATGAAAATTATATATTTGGAATCCTTGTTTAGATACCTTCGAAATGGTATATTATGGGCTTGTTTCCGACTTACAGTTGATGAGAAAAAGTAAACCCTAATTTGGGTTCGTTTTGTGTTTTTTGATGGTTTAAGGAAGAAGATGAAGTGTAGAGTTTCTGCACTTCCACTCTCATTAGAGAGAGTGTGTGCTACACTCCATTATTTGTGTTTGTTAAAAGCCATTTTTGAGTCCTCCAATATTTTTATTTTGGAAAATTGAGTCCGATAGTATTAAAATTGGACTAGAAAACACCCCGGAAGGCGATATGTGATCCGCACGCACCAGATGACGCCTTCAGCAATGGGCCATGCGCTTCCACGTGCCAGGCGCGCTTCTCACGGGTGTCCATGCACCATTACGCGCGCTCCACGCGTCACCATCAGCCGCACACTCCAGGCGCACTTCCCATGCATTCGACTTGCGCCTTTCCCACCCTTGCGCTTAGCCACGCTACTTTGAGCCGCGCCCTGTGCGCTGTCACGCGCACACCGTGTGCTGCGCAAAGTCGAGCTGCGCCGTTTTTCTGCGCCAGCTTGGCTGGCTTGGCGGCTGGATGTTAAGCCGTTGTTTTTTTTCCCTTAAATCCTGAATCGCGTTAAATGGTCATAAATAATTTGTTATAGCTTTGTTTTGAGCGTGGTTGGTACTGTTGGACTCAAAATTAAATCTACTGGAAAATTTTCAAAATTTTATGAAAATAAAAAAATAATTTTTCTGAAATAATAATTCATTATTTCTGCTTTAAAATGCTTATGGTGTTCCATGACTAAGTTTCTGAGTCTAAAATTTTTATTGTAGACTAATATAATGGTTTATTATTTACTGGTATGATTTTTTCATTTTCCCAGATTCTAGAATATATATTTCTGATTTTATGTGTATTTATTAATTATTTAAAATTTCAGAAAATTTCAGAAAATTTCAGAAGTTATGTACTTTCTGTTATGGCATAATCTGAATATTAAACACAACACATTGTTGTTTTTTGCCTGGAATTTCTAATATGTTGTGATTAGAATAGCATGATTATTTTTTTTTTATTATTTAAATTCCATTATTAAATGTAACATAGCATGAGTTGATTGTGAATCTACATTAAGATGCTATTGTATGGAATTAGAATATTTTATCAAGTTTTAGACATGCCATAGTCAGTGGGAGGTTGTTCAATTGAGAGATATCTTTGTAGATTTACTCCTGAAAACTAATATTTTGCGCATGAATTTAATTAAATTTTGGATAATTGCCACCTATGGTGCAAGAGATGATTACGAGCATTGCGGATTTTTGATCTTGCGACTTGTGTAATATTGTCACTATTTAATTTAGATTTTTGCGGCAAAATTATATTATGCTAATCAAATTAATCCCAATGCGAATTTCTCTCTAAATTGACTTAGCTTATGGAAGTTAATTTGGTTGACCTAGACTTAGTAGAGATGTTCAAATGTGAACAATGCAATCATATTCTTTAGATGAGAAAAAAGTCTTGGAGACTTTAGGTCAGACCTTAATTGAGCTAAAGTAAGGAAACATGACTCAAAGTCGTCGTGTTTTTGTGGCCTTGTTTGGCACAATAAAAATTGATATGTGTGCTATGGTTAGCAGCATGCTACGTAGTTTTGATTGGCAAGTTTTGGAATTGTGAAATTAGTAAGCCCTCAATAGATCTGTATATGATCTTGACTATCGAGCTACGTGGATTGACTTTGTAATTTGACTTGTAATAATGTTGCATCATTGGATGAAGTAACATCCACGGTCACGTCATCCAAGAAATGCGAGCTTAAATGAATTAGTCATTAAGTGTAAGACGAGTAGCCAGTATGAGCAGTGTTTTGCTCTCTACCCAACTGTTGGGAGTGGATGGAGCAAAATTTCACGCACTATAATAGTGTGCATTAAAGTATCACTTGAAGTTAAAAGATTAGAGCTTAGTAGTAGCAAAAATCTATTAACACTAAGTGAAAAGATTAGTGCCAAGTGACCGCAAAATCTATTAACACTAAGTGAAAAGATTAGCACTAAGTGGCTGCAAAATCTATTAGCAATGCCAACTTATCTAAGTTTGGACACTTACTGTTTCCACACTTGAGTGTGGGACAAGAGGAGGTGCTTCTTTGTATGATTCCTTAGCTACGCTAATGCTTTTGAATAACGTTTACCACTAAGCGCAAACGTTGCAGCATAGTAATGAAAAGGTCAAGGCTGACAAGATTGTTATGACTCTAAGAATTTGACGCATGGCTCGTGAGAGCATTGTGTTGAATTAGACTTTTTAGCCTAATTCACGCTTAAGTTACTTCGGGAGTTGTCATTGATTGATAGCTTATTCTCTTCTTCTTGTCGATAGTAGAATTAATTACAAGTAACTATGAAGCAAGAAATAGAAATGGCAAAAGGAGTATCATCATCTTTCAACTAGATGCAGTAAAGTGTATGGAGAATAAAATTGACTTGAAGGTGCAGGGGATTAGTACTTACTAGTTAAATTTGCGACTTAGGCGCACTTGATATCCACATGACATCCTTTTATGATCTAGTGAACATGAATTAGTCGTGAGTCATTACCTAGTTGGGCCTAAACCTTTAAAACTTGTCTTCGAGAACTCACATATTAGGATGATTGGAATTAGTTTATGATATTGGTCATGAACCGGTGGCTTATTATACTTAATCACATTAATGAAAAGATGACATGGATGGTTTGAGTAGGCCCTCTCGGGCCCACTCACTTGTGACATCTTGCTCTCATGTGAATGTGTAACTTTGTTCGCAATGATTGCGCACAAATAAGTAGGAAAGCCGCAGAAGAGCATTTGTATTGGCGTATTTAGTCCACTATGATATTTGTAACTGGATATGTGTGAGGGTATGATAACTAGCCTCAATCTTGACACATTTATAGATTATGATATGCATCTGACTCAAGACTATTTGATCTCCCATAAGTCAAAAGTTTTGAGATGATTTTTGACATTGCACATATGAGGTCGAGATCAATCAGATAACAGCTTTCGTGCTTTTAGTTTTGACCAAGGTGGCGAGTATTTATTTGAGTTATTTTAGAAAGCTCTGTGAAGAGAAATGGATGCTTAGAAAATTGATTATTCCTAGTACTCATCAACACAATGGTGTAGTAGAGATAAGGAATTAAGTATTGTTAATATTAGGTGGATGATAGAGCAAAATGTTTCCCAATTGGGAATTGCACTTCAGTTTGTTGTTTATATCCCTAACTAAGTGCCCTATATATCAGATTTTACAATCCATTTGAGTAATTGGTTAGCGGAGAGCCATTTATGGGAGATCTGTAACCGTTAAGCAGCTTATCTTCATTTTACTTCTCATAAGGTTGCAAAGTTAAGACCTAGGGTTCTATGCCGCATTACTGTATGTTGTCTTGTAAACACTTAGGCTCATGTGGCGCATTATTGTATGCTGTCATGTAAACCTTCCAGGTCATGTGCATATAGGTAAATAGCTTTGTGGTAGTGTAACTAAGTCACATAAAGTTTTCTCAGTAAAGGTGACATGAATAGAGTTTTGGAACTCTATAAGATAGAGAATTCTAAGTATAGCGCTTTATGTAGCCTAGTTGAGAATGGAAAGAAATTTCCAATATCCTATGGACAGTTGGAGCGATGTGCCTACTAGTGGATTACTCCATTAGAAAAGAACACTCTACACTCTTTATTGCGTGGTAGCGAATGTGAAAATTTTCCACGTCATCACTAGGTGATTGAGAAGGAAACATTCATGATTGCTCCGCAAGATAATAAAAAGCCTAAGATAATGCCAAAGGCTTAGTCCCATGTTTTTAGAAAACAGATCAATGTTGCGTAGTTTAAGACAAAGTCTTTGAGAATTAACCATTTTTATAATTTGGTTGACTTTCTATTATGACGCGAAACTGTTCTAAAGTTATGCGCAATTTGGATAGTCATTGTTGAGGCATAAGGCTCACTAGATACCGAAAAGTCGCACCATTGAGAAAGGTGTAGACCATGAGAAGACTTCCTCCTGGGTAATGAGGTTATTTCAACTTAGGCTATGATTGACATAAGTTCGGAACATTGATTTGTGGATGTTGTGACCTAATTTCTCGTTGGAGAATTGGATAAGTAGATCCATAGGAATTTACCTTCTACTTTTATGGTGAAAAGTTAGGAGCACAAAAAGGTTGCTTGTTCCAAAAAAATCTTTTATAGCCTAAAACAGTTATCCAAATAGTGGTTCTTAGATTTCATCGAGCCATAATAGGCCAATGATGATAAATGAAGACCACTGAGGCATGATCAATGGTCCAAAAGAAGTTTTTCCTTACTTAGTCATTATGAGCCAGGAATTTATAAAGTTTTCGCCACCTAGGGTGGCAGTCCTCTATTTTAGATATGATAGACATGGGTGATGTAATTTATATGCTTGGATGTACGATCATTAGGAATTGTTTTGGGAGAATTCCCAGTTTGTCTTTGATGACTTACATAAGGAATATCCTAGAATGATTCTAGATGCAAAATTGCAAACCCATTGATTTACTTATCAGTAAAAGCCAGAGCCTTAGCTATTGAGTGAATCCTCAGACTGTCTTGGGAGAAACAAATGACCTATATTCCTTGATCTTTTTTGTTGTGGAAGCCTAAAGTACGCTACGTGGGCGTATTCGGCATGATGAGTGTTATCTTTGGTAAATGGTCAACTAAGTAGTTTATACATTGACCTTGCTCATTAGACTGTTGATAGAATACTTTACTAGCAGTGTATAAATTTGCCCTTTGTAAGATTCAATGCGCTAGTTAGGCGCATCTTGAATGAATGCAGATTGGTCACCAAAATATCTTTAGAGAAGTAATTGCGCAATTGGTAGTGATCTTGAACCATTTCATGTGAAGCGCACATGGTGGATTCCGTTGTATATGCTTATCACAAGAGAAGTTGATAAGGCTTATGCTTGGAATCTAGAATTGCGTAGACTGTGGTCATGTTTTTTTTTTTTTTTTTAAATCGATCACTTATTTGTTGTGAGATGATGGTATGTTAACACTATTATGATTTGTTCCATAATGATTAGCAGATGATGATGTCAGCAGGCAAGATTGGCTCACTCATACGAGCAATCACCCTTGGCGCTTGGAGCGAGCAAGTATGAGACTAGTGGTTTATTTTTATTTGGAGCCAAGAGAGGCTTAAATTATCCACTATGTATGTCACCTTGGTTACAACCAAGATGAGGTCATGTTAAGGACCAAACATGGATGTTAGTACCCACTTTCCATGTTGTGCCTGTTATAATTAGCCAGATACGAGATCTCATTTGGAGCCTAGAAGGCGATCAAATAGAGAATTCGGGTTAGGCGCTAGAAAGCGACTAGACTAAGATCTGTATGGTGTATCGAGTATGATGTCACTCTTTGGAAGAGTTACTCTACTGTAGCATGTATTCATACTACATGTGCTTGGTAACCGAGTAATGAAGTGAGAGAATGGATCTCTATTTCCTCATCGTGTGAGTCTTACATGTCATTATTGATATGACTTTCATTTATATACCCTTTTGTGACTTTTGACTATGTCATAAGGTAAAGGGTTGATGTTCTGCTACTTTGGTATGTTGCTTGCAGTCATATATGATTCGGCCTTAAGGGACATCACTGGGAAATCGGTCAATCCTAAACTAAATGGCATGAAGGCAAAGGGATGATCATCTAGTATTATACCATTATTGTATATTCACTGCCGGTAACTCACATCGCTCTGTATAAGAAGCGGATTGAGTGTGAATATATTGCAAGAATTGAGAGGGTCAAACATGCTCTTTTGAGGGATTAGAGATGTTTTTTAGACCAGTGTAATTAGATGGGTCTGGGGTATATGAGACACTATTTTTATTTTTGGGTTGATGTCTGTATGCTAGCTCATTTTTGAGTTCTAGTATAGAGTTCCCACATGTAGGTGTTTCTCAGCGGTTGCACAGTTCATTAGCTAGTATGAGATTGTTAAATATTTAGAGAGATTGATATAGAGATGTGGCAGTGTCATGCCAACTCATGTGCGAATAGGAGATGTTGGAAATTGGGCCCGGTATTGGACCCATATTTGGGCACCTATGTGACATGACCCATGGCCCATTCGAATTACTCATATAATTTGAATTTCTATTTATCCTGTTCGGATAACCTACTATCTCCATCCAATCTATCTTATCCTATTAGGAGATAGGGATGTGATATTATATATATTTGATCCATTTAATAGATATCAAATATGTTATATTGATTTACCCATAACATTTTTTCCCATACTTTCTCTCTAACTCTCTCCCATAAGAGAACGATCCAGCCTTTGCACTGTGAATAGAGTGGGTGATACTCATACTGTGGTAGCACTCCATTGCTAGGTGTTCTTAGTTCGTGATTAAAGAAGCACGTGATTTACCCACAAGGTTCTTCGTTTCGGATTCTATCACACAAGGTATGGCTTGAATCTTTTTACCCGCTGCGTTATATATATCTTACAGATAAGAATTAAGGTAAATTTTTACATAAAAACCAAATCAATAAAGATGAAACAGAGAGTACTATAAACATCAAAGCAAGAACCTTCTTATCCCAATTAGGTTAGCACAAAAAGGCAAGCCCAATCATTTGTAGCACAATCTGCTGGTATTGGTTAAAAAGAATTCAACTAACATGGAACTAAGAGCAGAAGGAAAATAAGAAGAAAGAAAAAAGGGGAAAGCTCTCAACCCACTAGGGTACAACTCTAAGCAAACCCAAAGTTCAACGACCACATCGAAACAGAGCCATCCAAGAATGAAACAAACCATCCAAGAGCATCGAAAGGTTAAAGGTCCAACCTAAGAGAACCGTTTGACCATTATTTTGTTGCAATCACCTTATGTTCGAAACATGTAGTAAATGTCTTGGAAGGATTTTTTGAGGCATTAATTTGGATATCTAATATTTGTATTTCATGGATACAACCTAAAATTTAGAAAGTGTTATGTGATTGAATTCATGTATGCTTGTATGTTTGGGCTATGAGTTGTGAGGCCAGGATAGTTCTATTGAACAGGCCGTTATGCTCAGCAAAGCAAAACAGACATGGCTTTTGTTGATGAAAACTAGTAATGAAAATAAGTTTCATCCTTATAGGTGAGGAATTGGCAAAATATAAAGGTAGCGTTTCGTTGTGTTTTCAAATTGTGATTCCAATCAAAAAAATTTAAAACTCATAATCAAACACACAATTCAGAATTTAATTAAAAATTATTTTTAAAACTCATAACCAAACAAATAACTTAAAATTCTTTTCAAAACTCAAAACCAAATTCTTTTCAAAACTCTATTTAAAAAAAACAAAAAAACAAATTCAAAAAAATATTTTATTATTATATTATTTAAAATCATGATTTGAGTGTGGAGTTGTGTTTTAAGTTATGAGTTTTGAGAATAGAAAATTTATTTAATTATGAGTTTTGAAATGTATTTTGAGTTTTGAGATTTATATTGAAATTCTTTGGATTTATTTTTTTTTTAAAATATTTAAAAAATTTCTTAATTTTTTTAGGATAAATATTTTATATTTTAAATATTTACTTATTTATTTATTTTAACGTGTACTATATTTCCTATATTTGTGTGTTGTATTTTATTTTAAATATTTTAAATATATATTTTAAATATTAAAATTTTATTTTTTATTTTAAATATTTTGTTATATTTTATAAATATATTTTTAAAAATTTTTATTTTTTTATTATGTATTTAGTTACGATTTGAGTGTGGAGTTTTATAAATAGTGTGGAGTTTCAAGTTATGTGTTTGGTTATGAGTTTTGAAAATAATTTTTGAATTAAATTTTGAGTTATGTATTTGGTTACGATTTGAGTGTAGAGTTGTGTTTTGAGTTTAAAATATTAAAATATTTACAAAATAAAATAAAAGATTTAAATTTTAAAAAATTTAATAACTATTATATATTTAAAAGAGAAAAATAAAATTTTCTTCAACATTTTTTTAATATTAAAAAAAAATAAATTTCAAAAATTTCAAAATACAGCTCAAAATTCAAAAACTCAAAACTCAAAATTAAATAAATTTTCTCTTTTCAAAACTCAACTCACAATTTCACACTTAAATCATAACCACACACTCAAATTATATAATTCTGAAACTAAAACAATGTTTTAATAATTTTTATTCATACAATATATATATATATATAATATTGGCTTTTCCTCGCGGGAGTTTTGTGAGACAATATTTAAGCGACAAAATTGGTGAAGAAAATATTTCTTGAGAAAATCTCTAGTGACTAAGCCAGCCTTTTGGATACAAATTTTTTGTCATAGTTTGAAGAAAAAATAAGTTCTTTCTAATTAAGTCAAACCTTTAACTTCGTATTTTTGGAAAGTGGATCCACTCTCACTTTTAAAGTTTGAGGAACATTTATTATCACTACCATCAACGACTGCCCTCAATTTTAACACCCATTACATCAATTTTAACACCCATTACATCCAATCATCACCTTAGTATGTTCTATCTAACATGGCACAACAACTACTATCACCACCAATATACAAGTAAGAAAATTTTAGCATTCAATTTTTAGCACTTGATTTTTAATTTTTCAACTTTCTCAAACATGTTAGTAACAAAATAAATAGAAAAAATTTGAAATATCTTTCTTTCTTTACTTTTAAAATGATATACTATGGAGTAATCTGAAGGAAAATGAAACATAATGAAGATCCAAATTTTAAAATTATAGTTTGCGAGAAAATTGACCAATATAGACCCGTGAAAGAGAGAATGCAAAAGAGATAGCCATGTATTAAAGAATGTCAAAGATGACAAGCAAAACTTGAAGAGTGGGCTTGGGAGCTTACCTGCAATGGGAGCTTCAAATTTTTTGTCTTTGCTTCCATTTTCTAGATCTACAACAAAATTATACCATTTTACTTGAAGAAAAACCATAATCTTGGAGCTTATTTTTCTATTTTAAAGATGATATAATTTACATTTAAAGTACAAATTGAAAATATTGAAGAGCTAGATTATAATGCTACATTGTCCACAGTACAAAAATACAAATATATATATTTGTTGTATATAATATGGAGGGAATACTTAGATTCTAGAAGATGTCATGAAGGATTTTTTATATATATATTTTTGTATTTTTAATCTGTAAAGAAAATTTTTAATAATTTTAAAACAGGTGATTTCATTGAAAAGTACACCAGAATCACAATTACAAGAAGAAGCTGCGGAAAAAGTGACGATATTTTTTAAATTTTGCACTAAAATAAGGGTACTTCCAAAAAATATTTTTCATTGTTTGGGTTTTGCCAATGATTGGCTTGAGCATGTACCAATCTGCTTATTCAAATTCAGAATTAAAATAAGAAGTTATAAGTTTTTTCATCAATCTAAAATTAATTTTTGAAAGTAACACTGAAATGTTGTTTACAAAAAAACTAAAAATTAAAGAGCTTATATCATGTTCAAAGGAAGGTATAGGTCAAAGGCATACATGAGTAATCATACAATGTTTTGCTATGTTTTCTTTACTTTAGAATTGCGAATGCACAGGAATTGACTCCTCGCAGATGCATGTAATGCACAATTACATATTGTATTAGTTGATAGATAGATGACTAGTTTTTGAAGTTCTAATATCTGTGTATTGGACATTGATCGATTTGTGATTGTATGATCAATATTGTTAAGTATCCTGAAATTATTAAAATCGATGGCCAAGTTTTACTTAAAGTATAGCACATAACAAGAATTTTGAAAGTGTACATCCTAAATCCAAAATTCTTAAAACTACTATTTTGTAATTAATAATTTTTCTTTTAAAAATGTTACATACAATCTTATATTTTACTTTATTTTCACACTCGTAAACGTAAGTGTGTGGATCGCATGTGCATTTATTAATGTGAGTCTTGTTACCTTGTGTTTTAGGACTGAAAAAATAAGATAAGAAAAAGATTAGCATTACTTTTTTTTCTCTAATAAAAATAAAAAATAAAAAAAATACCACATAAACATATCTAATCTCAAGAAATCAAAAATGCAAAATCAGCTAAACCCATCAATAGTATCCACAACAAAAACAAAAAATAGAAGTACGATCTACAAACAATACTAATACTGTGTTTGGTTAGGGGATTTAAGAAGGAATTTGAAAAAAGAAAGGGAAAATGTGTATGAAACTGTTGGAAATAAAATGGATCACAGAAAGGCTAGAGTGATTGAAAGAGGGAAGATGAATTCTTAACACTAAAATATTTTGATTCCACTTACTTAAAACACTTAGGTATATGAGTTTTATAGTCTCTAATGAACAAGCCAAGAGACCAATGCATCTTCTACATCTAATGTACCATACATGAATCTTTCTAGATACATTCATCCTAGGAATACATGAATCTCAAAAATACATGAACATTGACAATACATGAATAAAATATAAATAGATACTTCTAGAAAATGTGTAAATTAATTGAACTAAAATCATGTTTATTATTTCAACACCCCCCTTTAAACTTGACTTTTAGTAACTCCGTGCAAGGTCCAAACTTGGTGAAGTCTTCATACTTGAGCAGCTTTGTGAATATGATAGCAATTTGATCATGAGATTTCACTAACTTGAGTTGTACCTCCTTCTTCGCAATGCATTCTCTAACAAAATGATACCTCATATCAATATGTTTACTTCGATCATGAAACATTGGGTTCTTAGCCAAGGCAATTGTTGACTAGTTATCAACCAAGATCTCCGTCACTTCCTCCTGTGCAAATTGCAAATCCTTCATCAAATTCCTCAGCCAAATTGCATGACAAGTGCATGATGTAGCAGTAGCGTGCTTAGCTTCACAAGTAGAAAGTGCTACTATTGGTCGTTTCTTTGAACTCCAAGTAAAAGTTGTATTTCCCAAGAAAAACACAAAGCCAATAGTGCTTTTTCTATAATCCAAGTTTCCAGCCCAATCACTATCACAATAGCCAACAAGCTTGTATTCATTTGAGGATGAATAAGATAAGCCAAAATCAATTGTTCCTTTAGCATAACGAATAATTCTTTTTGCAGCCTTAAAGTGAGCCATTGTGGGTGCTTCCATAAAGTGACTTACCACCCCAACTCCAAAAAGAATACCCAGTCATACACAAGTCAAGTACCGTAAACTTCCAATTAGACTCTTGAAAAGAGTTGCATCAATCTTTTCTCCATTTTCATGCTTTGTTAGCTTGACTCCACATTCCACGAGGGTGTTAACAGGCTTGCAATCAATCATCTTGAATTTCTTGAGTATTTCTTTCACATATCCTTCTTGAGAAATAAATATGCCATTCTCCATCTGCTTGACTTCAATGCCAAAGTAGTACGCCATGAGTCCAATATCAATTATCTCAAATTCTCGAATCATTGCTTTCTTGAATTCCTCAAACATGCTTGGATTGTTTCTTATAAAAATAAGATCATCCACATACAAGCAAACAACTAAGACATCTCCATTTCCATGCACTTTAGAGTAAAGAGCATGCTCATATGGACATTTAGTAAAACCATCCAATATGAAATACATGTCAATTCGAGTATTCCATGCTCTTGGTGCTTGTTTCAACCCATATAATGACTTTTTAGCTTGAAAACCTTATCTTCCTGGCCTGCGATCATATATCCCATAGGTTGATTGATGTACAATTCTTTCTCAAGAAACCCATTCAAAAAAGTAGACTTGACATCCATTTGATAAATTTTCCAATTATTGTTGGCGGCAAGAGAAATCAACAACCTTACAATTTCTAAACGGGCAACAGGGGCAAATACTTCATCGTAGTTAATCCCGGCACGTTTACTATAACATTTTGCCACTAATCTTGCTTTGTATCTTTCTACCTCTTCCTTTTTTCATTCTTCTTTTCCTTGTATACCTACTTCATGCCAATGGCTTTTTGTCCTTTTAGAAGAGTAGTGAGCTCCCATGTGTTGTTCTTGTTAATGGTACTCATCTTCTTGTCTACGGCAATTCTCCACTTCTCATCTTGTCTAGCGTCTTCAAATTGCAAAGATTCACTATCAACAAAAAAACAAAACAAATCCATAGGTTCAGTTATCTCATAGAGTTCATCGAGGCTACGCATTCAGGCCTTCTCTCATTTGAGCTTCCTTCCGATGATGACAGTTCATGGTGATGAGGAGGAGATATTGGAGGTGTAATAGTCTCTTCTGGCACCTTAGAAAGTGATTGCTCTTCTTCAAAAATGGGAAAGAAATCATAACTTTCTTCTTCTTGAGTATTCTAATCCCATGTGCTTTCTTCATCAAACTCTACATCTCTGCTGATAATGATCTTCCTCGTAATAGGATTGTAGAGCTTGTAGCCTTTTGAACTTGAATCATACCCGATGAAAATGTATTTCTCGCTTTTAGAATCTAGCTTGGACCTTTGTTGATCTCCATGAGCATATGCAATGCTTCCAAATACATGCAAATGTGAGATATTAGGCTTCATTTCATTTCAAGCTTCTTGTGGTGTCATGTTCTGTACACTTCTTGTAGGACATCGATTTGACAAATAAGCTGTACAGTCCACAACCTCTGCCCAAAATTCTTTTCGCATTCTCTTACTTTTTAACATGCTTCTTGCCATGTTAAGGATTGATCTATTCTTTTTCTCGGCAACACCATTTTGTTGTGGCGATCTTGGAACCGTTAAAGGATGACGAATCCCATTAGCTTCACAAAACACTTAAATTTATTTGATGTGAACTCACCTCCTTTATCGGATCTCAAGGCTTTAATGACATAGCCACTTTGCTTCTCAACCAATGCCTTGAATTTTTTGAAAACTCCAAAAGCTTCGGATTTTTCTTTCAAAAAATAAATCCAGGTTTTTCTGCTAAAATCATCGATGAAAAGCAGAAAATAAGTGTTCTTACCGAATGATGATGGCTTAATTGGACCACAAATATCCATATGCACAAGCTCCAGTGGCTCCGTAGCTCTAGTAGTGGATTCTTTTGGAAACGACTTCCGAAATTGTTTGCCAAATAGACACCCCTTACATAGTTGTTCCGGATGGTTGATAAAGGGAAACCCCATGCACCATCTTTGTTTTGGCCATCAACTTTAGTCCTCTAAAATTCAAGTGTCCAAGCCTCTTGTGCAAATACCAAGACTTATCTTTCACAGTTGCATTCAAACACTTGGCCATGTCGGTTTGAAGATTCAACAAGACCATTTTATTTTGGGTCATTAAAACTTTAGCAACCAAATTATTCATTTCATCTCTTAGAGGAAAGGTACGGTCCTTCATTTGAATTTCATAACCCTTTTCTAAAAGTTGACCCAAGCTCAAAATATTATTGTTCATTTTTTGCACAAAATATACTTTAGACATAATTCTATGATCCTCATTTTTCAAACGAAGTAAAATTGTACCTTTGCCCATTATTGGAACTTTTGAGGAGTCTCCAAAAGTAACTTGACCTTTCCAAGTTTCATCAAGCTCCACAAATTAGCTTTTGTCATAGAGGACATTTCATTTCCAATTTTACCCTTTAACTTTTTTTATCTGTTTGACTTTTTGTTGACTATCTATTCAAATTTATATCTATTTGTTCAAATTTTTTTTTTCTATCTATATAATTTTTTTTCTATTTGTTCAAAATTTTTGTGTGTAAATTTTCTATCAATTCAAATTTTTCTGGGTAAAGTTTTTATCTATCTAAATTTTATCTGTGCGAATTTTCTATTTGTCCAAATTTTACCTGTCCAATTTTTTATCTATTTAATATTTTTATCTGTAGAAATTTTCTATTCAAATTTTATCTGTACATTTTTTCATATCTGTATAATTTTTAGCTATGCAAATTTTATAGAGAAATCAAACCAGGCTTACTATGTCTATCTGTTGCAATCATCATCAACAACAACAATATGTTTCAGATCTAAGATCATCATCAATAGAGAGATAGAGACATGATACACATATACATAAATCATACATTTGAAGAACCTTTCCAAAAAAAAAAATCTGGAGAGAGACAGAAAGACACAAGGAGACAAACAATCATCCATATATATGTATACATACACATACATATACATCATACATTCGAATCATGAACAGATCTAAGATACATGTATCACCAACAACAACTTCATTGTCATGACCCGAACCCGCCCCCAGAGGTTAGGATCATAACCAGCCAGTAATCATAAGATTACCTATAGCCTCAGTCAAAAATCAGTCATATCTAATATTAATAGGGGACCAGAAATGGAAGGAGAATTAGAAAGTTTGCCCAATGAGCTGTGCATATATGATATTACAAAAAAATTTCACATTATATTAATAACTCACACCATACAGTCAATATGGAAATACATTATCCAAGATCATTCAAATAGTCTTAACAGAAACTAAGTTATATACTTAGATACAGAATTGGTCCTACGTGACCACAAAAGTAAACAAAAAGGAAAATTGTAAACAAAGCCTCGCACGTGAGGCGTTCATAGCAGACTCCACGGTATTTGGTATCCTTAACGGGTTCACTAGGGCTGAGGCTAGACATTCCGCTGCTCACTTACATAGATATAAATAAAGAGTGAGCTAACACCCAGTGAATAATACCAAAGTAAAGGGGTTGAGTGAATGAGCCCCTTTATAAAAGAGAAACACATTTAATCAATAAGCATATACAATTAGTAAGCATTTTATGTCAGTACGACCTTGGGTCTAACATGCAACGGAACGACCTTAGGTCCAAAACATAGCCAAATGTACAGTACAAGTTTAGATAGTAGTCAACAGAACGACCTTGGGCCCCGCAGTGCACAATGTGACCTCAGGTCCAACAGTTAATAGTATACAGTATACAATATGACCTCAGGTCCAACAGTTACCTGCGGTTCAATTATTTACAGTGGTATAATGGCCATTCAATTATTCCAATTGCATATCAATCATTCAAACTTGTCATAAATTCAGTTAGGTCATATTAGTTAATCAATCTTATCAGAGATCCAAAACGACCTTGGGTCCACTTTATCAGATACACAGAATGGCCTTAGGCCCAATTCAAATATGACGAGCAATTTCGCTCCATGATTCAGTTGTATAGATAGTATATCATTCAGTCGGTTGGTAACTCATTCACACATATCAAATCATTGATTCAGAAACTTACCATATAAGGACAATCAGAAAATAAGGTATAAATAAAATATCTTTACTAAGATATTACTCACAATGTTCAGTCGCTTGGTTTGTCCTTGCGGTTGACCCTACACAATTCATAACATATACAGAAATTAGGTCACAATACTACTCAATCCGTTTTTTAATTTGTTTGTCTTTCTTAGGCTTCTTACTAACTTTTTAGTTGATTTAAAATGCTCAATGTATGCTCGAGAATGCTCAAAAATGAAGAAGAACGGAAACCAGAGTAATATGCGACTTGTCAAAGTTCCCTGAAATAGGGCACTTCGCTCAAGTGCAACATTAGTCGCTCGAGCGAACCCCTTGGTCTACAAAAGTATTGGATGCTCTTATTTTATGCTCGAGCCAACTTCTTAGTTGCTCGAGCTAAGAATGAAAATAAATGGTGGTCGTTCAAGCCAAACCCCAATGTCTGTAAAAGTACTGGGAACTTGAAATGTACGCTTGAGCGATACTTTCATCACTCGAGCGAATTACACGAATTCTGGAATTTCCAGAATTCTATTTGAGCTTCAAACACAACTCCAAGGCTCCAAATTCTTGCATGACTCAGTCAAACATGCAAGAACACTCCCGAACACATATATTTGAAGGTAATTCCAACCCATTGTTCAAAATTCCATGAATTCATAAAAATCTAAACCACAATTTCATGTATATAAAATTTATGTTTTATAGCTTGAATTTACAAGCTTCAAGACTTAAGATTGGACCTCAAGACAAAAATTCATGCATGCATGTGTCTAACAACCCTCAATTCGACATGATCATTATGGTTTATACTCACATGTGAGAAATCATAATGAATTCATGCATGCATGTCCAAATTGATCTCACATTCAACATATTTATCTCAATTCTTGTATTTCCATTTATATTTCTCTTGATTAAACATACTTGATAACTTAATTTCATGAATTGAGGTTCAATAGCTTACCTAAGCCTTCAATACTCCTAATTCTAGCAAGAGCTAGAGCTAATCTTTCCAATTCATCAATCTCCTTGCAAATTCTTCTGATTGAGCTCCTCTCTCTCTAAAATCAAAGTCTCCCTCTCTCTCTCTATAGCTCTCTCTATAGAACTTGAGTTCAAAATATGTCTCTTGACTTAACTCTAAGCTTAGTTCATCATATATATACTATTGATTAGCTTAGGCTAATTAAACATGATTATGACTAATCAACCTCACTTACATTAAATCAATTTAATCTAATTAATTTGATCCGAATCAATTTTTTAATTAAATTTCACCGTAGGCACTAAAAATTATGCTAATCACAATGGAGCAGTCAATTTTAGTTTTTGATGTCTCTATGTCCCTCAATGTCAGTTTATTACATAATACAGAACATATTTTCCTATGGCGAACATATATGATTCAAAAACACATATAATCACATGATTAGTATCCAAATTCTCATTAAGCACGTAATCATAGATACAACTAAGGATTAACAATATGATATGGAATGGGTTGTCACATTCTTCCCTCCTTTAGGAAGTTTGGTCCTCCAAACTTATGCTACCTTCCGTTCGAAACAGATGTAGATAATGTTGTCTTATTTCGTTCTCTTTTTCCCATGTTGCTTTCTTCTTGTAATGTTCTCTCCATCCCACTTTCACCATTGGAATGGATTTATTTCTTAGTTGTTTCACTTGTCGAGCAATGATTTGTTCTGGCCATTATTCGTACTCCATATTTTCATCAAGTGTTATACGAAGGTGGTCTATAACATGAAACGGATCCCGGAGATAACCCCTCAACATTGATACTTGGAACACGTTGTGCATTTGTTCCATTCCCGACGGTAGAGCAACCCTATAAGCAACTGGACCAAGCCTTTCCAAAATTTGAAATTGGCTAATGTAACGGGGTGACAACTTACCCTTCTTACTGACTCTCGATTGGCCTTTCATTGGAATTACACGGATGAACACATGATCACTTACCTCATATTCAAGAGGTCTTCTTCTAACATCCGCATAACTCTTTTGTCGATTCTGAGCTGTCTTGATTCTTTGTTGAATAACTTTATCTTTTCGGTGGTAGTTTGCACAATTTCAGGCCTAAGCAAAACTTTATCCTCGACTTCTATCCAATAGATCGGTGATCTATACTTTTTTTCCATATAAGGCTTCATACGGTGCCATGCCAATGTTGGAGTGAAAACTATTATTATACACAAACTCTGCCAATGGTAAGTAATCTTCCCAACTCTCCTAAAATTTAAGGCACACATTCGAAGCATATCTTCTAGAGTTTGTATGGTTCGTTCCGATTGTCTATTAGTTGTGGATGGAATGCAGTACTAAATCTGAGTTCTGTCCCCATTGCCGCTTGAAGTCTTTTCCAGAATCTAGAAAAAAAATTCGGATCTCTATCCAACACAATGGACACCGAAACTCCATGCAAACGAACAATTTCATCAACATATATAGTGGCTAGTCTATATGCATCAAAAGTAGTTCTCATAAGCAAAAAATGTGCAGATTTAGTCATTCTATCAACTATAACCTAAATAGAGTCCATACCTCTAGGTGTTCAAGGTAGGCCAACAACAAAGTCCATAGTTATATGCTCTCACTTCCATTTAGGAATAGGGAGAGATTGAAGTAGTCTTGGCGGCTTTTGATGTTCAGCTTTAACTTGCTGACATTGAAGACATTTAGACACATACTCTGCAATTTCATGTTTCATATTTGGCCACCAATAGCTCTATTTCAAGTCTCGATACATCTTGTTACTGTCCGGATGCATTGCAAACATTGACTTGTGAGCTTCATCCAGAATTCTCTTCTTTAACTCAGGGACGTTTTGAACACACAATCTGTTTTGGAATTTCAACCCTTCATTCTCCACACCAAACCCCGATCTTGGATTCACTTTAATTTCATCAATCATCTTCTTGAGGAATTCATCCTCGCTTTGCCTCAGCTTGATTTCATCAATAACTATCAGTTGGGCTGCAATGGTGGCTATCAATCCACTTTGCTCATGTAACATTACTTTAATCTCGAACTTCTCAAAGTCTTGTAGGATTTATTTCTGTTCAGTAAGTAGGCAAGCCAAGTTCCCCGTTGATTTTTTGTTCAAGGCATCAGCAACTATATTGGTTTTCCTTGTGTGATACTGAATTTGGAGGACGTAGTCTTTTATCAACTCAATCCATCTTCTCTTCTGTATATTCAACTCCTTTTGACTAAAGAAGTACTTTAGGCTTTTGTGATTTGTGTAAACTTTATATTTTGACTCATACAGGTAATGTCGCCAGATTTTCAATACAAACACCATTACAGCAAGTTCTAGATTGTACGTTGGCTAGTTCTTCTCATGTGGTCTTAACTTTCTGGAGGCATAGAAAATTACCCTCCCGTTCTACATTAACACATAACCCAGACCCTTGTAAGAAGCATCACTAAAAATCACAAAATTTTATGTACCTAAAGGTAGTTTCAACACTAGCACAGTAGTCAATCTTGTTTTCAGTTCTTGAAAGACGGATTCTCTTTTATCACTCCATTCAAACGGTTGTCCTTTGCGTATAAGTTAGGTGAGAGGTACAACTACTTTTGAAAAATCTTTCACAAACCAGCTATAGTACCCAGCTAAACCCATGAAACTACAGACTTCTGTTATATTTGTCAATGTAGGCCAGTTCACAATCGCCTCAATCTTTTTTAGGTCTATAGAAATCATATCTCTGTTGATGACATGCCCTAAGAAAACAACCTCGTCCAACCAAAATTCACACTTATTTAGTTTGGTAAATAATTTCTTTTCCCTAAGTGTTTGCAAGACAGTTCTCAGATGTTGTTCATGTTCAGTTCTGCTCTTTGAATGTATTAGAATATCATCAATGAAAACCACAATGAACTCATCAAGGTAGGATTTAAAAATTCGGTTCATAAGATCCATAAACAGTGCAAGTGCATTAGTCACTCCAAATGGCATTACAAGAAATTCATAATGACCATACCTTGTTCGAAATGCGGTTTTCTCAACATCTTCTGCTTTTACCTTTAATTGGTGATACCCGGATCACAAATCAATTTTTGAAAATACTTGTGATCCCTGCAACTGATCAAACAATCGTCAATACGGGGCAAAGGGTATTTATTTTTATCGTTACCTTGTTCAATTCCTGGTAGTCAATGCACCAACGTAAAGTTCCGTCTTTCTTCTTCACAACTAAAATCGGTGTGCCCCAAGGTGAAATACTTAGTCTAATAAAACCCTTATCAAGCAAGTCTTACAACTGTTCTTTTAATTCTTTCATTTCAATAGTTGACATTTTATAAGGAGTTTTCGAAAGAAGCTGAGTGCCTGGCACAATATCAATAGTGAACTCTACCTCCCTGGCAACCCATCCAGGAATACATCCGGAAATTCTCTAACAATAGGGATACTGTCCAGTTCAACATTCTTGGATTGTTTAGTCATCACACTACACAGATAACCCTAGCGTCTTTTCTTAAGTAGTTTACAAGCTTTTATTGTTGAAATTAGATAAGGTAGAGTACCCTATTACCCACAAATATAAACTCATCATGTCCTGGTGGTCTAAATATAACTTGTTTTGTTATACAATCAATGGTGGCACAATATTTAGACAACCAATCTATACCCAAAATTACATCGAAGTGTCTAATATCCAAAGGCAGCAAATCCACATATAAAGTCACACTCCCAATATGCATGTCACAAAAACGATATACAAACGTACATAACATAGATTTCCCAGATAGAACAAATACACATAACAGATATGGCAGTGATTCTAGGGATCTATTCAATCTAAATGCAAATGTAGTAGACACAAAGGAATGTGTGAATCCGGAATCAATTAACACAAAAGCATCTCGATTACATATAAAGATAGTACCAAAGACAACGGCTTCAGTATTCCGTGTGTCACCTGGAACAAGTGCAAAGACTCTCTCTTGTCTCAATGTGTCTCTGGTAGTGGTAGGTCTCACAGTGTTCCCTGGTACAGGGATAGATCTGGTTAAGCTAGCGGATGCCTTTCCACCTCTTTGGTCAGTTTGAAGACAGTCTTTCACCATATGCTCAGTTTTGCCACACTAAAAACATGCCCCAGATGTGTGGTAACAAACTCCCCGGTGTTTTCTACCACAAATGTTACATGTTGGTGCGTAGTCCCTTGAAGTCCCAAAACTCGATGAACTTGTATTTTGCTTCTTAAACATCTTCTTTTTAGAAAAGAAGCCTTGCCTTCTGCCTTTCCATTCAGATGGTTTCTTATTGGCCATATTAGTTTCTGACATTAAAGCCCAGTCTAGCATATCAATATACGTAGATAGTTGTAGTGCATTCACCCTTTCCAAGATGTCGTTACAGAGACCGCCCTCAAATTTTCTCGTATTTTTATAGTTAGTGTCAACCATGTGCGGTGAAAACTTAGCCAATTCTGTAAACTTGGGTTCATACTCAACCACTATCATATTGCCTTGCTTCAACCCCTCAAATTCGGACATCTTTCTATCATTGGCACACTGTGGAAAATATTTTTCATAAAAGAGCTCAAGAAACCGTATCCACTTTATGCCCTTGTTAGCATCCACCACCTTCTTGCTTCATCCTCCAGCGTAAAGGTGGCCAACTATAATTTATGTGTTTCAAGGTTTGGGAACACTTCAAACAACTTTTTAATGCCAAGGACCTAAGCTTCTGCTTTCAATGGATCCACTTCCCCGTGAAATAGTGGTTGCTTTATTTTCTTAAACTCTTTGGTGAGGGCTATTGTCGGTTATCACTTTGGAAATCTTGTACCGGTTATACAGAAGGTAAGGGTGGCAGTTGTTGCCACTGTTGTTGCCATTGTTATTATTGCCTCAATATTTTCGGCCATGTCTTGTATCAACCTTTCCATTCTATCCAATCTGGTAGTGAAGGATTCCTCTAATTCATCAGCTCTTGTTTTCATCATTATTTAATGAGACTTGTATTATATTGCATACAAAAACCATGTACAAAATATCCATAAATAGAAAGAGCACGTATAAACAGATAAGCAACAGTTCATATATCATGTAGTCAAATATTGCAGAACACTTTAGCATATTCTTAATGCATTCGAGCATATATTTATCATACGAATGCAGCTTAAGTCTTTTCTAGACACTCTATTGCTCATTTGGACAAGTGTGTGAGTTATTAATTCGTGCTCTAATACCACTCTGTCATGACCCGAACCCGCCCCTAGAGGTTAGGATCATAACTGGCTAATAATCATGAGATTACCTACGGCCTCAGTCAGAAATCAGTCATATCTAATAGTAATAGGGGGCTAAATGCATAAACAAAATTAGAAAGTTTGTCCAATGAGCTGTGCATATATGACGTTACAAAAACTTTTCACATTATATTAATAACTCACACCATACAGTCAACATGGAAATACATTATCCAAGATCATTCAAACAGTCTTAACAGAAACTAAGTTATATACTTACATACAGAATTGGTCTTACATGACCACAAAAGTAAACAAAAAGGAAAGTCGTAAACAAAGCCTCACACGTGAGGTGTTCATAGCAGACTCCACGGTATCTGGTATCCTTAACGGGTTCACTAGGGCTGAAAGTAGACATCCCGCTGCTCACTTACATACATATAAATAAAGAGTGAGCTAACACCCAGTGAATAATACCAAAGTAAAGGGGTTGAGTGAATGAGCCTCGTTGTAACAGAGAAGCACATTTAATTAGTAAGCATATATAATCAGTAAGCATTTTATGTTGTATGACCTTGGGTCCAACATGCGACGGAACGACCTTAGCTCCAAATGATAGCAGAATGTACAGTACAAGTTTAGACAGTAGTCAACAGAACAACCTTGGGCCCCACAGTGCGCAGTATGACCTCAGATCCAACAATTAATAGTATACAGTATGACCTTAGGTCCAACAGTTACCTTGGGTCCAATTATTTACAGTGGCATAATAGCCATTCAATTATTGCAATTGCATATCAGTCATTCAAACTTGTCAGAAATTCAATCAGGTCATATCAGCTAATCAATCTTATCAGAGATCCATAACGGCCTTGGGTCCACTTTATCAGATACACAGAATGGCCTTAGGCCCAATTCAGATATGACGAGCAATCTCACCCCATGATTTAGTTGTACAGACAGTATATCATTCAGTCAGTTGGTAACTCATTCACACATATCAAATCGTTGCTTCAGAAACTTACCATATAAGGACAATTAGAAAATAAGGTATAAATAAAATATATTTACTAACATATTACTCACAATGTTCAGTTGCTTGGTTTTTCCTTACAGTTAACCTTACACAATTCATAACACATACAGAAATCGGGTCACAATACTATTCAATCTGTTCTTTAATTTGTTTGTCTTTCTCAAGCTTCTTATTAACTCTTTAGTTGATTTAAAATGCTCAATGTATGCCTGAGAATGCCCAAAAATGAAAGAAAATGAAAATCGAAGCAATATGGAACTTTTCAAAGTTTCCTAAAATAGGGCACTTTGCTCAAGCGCAACATTGGTCGCTCAAGCCAACCCCCAATGTCTGTAAAATTACTGCGAGTTTGAAATGTGTGCTCGAGCGATACTTCCATTGCTCGAGCGAACTGCACTAATTCTGGAATTTCCAAAATTCTATTTGAGCTTCAAAAATAATTCAAAGGCTTAAAATTCATTCATGACTCACTCAAACATGCAAGAACACTCCCAAACACATATATTTGAGGTAATTCCAACCCATTGCTCAAAATTCCATGAATTCATAAAAATCTAAACCACAATTTCATGTATATAAAATTTATGTTTTATATCTTGCATTTACAAGCTTGAAAACTTAAGATTGGACCTCAATACATAACAATTCATTCATGCGTGTGTCTAACAACCCTCAATTCAACATGATTATTATGGTTTATGCTCACATGTGAGAAATCACAATGAATTCATGCATGCATGTCCAAATTGATCTCACATTCAACATATTTATCTCAATTCTTGTATTTCCATTTATATTTCTCTTGATTAAACATACTTGATAACTTAATTTCATGAATTGAGGTTCAATAGCTTACCTAAGCCTTCAATACTCCCAATTCTAGCAAGAACGAGAGCTAATCTTTCCATTTCATCAATCTCCTTGTAAATTCTTCTGATTGAGCTCCTCTCTCTCTCTACAGTCAAAGTCTCCCTCTCTCTATAGAACTTGAGTTCAAAATATGTCTCTTGACTTAACTCTAAGCTTAGTTCATCATATATATACTCTTGATTAGCTTAGGCTAATTAAACATGATTATGACTAATCAACCTCACTTACATTAAATCAATTTAATCTAATTAATTTGGTCCGAATCAATTTTTTAATTAAATTTCATCATAGGCGCTAAAAATTATGCTAATAACAATAGAGCAGTCAATTTTAGTTTCTAATGTCTCTACGACCCTCAATTTCAGTTTATTACAGAATACAGAACAAATTTTCCTATGGCGGACATATATGATTCAAAAACACATATACTCAAGCATCCAAATTCTCATTAAGCACATAATCATAGATATAACTAAGGATTAACAGTATGATACGAAACGAGTTGTCACACTCATCATCATCATCAAAGTCAAATCCATAACCTAGAATAAGAGAACAACATAGAACAGTCAGAGAAAGAAGTTACTCATGAACACCACCACTACCACTCGATGCCGTCAAGATTGGGTCTGAGACACGCCAGCAACAAGATCGTGGAATTTCAAGGCGGTCACATTATTCGCTCTACCAGATAAGCAGCGTAGGTGAAGCGAGTGGCGAAGTTAGTGAGCTTCCTCTATCTATGGCTTCGAAGAATGTGAAGACCGATGAATCTACGGTTTTGATGATCCTTAATTGAGGGGAAGTGGTGGGAAGAGAAAGAGGAGCAAAGAGAGAAAGAGAGTCGCATGCGAGAGGAAGAGAGAAAGAGAAAGAGAAAAAGAGAGAGAGAGAGAGAGAGAGAGAGAGAGAGAGAGAGAGAGAGAGAGAATGATTTAGGGACTAGGGTTTGTTTGTGGAACCATATATATATATATATATACAGGGATATTTTCATCATTTCGCAAAGGCTTGTCCTTATGGACAGAAGAAAGTAGCACCTAGATCTTTGGGCAAGAAAAATCTAAAATTGGATTTATCACCCGAGCACCCTATTTAAAATTATATAATCACGGTATATGTTGCAAATTAAATATATATATATAATTATAATAAAATAATATAATAGAAGCCAAATTAATTAATGAAATTGAGTAAAATATAAGGAAGGTATTTTGGTTTCTATGTATATATATATATAAAAAAAAAGAATCATTAATCCTAACAGCTTTAAAAGCTTTTCGTACTTCCTATACAAATTGGAAATGGGCTCACTGCTGTGCTAAAGGCACGGTAGTGACTGTTATGTCTCAATTTGAGATGTATTATAGGCTTATTTCTATGATCTGAACCGTTCATTTTGTAGGGTTTGTTGAGTACTTCATGCCTAAAAAAAATCATATTAATCGGATATCAATAACTATATGATCGATAACCAAAAAAACAAACAATAAGTTTTTCTTTTGAGAAATAGCATAAAAAGTTATGCAATTCGATCATATAGTTATTGATATCCGATTAATATGATTTTTTGTAGGCATGAAATAATCAAAAAATCCCACAAAATGAATGATTCGGATCATAAAAATAAGCTCATAATACACCTCAAATTGAGGCACAACAATCACTGATGTGCCTTTAGCACTGCAGTGATTCCATCTTTATACAAATTGAAGTAATTATACTCATTTAATGCATTCCTTAACATATGTCCTTATGATACATGTTAACAAAAAAAAACCTTTGTTTTTTTATCATAAAAAGATCCCAAAGACTAGGTTCGTGAGTTTGAACTTGAAGACACGCTCCATTTGATTTAGTTTTGGAATCATGATTTGAGTTTTGGGTTGTATTTTGAGTTTTGAGTTTTTGAAATAAATTTTAAAAAGAAAAAAAAAATAGTTATGAGTTTTGAAAAGAGTATTTAGTTGTATTTTGAATTTTAAGTTTTTGAGTTTTGAGTTGTATTTTAAAAAAATTTTGGGTTTATTTTTTAATATTTAAAAATTTTCTTAATGTTATTTTTTTAGGATAATTTTTTTTAATGTGTGCTATGTTTACTATATTTGCATGCTATATTTTTGTAAATATTTTAAATATTATAGTTTATCTTTTAAATATTTTTTAAATTTTTTTGGAATGTTTATTTATTTATTTTTTACGTATTTAATTTTTTTTTAATTTAAAAAATTATGGATCACCCATATATATCTAAATCATAACAAATTATTTGGCCAATACTTAAAAAACATAAAAAAATATTTTTTTCAAAAAATTTAAAAATTATTTTCTAAAAATATTTTTAAATAAAAAAATAACAAAATAATTTTAAATAACAAAATAAAAAATATTTTTATTGAATTTTTTTATTTTAAAAATGAAATTTTGAAAAGAATTTTGAATTTTGAAAAGGGTTTAAATTGAGTGTTTAATTATAAGTTTTGAGAAAAAATTTAAATTTTTTTAATTGGAATCATAATTTCAAAATTAAATCAACCGCTATCTTACTTTGTGCAAATTATACTATAATTAAGTTTGTATCCAAACTTCCATCCAATAACAGTGGTAGTGTTATATATACTAATTGATATATCAATTAGTATACTAACATATATTGTGATATTATCATTTTAAAATTATGAACTTACTCATTATATAAATTATAAAAATTTAATTTTTTTAAAATTATATCACATCATTCATTAATACAATAATTAATATATCACTTAATAGATATAGCATTATTCCAATAACAGTGTCCCGTGGCTTAAGCAGTTAACGAAGAAGTGGGTGTTATATACGTTCTGTTTCTCCTCTATCTCTTATTATGCTTTTCTTTCTCATCTACTAACATATATTGTGATATTATCATTTTAAAATTATCTCCCTACTCATTATATAAATTATAAAAATTTTAAATTTTAAAATTTATATCACATCATTCATTAATACAGTAATTAATATACACTCAATAGATATAGCATTATTCCAATAATAGTGTCCTATGGCTTAAGCAATTAATGAAGAAGTGGGTGTTATATACATTTTGGTTGCGTTTGGTAGAGTTTTAGAATTATGATTTGAGAATAGAGTTGTATTTTGAGTTTGTGAGTTTTGGAATTATGATTTGAGTATGAAAAATTTGTTTGGTTATGCGTTTTAAAAAGAATTTGAATTGAGTGATGTGATATATAATATATTGAAAAGTTGGTGTTTTAAAAAGTGTTTTAAAAAGTGGATGTGAAATTAATTTTCTAAAACTATAACCAAACAACACACTCAAACTAAGAGGCAAAATTAAACTTCAAAAGCTCTGCCAAACAGATTCTGCTTTTCTCTCTCCACCTTTTTTTCAATTTTTTTTTTCTTTTTCTCCCCTCTTCTCTTCCTCCCTCCCCTCATGCGGGGCCGACTTTTTCGGGCCCAACCTTCATACGTATGATTTTAAAAAAAATAATTATGTCTATTTTTTAAAATATTTGATAATACTTATAAAAATATTACTTTCAATATATATATATATAGTTGTGGGTATATCCTGCTTCACTTTGTAAGAATATCACATTTGATCTTATAAGTTGATTAATTCTTTCTAATTAGTACAAGTTGTTTTCTAAAGGATAGAATAAAACCGTGAGGGTATGTCCAAAGTGAACAATATCGTACTAGTGGAGGGTTAGTTCTTTCATTTGACACCGTCTATAGAAACTCCTTTTCTTTTAATGATGTCAGTGGGAACTTCTAACGAAGCTAGTCAGCTAAAAAGGCCATTTTCTAAGGGAAGAACAAAACCAGAGAGTACGTCCAAAGTGGACAATACTGTACTGGTAGAGGTCGAATACATTAAAGTTTACAAAAAAAAACCACAAATCCAACCTTATCAATACAGAATTTATCCACAACAAGAAATCAATTATTCAAATTTATTTTATTTATGGATCCCACACTTCATCAATTTAATCTTCACAATACAAACCCATTCGGGATAAATTATGGGTTCTTAAGGGTGGGTTCATAGTGATTTTCTAATCTAGTTCGCATAAAAAATCAATGGTTTAAATTTATTTTACTTATTGACTTCATATTTTATCAATTTAATATCTACCACACAAACTCATTCGGGGTAAATTATGAATTCCTAAGAGTGGGTTCATAGTATTTTTCTAATCTAGTTGGCATAATCCAACTATAAGCTAATCCATTTAATCTTTCATTTGACATAGTTGAGTAAAACTACGATTTAATCAACTTTAATTTAAAAAGAGTAACCACAAATAGTGTAATTAATTTTATTTTGTATATAATCCATACATTTGGAAAATAGTCATTCAATAATTTCAAACAATTCACCACATTAATAAGTTTTTTGATTTTTTCTGATAAAAAATCACTATCTATTATTTTTAAATAATTTATCATATCAATCATCTATTAATTTTAAATCATAACTAGTTGTTGAGGCCCTTTAAATTCTAATAATTTTTTTTTTTTTTTTTTTATATGTAATGGGCAAATTACACTAACAATCCCTATAGCTTGGGGTTCGTGTCACTTTGATTCCTAACCTTTCAATTGTGACGCATTTGACCATGAATTTTGAATCTTGATCTAAATAAGGACAATTGAAGATACTATTGCTCAATTTTAAAGGCAAAGTCGTCAATTTGATAAAATATAAACTAATTTGATAAAAATAAATGTAAAAAAAAAATGTTTTTGAATTTTTAAAAATAATTTTTATCCACCAAAGATAAAATTATGTAAAATTGATCAATCTTTTGGACATTTATTTATTTATTTATTTTATCAAATTAATATTTATTATGTGTTCAGATGATGATTATGTAATGGGTGATTGTTAGACTTTTAATGTATAATTGATATTTAATATATGAAATGTTCTTAGTTTTAGATTTTTCGATTTAATGGATTGGTTTAATAATGATACCAAAGTTGTCGCCATATTTGATTTTTTAAAAATAAAAACTAATTTAATGAAAATAAAAGCAACCATCCACTACATGATCATCATCCAAACACATAATAAAAATTAATTTGGTAAAATAAATAAATAAATAAATGTCTAAAAAATTTATCAATTTTACATAATTTTATCTTTAGTGGGTAGAAACAATTTTTAAAAATTTAAAAATATTTTTTTGACATTTATTTTTGTCCAATTAGCTTATATTTTATCAAATTTACGACTTTGCCTTTGAAATTAAGTAATAGTATATTCAATTGTCCTTATTTGGAATAAAATTTAAAATTTATGATTAAATATGTCACAATTAAAAAATTAAAGATTAAAGTGACACAAAACTCAAATTATAGAGACCGTTAGTATAATTTAGCCTAAGTTAATATAATAATTAACAAAATTTTAAAACTTTTTTTAGTCAATTTTTTTGGGTCGAACGCGGCGGGTTCACCGACTTGTGCCAAACCGGCCTTGCCCTTATGTTGCTTCTCTCTCTTTATTGACGGACTTATTGCAGCTTCAAACCTGCTTCATGTCTCTCTCTAGAAGTGATGAAATCTCCTGCGAATTTGTGCGCCAATGTGAACGATCCAGCATTCAACCATGGCTTGAAACCAGCAACTAGGGACGGCCATAACCTTCACTTCACTTCACTTCCCTTCCTTGGATCTCATGAATATTGCTTCCTTTGGCCTAATGTCCATTATACAAGATCATTTGAGTCACTGAAAATGAAATATACATGAGCATGTATAAAAAAAAAAAAAAAAAATTTGTTTCTTTTTTGTTCTATTTCTGTGGTGCCCCAATCCTCCATTCATCGAGGGAAAGGGTTCTTAGTGTAAAAAGTATTATTTAACAGAGAATATGTTAGATATTTATGTGAATGATATTTTTAACCATTCCTAGGCACTACTTTCTTTTTTCAATTTCTCTTGTTTTTGTTGGTTTTTTAAATTTTATTTTTTATGGATTGAGGTGATGGATGTCTCTCACAGGTCTAGAGGGAGAAAGTTTTATGGATTGTGGTGATGGGTGAATCTTGTCTAAAGCCCTGTTTGGTAGAGCTGTGGGAAAGTGTTTATAACTTATGCTTAAACAGCTTATAACTTATAACTTTCAGCTTAAGCTGATTTTCAGCTTATTTTTAAAGCATCTCCTGCCCCACTCAAAGAATAAGCTGATTTCTGACTTCCAAAAAGCTATAAGCTATAAGGTATAAGTTAAACCAAACACATCAAAATAACTTAAATTAAGCTGAAAGCTGAAATAAACTGTAATTAAGCTGTGCCAAACAGGCACTAACTAATCTATGGATTTTGGTGAGAAAATCAAAATTAGGGAGGAGATTTCTCTTGTTTTTAATGGGTTTTTAAAAAGATAAATTACAAATATACTTTTTAAAATTTGTTTAAAATATAAATTATCTTTTGTGATTTAAAAAATTATAAATATCTCTTTATTAGTATTTTTTATTTAATAGAATTAACTAAAAAAAATAAAATTTATAATTGTTCTCCTATACAATAATAAAATTACCTAAATTATTAATTGAAACATATTTATAATATCATTAAAAACTGTTAATTGACTTGATAACTTATTAATAAAATGAACGACTTATTATAAAATTAGAAACTTTGAAATGAAATTTAATTTTTAAAATTATAAGGAGCGATTTATATTTTAATTAAATTTTAAAAATGTGTTTATAATTTTCACGTTTTAAAATTTTATTCTTTATGAATTGAGGTGACAGGTGTCTCTCACAGGTCTAGAGGGAGAAAGTTTTATGGATTGAGGTGATGCGTGAATCTTGTCTAACTAATCTATAGTGAGAAAATCAAAATTAGGAAGGAGAGATAGAGAAAAAGCAAGGCATGGAGAAAAAGCAAGGCAATGAGATAGGAGACTCTTGTCTGGGTTGAGGAACGAGGGGACAGAATTAGACAAAAACAATGATGACGTAGGAGAAAGGAAAAATGAAATAGCAAATAGAAGACAATGAGGGAGGGGAGAGAGTGTTTGCCTATATAATTTGTAATGTTCTTTTCTGGATCAGAATTGTTATTCAAATTAAAAGTTAAATTTAATTTTAAATTATTAATTATTTTTTTAATATATTATTAAATTTAAAAAATAAATATAAAAAAATAAACTTCTATATTATTTTTCTTTTTTATTTATAACACTTTATTCCCCGTTAATTGCTTAGTTGGCTTTCAAACCACGAATCAGGATCTTCGATCGCCATTTCCAGCGGCCGTTTCCTGCGGCCCCCAAAACGACGTCGTTTTGGGAACAAAATTTTCAAAAAAAAAAAACGTAGAGGAAGAGGGAGGGAGGGAGGGAGGAGGCTGCGAGCTCGCCGTCGCAGCTCGCAGCTCGTCGCCTCGTTGCCGGCCGTCGCAGTCGTCCGATCGTCGCCCGATCCAGCTCGTCGCAGCAACTACACCGCCGTCGCCTCAGCCTCCGGTCCCGCCTCCGCCTCCTCCTCCTCCTCCCCAGTGGTTATGGCCCCCTCCAGTCCGGCCGTCCTCCTTCCTCCCTCTTCCTCCCTCCCTCTTCCTCTCCTTCCTCCCTCTCCCTCTACGTTCTTTTTTTTTTGAAAATTTATCCCCAAAACGACGTCGTTTTGGGGGCCACAGGAAACGGCCGCCGGGAAGCGCGACCGAGAATCTGGACTCTTCAAACCACTGGACATTCTGTCATTGGTCTACCTGCAACTAGCAGTGATAGTACTACTAACAACAACAACAAAACCACACCCCATTTTTTATTGTTCAAATTAAAATTTTATTCATGATAGATAGATAATACAAGATCCAAGAACCCTACACAACCACAACACACGTGATAAATAAAATGCATACACTCAAAACCATCCCTTAATTAAACAAACAAACAAATACTCCCCACCTTTCCTAAATAGAAACTAAAACCAAAGGCAACAAACATATGATGATATATGTATAACAGAGAAAAGTCTACCACTCACCAAACACACATAAAAACTAGTTTAATAAATTTAGAAATACAGAAATAATATAAGAAGGTGAATCAAGATCGATCATTTGAAGAAGAACCGCCATCATGAGGATATGTCTTGTTATTCTTGTCAGTCAAGGAACCAAAAGCATTCACCACAAGCTCACCCATCGTCCTCTTCACTGTCTTCCTTTTGGGAAAAACACTACCCTCCTTCGGTTGGAACCATGGCTTGGGATTTTCTCCCCCCTCTCCTCCATTGGCCATGGCTTTGTCCGCTACGTTCTTTGCCATCTCTCTCTCTCTCTCTCTCTCTCTCTCTCTCTCTCTCTCAAATGAGTGTTGTGTTGGTTGAGAGAACAAGTGGTGATATATTTATAGAGGGAGATATCTAAGTCCTCATTTCATTGCAAGTGCATATGTATCTCTTGTGTCTGTGTGTGTTTCTTTGTGGGTGATAATTCACCTGAAAACGCAATGAAAAATCAACCCATCCTTCCTTGGGTTTGGTTACACATTGTAATGTCCATGCAATATCATTTCAATTTTTCTTTTCTTATTAATTATATTGTTGTGTATTGTATCTCTCATAATCTCATCACCAACTTTGCAACTGTTGATTGATCGACGTGTTACACAAAATACCAGATCCTCACCACATCACTGTATGACCCACCATAAGAATTTGCATGTTTACGCAAATTTTATTTACCAAATAACGTCTTAAAACATAATTTTAATCAAGTTTGGTCTCTGGAAATTGAAAATACTTAAAGAAAACTATGCAAATGGCGTGGTGCGACTCCATTTAATTTGCGATTATACGTGGTAATTAATTAACTTGGTAATGGTTGGAAACATTGAGGAAGTTGCAATTGAACATGCAAGTGACTTGTATTACGGGGTAATTTTCTTTTCTTCGTACACAAGAATGTATTTGGAGATGTTCTATAACCTTTATGGAAACTCCTAAGAAAACTTTCTGAGAATTTTTTAGAAACATTCTGGAAATTCATTTATAACTTCTTTGTGAACAGTTCAGGAACTCAGAGGAAATAAAAATAAAAAACAAAAGATGGTAAATTATGCGGTCAGTCTCTATATTTTATTTTTTTGTCATTTCACTCCTGGTAATTTCAGTTAAATCAATTTTGACTTACAATTTTTTTATTTTATTTGAAATTGGTCCAATTGCTTCTAATTGCTAACATTTTTTATATGATAAATGTGTACATGAGCAGCATGTATCATACTTTTAAAAACAAAATTGTTAACTTGATCAATTTAATGACTTAACCTCAACCAATTTAATGAAATTTTTTGGTCAAAAACTCTACCGATGTTATTAATTGGACTAAATTGAAACAAAATTTAAAATTAAAGGTGAAAATTGAGTCAATTGAAACTGCATCTGGGCTTACTGAGTTTGCCTCAATGCTGAACTGCAAATCTAAATCTTTGCCATTGAACTACCTTGGATTGCCATTGGGTGCTAGCCCCCATAAGAAGCTGAGTTGGAAACCTGTTATTGAAAAGATTAAGCTCAGACTTGCTGGCTGGAAAAGGAGGTTCCTATCACATGCAGGTAGGGTAACTCTGATCAAGACAGTACTCTCTAGCCTGCCAGTGTATTATCTCTCTCTGTTCAAGGTACCAGAAGGGATAGCAAAACAAATTGAACAACTACAAGCCTCATTCCTATGGAGTGGATCTGATTTAAAGAGGAAGGTTCACTTAGTAAAATGGGATGATGTAACAAAAAGCATCAAGCAAGGGGGGCTGGGTATCAGAAGAATAAGAGATATGAATGTGTGTTTATTAATCAAGTGGTGGTGGAGGTTTGCCAATGAAGAAACAGCATTGTGGAAAAATGTGATTTGTAGTAAATACAAAGTTGAAGGTGGGAAATGGCTCCCAGAGCCTACAGCAGACAGCAGATGTTCCAAAATTTGGGGAGACATTTTGGCAGTAGCAACTCAAAGGGCCGACCTCCTACAGTTTTATGCCAATAATCTGCAGATTAAAGTGGGTGATGGGTGTAGAGTTTGTTTCTGACTTGACTGTTGGAATGGAACAGTCAGCCTCAAAGCCTTATTCCCTAGATTATTCAGGTTGTCTAATGATAAGGTTGAGTCTTTAAGGGCCTTTGCAACTAGAAGAGGGAATTCTGTCAACTGGGTGTTTCGATTTAGGAGGGTTTTATTTCAATGGGAACAAGAGGAGCTTAATACACTTGTTCAATCTATCTCAGCAAGCCCCATGTTGAATTTGAACCTTCATACTCCGGATATGGCAGTTTGGTTAGCAGCTAAATCAGGGCAATCCTTTGTCTCAACCTTGTATCAATTCACTGATTTACAACATGGAGAAGCTATGAGTTTTTGCAGTTTGGTGTGGGTTAAATACCTCCCCCCTAAAGTCCAATTTTTCGGTTGGCTTGCTTGGAAGCATAAGGTTAAAATTTCTATTTTTCTGCACAGAATAGGTGTGCTGAATGCTATTTCTGGAATTATATGCCTTTTCTGCAAACAAGCCCAGGAAACTGTAGAACATTTACTTATCTTATGTCCTAAGGTATGGAGAGTTTGGGCTAGTCTGTTGCAGTGGTGGGGAGTTCAGTGGGTGACACCTAGATCTATTGAAGAACTTTTGCAGTGGTGGGCAGGAAACAACTTCACCAAAGCTAAGAGGAGAATTTGGAATGCAATCCTTTTGGTGGCTCTGTGGTCAATCTGGAAGCACAGGAATGAATGTCTTTTCCAAGATGGCCAACCTAACCTGGAAGAGCTGCATGAAACTATCGCTGTTAGGACTGCAATTTGGCTGAAAGATAATTCAAGGGATTTCCACTTTCCCATCACTGATCTTGTATATAATTTGGGCCAAATTAGAGTGTTCCTGGGTGGGAGGTTATAAGGCATTTGAAATCATATGTGTCACGCCCCAAACCCGCCCTGAGAGGTTTGGTGACGAGACCGGCCAGTAATCCTAGATTACCACAGGCCTTTCTATACATAGCATAAATCAAACGGGGCTCGCGGAAGCACATGCAAAAACTATAGTCCAAGAGCTGTGCATTTATATGAACAAGTATATATACATGCCCAAAAATGATAATTACACACACAATGTTACATGACACGATCCATGACATCACATAGTACAAGCTACAAAACAACAAAAAGACAAAACTCTCTCACGGCCTTCCAGGCCTAGCTCCAGCTCGGAGGCCCTCAAAACTCCTGGTTAGGCTTCAAAACGGCGGCTCAGCTCGAGACTCCGCCTAGGCTTGGCTACCTGAATGCTCACCTATAATACATAAATACAAACAATGAGCTAAAGCTCAGCAAGTAACATTAAAGTAAAGGGTTAGTGAACGAATTCCAACATTTCATATTTACAGTCATAAACAGTCAACAGTCATTAATGGCAAAATCCACAGAACCTTTCATAACCTTTCATAACAGTCATCAATTAAACAGTCTAACAGTCTACGAGATCTCGTGACTGGCCATGGGCCTTCATCTTCATGCCCTAACCCATGACTGATCAGATCATGAGTCTGCATGTTCATGTCGCACCCATGACCTAACTATCCATGGATGCCATGCTAGATTAGCAAATAAGGACATTCGTTCACAGTTTAAAATCACCTTTCAAACATATCATATCATAACGTATCGCTTTGAAACATAATTCATTATAACATATCTTTACAGAAACGTTACTTACAGCGGGTTTCCAATACCGGTTGCACGGTCTTCGAGGTTTGTCCTGCAATTAACATTATAAACATTCCTTAACATTCATTATCATCATACATTAAAGCATTCATGCTTTTCTTTCCTTTTCTTCATTTCATTCTTTCATTTCAGTCTCATGTAATTCATGTAATTCATACTCATTTCATGCTCGTAAGATGACAAATGATGCAATTAACGTGTTAGAATCAAGTATACAACTTCCCCGAAAAGTTCCTGAAAAAGGCCTTCCCGCTCGAGCGCCACTTTGGCCGCTCGAGCGTACTGAAGAAAATGACCAAAACTGCTGGGAGGGTGTTTTCTGCGCTCGAGCGGGCTTACCTCCGCTCGAGCGGACACTGCGAAACTCTGAATTTCTGGTTCTTCTCCAAGCTTCCATTTTCCTCTTTACAAAATCACTTTCCATTACATGAATTTCATAACCCAAAATACTTGAAACTCATCTTAAATCAACATCAAAACTTCAATTCAAAACCCATATGGATCATTAACAAGATCAAACCCATGAACTAAGATGAAAAACCATAATCATGCACATGAAGCTTCATTTCTTAATATCCATGGAGGTTCTTTCTCAAATATGATGATTCATGCCATAATCTTGAGATCAACATGTTAGATGCCAAGGATTAACAATCAATTTCATAAAAATCTTACCTTAACCACTTAATTTGGAGGAGTTAAGCTTGAGTTTCCCTTCTTCTCCCTTGGTTCTCCCTTTCTTCCTCTTTCTTTCCCTTGCTCTTCTCTTCTCACGGTTTTCCCTCTTCTCTCTCCCAGATATTTCTCTCTTTGGTTTTTGAGTCAAATGAGTCAACAAAGTCTATCCTTATCTATATATAACATATACACCATAAAAATCAATTTGAGCCAAAAACGTGAGCCAAACAAGGCTTAACGATTCAGACAAAATTCAGTCCTCAATTTAATTTCGCAAATAGTTCTAGAAATTCCCGGTATCACATAGACATGTTCAATTTCGTTTTCTGAAGCCATTACGGTTGTCAATTTCAATCCCGAAGTCATGGTCTTAACAGATAATTTTCTAAATCAAACAGGTATTCGTCAATTAATTTATACTAACTCATCATTAATTACCAATAATTAAATCGTACAGTTCCGGGTCATTACAATATGTTGATGGCAATACAGGCTTGTTATGCTTCAGGTCTACAAAGTGTGTAGGTGAACTGCTATGGTTTGGTACATTGGTTTTGGGTGTTTTGTCTGCTGGATGTTCTGTTTTGGCTTGAATATTTGGTGGATTTGCATTGGTTTCTGTGGGGTATGTTTGGTGGAATGCAACTGCTGGGGTTTTATGGTGGTTACTGATCTGGTTGATGGTCTGTTTGCTCCCTGTGATCTGTGTGCTGCTGATCTGTTATTCTGCTGGTCTGGGTTGGAGTCCATTCCTGTGCAGATTCCTGAAGTTCAGCTTTTGAGTTCCATTCTTTTTGTTTCCCTCAAATTACAAATGAGGTGGTGGATGTGCTTGATGATGGCTACAACTGGAGGAAATATGGCCAGAAAGTTGGTGGATGTGTTGCTGATATCCAAGTGGGTGATCTGCAACTAGCAATTTGTCATCCCCATGGCTGATTACAGTGCTATTTTGCTAGTGTTGTGTTTGCTGACTTGGAGATTTGTCACCCTAGTGGGCTTCATTCTGTCTGGGCCAGATTTGCTGACTGATTTTATGCTAGTTGTGTTTTGTTGGTTTGATGATAGAGTTGCTGATTTCTGGGGGCTTGTTGCGGACTTGGTGATTTGGTACTGTTTTGTGGTGATTTGTTGCTAATCTGAGCTGAACAAACAAAGTGCTGGTAGAGTTGAGTTGATGGTCAAGTTCAGCCTTAAAGGAGTGCTGTATCGCCTGTTCTGGTTTAGGAGCTGCAGTGCCTATATTCTCTGTTTTTTTTTTTTGGTTTTTGCCTTGTTTGTTTTGCTTGTTGGTTTCTCACCAACTAGGAGGTTGGAGCGTGTTTTAGCTCCAAACTCCTCTTTATTGATGTAATTGTTCCTATAATTCATCAATAAAGTCTTCTTCTTGCCGATTTCCAAAAAAAGAATAACACAAGTAACAAAATGTAGGGACTTCCAATATAAAAACTATCCAAAATTTGCCATCGAAGCAAAATTCATTCATGATGTGACTCAAAATAAAAATTTTAAATATGAGTAATGTTAGAGACCCGCAATTTAGATCCTTAAAATTACGTACAGTGATGTTGTCACAACCCAAACCCGCCCCCATAGGTTTGGCACCGTAATCGGCCAGTAATCCGTGGATTACTTACGGCCTCAGAAGACATTAACAAATATTAAAGGGGCTGCGGAAGCAATAATGTAAAATAAACAAGGTCCAATGAGCTGTGATGACATACATGGGACAGGAAATTCAAAACTTATTTATATACAAAATCATGCTAGCCAGATACATCCATATGTACAAAATATTTACATCAAACACTCCCAAGATCCGACATTACAAAACATAACCATCAACTAGCATGAAGTGCAAAACTGCCCAAACATCAAGCTTCACGCGGAACCTCCTCAGGAGGCGCAACAGGTGGCTTGACCAAACAAAATGAAACAGAGGGCCATCAACTCTGGCCAGGGTCTTGTGCCGGCTCACCTACATATATATAATAAACTGTGAGCGAAAGCCCAGTGAATAATAACAAAGTAAAGGGGTTTAATGAATGATATCCATCACAGAGTTACAAATCAGAGTTTATATCAAAAACACATTCATATCAGAAATAGAGTCTTATGCATTTTCAGATTTCAAATCAGAAACAGATACAGATACATACTTGTTTTTCATATTCATACTCAGATATTTGTAGAAGATCATATGTGGTACACCCATTAGCTAACAAATCAGATTGGTCTAGAGACCACAGACAGAGTTGGTACCAACGACCAGGAGGGTCCATATCTTGCGCGCAAGTAGCCATGGTATTATTTCTCCCAGGCAATGGCCAGATCCACGGTATTATATCCCCCGGGTAAGGGCCAGATCCACGGTATTATATCCCTCGGGTAAGGGCCAGATACTAAGGGTGCCATAAATACTTTTCAGAAAATTGGACATTCATTTATTCATTTCCGACATATCATAGCTTTTCAAGAACCAATCATTTCATATCATAGTATACTGAAAATACATAACATTGAACATAACTTTACAAAGTTATTACTCACAGTGGCGTTGATACAAGTAGGCGAAGTCAAAAGGGTCAAACGGGTTGCGGTACGTGACCTACATAACACATTACGGATACACACATTGAAATATGCACTCAAATTGTACCAAACCTACATGAACGATTCTAAGTGTGTACTTAACCCCTTAACCTTAGTGTGGAGTCTAAATCATGGCCTAGGAATGCCTAGGATGGAATGGGGGTGTAAAAATGTCTTAGAAAATATTTTTCAAAAGTTGCTGAAAATAGGGGTCTCGCTCGAGCGAGCCTTCATTCGCTCGAGCGAGCTTCCAAAATCAAAGGCTTCGCTTGAGCGAGCCTTGCTTCGCTCGAGCGGTCTGATGAAACAGTAAAAATACTGGATGTTGAAATTTTACGCGCGATGCTCGCTCGATGCTCGCTCGAGCGGAGCCCTGGACAAATGTGCTCGCTCGAGCAAGGAATCCTTCGCTCGAGCGAGGAAGCAAAATCTAGAATTTCCAGATTTGTCTTCCAAGTTCGAACCAAGCATTCTTCAACCAAAAACTCAACCTCTTGGGCCCAAATTCTGGGAAAACATTGCAAACTCATAGTACATCAAGTTTCAAAAGCCAATTTATAAAATCATTGCCCAAGAGTGAGTCAATTTGAACACCATTTCCATAAATTTTCAAGAACCAAGTTTAAACAAACATGCATGAATTCAAGTGCATTACAAAGCTTCAAAACATAATCCAAAGCAACATTAAACTCAAAATTTTGATGAATTCATGGGCTTAAGCAAAAACATGAACATGCATGTAGAGATTTGATACAAAACAACTTCATATGCCAAGAACATGTACATACATGCATGAACTAGGCTCCAACTCTACATATTTGGACCAATTCAAGGCTCCAATCACTAAAGGCTCAAGAACTAAGCATAAACAAGTTCAAAGACATTAAACAAGGGTTGAATTCTCTTACCTAAGTCTTCAATTACTAGCCTTGAAGTTCAATTTGCCAACATATACTTCAATTTTCTCAAGATCATCAAATTGTAGCAAAATCCCTCTCAATTCTCCCCCCTCTCTCTCTAAGGTCGGTTGGGACTCAAAATAGGCTGAAGGAAGATGTTTTGTTCAAGTGTATGCAACTCAAGAATAAGATTAAACAATGGCCACCCAATGGCAATTCTGTAATTAAGCTAGGTTTATTATTAAAATGTTGTTTAATCAATTTTAAACATTCCAAATCGAATTTTAATTGAACCTATCATAAATTTACATAAAATCTAACTAGTCTAAAACACTAATCAATTTCAGAATCGGGCGCCGATAAGGCTTCCAATTTGCAGTTTAAAGTCTAAAGCACGAACAGATATTCCGACACCGAACAGATAAAAACACGTAAGTCATGCAATGCACATGCAATTAAATTCCAGATTTTTTCCTTAATTAGTATTAGACATAATTAAGTCCCCAATTAGCGTTAATCAGGGTCGGGGTTATTACAGATGTGCCAAGAGAAGTAGGTTCTACACAATTAAATATATAACAAATTAAAAACTGACATATATCCAACCACAACATCGTGGATCAAATTGTGAGAAATTTTTTGTAGGTGTTAAATATTTTCCTTTAAATATATACCATAATTTTGGAATTTTTGATGATTTGTAGATTTTCTGTTTAGTTATAGAGTAATTTTACTATGCTTGAAAAGTTTTCTTGAAATTTTATTAGAACCAGAGACATCAATGTGTGAACCTTACTTTTTTTGTGTGTGTGTGTGTGTGTAGGATATCTTAGGCCAACTTATACGCACCAGACTAAGTCACTTACTCATTTTTAATAAAATGGAGTGTCCAACATTGATGTGATTGTTGTCAATTAAAATTTTGGGACAATTTTGAAATTTTTGTAAATTTCAACACAACCTAATAAAATAACTGGAATGCAAACAAAATGAATTATTTCAAATTAGATTTTAAATTTTCAATCATTTCGAACAGAGTGACTAAACTACCTTACTCATTAGTTTCTGTAAAATTTCTAAGGGATAATATTTATTCAACTTTAATTAATATTATGTGAAAATTTAATGGTGCATGAGTGTCACGAGTGTAATTTATCCATAAAACTACTAAGATTAGGTAATAAAAATTAAAAAAATAAAGCTTCAAAGGTATGGGAAAAAAAATTGGAAAATAATCTAGCATACGGTTTCTTTTTTTAATCAATTTCCAGAATGTTTGAAGAATTTTCATAAAGTTTTGGATTAATTACACTTTACATCTTCTAGTTTGACTTAAATTTTATTTTAGTCCTTTTAATTTTAATTTAAACAATTTGATTCTTATATTTTACGTTTAGTTTCAATTTGGCCTTTTCGTCTAAATTGGAGGCTAAAATTAGGGCAAATTACAATGATAGTCTTTACATTTTCCCTCTTGCATCATTTTGATATCTACATTTACATTTAGCTTAATTTTGACCCTTACTTTAGATGTTGTGTCAATCAGGTTCAATTAATAATGCCGCTAGTGTTTTTGATAAAAATTTATCACTAAATTGATTGAAATTAATTCACTAAGTCAAATAAGCTTATAATTTTGTTTTAAAAAATATGACATATGTCACTTATGCACATATTTTTCATTAAAAAATAATAGCAATTTTAAGCAATTGAACTAAATTGAGACGAATTCATAAATTTAAGGTCAAAAGCGAGTCAATTGAAATTATAAGGACCAAAATACAAGGACTATCTGCATAATTTTCCATAAAATTAATAATTTAGGGACAATTGTCAATTTTCTAAGGTTTCAATTTTGTTCTTCCATCTAAATTGGAGGTTAAAATTAACAATTTTAGAATACTTGTCAATTTTCTAAGATGTACACGTAGACAAAATTTAGACGAAATGACTAAATTAAAACTAAACTTAAGAGTAGGAACTAAATTATTCAAATAGAAATTATAAGGACTAAAGTGAAATTAGATAAAAATTATGGGGTAAAAAGTGTAATTAACCCTAAAGTTTTCCATGAGAGCTTACAGAAAGCTTCGGAAACGTTTCCAAATACTATGATTTAAAGTTTCTTTGGAATTTCCCATCCCACCGGAACGTGTTTTGCTTTTGAAACAAATTTCAAGGCAACCTCGACTCCTCCAAGTTGATGGTTCTTCCGGATGCTTTCATTATTAATAATTTCCATTTTATATATTTTCAGATTTTTTTAAAATCGTTTTTATTTTATTTAAGGAAACTTCTTGTGATTATGTAAGTTGTTTTCCGGCGAAGTACTTGCAATTTTCCACACATTTAACTAAAATCTGTTTTCTTCTAATAAAGTTGGTGTTGAGGTTGCCAGCCACAAATTTCAGTTTCAACTTCCTCAATGAACCAAATGAGTCCCACCACCACCTCATTTGTGCAGTTAATTTTCAATTTTCTAGATCTTAAAAATTGATCAAAATATGGTTTTTCTTGCCCATTTTCAATTTCTAGATCCCAGAAATTGATTAAAAATATGGTTTAAACATCACATTTGGTAAAGTCAATTTCCATAATATGGTAAATTTAACTTCCTCTCTTTATTGATGTATTTGTTCTGTATCTTTTTTTTTACTATTACATCAATGAAGTTTCTTTTTTACGGATCAAATAAATAAATAAATATATATATATATATATATGGTGACAGGCAAATGAGGAGAAAAACTGAAGCAATTCCGTAGATGGACCTTACAATGTGTAAAAACCCAAGTAAAGATGGTTGATTTTAATTGCATTGCTTAGTGAATTCACACCCCACACCCCACAAACAAAGAAACAAACACACAAACGCATAGAAATACACATGCATTTGCGAAGAAATGAGAATACACGATATCCTCATCTATAAATATCAGCCACATTTGATCTTCTCAAGCAAGCAAGTGAACAACACAAAGACTCATTTGACAGAGAGAGAGAGACAAAGACAGAGACAGAGAGATGGAAAATAACGGAGCGAACAAAGGCAAAGGCAAAGGCAAGGGCAATGGAGGAGAGAGTGGAGAAATGAGCAAGCCAAGCTTCCAACCCAAGCAGGGTAGTGTGTTTCCCAAAAAGAAAAAACCAGTGACGGGGATGATGCTTGATGTTGTTCTTAACAAAAACAAGAACAAGACCCACCCTCAAGGATGATTGATCATGATATTCACTTCCTTACACTATTTCCGTGTTCTATTTCTGTATTCTTAAATTTATCAATACTACTGTTTGTGGGTCAGTGAAGAGTCAGTGAGGGTTATACTTTTTATCTGATATCTTATGTTTCCATTGGTTAATAAAGAAAGTCTGCTTTGTTTTTGATGTGTGAGTTTAGTTTCTATTTGTGGAGGAACTAGGAAGGTTAAGGTGTATTGTTTAATTCAGTGATAGTTTTGAATGCATATGCATTTTGTTTCTTAGGTATATGTGTCGTGGTCATATAGGATTCTTATATTATCTTTTTATCATTAATAGAACTTTTCTTTTGTCTTGTGCCTTTCTTTTGTAATTGACCCTATCTTTTAATTTTTACAAAGCTTATTGGTGGATTAAAAGCTCTTCGGAGAGAGTTTGGATTTCCATTGGTTTCATAATAATACAGGACACGCCGTCACTTCTCATCTTATTTTTTCAAATGTTTATTATTACATACCAACTCAATTTGTAAGAAAATTTTGTTTTTTAGTTTTTTTGTTTTGTTTTTGTTTTTGTTTTTGTGTAGCATTTTTTTAGGGCAAAACTTTGATAGTTACTGTGAATGTGGTCTGTTATACAAGGATCATTTTCTTCACCTAGCTCTATGTATTGCCATAATCTTTAACCAGACTTCAACTTGGTCTCGTCAAATTATAATAGTGTAAGTGTGTAACTCTCGATTTGTTAAGATTTAAACATAATTTGGAAGTCTTATACTTTGGAACATATAAGAACTTTTGGAAGATAATCCTGAAAATTTCTCATATCGTAGATCTCAGTAGAAAATGATAGAAAAATCATTATAATGATATGCTTTCTTTTGCATAATTTTTCTATTTGTAGTTTTATCATTTAAAGCTTGAGAAATGTTGGCATCCCGCATCAATTGCGAACAATGTCCATGATAAACTTGCATTATGGAGGTGCCTTTTGGGTTGAAGTTAACTGTTGGGTTAAATCACAGTAGACAATACTTCTAAATGTATTGGGTTGCATCACTAACAAGAATGATTGTTGGGATGTTTAAATTCTTACACATTCTTATCTTTTTTGATTTTTTCAGCTCAATTTAGGTACCTTTATTTGGAGTTCAATAGATTTCAACAAACATTTCACATTGCATTGCTGCTGCAGAATTTAGACCAAGATCAACTAACAATCTATAGGGTCTCTCATCTCATGTTATTGAACACTTCAAAAAATAAAAAATAAAAATAAACAAACAAACAAACACAAAACAAATGTACTGTTGTGAAATCACCAAAACAAGCACTCTGTATACAGGAGAACTTCTAACAATATTCATTGAAGTTTTTCTCATTTTTCTGGTTGTGAGAATTGTTAAAGTGGGACAGAAGATGGAAATTGCAAGAAACTTTACAAGATAGTATATGGAAACGTTTATGAATCTTTCTGGAAACTCTTAAGAAAACTTTTTGAAAATTCTTGAGAAACATTCTTGGAATTCATTAACATGTTTCCAAGAACTTTTCCATCTTTTCATTACTGATACAGGACACAGTTTGAACTCGGAAAGTGAAATGAAAAGTAACCATTGGAAAAATATCAAGCAAATTGTGAGATATTTCATTGCTGCTGCATAGAATACACAAAAATAATAATAACACTAATAAAAAAAAATTAAAAAAAAATCCATTCTGTAAAATATTGATGTGAAATTCTTCTTTAGATCCAAAATTCTTCTTTAGATCATTCTATTGGGATGCTATCCATGACTTGACTGATTAATGTATAGACACATTACAATTAGCCTGTTTCAGCACCATCTCTATTTTCTCGTCTGATTTAAAGATTTCCAAGCTTTCAACAAAATAAATTTAAAACAAAAAAAAAAAAAAGAAAAAAAAAAAAGCAAAAGAAGAAAGATATAGAGATTATTCAGACAAAAATAATCTTTAAAAGTAATAAGGAAAAAAAAAAAAAAAGCAATCATGTAGCACAGGCTTCGCACCGAACAAAAGCTTATAGGTAGCATGCGGTCCCTCAATGGTGTCAAATAATAAGGTCTCCCATCCCATGGCAGCTGCGATATCTTTAAGTTCTTCGATAACAATGTCAGTGTCACTAATATAAACATGCCCACCTGGCCTTAAAATTCGATCCATCTCGAGCATGATTGTTGAGATGTTACATCTGCTTCAATTTTAGTTAGTGTTACATAAAGTAATGTTCTTCCCAAAAATATAAGGTGTATAATGCATGAAATAAAGCACAACACAAAAAGAATTGTACCTTTTTTCCTCTACAGAGAAGAGTCCCGCTGCGTTTAGTAGGTCATATGTTCTTGGGTAAGTGTCAAATGGCTCACACCTGTGACAGATTTGAAGATCTTACTAAAAGAGCCAAAAGAGGATTAATGAAAAATCTCACACATTGCAGTGCCTTGTGTGATAACAAAAAAGCAATTCTTGGACGATTTAATAACTATCTAGAGTTATGAACCACTATTTCTTATTCCATAGCACAAGGCAGAGCACGATAAGCTTTAAAAACCAACATTCTAAAGATCTTCTCAAGTTATGGAATCTCGGTGGACTGAAATCAGTGAAAATTTTCAGATGCCTGGAGTCGACTTCAGGCACAAGTACCATTGATCTATAATGAGTTGATACAATGATGATGATTTAGTTTGAAAGAAGGATTTAAAAATTATAATTAAGAGGTCTGAGCTATTCAACCATATGGAATTAGGAAAAGTGAATCCGTTCTCAACCGGAAGTCGAAAAAGTGCATTGCCCATACCAGTCATGCACAACTCCTACGAGCCCACGGTCAAAAATAACGGGCAATGTATTGAAACCACTAACAGGAACAACATTCATAACCTAGCAATCAATCCCATAATCATGTAATGCTGCAGCAAACCTGCCATGAACAAAGTTCCCATGATATAGGAATTCAAACAATCAAAATTAAAAAGCACTCTTCCAGAATTAGAGAAGGGTAAACATATATAAAGAGATGAAAAAGAAGAAGAAAAAGAAGTTACCCTCCATATCCAGCCTTCATGTCCATCACGTTTCGTAGGTGTAAGTCTTTCCAATTGAAGGCATTAACATAACCATTTACAAGATCATTCCAATATTTTGACTCTGCTCTGAATATTTCCTTTCGGGAATTGTAGGCATCCATTTTTATGGTAAGTAGCCTGTCTGGTGGATAATGAAGGCGTGTGGGCCAGATAGTAACATTAACCCCATAACCATCCTCAGGTAACAGAGTGATACATGCCTTCAGACTGACATACCTGCAAGAATGCATCAATGTAATTAGACTTTTGTGTTGAAATTGAAAAGATTTTGTTCATCACTAATTAAAAGAAAAACTAAATTCATGGGTAACAAATTATTGACTTGAAGATATGGTGTGTAACAACTTGGACGTAGGGTTTGAATAATCTGTTACAAGCTTGGGATTGTGCCTTTAAATAGATATTTGATCTCTCTTTCCATGTGTTATTAGTGAATGATGAAGATGCTTTAGGCTTTTAGCTGAAGAAGGAACATTCAGATTACTTAAACAAACACATACACATCTTCCCAATGTTAGTAAGGTATGATGGATAAAAAGGAGAGATCTTGTGTTGGTACTAAAATATTGAATCTGGCCTGTCGACAGAGGTGCTGACATGGCTCAGATGAATTAATGGGTGATCTGAAGAAAGGAACGTGCAAGGTGGACAAGTCCTTTGAAGTAGAGCTGTGTTTCAAGGGTGCAGCCAGAAGCATGTGGTCACAGAAGTGGAGAGCAGTTACAGCAAGTGAAGAAGCTTTCCAAATGGTGGGGAGAGCATGCTTGCGTGTATCAAGGAATTAAGGAGGGACACGTGGCTGCAGCAGTTGTGGCCAGTGCAAAGGAACAAAGCTGGGTATTCGAAGTAAAGGATCTTCAAACCCATTCACAAACCTGTGAAAACTAGGAGTAGCAGTTATCTAGGAGTAGCTTCTTTTAACTAGGAGTACCAATTAGCTTTTAGTCAATCGGTTATCTTTGTATTCTTGTTATTTGTTCTTGTTTGAAAGCTTGTAACAAGTGACAATTTCAGTAACACGCCATCAGTTTTAGTTTGTTTCAATCAATTGACATACTCCAAAGAAGTCTTTAAATCTATTAAGGCATAGAACTCAACCACATTGCTTGATCGTTTTTCTGTTTTTGTGGAATTTGGTTTTCCCTGTCAAATAATCTCTGTCAATTTACCCCAAACCAGAATTTTACTAACATCTTTATATGTAAATGTGTGAAAAATTCAAACCATACATTCGTCATTCCCTGAAGTGCATGCTGTCAGCATATTTTGTTCACAAATCCAATTAATTCCATCTGAACTAGAAATACAGTTTTTGGAGAATATAGTTCCTCGCAAACTCTGGGATTAAACAGGTTCCAAATGTAATTTATCATGCTCAATTCTCAAATTAGCCAGTTGACTGATTTTGTAGAGCCATTAAATAAATAAAGTCTGTCTTTCTAACAGTTCTGTGCTATATTCAGGTCCAAATCAAGTCAGAGACATTACAAACAGAGATCCAAAAGTGATGGCAGTTGGCTATTTGACCAAATCCCAATTTTCCTACCCTAACCAAAATGAAATCTTATTGCCCTTAGAAAAATCAATCTCTTTTCTTTATGTATCAACATCTCGGGGTCAAACACTGATGAGTACATTTGATCATTCATGTGATTGATATGAATTCGCTATGGATGCTTGATAAAAATTGTTGGTCTAGATATAAAAATGCTCGAACAAATTATAAAGACAGTTTCCGTGTAATGTTGAAACTCAAAGGGGGTAAAGTTGGACATACCAAAGATTGTCTGAATCATCATTCTCTTCGCATATAGGAGGTTGTAATTGAGGATGCCGATTAACATAGCAGTTGTTGTTCAGAGGCTTCCTCCATATAGCAATGTACCCTTCCCTCTTTATAAGTTCCCAACAAATACGCCAAGAAAGGTTCTCCATTTCTATGCACAATTAAGGTCAGGAATCAGCAATGAAGAGACGATACAAGGAAAGAGAAGAAGATGCAATGTAACACCATCATGGTAGAAACCGGAAAAACAAAAATATCACAAAAATGAGTAAAACACATACACACACACGTCTATATAAATTCAGAATTACACAATATTTACAATAATAATAAAAATAACTAATAACCTTTTAACTGTATTTAAGAAGAAGTTCCACCCACCGTGAGCAGGGTAGAATTCAATAGTTCCTGACCAATGTACTTTAGTAATTTCGACATGATTCCTTTTCTAGGTTTCAGTTTTTTTACAAGTTAGTTTGGACATGATGCTTACCTTTCCATTGTTCTTGCGAGTTATCTTCATGCTCATGAACAGATTGTGCTGCCCAAACAAAGTGTCCCCCTGCCGTCAGCATCTTGTTGACCTCAAGAAGCAAAATTCCGTCTTCACAACAACCAAACAAAAAAAAGGACAATTAACATCAGTAAGGCAGGAACACCATCCACCAAATATAAGACATGTTCATTCCTCCAACAATTACTCCCTCCGTCCCAAAATATTAGTCCCTTTTGAAATGACATAAATTTTCTATTTTGCTCTTCCGTTAAATTCGTTAATATTAATATACACAAAAAATACAATTATAACAATTGATATTTCCCAAATAAAAAAAGAGGATAGTTTATTTTTGAAGTATAATAATTGTACTATCAAAAAAAATTAAAAGGGTTTAATATTTTGAAACAGAGGAAAGAGATAAAAAAGAAGAAGAAAAGATAGTTAAGATGCACCTTAATAAAAAATGAAAAAGAAGTAGGTATTGGATACATGAATTGACCGCATAATAATGACAAGAAGGTACCAGGGAAAAAAATGGGCCTATCATTAATAATTATTTCATCTTAATACTGAAAGATTAAATTGCAAAGGTATACATACCATCACGAGCCCAGTTAATATTGCATCTTGAACAATGTATCAAGTCAAATGCCTGGCTAGGATACAATAGACGGTGTGTTGCAAATACAGCCACCATGGCAGGCACACCTCGCTCTAGAGCAAATTGAATCTGGTTCTCATGAACATCTTTTGGTGCTATTGAAAGAGTGGTCACATTACGATTGAGTAAGTAGGCACCAAAACTTGCTACTCCACAACCAACATCCAAGGCAACTCGGGTGTTTTGCCCAAATGCAATGCCAGGGACCATCTGCATGCTCAAATCGTAAAATAAGGGTTAATTTCATCTAAATAAAATATAAAACCCAGTAGAAATAAAGAAGTAGCCAACATTGGAAATGTGATCCAAGTACTGATCTGCCCCATGGATAAACTGTGTTCCACCTCCTGGAAATATAAATTTATTGTTTTTTCTTGATATCCAATTTTGGTCTCCTTTATCTTCAACCAGGCGCATATGGGGTACATTGTTGAACCACACCTGTAATAAAATCTCAAAGTAAGTAGAGAAGTTTTCCTTTGAATTAAGTAAACAGTCACATACTTGCAAGTAAATTCAAAAAATTAAAAAGAAAAAAGAAAAGGAAAGAATTCACTCGATGCAATTCTTAAGCATTATTAATTTAACTTTATAGTAATATCACAGCTTATACATAGAGAATACTAATAGGAACCACAAAAGGGCACTAAAAGGATTTTCTATAGTCAAATACATAATGGATACTGAGCTTTAGAGAAACAGAAACAAAAATGTCAACATTAATATGCAGGAGAGGAAAGGGAAAGCCTTGTCGTGGAAAGTGATTGAAGAATATTGTTAAAGTTAGCATTTTGAAGTATTTTGTTTTCTATCAAATCTTTTTTTCTTTTTTCTTTTTTTTTTTTTCCTTTCTTTCTTTCTTTCTTTTTATTTATTTTTTATCCCATTTTCTTTGGGTCATTTTTGATAATTAACTTTAATCTACATCTCTTGTAGAATAGTGAATAATCTAAATCTAGTACTCTCAATCCCAGCATTATTTCAACTTTTTCATTCAACTCACTCTGCCTAGTAGTAGCTGTTCATAAGAAGTAAAGGACAAAATGCAAGGATAGGACCTTGATTCATCGTTTACAGAATCAAGATCCTCTCTTTGAGTTTTCTCCTTAATTTCCTACTTATTAGATTATTGGGTCTATTTTTGGGCCCAATTTTGATGATCCAAACCGCTATATTTTAAGATTTATTGAGTATATCATGCCTGTAAAAAATCAAATTGATCGGATATCAAAAAATACGTGTTTGGATCATCAAACTAAAAATATATTTTTTTAAAAATTTAATAAACAGTTTTTCGAACACATACTTTCTGATATCCGATCAGTGTAATTTTTTACATATATGATATACTCAACAAATCTTAAGATGTGAACGGTTCGAATCCTTAAAATTGGTCGCAAAAGTGAGCCCAATAACCCAATAAGTAAGAAGGCAATGAGAAAATGTAAGGAGAGGATCTTGATTCAACGTTCGCATACATGTACATCAAAAAAGCATAATAGTACTAAAAAATACTTTATTTAAATTATTTAATCAGTCTATACGTTGCAAATTAAAAATATATATAATTATAATAAAATAAAGGAATAGAAGCCAAATTAATGAATGAAATTAAGGAAAATATGAGGGTATTTTGGTCACTATGTAAGAAAAGAATCATTAATCCTAACAGCTTTAAAACCTATTCCTACTTCTCATAAAAATTGAAATAATTATACTCATTTAATGCATTCCTTATCATTTGTCCTTAGGGGCACATGTTAACATAATCCTTTGGCTCGTTTAATTTAATTTTAGAATCATGATTTTAGTGTAGGTTTGTGTTTTGAAAGATAAGTTGTTGAAATGAGTTTTGAAAAGAGAAAATTTATTTAGTTATGAATTTTGGAATAGATAATGAGTTTTGAGTTGTATTTTAAAATTGTTTTGGATTTATTTTTTAGGATAAATATTTTTATTGTAAATATTTATTCATTTTTTCTTTTGTGCGCTGCATTTAATACATTTGTGTATTTTAATTTTTGAAGTATTTTAATTTTTTTTAAAATATTTACAAATTTAATTAAATATGTAATTTTTATTTCAAATATTTTCTTTTCTTTTTATTTTAAATATTTTATTTTATTTTTTTTTAATTTTTTAAAATTTTTTAAAAATTTTGAATCGATCATATATATGTATATATATATCATAACAAATTATTTGGCCAATACTTAAAAAATTAACAAACTATTTTTTTCTGAAAAACAAAAATATATATTTTTCTTCAAAAATAAAAAAATATATATTTTTCTTCAAAAATAAAAAATTATATATTTTTCTTCAAAAATAAAAAATAAAAAATAATTTCGATAAATTACATTGACACTCTCTGAGGTTTCTGTTTAATACAGATCTCCACTCACATTTGAAAAATTACATTTCCCTTCTTAAAGTTTGTAATCTCATTACAAATTGTTCCATAAATTGTTAATGTCATACCCTAAATTTTTTTAAATGACCATCTTACCCTTTTTCCTGCCATTTCTTCTTCCTATCATCATGACTATATTCTACAATTTTTCATCATTAAATTCTACCTAAATATATTCTTATTGAATTATGATATACAAACATAAATTTTATATACAATTTTCAAACACAATAATATAGTTTAATGATAACCTTTTACTTTAAAACAAAACACCCATAAACATGATTTATATTTACAACAATATCACTATCACAATATTTTTATGATATTTTTTATATAAATTTTTATATATGAATATAATTTTTCATTTTTATTTACACCATTATATCTAAATTAGATCAATTTAATCTAAATATATTTAAAAAGTATAAAATTTGTACAAAAAACTTTTAAAAATTCATTGAATACAACAAAATAAGATAATGTATTGAATTTATATATATATATATATATTTGGTGAATTTTTAAAAAATCATAAAATATTATATTCCTTTAGTATATCTAGATTAAGTGTATTTAAAAAAAAATTAAAAATTCTTAAGATATTAAAAAAGACACAAAAAATAAAAAAATAAAAAAACTCAATTTTTTTGTGCGAGTTAAATCAGATAAGATAATTGTTATTTCTCTTGAAATGACATGAACAAAATATCTACATTATTTTATTATTTTATATGTATAAAAGCAAATAGACAAATATGTCATTTTAATCTGACATGAGAGCGAGTGTAATTTTTCAAATGTGAGGGGGAATCTGTATTAAAAAGAAACCTTACGGGGTGTCAATGTAATTTATCTAAATAATTTTAAAGAACAAAATAAAAATATGTTTTTTGAATTTTTTTTAAATAGAATTTTAAAGAATTTGGTTATAAGTTTTGAAAAGAATTTTCAATTGAGTATTTAATTATGAATTTTAAAAAGAATTTTAATTTTTTTTTTTTGGGGGGTTAGAATCATGATTTTAAAATTAACCAAATGCTATCTTTGTTTTTGTTTTGTTTTGTTTTGTTTTGTTTTTTTTTAATCTTAGAAAGAATATCACGAAAACTTGTTTAGTTTACCTTTTTTCAGAAATGGTTTTGAAAAATTGTTTTGGAGAGAAAGTTTAAAAAAAAGTAATTAATTTGATGTGTATAAGAGAGAGAGTGATTTTGAAAAGTAAAGTAACCAAACAAAATTTTTAGATTTTTTTTGAAAAAATTTGTTTGATTTGATTACTCTTGAAAATTTGTTTGTAGAGAATTTTTCTCAAAATTTTTTTTGAAAAACAAACCAATCAAGGCATAGATTTCCGAGTTTGAACTTGAAAATAATGCTATAATAAGTTTGTATCTAGACTACGGCCTTGTTTGGGGTGTACTAATAAGTACACACTTTTTTATTTTTTTATCTTTTTTTCATCACATCACCTCTCTACTTTTCTGCACATTTTTTCGTAAAAAGTCAAAAAATAAACTTATTTAGATCATCTCAAATCACCCCGGATGTCCCTTGTTTTGAAAGCCAACTAAGCAATTAACGAAATAAGTCAGTGTTGTATACATTTTGGCTTCGTCAGAAGAAAGGTTGGATTGAATTTGAGATTATTTTAGTCACAAAAAAATAAGTCACAAAAAAATAAAATATAATTTTTAATCTAATAAAATAAAATATCATATTTAACTCATAATCATTATATTTTTTCTTTTACAAAAGTTAAAAAAATCAAAAAACTCTCCCCAAACAACACTTTTTAGCCCCAGATTGCTATTTTAACACATTATCTTATTTAGGTCACAATCATCTTATTTAAATCACATCATCTTTCTACCATATCATTTCAAACCCAACCTATATTTCACTTTTTTTTTATTATAAAAAATAAAAAAATATTTTAATCTAACAATTCCCAAGTAATCCTTAAAATAAACACAAAAAACCAACACGCTTTTCAAACCAACCCTTCGTTGCGCTTCCATCTCTTATTTTGCCTTTTTCTCTCCTCTTTTATTTCACGTTTTCCTTGTGTAGTCTTCTCCTCTCCTCTCCTCTCCTCTCTTCTTCTCTTCCCTTCCCATCCTCTCTCTCCGGATTCAAACACAATAATATAGTTCAATGATAACCTTTTATATCAAAATAAAACTCTAAATATGATTTATATTTATAACAATATCACTATCACAATATTTTTATGATATTTTTTATATAAATTTTTATGTGTGAATATAATTTTTCATTTTTATTTACACCATTATATCTAAATTAGATCAATTTAATCTAAATGTATTTAAAAAGTATAAAATTTGTACAAATTTTTTTTAAAAATTTATTGAATACAACAAAATAAGATAATGTATAGAATTTATATATATATATATATATATATGTGTGTATTTGGTGAATTTAAAAAAAAAAATCATAAAATATTATATTTCTTAAGTATATCTAGATTAGGTGTATTTCAAAAAAAATGAAAAAAATTCTTAAGATATTAAAAAAAATACAAAAAAAAAAAAAAAAAAAAAAACTCAATTTTTTTGTTTGAGTTAAATCAGATAAGATAATTGTTATTTCTCTTGAAATGACATGAACAAAATATCTACATTATTTTATTATTTTATAGGTATAAAAGCTAATAGACCAATATGTCATTTTAATCTGACATGAGAGCTAGTGTAATTTTTCAAATGTGAGGGAGAATCTGTATTAAAAAAAAAACCTTACAGGGTGTCAATGTAATTTATCTAAATAATTTTAAAGAACAAAATAAAAATATGTTTTTTGAATTTTTTTAAAAATAAAATTTTGAAGAATTTGGTTATAAGTTTTGAAAAGAATTTTCAATTGAATATTTAATTATGAATTTTAAAAAAAATTTAAAATTTGTTCTTCTTTTTTTTGGTTAGAATCATGATTTTAAAATTAACCAAATGCTATCTTTGTCTTTGTCTTTGTTTTTGTTTTTGTTTTTTTGTTTTTTTATCATAGAAAGAATATCACCAATAATCCCAAAGACTAGATTTGCGAGTTTGAACTTGAAAATAATACTATAATAAGTTTGTATCTAGACTTCGGGTGTCCCTTGTTTTGAAAGCCAACTAAACGATTAACGAATAAATCAGTGTTGTATATATTTTGACTTCGTCTGAGAATAAGGGTTGGGTTGAATTTGAGATTATTTTAGTCACAAAAAAATAAAATATATTTTTTAATCTAATAGAACAAAACATCATATTTAACTCATAATCATTATATTTTTTCTTTTATAAAAGTTAAAAAAAACTCTCCCCAAACAATATTTTTTTAGCCACAGACTGTTATTTTAACACATTATCCTATTTAGGTCACAATCATCTTATTTAAATCACATCACTTTTTTATCTTATCATTTCAAACCCAACCTATATTTCACTTTTTTTTTATTATAAAAAATAAAAAAATATTTTAATCTAACAATTCCCAAATAATCCTTAAAATAACAATAAAATTAAAACACAAAAAACCAACACGCTTTTCAAACCAACCCTTTGTTGCGCTTCCATCTCTATTCTGCATTTTTCTCTCTTATATTTCACTTTTTCCTTGTGTAGTCTTCTCTCTCCTCTTCTCTTCCCTTCCCTCCCTTCCCATCCTCTCTCTCTCTCTCCGGATTCAAACACAATAATATAGTTCAATGATAACATTTTCCTTTAAATAAAATACTTATAAACATGATTTATATTTATAATAATATTACTATCACAATATTTTTATGATATTTTTTATATAAATTTTTATAAATAAATATAATTTTTCATTTTTATTTACACCATTATATCTAAATTAGATCAATTTAATCTAAATATATTTAAAAAGTATAAAATTTGTATAAAAAACTTTTAAAAATCCATTAAATACAACAAAATAAGATAATGTATAGAATTTATATATATATATATATATATTTGTATTTGGTGAATTTAAAAAAAATCATAAAATATTATGTTTCTTAAGTATATTTAGATTAGGTGTATTTAAAAAAAAAATTTTAAAAATTCTTGAGATATTAAAAAAAAACTCAATTTTTTTGTGTGAGTTAAGTCAGATAAGATAATTGTTATTTCTCTTGAAATGACACTACAACATTTTCTTAGTTCAGTGACATTTGAAAGTGCCACAAAACTATTCTTCTAATGACATTTTTTGGTCTTGTGACATTTTGAACAAATGCCACTTCTGTCGGTGCCACGGTATATACGAGTGCCACGGTAGATACTTGCAAGTGCCACTGCACCATCATGGCTAAAAACTTTCAATGACATTTTTTAATGTCATGATAGATATTATTTGTGGCACTATCAAGCGCCATTAAAAAAAGAGTTAGTGACACTTATAAGTGTCATTACACCATCAAGACTAAAACCTTTCAGTGACACTTTAATGTCATGGTAGGCACTATTCGTGACGCTATCAAGTGCCATTTGTGACAATAATTCGTTGTAGAACAATTTGATCTGCTCTTGCAGAGACTCGAACCGCCAACTTCCCGCACCATAAATCTTATACACCACACTCTTCCCACTACACCTCTATAGCACTATATGATTATATATGCAACATATATTATTTATATAGTACATACATCTATATTAATATAAAAGTATATGTATAAACATAATTATTTTATTAAACATAATTTATGTAAAATAAACTATTTATTAGTAAAATAAAAAAAGGACCACTTTTGGCGACTAAAAATATTTTTTGGTCGCCAATTCTATACTTTTGGCTACTAATTATTTTTTAATTGCTAAAAAACTTAACTTTTGTCGACCAAAATCGGATGTGGTCACCGAAGATGAACTTTCAGCTACCAAAATTTTGGTCGTCAAAAAATTTAATTCCCGCCTTAGGATTTTAGTTCTCCCGCATTAAAAATAATCACTTTTGGCGACTAAACTTATTTTTTAGTCGCCAATTATAGACTTTTGGCTACTAAAATTTTTTTAATCATCAAAAAGCTTTACTTTGGGCTACTAAAATTTTTTTTTTCACTAAAACCCATATAATTAGCGACCAAACTTAGTTTTGGTCGCCAATTGTAGACTTTTGGCTACTAAAATTGTTTAGTCGCCAAAAAACTTTACTTTTGGCTACTAATACTGTTTTGGTTGCTGAAAGCTATACTTTCAGCGACCAAATTTTTTTTGGTCAGGAAATTTAGTCACCGAATATGCTTTTTCCTGTAGTGTATATTGAGTTTAATTTATATATTTTTAATCATTTACTGCATTGTAAAAATTTTAAAAATATATTGGCATTTTTTGTTTTTTCAAAAATGTCATTATAAGCTTGGAAAGTTTTTGACTTAGTGGCATTTCTCAAAATGCTATAAAATATTTGTTTATGAAACTTTTCACCTAAGTGCCATAAAAAATAATTTGTACCTACCTAGTGTCCTGACATTTTTTAAAAAATGCCATTGCTACTAAAGTTTAGTGGCATCTGTTGGTAAATGTCACGAACATAATTTTTTGTGTCATTATTTTATAAAATGCCATAAAATTGATGTGATATTTCTTTATTGAAATGCCACTAAAGCCTTATATGTTTGTGGCTTTGTGGCATTTATCTAAATGTGTCACCAAATATTATTTTTGTGGCATTTTCTAAAAACATGCCACTAGTATAGTGTCACTAAAGTGTGTTTTTGTTATAATTTTGTGACACTTATTCATTGAAATGTCACTAGAGCCTTTTATGTTTGTCGTTTTGTGACATTTTTAAAAAATGTGCCACTAAATATCATTTTTGTGACATTTTCTAAAAATATGCCACTAGTGTAGTGCCACTAAAGTGTGTTTTTGTTGTAGTTTTGTGACACTTGTTCATTGAAACGTCACTAGAGCCTTTTATGTTTGTCGTTTTGTGACATTTTTCAAAAACGTGCCACTAAATATCATTTTTTGTGGCATTTTCTAAAAATATGCCACTAGTATAGTGCCACTAAAGTATGTTTTTGTTGTAGTGTGACATGAACAAAATATTTACATTATTTTATTATTTTATGTGTATAAAAACTAATAGATAAATATGTCATTTTAATCTGACATGAAAGCGAGTGTAATTTTTCAAGTGTGAGGGACAATCTATATTAAAAAGAAACCTTACGGGGTGTCAATATAATTTATCTAAATAATTTTAAAGAACAAAATAAAAATATATTTTTTGAATTTTTTTTAAAATAGAATTTTGAAGAATTTGGTTATAAGTTTTAAAAAGATTTTTCAATTGAGTATTTAATTATGAATTTTAAAAAGAACCTAAATTTTTTCTTCTTTTTTCTTTTTTGGTTAGAATATGATTTTAAAATTAACCAAATGCTATCTTTGTTTTTTTTGTTTTTTTTGTCATAGAAAGAATATCACCAATAATCCCAAAGACTAGATTTGCGAGTTTGAACTTGAAAATAATACTATAATTTTGTATCTAGATTTCGGGTGTCCCTTGTTTTGAAAGCCAACTAAGCAATTAAGGAAGAAATCAGTGTTGTATACATTTTGTCTTCATCTGAGAAGAAGGGTTGGATTGAATTTGAGATTATTTTAATCATTAAAAAAAAATTAATTTAATAAAATAAAATATCATATTTAACTCATAATCATTACATTCTTTCTTTCACAAAAGTTAAAAAAGTCAAAAAAATTCTCCCCAAACAAATAATTTTAGCCCCAAACTACTATTTTAACACATTATCCTATTTAGGTCACAATCATCTTATTTAAGTCACATCACCTTTTTACCATATCATTTCAAACCCAACCTATATTTCAACTTTTTTTTAATTATAAAAAATAAAAAAAATATATTAACCTAACACTTCCCTAATAATCCTTAAAATAACCATAAAATTAAAAAACAAAAAATCAACACGCACCCTTTGTTGCGCTTCCATCTCTTATTCTGCTTTTTTCTCTCCTCTTTTATTTCACTTTTTCCTTGTGTAGTCTTCTCCTTTCCTCTTCTCTTCCCTTTTGATTGAATTTGAGATTATTTTAGGCTTGGTTTAGGATAATTTATATAATTCATCTTTTTATCTTTTTTTTATCACATCATCTCTCTACTTTTCTATACATCTTTTTATAAAAAGACAAAAAGTACACTTTTTTAAGACACCCCAAACTAACCCTTAGTCACAATATATATATATATATATATATATATATATTAATCTAATAAAATAAAATATCATATTTAACTCATAATCATTACATTTTTTTTTTTTATAAAAGTTAAAAAAGTCAAAAAAACTCTCCCCAAACAAGTATTTTTGGCCCCAGACTGCTATTTTAAAACATTATCCTATTTATGTCACAATCATCTTATTTAAATCTTTATTTGTCATAACTTAAAAAAATCAAAAAGTCACTATCCTATTTAATTCGCATCATCTTATTTAAGTCATATCACCTCTTTACCACATCACTTCAAACCTAACCTATACACAACCCATATTTCATAAAAAGTTAAAAAGTACACTTATTTAGATCATTTTAAACCACTCCTAAGTCACATCACCTTTCTACCATATCATTTCAAATCCAACCTATATTTCACTTTTTTTTTATTATAAAAAATAAAATAATATATTAATCTAACACTTCCCTAATAATTCTTAAAATAACCATAAAATTAAAAAACAAAAAACCAACACGCTTTTCAAACCAACCCTCACTTTTTCCTTGTGTAGTCTTCTCCCCCACCCTCTGCTTTTTTCTCTCCTCTTTTGTTTCACTTTTTCCTTGTGTTAAAAGAAAAAAACAAAAACAAAAAGGTCGGCTCTTACTTTTTCGGAACCCAACTTTCATACATATATATATATATATATTTAAAATAATTATGTCATTTTTTTTTTTTTTTTTTTTTTTTTTTTTTTTTTTTTTGCGCGCGCCCCTTTGACAGTAATTACTTCTAGTATATATATATATTAAAAATAATAGGGATCCTCTTTTTCCTTGATCTCCATAATCTTCGCAGACACATGTCGTGATAGGAGAAAAAGAAATAATAAAAAATTGATCAATCCCAATACATTAGGGATAGTGGGAGTCAGTCTCAACCTTTTTCCTATATATATATATATTAAAATTTACTTAAGGATACATTAAACTTTATAATAATTAAAAAAAAAAAAAAAAAACTGCATAACCACACTTATCAATATAGAATTTATCAAATCAATAGTTCAAATTTATTTTACTTATAGACCCCATACTTTATCAATTTAATCTCCATCATACAAACCTATTTAGGATAAATTAAGTATTTTTCTAAAAACAAGTCCAAAATAATCTAAATTGAAGTATTTAATAAAAAGTAAACAAACTATAATAAAAATCACTTGAACATCAATTTTTTTGACATTTTAAGATGTAAAATTATTAATCTAGTTTGCATAATCCAATTTATAAATTAAATCATTTTTGATAAATAAAATTGCTAATCCATTTAATCTTTCATTTGACATAGTTGAGTAAATATAAGATTTAATCAACTTTAATTTGAAAAGAGTAACTGCAAATAGTATAATTAATTATATTCTATATATAATCTGTAATGCCCTCAAAATAATACATAATCCCATCATTTTAGACATGCAATGGTATAAAGAAATCAACACCTTTCCATTCATCAGAGTAGTTCTTACAACAGTATTACATGTTAACAACAAAAGCAAATGCCCTACGAGCTTACAGCTTTCCAAGTTAACACTTGGTTACACAAAAGAAGAGTATTAACTCTATACAAAATAAGCCCTTGGCTTGATATACATGTAATACAACAAAATAGTCAAAACAAAGTCTTAAACTCTCATATCCATCCAAGCTAAGTCCTTGGAGGTGCCATGCTACATGTACCTGAAAATAATGTCCCATATAGGGTGAGCCAACGCCCAGTAGAGATATGCTAAACATAGTATGGGCAGTAACTAAGACATTAGCAATTGATAAATGTTTAAATCACATAAATCAATTCATAATTCATTTCCATTACATGACCACTATATCCATGTTCCATTTCATTTTCCATTTCTTATCGAGTTCCCAATTCACAGCACCGGCTCAGAACCTGGCCAACAACTTACATGAAACAGTAATTCATATTAAACGATTCCCATTTCACAATAGATGAGCATACTAGCTATATCAACACTTCGATAAACGAGCATATAAGCTATATCAACATTTCAACAGATAAGCATACAAGTTGTATCCACACTTCAACAGATAAGCATATGAGCTATATCAACACTTCCATAAATAAGCATAAGAGCTGTATCAACACATTAACTGACAAGCATATGAGCTGTATCAGCGGAGTCCATCCCCTATCTTCTCCTAAGCAACATCCGGTTTAGAGGTCCATCCCCTATCTTTCTCTAAACCGTGGAGTACATCCCCTATCTCCTCCCACACACACAACGTATATACACAAAGGTCATATACTCAATCAAACAATACATAACGTTAATGTATTCTATCAACCATCATACTCTATGACACATCCAATTGATTAGTTTTAGTTTGCCTAATCATCATGCACTGTCTACAACAATCACAACTACCCTCCACCGGTAGCCCAAAGCAATTATTTCTAAACAGGTAATAAAAGCTCCAACAGATAAAAATATCAATGTTTTTAAAAAGGGAGCGATTAATAAATCCAACTCCACCATTCTACCATATAATAAGCCAATTTCATTATTTCCAACTCAACTCCATATAACCACCATTTTTCCAAATTAATTATACCAATTAATTTATACAACAAATTAGGGTTTTCTACCACATTCCCCAATATTGACCCAATGGTCTAAATATCAACAACCAACAACAAATTCATTATTTTGAAACCTAAAATACACATTTTTAGAATCAAGATAACAAACCCCCTTTTCAACATTTTCAAACACTAACTCCCAAAATCAACCATTTAGCAAAATGCCCAAATATCTATGTCAAAACCCATAGTTGTGAGTAGGAATCCCTACCTCAAAAGATGAAACCCAACGAAGGAGATGACGAAAATGAAGATGCTCCAAATCCCGAGATTGTTGGATCACAAGATAGCCCACGACGATCAACAACTTTTTTGTAAAGACCAAAGGTTTGGAAAACACTTTAGCTAGATCAACACTTAGAGAGAAGTGAAGACTTTAGAGAGAGAAGCTCTCAAATGGCGTTTTTGAAAAGTAAGAAAGAGAGTGTGAATGTAAAAAGTGATTTTAAAAAGCCCAGCTGCCAACTGATATGCGACATTCCCGCTCGAGCGAAGAACACAACGCTCGAGCGTAAAGAACAAAAAACTAGGTCCGCTCGAGCGCAAAAAGCCCCGCTCGAGCGTCAAGACACAGGAATAAAGTACATCCGCTCGAGCGCGAAAACCAGTCCGCTCGAGCGTGGATTTCCTCCTCCCAGAACATACACAAAAAATGTACCACCCGCTTGAGCGCCAATAAGAGCGCTTGAGCGCAGGAAACCCGCTCAAGCGTAGAAAACACACCTGCAGAAGTTTTGTAGGGACACAAAATACTGGAAGAGTGTAAACCCCGCTCAAGCGGGCAATCCAAAAACTGTGCAACAACAATGGGAGCCAAAACTCTACCAACCTGAATCAACCAAGCCCAACACATCCTAAAACCCAAGCGAATCGATTTAAAGGATGACAACAAGACAATTACAACTAACAACTTCACGGAACCGAGTCCGGAATACAACTGAACAGTAAAGGGACAACCGGGATCGCTTTATAATCCATACATTTAGAAAATAATCATTTGATAATTTCAAACAATTCACAACATTAATGAGTTTTTTTATTTCTTCTGATAAAAAATAACTATCTATTATTTTTAAATAATTTATCATATTAATCATCTATTAGTTTTAAATAATAACTAGGAACCTCTTTAAATTCTAATAATTTTTTTTTATAGACTAATATAACAATTAATAAAATTTTAAGACCTTTTTTTAAGTCAATGTTTTGGGGTCCAAACCAGCGGCTTCTCCCACTTGTGCCCAAAGTTGGCTTTGCTCTTATGTTGCTTCTCTTCCTTTATTGACGGACTTGTTCTAGCTTCAAACCTACTTCATGTCTCTCTCTAGACGTGATGAAATCTCCTGCGAATTTGTGCACCAATGTGAACGATCCAGCATTCAACCATGGCTTGAAACCAACAATTAGGGATGGCCCTAAACTTCACTTCACTTCCTTGGATCTCATGAATACTAGTTTCTTTGGCCTAATGTCCATTATACAAGATCATTTGAGTCCTTGAAAATGAAATATACATCACTATAACAAAACTGACTTTTTACGGCACCACATCAACGGCATACAATAAATGTACGCCGTAGTTTCTCACTTTTACGACTTGCTTTTTTTGCAGGTCGTAAATACTTTTCCAACCACGGCGTGTCTATTGTGTAGGACGTGAATGGTAATAACGATGATTTTTTACGACTTGCAATGCACGCCGTAAATAATAAAACTTTCAACGATGTACATATAGCGTGTCATTAATATATTAATTATATATGACGTGCATACGCCAGCCGTGAAAAGTGAATACTTTTCCCAGCGCACACAACGCCCGCCATTAAAAGTACTGCCCTTTTATGACGCACGAAATGTCTGCTGTTAAAAGTATTGCAATTTTACGACGGATAATGTATGTCGTAAATTGTATGACCAAAAACAAAGAGGCGCCAAAATAAAATTTCTAGCGCCAATTCATCAAAAAAAATATTTGGCAAATATACATCAACTGTTTGGGCTTCTAATGGATTCTAATCATCAGACACTGGTTCAAAGGGGATCCATCGTCGGTACGACAACTGGCTCTACAGCGGCATCCATCGCCGTTTTCCTCATCATCTCTTTGCTCACTTCCATTTTCTGACTCGTCTCTTTGTGGCTTTTATTTTAACAACTCCACTTAACAGCGTCGGGCACAGGGAGGAAGATAAGGAAAGGTACACACTCATACTCATCTCATCTCTCTCTCTCTCTCTCTCTCTCTCTCTCTCACAGATTTGTGAACAAGATTGAGTTAGGTCGAGTCGAGTTGTAGAGTTATTCTGACAAGTAATCGCTCGGATGGAAGACCGAGTCAAAGAGGAGTTAGATCTCGTTTGAGTCGACAGCAAAGACAAAGCATGGTAAGGTCGAGAGGAAGAAAGGAACTCCGTGGACAGAAGAAGAACACAGGTACATTTTCTAGGTTATTTAGATTCTTTTCTTGGCTACCAAACAGAGTGTTTTCTTAGGGGCCAAACAGATCATCTAGTTATGTACATAAGTTTCTTGATTGAATTTTTTTTTTTTTTTTTTTTTTTTGTTTCCCTCTTTTGATTTTGTGTTTTATTAAGAACCACCCTAAATTGGATGATGACGAATATGCTGTTTGGCTTTGGGCCACCTTTGTGATGTACACCTCTGTGATGTATCCTAAACTTTTATACATGGTTGTTTCCCTCAATTGTAAGTCTCCTTTGCAACTTTTCAAATGTTCCCCTAGCATTTGTTCATGTTTGTAGAACAAATGAGGTGTAAGTCAGTGATGGATGCAGTGGTTAGACTCTACCATTTTTTTATTATAGGAAATGGCTGCTACGGATTATTTAGAAAACTGGATTCAGTTTGGGGTCTGTTAGTCCTCTAGTGTGCTAAACTGAAAGTTGTGACTGATTTCAAATTCTGATTTTGAACTGTAGACCTGCTATTCCAACATGTTATGATAAAATGTGAGGCATGTGCTAATTTGTTCTCTATATACTAAAAGTTGAGATTTAAAAACCCATTTTAAATCATTTTGCTTCCCCATTCCAAACTTTTCAAACAGGAAGAGGAAATGAAAAAAGAAAGAACAGTAGGAACATGACACAGACAAAGAGGCAGTGTAAAATCAGCCAAAACTCATTATCCCAGATGAACAAACTATCCTGAAGAACTTGTGTACACCTATCAGGCTCTAACACAATTGTTAATGTAGAACACAATAAGTAAAGGTACAAATTGGAGATTTTCACATGGGCATGCTTCAAACCTTACTACATAATCAAATTTGGGTTAATTTTGAGTATTTTTGTTTAGTCTCAAGTTATTACATTTCTGGTCACTTTTAAATTGGCCTATGATATTGTAAGTACACAGGCCATGCTCTTGGTCAACCAAATCATTTAATGCTCACATGTGGTATATAATGTGGGTTGAGGATTGTGTTACAAGTCAAGTTTTCCACTTTTGGGATCCTAATCTTAGTAGAAGTAAGAGTTTAGCAACCTAAACATAGCAACACTTATTCTTCAACTCAGTAGAGTGGATTTAGATAATTAAAGATTGTGCTATTTTGTGATACAACCCAACCTTGGAGAGTAATTCCTAAAGAATCAAAGTGGGATTCCCATAAGATCCTTCTCTTTCTCTTTATTCTTCCTTTTCTTCTGTCTTTAATTCTCTGTTATTAGATTCTGTTATTTTAATCACAAACCTGCCTTAGTTTCTTTTTTTTTTTCATTCCAAAGCCTATATTCCATGAGCTAATCCTTTCCTTACTAAATTTGGACTTTAAATCGACTCCAAAACCCAGAAGTACTTTTTTCCCAAAATTTCCACACAGTATTATGAAATTCCTGCAATCTTTCACTTTCAAATAAAGCCAAACTCTAGTAATTTCTCCCCTAAATTTAGGTTTAGATATAACACGTCTTGAGACTTAAGCCTAGAGTGTGATGATTTGAACTAGAGAGAAAAAGTTATTTTATTTTAGTTTTTTAAATTTCGCAAGAGAAAGAATAACAATCAAAAGATATGTCTGAATTGGCTATCAAAGTTGTAACAATTACTTGATTGCAAACAATGGTTTTACGAATTAAGGGAATGGCATTTTTCTTTATTGAAAGGAAAAATGTCTTGGAACTAAATAGAGATGAAATTATTATTAATAATATGTTCATGGTTTTTTTTTTCCAAAAAAAAAGGTTCAATGTGATGTTGGCATATCATATAGCCTAATCTTCCAGAACAATATTTTATGCCATTACTAAAGGTGAAATTGGCAAGGGAGTTTTTATATGATGGACTGAATATTTTGATGTGTTCTTATCAGGACCTTCAAAAAGGACTTGATCTTGGTGTGGTATCACCGGAAGTCCTGCAGAATTATTTTGATCTGGAGCAATATCCTTTTATTTCAGAACTAACTCATCGATTCCAGGCATGCTTGGTTTTGGCAATTACTTTTATGTGTGATTTAAAGGTTGTTGACCTTAAACCTATTCCATCATTTATTTTAGTCAGTTTATAATATGTGCACGTGGAACCCTCACTATTCACTTATCTACTTGGTGATTAAACAATTAATAAACATAGATAAAGTACAATCGACAAGGGACTCAAAGTTAAGCATCAAACGCCTTGATGTTGTAGGGATTCAGGGAGAGATTATTGGCAGATCCCAAAATTTTACATAGACTAGCTATAGAAGAAGCTATATCGATAACAACTACTCTCTTAGCACAGTATGAGAGGTGCAAAGAAAATTTCTTTGAAGAGCTTGACTATGTTATTATGGATACTGTCAAGGGAACAGTTGTTGATTTTTTCACTGTATGGCTTCCTGCTCCAACCTTGTCTTTCCTTTCAATTGGAGATACGATAGATACACCAGACAGCGTAGAAGCATTAAAGAGCTTACTTGGTTCCATACCTGATAATGCATTTCAAAAGAATATACTGGGAAGGATTGGAATGTGAATCATAGAGTTGCATCAGCACTTTTCGGTGGTTTAAAGCTTGTCGGTGTTAAATTTTTTTCCAGTATTGGCACTGTAGTTGCCTCAAATATTTTGTATGCAATACACAAATTACTGAATCCAGCACTAGACACCAAACAACGGATTAAAAGATCACCAATACTTAAAACAGCAATTATGTATGGGGGCTTTTTGGGAACTTCATCAAATCTCCGGTATCAGGTAGAGCAAGTAGCATTAGCTACAATTATTTTCTTTTCCCATTTTTTTTTAATCCTATTTTTCCCTGAAGCCATTTGTGATTTCTATATTCTATTTCTTGTTTTCTCAGTAAAAGGTGCCAAAGGTAGATTTAATTAGTATGGTTTATGGCATCCAAAACATTGTGGGCTTCCATTCTCTTGGACATGAATGCATCCACTGAAAATGGTCATACTTAAAGAATATGTTCTTAGAAATAACCTAAGGGGATGATCCTAATCAATAAGTAGTCAGTCAAGAAAAAAGTTTGATAGGTTGACTAGCTAGGATGCATATGATTAATATTTTGTCCTGGATTATCAGTAGGCATAGACTTATAAATAATGGATCCTTGAATATTTTCGTTCCATCTTACCTATGTAAATTTAGAACCTTAAATGCTTTTGAGCTGCTTCAACCTTTCCATTTCATATTTTGTTGTTTGTAGGTTGTTGCCCTTAATTTTGGGGATTTCTATGACATGCAGTATGTTAAAATGTATAATATCTTCATGGTGCAACTTCAGATACTTAAATTGTTTATCAAAGTCCAATTTAGAATGTTGGATTTAATTTTGTGAAATTTTTTTGGACTTTTTAATTCTTCTTTATTTATCGTTTCATTTATGCTTTGGTGTTCTGTAGGCCATTCTTCCTCACAATACAAACATACCTGGTGCTTATGGTTGAGGATACTCTGAACCTTTGAGTCTGACAAACAACTAAATTAGGGTGAATATTTGGGTGGGGCCTAAAAGTGGGTTTGGTTAATATTTATTGTTTTTTAGTCTTTGCATGGTTGAAGTTTGGATTATGGCAAAATCATATTTTTTTCTTTCTTTCATTTTTTTTATGATCATGATCCGTATTAGCTTTTGAGCAAGAAGTGTAGATTTTTTATGTGACAAGGGATGTCACCTGATGTTAGAAATTTGTGCAACTAAGACCTCGATCGACTTGTTTTATATGCTTGTGAACATACTAGTGTTACAGCTTTAACTTGTTGGCACCATGTTAGAGTAGTGAAGGCTAGCTTTTGCTTTTTTTTTTCTTTTTTAAAATGAGGTACACAATTGGCCCAAGTCTGTTTGATCTGTTCTGTTGTGTTAATGGGGGGTCCTATGCTGTGAATTTCTGTTAAACCGATGACTGGCCTCTATGAATTTCTTATCTAATTTTCCGTTTCAATCTATCTGTATCGAATGTTTGATTTACTATTTTCAATTTGTTTGTGCATGTTGAATTGACAAATGCCATTTCATGGTATTGTTGATGGTCTTGGTTCACAACTGTTGCAATGACGGCAGCTCTATGGTGGTCCAATGTCAAAGTTGAGATTGTTAATGATCTGCCATATGGCTAAGCCTGAAAAGGTTCTGATTGTTGAGGATGAAAATAAGAATATTGTCTATGAAACTATGAAGGACAATGATGTCCTCGTTCAATATAAGGTGTTAAATCTATACTTGGCAGGTATGGAATCCAATCTCTCTATGGAAGCCTTATGAAATGGATAGTTAACCTCTCTTTTTCTTTTATCCTTTTTTAATATTTAATATATGTGGTTAGCCTCTTTTATATTGTTAGACTCTCACTTCAGAGAATGTATGTTCAAAGCAGTGATGTGATACTATATAGTGTAATTTGGGGTTGAGTAAATTGAAATCAGTGTTTGAAGCTTTATGGGTAGAAGAAAGATGTAGTATTGCATGTGTAATAAAAAAAATTAACAAAGATGATCCTATACACTTTCTTTTGCATATTTTTATTTTAAAAATACCTGAATTTCACAAATGTTCAATACATCTTAACTTTTTTGGCAATAGGAATTCCTAATTGTTACAAAGGGAATATTAATGTGATTACCTTTTCATTTGTTTAGCAAGTAAAAACAATTTTCTATGACTTTTATGGAGCGTTGAAGTAGTTTTTGGCAAGTATTATCAACTCTTTTTCAATATTCTGGCCCTTTAAAGCAAGGTTGTTGGCCTCTCTTGCAATTGTCAAGAATCACTAAAGTTTTTCATTTTGGTTGCTAATTATGAATAAACATCTTGAATTCTACAATGCGTAACAGATCAAGAAAGCTATCTTTTTTATTTTAGAGGTTTTTAAAATTTATTATTGGGAATCATCCTCTCCACAAAAAGTGGGGAAGGCTAGCAAGAGCCTCGTGCACTGGGATCCTTTGTATTTTATTATTTATGTTTGGTTTCTTTGTCTCTGTTTCTCCTTTAGTTGCTATTTCTTATTTAAACTACAATGTTGTAGATCATGAGGGAAACACTTATCTATTTGTCACACCTTGACCACAAAGATACCGAAAAGCAGGTATTGGTTTACAATTGCCCTTGTTGTTCACCTGTTTTGCTGTGCTGCAATATCTCCTAGATAGATAGATATATAATGGTTGTGCCCGTATGAATATGCATTCTCATGCCAATAGCATGAAAAGCTAACACTATATTGTTTGATCATGTGTTGGTTTTCTGCCCTTATGTGGATATGCCTGGATATAGCGATAATATGATCAAGCAAAACTCAAAATTATTCGAAGTTCAGATTATTGTAGGTTATTCACTCAGCAATTCGTGGCCATGCTTTTCAAGTAGGAAGTTGTGCGTTACTGTGCTTTTAACAGTGAATTTATTGGACTATGCTATCTAGTTACATGTAAATGTTTCTTTCTTTCCTGGGATGATATAGATGCTGAAGAAATTGAATAAACAACTGAGTGGCGAGGATTGGACATGGAACAACTTAAACACATTATATTGGGAATAGGATCTATATCTAGGTCCATGATGGAGGAGCAGGTACACTTCATTTAATGTTTGAGCATGTTTCTCCTACATAACATATTTTTTTTAGCATTACAACATATATATGCTATCTTGGTTAATATGGCAGTTTATGTTATGGTTTTAATAAGTATGTAACTTTCTGGGTTTACTTTGTTTACTGAAGTGGAGGCAATATTGATAGCTACTATGCATGCCACTATTTGTTTTAATAACATAGATTGCTATTGTGCCGAGATAATATCCTGACAACTGAGGTAATGGTTATTATATGCTCATTTAAGTATTCCATCTTTCTTGCCCTTTACAACAAGGCTATTTGGTCTATATAGTTTGCAAGCTTAGTTCTTGATTATAGACAGATTAATGAATATTTGAAAATATAAAAAATGTTTTGTCATTGCCACACCAAACATTTCCTTTGTTAATTTTGTTTTCAGGATGTATGTGTCTTCTCATTTTTATTTGTTGGATTTTTCCAGGAAAACAGATTTTTGGTGATGGTGATTTGTGATTCGTGATCTATTAAATTTGCATGAAATCACAAAAGGAAAAGACAACAAAGCATTATTGCAAGTAACATTGTGTAAACAAATTTTTGTGTTAAACTTGCATCTCCAATTACAAACTTATATATGTACAGTTTTGGATGGTTTATAACTTTTTGGATAATTTAGAACTGAAGGATAGTCCTTTTGGATGTCTTTGAACTTCCAGCTAGGTTTTGGATGTTTGAAATGTATATATTAACAATTTTTGAATGTTATAATTTATAAATATAGTTTATTTTTTATGGTTAAAATAATATTTTGGTGATTGATTGATATTTTGTGAAGCTTGTTTGTAATATTAGATTGTACAAAACAGGTCAAATAGAACCTGCTGAATTTTAAAAAAAAAAATGCACATTCTACAACAAGTAAATTAGGTCATTATATGAAATATTCTACAGCATTCCATGTACACCGTGGTATGTTCTACTTATCTACGGTAGGCTGAGCAAGTTGTTGTGTAATGACCCCAAAACGCATGTCATAATTATAGTAATTAATTAAGCCTTAGTATGATTTAATTGAAGAATATTTGTTTGAACTAGCAAAATATCTGTTGGAATTACAACTTCGGGACTGAAATTGGTGACCGTAATGGGTTCAGAAAATGAAATTGAGCACGTCTATGTGATACCGGGAATTTTTAGAACCATTTGAGAAAATAAATTGAGGACTGAATTTCGTCTGATTCGTTAGGCCTCGTTTGGCTCAAGTTTTTAGCATAATGGTTTATATATATGATATATAGATAAGGCTTGACCTCTTTATTGACTCAAAAGAAAAGAAAAACCTAGAAAAGAGAGAGAGAGAGAAGGGAGAATTCGGGGAAGAAGAGAGGAAAGCAAGGGAAAGAAGAGGAAGAAAGGGGGAAACAAGCTAACTTCTCCATCCAAGTGTTTAAGGTAAGGTTTTCATGAAATTAATTGTTGATCCTTGGCATTTAGCATGTGGAACTCAAGATTATGGCATAAGATCATGACATTTATGTTTAGAATCATGGTTTCCATGCATGTTGGCCTATTTGAGGAAGAACCTCCATGGATTGTGAGAAATGAAGCATTTATGAGCAAGTTTTGTGAGATATCATCTTGACGCAAGATTTGATCTTTTGTATGATGCATTGAAGTTTATTTGAAAGTTAAAAAGCTTAAAGTAAGTTGTTTTCAAGTATTTTGGCCTTGAATTCTTGATTTGAGAAGTTGATTGTGCAAAAATGGAAGACACGGTTGACAGAAAAATGGACTGGTTTTTCCACCCAGATTTTCATAGTCCGCTCGAGCGGGGGTTTGGCCGCTCGAGCGGAGATTTTGCGCATCCAGTATCTCTGCCGCAGTTCACAGTCCGATCGAGCGGGGGTTTGGCCGCTCGAGCGAGGACCTCAGAAATTTCAGGAAAAGTTTGGGAAGTTGTTTTACGTGATTTTCACATGTTAATTGTATCTTTTAGCATCTCATGAGCATGAATTAAAGTAAAGAGAGATTAGAATGAGCATGCAATGAATATGAAAGAGAATGAGCATGAAATGAATATGAAAGAATGTAAAAGAAGAAAGGAAATGGCATGAATTATGTGAATTAATGATGAATGATAAGAAATGTATTATAATGTTGATGTTTGCAGGTCAAGAAGCGAAGACCGTGCCACCGGTTTTGGAACCTCACTGTGAGTAACATTTCTGTAAAGTTATATTAATATGCAACGTATTTGAATTGTTATACGAAATGCTATACGATATGATATGTTTCTGACATGTGATTTTAAACTGTGAACGAATGTCCTGGTTTGCGAATCTAGTATGGCATCCATAGATAGTTCAGTCGTGGGGGCGAGAACATGCAGGCCCATGCGCTTTAGTCATGGGGGACGGCATGGAAGGACAAACCCATGACCAGTCGGTATGTGTTTAATCGGTGTCCGGGACCGGTTACTCTAGTCGTTAGTCGACACATGTTATGTTCTATGGAGTATGCCATTATGTATGTTCTTATGAGATGATTATGATTATGTTATGAATGCTATGTTTTACGGATGTCTATGAAATGTTGGAGTTCGTTCACTAACCCCTTTACGTTAATGTTACTTGCTGAGCTTTAGCTCATTGTTTGTATTTATGTATTTATAGGTGAGCATTCAGGGAGTCAAGCCTAGGCGGGGTCTTGTCGAGCCGCCATTTTGAAGTCTAACCAGATGTTTTGAGTGCCTCCGAGCTGGGGCTAGGCCTGGAAGGCCGTACGAGTTTTGTTTTGTTATGTATATGTGGCATGTGTTGTATATGATCTTTTGATCCATGTTATGTACAGTCGTGGGTAAATTAACATTTCATTTTGGCATGTAGAGGTATGTTCATATAAATGCACAGATCTTTGGACTATTGTTTTTAGTTTTCGCTTCCGCGAGCCCCGTTTTATTTATGTTTTGTACAGTAAGGCCTATGGTAATCTAGGATTACTGGCCGGTTACGATGCCAACCTTCTAGGGGCGGGTTTGGGTCGTGACATGTTGTATTATATATTTTACGGCATGCAATTAGTGTTGTAATTTGTCTCACCAAATAATGATGTGCAAAAGTAGTCGTAGAAAAAGTAACAACGACACACAAAATCTGTCGTTAAATAGTTTTTAACGGCGTATCATAGCATGTCGTAGAAAAAGTAACAACGACGTACAAAATCTGTCGTTAAATAGTTTTTAACGGCATACGAAGCATGTCGTTGAAAGTGAATGACTTTCCATGACTGGTCATAATATGACGTGCGCCTGCACGTCGTAGAAGGGTTTTTACGGCGTGCATTGCGCGTCGTAAAAACCCTTTTTTGTTGTAGTGCATGAGCATGTGTTGGAAGTGCTTCAAAATTTTCTTCATGTTCCTTATCCCACATTGATTTCTTATTAGTTTTTTTTTACACCTTTTATATGTAGACCTTTGTTATTTGGTAAGGGTCAAGAATGTCGAGAGACTATGTAAATTTTGGGCCATATGTATGAGGTCCATATATATATGCACGCATGTGTTGTATATGTGAGCTAATACAATATATTTATATATATATATATATATTTCTCTCATTGATTTTATGTAGATTCATTTCCTTTTGTAATTGACTATGATTAAGGAATCAACTAGCTGTTTAAAATTTCAAGGGAATTTGATTGATTCATAATTTAAGGGATTTGTTTGATCAAATCTTTGATTTATTCTTACCTTACTTTCAGACTTGAAATTATATATATACGTATTCCTAGTAGTCTAATATATAGAAAAAGTTCTTTTTTTTTCTCTGTTTTTCCCAAACAATTTCTTGGTTTCTTTGGGCTATTTCTTAGACGAGTTCAAGTCTTGCTTAATAAGTGTACACCATCAAGACTCGCCACTGTATCCTAGAGAACTTCCGCTAGTAGCCATTTGCACCCACTGGGGCAAAATTGTTTCTTACGGACAACGAATTGACTTCCATGCCTTGGTTTTGTTCTTTCTCTGTTATTCATTTTGCTTTTATCTTCTAGTATTTATTTCAGTTTGTTAATCAAGCAGAGTTCTTATATATATATACATATTTTTTCCAACAATCTTATGAAATGAATTTGCTTGATTACTAAACATGAATTATGTTTCTATTGGTTCTGTTATTCTTAATATGACCAAACTGGAACCCTTTGATGGAAATCACTGCAAATGCTAGTCTGAAAAAGTTTTATTTTTTCTAGAGTCTCTCAATATTGATGATGTTTTGTTTAATGATCAAAATTCCTAATGATGTTTTCAAACCAGCTTATAGTGAATCTATTCGTTTGTATGAAAAAGATAACAAAATCTGTCACGATCATGTTCTGAATTTTCTTTCCAAGTCTCTGTTTGATATATATTGTGGTTACAAATTTGCTCAATAGATTTGGAAATTTTTGAAAAGAAAATATTCAACAAAAGATGCAGGTACAAAGAAATACGTGGTGAGAAAATTTTTAGACTTCACGATGAATGATGAAATCTGTCATGGATCAAATTCATGAATACCAGAATATAGCCCATGACATTGTGGCCGAAGGAACGAAGTTAGATGACACCTTTCATGCTACAACACTTACCAAAAAATTGCCACCATCTTGGAAGGATTACAAAAATTCTCTCAAGCACAAGAAAAAAGACCTCAGTTTGGAAGAAGTTATTGTTCACATTTGCATTGAAGAATCCAACTATATGAAAGAGAGAAGTAAATATGCTCATGAATTCACATCAAAATCAAATGTGGTGGAGGTGAAAAATGTAGCAAAACAACATAATCACCATCATTCACATTCTGGGAGGAACTTCAACAAAAAAATATTTGATGAAGAACAACAACAATGATCACAACAATCACAACCACCACCACAATAATCACAACCATAACAATCATTTAAAAAAAAAAAAAAAAAAACCTAATGGAGTTTTCAAGAAAAAGAGAGGATCTTGCTTCATGTGTGGTAAGATTGATCATTATGCTTCAAAATGCAACAACCACAAAGGCAAGGAACCTCACCAACAGAAACCACAATGGAGCTTGACTGAAACTGAAATAATAACAATGGTTGTGTTTGAAGCAAATCTTGTTGGTAAAATGGTTGAATAAGTGGTAGACATTGGGACTATCGGCCATATTTGTAGCAATAGAAATATATTTGCTACATATGAGTTTGTTGGTGATGGTGAACATGTTTACATGGGAAATGCTAGCACAGCTCGCGTGGTTGGTAAGGAAAAAATTCTACTTAAACTCACTTATAGTAAAACTCTTGCCCTAAATGACACTTTTCATGTACCGAACATGCATAGAAATTTAATTTCTAGATCCCTTCTTAACAAGGTTGGTATTAAATTAGTGTTTGATTCTAATAAACTTGTGCTAACTCTTAATGGGGATATTGAGGGAAAGGGATACTATAATGGGGGTTTATTTGTGCTGGATGTTGTCTCTGAAAATGCTAATAAAGCTAGTATTTTCTTTGCTTATATTGTTGAGTCTATTGATTTGTGGCATGCTAGATTAGGGCAAATAAATTATGCATTGGTTAAAAGAATGAGACAATTAAATTTAATTCTAGATTTTAAAAACTGTGACACATCCAAGTGTGAAATCTGCGTAGAAGCTAAATTTACTAAGAAACCTTTTAAATCTGTAGAAAGGAATTCAAAAGTCCTAGAGCTTATACATAGTGACTTGGGGGACTTTAAAAATTATATGAGTTGATGAGGTAAAAGATACTACCTAACCTTTGTAGATGACTGTTCTAGATTCATTATATTTGTTAAGAAATAAAGATGAAGCAACTAAGCATTTTCAGAAATACAAGGCCGAAGTTGAAAACCAGCTAGATAGGAAAATTAAAAGAGTTAGATTTGATCAGGGAGGGGAATATGATAGCAATTAACTTATATTGATATGTGAACCAAATGGCATAATTCATGAAACCACTGCACCATACACTTCTGAACAAAATGGGATAGCAGAAAGGAAAAATAAAATACTTAAGGCTATGATGAACGCAATGCTAATTAGCTCTGGACTACCTTCTAATATGTGGAGGGAGGCAATACTTTCAACATGTCGCATTTTAAATAGAGTTTCACATAAAAGAACGCATAAAACCCCTTACGAACTTTGGAAAAAACATGCACCAAATTTGAAATATCTTAAAGTTTGGGGGTGTTTAGCCAAGGTTGGAATTCCAAGTATCAAAAGAAGTAAAATTGGTCCTAAAATCATAGATTGTATTTTTATTGGTTACAATTTGAAAATTGCTGCCTATAGATTTATTGTAATAAAAGGTGAAAAGGATATTATGAAAGCTAACAATATAATGGAGGCAAAAGATGCATAATTTTTTGAACATATATTTCTTATGAAACAACCAATTCCTAAACAAATTCATGCAGCTATTCGGCCTAGTCATAATATCGAGGAAACATCACAAGATTTAAGACGTTGTAAGAGACCTAGAGTGGAAGCCAGTTTTGGACCAATTTTTGTAACTGCATTTATCATTGAAAAGGATCCTAAAACTTGTGATGAAGCCATTGAATCCATACATACCATTTTTTGGAAAGAGGCTATAAATAGTGAACTGGAATCTATAATAGCTAACCATACTTGGGAACTAGTACACTTGCCTAAAGGATTTAAAACCATAGGCTACAAGTGGGTGTTTAAGAAACAATTAAAAGCTGCTAGATCAATAGATAAATTTAAGGCTAGACTAGTTACTAAAGGCTACACACAAAAAGGAGTATATTACTTTGACACCTATTCCCCTATAACTAAAATTTCCACTATTAGATTGTTAATTGCAATAGCATCTATACATAAACTAGTTATTTACCAAATGGAAGTAAAAACAACATTTTTAAATGGAGATTTAGAAGAAGAAATTTATATGGATTAACCAGAAGGTTTTATAATTCGAGGACAAGTACAGAAAGTATGTAGACTTGTAAAATCTTTATATGATTTAAAACAAGCTCCTAAACAATGGCATGAAAAATTTGACAAAACATTAATATCAAATGGATTTGTAGTAAATGAATCTGATAGTTATGTTTATAACAAATGCTTTGGTACTTCTTTTTTATTGTATGCTAATATGTAGATGATATGTTGATTATGGGTACTGATTTATGCATTGTAAATGAAACCAAGGCTTTTTTATCTTCGAATTTTGGCATGAAAGACTTCGGAGAGGTAGACATTATTTTAGGGATCAAAGTGATCCGCAAATCAACTGTTTTAGTGTTGTCACAATCACAATATGTTGAAAAACTCCTCAAAAAAAATAATCATTTTGATATTGACCCTATTAAAACCCCATATGATCATAGCCACCATCTTAAAAAGAATAAGGCAAATAGTGTTTCACAATTTGAATATGCCAAAGTCATTGGTAGTATGACGTATTTAATGAATTGTACTTGCCCAGACATTGCATATGTTGTGAGTAGACTTAGTAGATACACACACAATCCCAACTGTGAACATTTGTACAGCATTAACTAGACTGCTAAGATATCTGAGAGGTATTGTGAACCTAGGTCTTCACTATACAGGATACCCCGTTGTATTAGAAGGATTTTGTGACACTAATTGGGTTTCAGATAATGATAAAATTAATTCCACCAGTGGATATGTGTTTACTCTTGGAAGTGGTTCTATATCATGGAAATCATCCAAACAAACTTGTAAAGCCTCTTCTACTATGGAATCTGAATTTGTTGTTCTAGATGTGGCAGGTAATGAAAGTGAATGGCTAAGGAATCTTCTAGCTAATATTCCCTTATGGGAGAATCCAGTCCCATCTATCTTATCGCATTGTGATTCGCAAGCAGCAATAGTTTGAGCAAAGAAAAAAAAGGGTATAATGGAAAGAAGAGGCACATTCGACTAAGGCACAACTTATAAACAATGGCGTAATAGCTCTTGAATTTCTACAATCAGAGAAGAGCTTGGCAGACCCTCTGACAAAAAGGCTAATTAGAAAAGTGGAATATGATATGTCGAGGGATGAGACTTAAGCCCATTGAGTGAATCACTTGTTATGGCAACCCAACCTGTGTGATTGGAGATCCCATGAAGCAAGTTCAATGGGTAAAAACAACCCAGAGAGAGACTCAAGACAGCACTATTATTTGATCGTCCCTTCCTCAGGTGAAAATAGTGCAAGCTGCTAAACTAATTAAGGATGAGCAAATAGCTCTTAATGAACTTATAGCCTGTAAAGGTGGTGTGAAGAGTACACACTTGATGGGTTCACCTATGTGAGTGTGGAGGTGGGGCTGCCTACTATGAGAGTTAAAACTAATTCTCTAGAGTACTCATGAAAATCCAGATAAAGCACATGGCCTTATTACGCCAATTCGAGAACTCGTCATGAATACTAGACGTGTGTGTGCAGCATTGTTAAATCATCCAAAAGGTGGTAGGTTCAATAATTGAGTCACCTTTCACTTGTGATCCACATTCTGTAAACACTAAGTGTCGATTCAAGTCCACATGACATTGGCATTAATGCATCTCAAGTTAAGCCCATAATTTTATTTTTTTTGCTTAATTTTGAATCATGTGAGGGATTGTTGGAAGTGCTTCAAAAAAAATTTCTTGTTCCTTATCCCACATTGATTTCTTATTAGTTTTCTTATACTTTTTATATGTAGACCTTGGGCAAGAGCCAAGGATGTGGAAGAGACTATGTAAGCTTTGGGCCATATGTACGTAAAGTCTAAATATATACATGCACGTGCGTTGGACTTGGACTTGGACTTGGCTGGGCGCACGTGTGAACTAATAATATATATGTGTGTGTATGTGTGCGCGCGTTTTTTTTTTTTCTTTCTCTCTCTCTCATTGATTTTTTATAGATTCATTTCCTTTTGTAATTAACCATGATTAAAGAATTAATTAGCCGTTTCATAATTCAATGGATTTTGATTGATTCATAATTCAAGGGATTTGTTTGATCAAATCCTTGATTTATTCTTACCTTACTTTCAGACTTTGAATTATATATATACGTATTCCTAGTAGTCTAATATATAGAAAAAGTTCTCTTTTCTTCTCTATTTTTCCTACACAGTTTCTTGGTGTAACACCCTGAAAAAATAGTGACAAACCAACCCATGTAAAACAAAATATAGACATGTGGAATATTAACCTCCCAAAAACAATTTAAAAACCCGAGACTTGTACAAAAAATAATTATAACAATAAACAAAAATGAGCCTTCAGCTCTGCAGTCCTCTCTAACTAAGTTCTTGGTAGAAGTATATCATCAGCACCTGAAAACCCAATAGAGATACTTTAACACTATGTATGACACTTAACGAAGTCATAAGGTGAATACATATACTTATCATTTGCAAAACATTATATTTTTCCATTTCAAAACAATGCAATGCCATCATTATTATATTTTAATTCATGAAAATACACTTTTATACCAAAAAACAAGACAGTGGATACAAAACACTAGGAATCTCTAAGTACGTGTCTGTCAGTATGCTATACAAACACTATTGGTACTAATCGGAAGGATCAGTACCTAACCGTGCAGGTTTCTGGACTTTTACCAAGAACACACAGGCCAAAAATATAAACCACAACTACACTCCCTAACTAGATTCACCAAAGTATACACGTCTTTTTCTCAAAAACAATACATTTTCAATGTTCAAGTATGGAATAATGCTTGATGCAAGATGTATGAAAAATTAGTTTCAATTTAACCTAATCCTCATGTAATTTCTATAACATTCAAAGCTATCCTCCATCGATAGTCCTAACAGATATTTCTACTCAACAGATAATTTTTTAACAACAAATAAAATCTCATAAATTTCAAAATGTGAGCGATAATGAATATCCAACTTCACTCTCATCATCAACAGATACATTCTCCATATGTTTTCAAATCCAACATCATTACCTTTTCTTTCATATATGAACATCAATGATTTTTCAAACAAAACCTCATTTATTTTCAAAATCATATTTAAGGAAAGAATTTCCAATACACTCGACAATATACACACTTCCACAATCTATCTCAAGAGTTTATTTGAGAAACCCCTCTTTTACTTTTTAAAAATCAAACCCTAGATTTAACCCAAAATTCCCAAATCACTAAACCCTTTTTAAATAGCAAATAACTAACTTAAGAATCATACCAAATGTTGAAGAAATCCCTATCTCAAGTTTAAAAGAGGAAGAAAACAAGAGTTGAAGTTTGATGATGAACTCTACATTTTTCACTAAAGAATTATGGTGGAGAAATCAATGGGTGATGGTGTATCTGAGATTTTAAAACAAGAACTAGCTAGAAAATGTAAAGAAATTAGGGTTATAGGTGTTTTAGAGAGAGTGTGGAATGAAAAAGTGATTTAAAAACCCTTTTTCCTAAACTGATATTTGCACAGACCGCTCGAGCGACGAAACTACCGCTCAAGTGTCAAACAGACTAAGTGAGATCGCTAGATCGACCAAAACACCGTTCGAGCATACAATGACTTTTTCCTAGAAGTTTTGCAGACTGCAAGGACCTCTCAGCGCAAGAAAGATTGCTCAAGTGAAGATACCCTACTCTTAGAAGTTTGCAGACCTCCAAAAATACTAGGAGATCTCAAAGACTGCTCAAGCAAATAAGAAAAAAACTAGACAGCAACTCTTTTGAAAAACCATAACTTCCAACCTATTTCAAACATAACCATCAACTCAACCCAACTACCAACAAGATAATAAAGGACATAAACAACAATTAAAGATACGAAATCCCAAATCTAAGAGTGTGAAATAGGTCGGGTCTAAACCGAAACGGTTATACTTGTTTTCTTTGGGCTCTTGCTTAGACGAGTTCAAGTCTTGCTTGGTGAGTGCACACCATCAAGACTCGCCGTTTTATCCTGAAGGACGAACACTAGCAAACATTTGCATCAACTAGGGTGAAATCATTTTTTAAAGACAACGGATTGACTTTCGCACTTAAATTCCATTCTTTTTCTATCATTCATTCTGCTTTTATCTTCTAGTATTTATTTTAGTTTGTTAATCAAGTATAATTTTTATATATTTTTCTAGCAGTATGTATAAAAGTTTCTTATTTCTTGTTTGTTCTATTTTTGTGGTGCCACAATCTTCATTAAATGAAAAGGGTTCTTACTGTAAAAAGTATTATTTAATAGAGAATATGTTTAATATTTATGTGAATGACATTCTTTATCATTCCTAGGCACTACTTTGTCTTAGCTTCTCTTGTTTTTTTTATGGGTTTTTAAAATTTTATTCTTTGGCTTTGTCGGGGAAAAGGATGGGTTGGGCGGGTTTGGAGTTATTTTAATCATAAAAAAATAAAATAGATTTTTTAATTTAGGAGTCGTTTGGTTTTGATTTTTTTAATTGGTTTTTTAATTTTTTTAACTTTTTTAGCCTGTGACTTTTTTAGTCGTTTGGTATTCTTATTTGGCTTTTTTGACTTTTTGGCTTTGAAATGACAAAATTGCCCTCTACTTAAAAATGATACTCCCTCTGTTCCAAAATATTAGTCCCTTATTCCATTTTTTATTGTCCCAAAATATTAATCCCTCTTCAAAAATCAAGTATAAAAATAATATAAATTTTCTATTTTGCCATTCTTTTAAATTAATAAACAATATAAAAAGTACAATTATGACATTGATATTCTCAAAAAATATACTATCAAAAGGATAATTTTGAAAAATTAACTTTTTTTAAATGTAATAATTGTACTACCAAAAAAAGTTGGATTCCTCAAAATGGCCATTATTTTGGGACGGAGGGAGTACTTTTTTGACTTTTTGTTTGTATATGGGTTAATTTAGTAATTTCGCAACTGTTTTGTCTTTTTGTAATTTTATAGTCTTTTTTTTTTTGTCTTTTGTGATTATATAGCCAAAATGGTTTGCCAAACAAGATAAAATATCACATTTAATTTATAATCATTACAAAAAGATAAAATAGATTTTTTTAGTTTAATAAAACAAAACATCACATTTAATTCATAATCATTACATTTTTTTTCTCAGAAAAAGTCATAAAAACTAAAAAAACATTTTCCAAATGAAATTTTTTAATTTCAAACTAAATAGTCAAAAAATTAAAAAATAAAAAAACCTACTCACATCCCAAATCAATTCTTTATGGATTGAGGTGATCGGTGTCTCTCCCAGTTCTGGAGTGAGAAAGTTTTCATTTAACCATTTGCAGCACTTTGTTGTCTAACCAATCTATGGTGAGAAAATCAAAATTTGGGAGGAGAGACGGAGAAAAGCAAATCAACGAGACAAGAGACTCTGGTTTTGTTAGAAAAAGAGGAGAGAGAATTAAAAATACAGAGGTGAGAATGAGAGAGAACAACAATGATGATGTAGGAGAAAGGGAAAATATGAAATAGGAAACAGAAGGCAATAATGGAGGAGAGAGAGTGTTTGTCAATGGCTTCCTTTGCTTAAGATTTTTTTAGTTAAAATAAGTTAATAAAATAAAATATCATATTTAAATTATAATTATTTTATATTTTTTTTTCAAAAAATAAAAGAAATAAAAAAAAAAAATCAATCTAAGCAGACGTTTTAATTCCAAATCAAAAAAATTAATTAAATTTTTTTTTACCAAATGACAACTATTGTTTCTTGATTATAACACTTCTCCGTTAATTGCTTAGTTGGCTTACCTGCAACCGGGAAGTGATAGTACTATTAACAACAGCAGCAAAATCGTGCCTCATTTTTTATTGGTGAAATTAAAATTTTATTAATGATAGAAAGATAATACAAGATCCAAGAACCCTACACAACGACAACACGTGATAAATAAAATACATACACTCAAAACCATCCATCAATTAAACAAACAAACAAACCCTTCCTAAATGGAAACTAAAACCAAAGGCAACAAGCATATGATGACATATGTATAACAGAGAAAAGTCTACCACTCACCAAAACACACATAAAAACTAGTTTAATAAATTTAGAAATACAGAACCGAAGACAGGAATAATATAAGAAGATGAATCAAGATCGATCATTTGAAGAAGAACCGCCATCATGAGGATGTGTCCTGTTATTCTTGTTAGTCGAGGAAGCAAGAGCATTCATCGCAAGCTCACCCATCATCCTCTTCACTGTCTTCTTCTTTTTGGGAAAAACACTACCCTCCTTCGGTTGGAACCATGGCTTGGGATTTTCTCCCCCCTCTCCTCCATTGCCCATGGCATTGTCCGCTCCATTCTTTGCCATCTCTCTCTCTCTCAAATGAGTGTTGTGTTGGTTGAGAAGAACAAGTGGTGTTATATTTATAGAGAGATATCCATGTCTCTCAGTGTGTTTCCTTGTGGGTGTTAATTCACCTGAAAACGCAATGAAAAATCAACCCATCCTTCCTTGGGTTTGGTTACACATTGTAATGTCCATGCAATATCATTTCAATTTTTCTTTTCTTATTAATTATATTGTTGTGTATTGTATCTCTCATAATCTCATTACCAACTTTGCAACTGTTGATTGATCGACGTGTTACACAAAATACCACATCCTCACCACATCACTGTGTGACCCACCATAAGAATTTGCATGTTTATGCAAATTTTATTTACCAAATAACGTCTTAAAACATAATTTTAATCAAGTTTGGTCTCTGGAAATTGAAAATACTTACGCTGTGTTTGGTTGGAAGATTTGCGGAGGGATTTGGAAAGGGAAAGGGAAAAGTTAGGTGAAATGTAAATAAAATATACCTACATTTCACATAGTTTTACACACCTTTTCCCTTTCCCTTTCCAAATCCCTCCCCAAATTCTTCAACCAAACACAACATTAAAGAAAACTATGCAAATGGCGTAGTGCGACTCCATTTAATTTGCCATTATACGTGGTAATTAATTAGCTTGGTAATGGTTGGAAACATTGAGGAAGTTGCAATTGAAAATGCAAGTGACTTGTATTACGGGGTAATTTTCTTTTCTTCGTACACAAGAATGTATTTGGAGATGTTCTCTAACCTTTATGGAAACTCCTAAGAAAACTTTCTGAGAATTTTTTAGAAACATTCTGGAAATTCTTTTATAACTTCTTTATGAGCAGTTCAGGAACTCAGAGGAAATAAAAATAAAAAATGAAAGAAGGTAAATTATGCGGTTAGTTTTTATGTCATTTCAATCTCGATAATTTTAATTAAATCAATTTTCACTTAGAAATTTTTATTTTATTTGAAATTGGTAACATTTTTTATATGATAAATATGCACATAAACGGCATGTATCATACTTTTAAAAATAAAATTGTTAACTTGATCAATTTAATGACTTAACCTCAACCAATTTAATTAATTTTTTTTGTCAAAAACTCTATCGATGTTATTAATTAGACTAAATTGAAACAAAATTTAAAATTAAAGGTGAAAATTGAGTCAATCGAAACTGTATGAACTAAAATAACACAAGTAACAAAATGTAGGAACTACCAGTATAATTTGCTCATAAATAAACTATCCAAAATTTGCCATCAAAGTCAAAATTCATTCATGATGTGACTCAGAATAAAATTTTTAAAAACGAGTAATGTTAAAGACCCACAATTTAGATACTTAAAATTACATACAATGATGTGACAAGAGAAGTAGGTCCTACACAACTGAATATATAATAAATTAAAAATTGACATATATCATATCACAACATTGTGGATCAAATTGTGAGAAATTTTTTGTACATCTTAAATATTTTCCTTTAAATATATACCATAATTTTGAAATTTTCAATCATTTGTAGATTTTTTGTTTATTTACAGAGTAATTTTACTATGCTTGAAAAGTTTTTTTGAAATTTTATTAGAAACAGAGACATCAATGTGTGGACCTTACTCTTTTTTTGTTTTGTTTTGTTTTGTTTTGTGTGTTTTTTTTTTTTTTTTTATTATGTAAAGTATCTTGGGCTAACTTATACGCACCAGACTAAGTCCCTTACTCATTTTTAATAAAATGGAGTGTCCAACATTGATGTGATTGTTGTCTAATAAAATTTAGGGACAATTTTGAAATTTTTGTAAATTTCAACACAACCTAATATTTTAAAGGTTAAATAACTGGAATGAAAACAAAATGAATTGTTTCAAATTAGATTTTAAATTTTCAATCATTTTGAGCAGAGTGAATAAACTACCTTACTCATTAGTTTTTGTAAAATTTCTAAGGCATAATATTTATTCAACTTTAATTGATATTATGTAAAAATTTAATGGTACATGAGTGCGACAGGTGTAATTTACCCATAAAACTACTAAGATTAGGTAATAAAAATCAACAAAATAAAGCTTCAAATGTATGAAAAAAAAAATGGAAAATAACACTGCAAGAAATAACACATTCGGCGACTAATTTTGCCGACAAAACTAAATTTAGTCGCCAAAGGTTTACACATTAGCTACTAAAAATTTGTTTGTCGCCAATGGTAGACACATTAGCTACTAAACAATATTTGGTCGCCAAAGGTACATGAATTAGCTACTAAAACTTTTTGGTCGGTAAAAGTCCACTATTTTGCTACTAAAAATACATTTCGTTGGTATTGTCTTTACTTTTGGCGACTAATTACATGTTAGTCATTAAAAATATCATTTTGGGCGACTAAAAATGATGTTGGTCGCTAATTGCACAGTCTTTAGATATTATAAATTTATTTTATTGGTATTTATTTCATTTTTGGCTACTAATTGTGTGTTGGTCGTGGAAAAGCAACTTTTGGGAGACTAAAAAATATTTTGGTTGCTAAAATATTTTGGAAGATCTTCCCTGACCATGTAAGCGTTAGTAGCCAAAAATCACTTTCGGCGACTGAAGGTTTTAGTAGCGAAAAGATAACATTTGTGGACTAAAACAAATTTAGTAGGCAAATGTTTCACTTTCGGCGACCAAAAAAAGTTTAGTCATCAATACTATTGCCGACAGGGTATAGGCAACGAACTTGGCGACAGAACTTTTTAGTCGCTAAATCGTTTCAGCGACCAAATATTAGACTTTTGGCGACCAATATTTTAGTAGCCAAAAGTGTAATTTCTTGTAGTGCTAGTATACGGTTTTTTTTTTTTTTAATCAATTTCCAGAATGTTTCTGAAGAATTTTCATAAAGTTTTGGATTAATTACACTTTACATCTTTTAGTTTGACCTAAATTTTATTTTAGTCAATTTAATTTTAATTTGAACAATTTGATTATTATATTTTAAGTTTAGTTTCAATTTGGCCTTTTCATCTAAATTGGAGGCTAAAATTAGGGCAAATTTCAATGATAGTCTTTACATTTTCCCTCTTGCATCATTTTGATATCTACATTTTCATTTAGCTTAATTTTGACTCTTAATTCTAGATTTTGTGTCAATCTGGTTCAATTAATAATGCTGCTAGTGTTTTTGATGAAAAATTATCACTAAATTGGTTGAAATTAATTCACTGAGTCAAATAAGCTTATAATTTTGTCTTAAAAAATATGACATATGTTACTTATGTACATATTTTTCATTAAAAAATACTAACAATTTTAAGCAATTGAACTAAATTGAGACGAATTCATAAATTAAAGGTCAAAAGCGAGTCAATTGAAATTATAGGGACCAAAATAATACAAAGACCAAAATACAAGGACTATCTACGTAATTGTCCATAAAATTAATAATTTAGGGACATTTGTAAATTTTCTAAGGTTTCAATTTGATTCTTCCATCTAAATTGGAGGTTAAAATTAACAATTTTAGAATACTTGTCAATTTTCTAAGATGTACACGTAGACAAAATTTAGACGAAATGACTAAATTAAATCTACTTAAGAGTAGGAACTAAATTATTCAAGGAGAAATTATATGGACTAAAGTGAAATTAGATAAAATTACGGGATAAAAAGTGTAATTAACCCTAAAGTTTTCCATGATACCTTACAGAAAGCTGCGGGAACGTTTCCAAATACTATCATTTAAAGTTTCTTTGGAATTTCCCATCCCACCGGAACGTGTTTTGCTTTTGAAGCAAATTTCAAGGCAACCTCGACTCCTCCAAGTTGATGGTTCTTCCGGATGCCCTCATTATTAATAATTTCCATTTTATATATTTTCAGATTTTTTTTTAAATCGTTTTTATTTTATTTAAGGAAACTTCTTGTGATTATGTAAGTTGTTTTCCGGTGAAGTACTTGCAATTTTCCACACATTTAACTAAAATTTGTTTTCTTCTAATAAAGTTGGTGTTGAGGTTCCAGCCACAAATTTCAGTTTCAACTTTCTCAATGAACCAAATGAGTCCCACCACCACCTCATTTGTGCAGTTAATTTTCAATTTTCTAGATGTTAAAAATTGATTAAAATATGGTTTTTCTTGCCCATTTTCAATTTCTCGATCCCAAAAATTGATTAAAAATATGGTTTAAACATCATATTTGGTAAATTTAATTTCCATAATATGGTGATAGGCAAATGAGGAGAAAAACCGAAGCAATTCCGTAGATGGACCATACAATGTGTAAAAACCCAAGTAAAGATGGTTGATTTTCATCGCATTGCTTAGTGAATTCACACCCAACACCATAGTTCTAAATCGCGGTATCAGATAACGTAACGGTATTGATCGCAGAGTATTGGTATCGGTAGTATCGGCCAGTACGTATCAGGAATCGGGTGTCGCGACCATAAAATTTTAAAAATTATTAGTAATCCCTCAAAAACTCAATTTTATGCATTTTTTTTTTTTTACTCTTTTAGCCTTAATTTGTCACATTTTAATCAAAATTTTGATATGTAGAGCACTTTTGATTCATTTTCAACTAAATGATATATATTTATTTTAGTCTCAATTATAATTTTCAATTATCTACAATAACAGTTTTCAATTGACAAATATTGTAATTCTAATTTAGTTAGTAACAATAATACATTTAAAATAAAAATAAAAATCTGATTAGAGTAAGCCTCTTTAAAAAAAAAAAAATCTAAATCTTAAGCAATTACACCAAAGCAAGACACAAATAAATAAAACAATACACACACACACACACAAAAAACCTCTATATAACAAACCTTTCCACTAATCCAAGCTTTTGACATATTTGATTTGAACATTTATTTTTATTTTTTTCCCTTGCTCTGCTCAACAGAAATATATATATATATATATAAATAGTGGTGTAGTGTAGGTGTATAAACAAATAAGTAGAAGGAAAAAAAATAAATAAATAAAAAACCCTAAACATTTAGCACAACAAAGCATAGCAGCAGGTACACCAAAAACAGAGCATAGTACAACAACTTACCAAAAACAGAGCATTAGCACAAATTATAACTTACAACTCAAGGACAAACCTTCTCTGAAGAAGCTTGAAGATCAAAGTGAACTCCACAGCCCAAAGAAGCTTAGATCTTGCAGTTTTTCTACGCTGATTTTCATCCATACCGGCGACAACCAACATGTATCAGACTGTATCGCCGTATGTATAGGATTCAGGCTGCCACATATCGAGACTCGGACGCTATGGCTGCAAATTTCATTCTCACTGCTATATCGGTCCATATCCGAATCAGTGGTTTGATTTTCCGGTACAAATCGGCCGGTACGTACCGTAGTGGCCGATATTTAGATCTATGCCCCATAACCCACAAACAAAGAAACAAACACTCAAACACATAGAAATACACATGCATTTGCAAAGAAATGAGAATACACGATATCCTCCTCTATAAATTTCAACCACATTTGATCTTCTCAAGCAAGCAAGTAAGCAACACAAAGACTCATTTGAGAGAGAGACAGAGACAGAGAGATGGAAAATAACAGAACGAACAAAGACAAAGGCAAGGGCAATGGAGGAGAGAGTGGAGAAATAAGCAAGCCAAGGTTCCAACCCAAGGAGGGTAGTGTGTTTCCCAAAATGGATTAGTCAGTGAATGAGATGATGCTTGATGTTGTCCTTAACAAAAACAAGAACAAGACCTACCCTCAAGGATGATTGATCATGATATTCATTTCCTTATATGATTTTCGTGTTCTGTGTCTGTATTCTTAGGTTTATCGATACTACTTTTATAGTGTTGTGTACAATGGTTTGTGGGTCAGTGAGGGTTATGCTTTTTATAGGATATCTTATATTTCTATTAGTTAATAAAGAAAGTTTGTTTTGTTTTTTATGTTAGTTTATATTTGTAGAAGAACTAGGAAGGTTAAGGTGTATTGTTTAATCCAGTGATAGCTTTGAATGAATATGTATTTTGTTTCTTAGGTATATGTATCATGGTCATATAGGATGCTTATATTATCCTTTTATCATTAATAGAACTTTTGTTTTGTCTTGTGCCTTTCTTTTGTAATTGACCCTATCTTTTAATTTTTACAAGGCTTATTGGTGGATTAAAAGCTCTTCGGAGAGAGTTTGGATTTCAATTGGTTTGATAATAATACAGGACACACCATCACTTCTCATCTTATTTTTTCAAATGTTTTATTATTACATACCAACTCAATTTGTAAGAAAATTTTGTTTTTTTGTTTTGTTTTTGTTTTTGTTTTTGTATAGCATTTTTTTATGACAAAACTTTGATAGTTACTGTGAATGTGGTCTGTTATACATGGATCATTTTCTCCACCTAGCTCTATGTATTGCCATAATCTTTAACTAGACTTCAACTTAGTTTCATCAAATTATAATAGTGTAAGTGTGTAACTCTCGATTTGTAAAGTTTTGAACATAATTTGGAAGTCTTCTACTTTGGAACATATAAGAACTTTTGGAAGATAATCCTTAAAATTTCTCCTCTCGTAGATCTCAGTAGAAAATGATAGAAAAATCATTCTAATGATATGCTTTCTTTTGCATAATTTTTCTATTTGTAGTTTCATCATTTAAAGCTTGAGAAATGTTGGCATCCCACATTAGTTGTGAACAATGTCCATGATAAACTTGCATTATAGACGTGCCTTTTGGGTTGAAGTTAACTGTTGGGTTAAATCATAGTAGACAATACTTCTAAATGTATTGGGATGCATCTTTAACAAGAATAATTGTTGGAATGTTTAAATTCTTACACATTCTTATCTTTTTTTGAATTTTTCTGCTTAATTTAGGTACTTTTATTTGGAGTTCGATAGATTTCAACAACATTTCACATTACATTGTTGCTGTAGAATTTAGACCAAGATTAACTAACCATCTACAGGGTCTCTCATCCCATGTTATTGAGCACTTTGAAAAAAAAAAAAAAAAAACACAAACCATTTAACAAAGGTACTGTTGTGAATTCACCAAAACAAGCACTTTGTGTTGGAACAAATGGTCTTGAATTGTTCAATTGGTAGTCTTCGGCACTTCAAAACTTAGCGAGATCTTGTCTATGTAGAACAGAAATATGATGCTTCAAGTCGCATTACTAAGTTGCTTTTCTAAAGACAATATTTGCACCTACCAAAAGGTGTGCCTCTTTACAGCAAATTTGCCTTCAAGATACAATGAAGCATGATCCAAAGATCAAGTCTACGGGCGTCTGCACTGACGGCAGTAGATCAGAATACTCTTGATGTAATCAAGAAAATCAAGACACTAATAATCAAATCTATAAAACTTGATTACCAATAAGAAAAACAGAAATTTGTTTAAGAAACTCTTAATTGAAAACTCAAAATCAAGAGGAAAAGAGAGAGAAAGAGAGAGAGAATTGCAGGAATTCTTCTAAATTTTTGAATGGAATGAAATGGTTGATTTCGCAGCCTATTTATAGGCCTTGATGCACCTGATCGAATGGTCATGTCCTTTGATCGCATCCGATTAGATTTGACCGTTAGATCGATGATCTATGGTACATATCATTCTCACACTAAATAGATGCCTTGACTAATCATACCCAACCATGATCGGGTGCCATCTCATTTGTACAATCGCGTGCATCACCAATCAACGATTATGATCAATCCACTCCAGATTGGATATACAATCGTTCGATCAGTTGGTTGACTCACCACCAACGGACGCCAACCTATCCGATGCAAATAGAAAAGTGCCCTCATGGCGCCTTGCGCCCATGCTAAATGCAAAGTGCGCCATCAAACTCCACACAGCCCATTGCCCACACCACACGAGCGCACATATGCGTATGCGTGTGCAGATGGCATGAAGCACCATCCTTGTGGTGTGGGTGCATGCACACTGGCTTTCACCTCACAATTCCATATTCAAAGGAATATTTCATGCAGCCCTTTATTAAGTGCTCTATGTTTTCCTCTCTTTCCGATATGGAACAAAGTCCCCAAGCTTATGTCAAGCTTTCCAAAGAAAAACAATGAAGGTTTTGAAAACACCCCAAAAATTAAACTATACATTTTAAAAACCCATTTTGAAAATTCCCCAACATTCCCCCACCATTTTCAAAATACCAAATGATGACTCTTGGTTCACTTGGCAGCCTTATACATAGGTGAAGATATCTTACGATTTGAATCATTCACTTAGTGAAGACATCTCAAAGTAAGTCAAGATGGCATAGTAGACTTGTCTTTGAACTAGTGATCTTATACGACTAACCGGACATGTCTCACGCACAATACAAGTTACGTCAAGTATTCAAACAAATCGATACGTGGATTGGCCTTGTGTCTATATCTTGTTTCATGAGTGCTCTAGAGTCAAGCCCTTGGACTCATAGGAAGCGGCACCACCTCTTATACTCACATAAGTAAGCTTATTGAGAGTACCCCTGTAATTTATAGTACCCTACCAACTTAATTATAAGCTTATTAAGAGTTTGTTAACTCATCCTCTTTTTTTTACATTACAGGTACCAAACACTTCAACCTTGGGATGAAAATGAAATAAAACTAAGTGCTTGCAATCACGACATATGGTGTACTTAGGCTCATTGAACTCAAGACTTTATATTTCTTCAAGCGTTGAGTCGAATTTCCACCACGAGTAATTATGTTAAGTGAGTTTAAGACCCATCCCCTTTGATGTTTTCTACACCAAATCCCTTTGTTAAGGAGTCAGCCAAGTTTTCACTTGATTTTACATAACTAATGGTAATTACACCTTCTGTGATTAACTGCCTGACACAGTTATGTCTTAGTCCTGTATGCCTGGACTTTCCATTATAGGCATGGCTATAGGCTCATGATAGAGTTGCTTCACTATCATAATGCAAAGATATTGGTGGCGTAGGTTTTGGCCATATTTTACTCTCTAACAAGATATTTCTTAGCCACCCTGCCTCTTTGCTACAAGAAGCCAATGCTACAAACTCAGACACCATAGTTGAGTCTATTATGCATGTTTGCTTCTTAGAGCCCCAGGAGATAGCTCATCCTCCAAGAGTAAAAATCCAACCACTCGTGAACGAGTGATCTTCACGGTCAGTTATCCAACTAGCATCTGTGAATCCTTCCAACACTATTGGATACCCACTATAGACTATCCCATAGTCTATCATTTTCCTCAAGTACCTAAGTACTCGATTAACAACATGCCAATGCACACTACTGGGATTACTAGTGTATCTACTAAGTTTTTCCACTGCAAATGCAACATCAGGTCTAGTGCAAGTCATGGCATACATCAGGTTACCTATTACTCTTGAGTATTCTAATTGATCAACAGCTCTTCCAGTACTAGGATACAATTTCAAATTTGAATCAAAAGGTGTAGACATGGGTGTACAATTATATTGATTAAATTTCTTAAGAATTTTCTCAATATAGCGCGATTGGGTAAGAATCAAATTATTGTCCTCTCGTTTGAACTTAATACCCACAATTACATCAGCTAAGCCCATGTCTTTCATATTAAAACTAGATGACAAGAAACTTTTAGTACTTTCAATGACTTCATTGTCAGTACAAAAAATAAGCATGTCATCTACATATAGACGTATGATTATACCTCTATTGCCAATAAACTTACTGTATACACACTTATCATATTCATGTATCTTAAAACTATTTGACATTATGACTTTGTCAAATTTCTCACTGTTTGGAGCTTGTTTTAGTCCATATAATGACTTCACGAGTATACACACTTTGTATTCTTGACCCTGTACAACAAATCCTTCCAGTTGTTGCATGTAGATTTCCTCATCTAACTCTCCATTTAGGAAAGCGGTCTTAACATCCATTTGATGGATTTCAAGCTTGTAATTGAGGCTAAGGCAATCAACACTCGAATGGTGGTAATTCTGGTCACCAAAGCATATGTATCAAAATAATCGATACCCTCATTTTGAGTAAAACTCTTAGCAACTAATCTTACTTTGAACTTGTCAATTGTGCCATCAACTTTCATTTTCCTTTTAAAAATCCATTTACAACCAATTGGTTTGGATCTAGGTGGCAAATCAGCAAGTATCCAAGTATTATTACCCATTATAGAATCCATCTGATTGTTTATTGCTTTTTTCCAAAAAGCAATATCTTGAGACTTCATAGTCTCCTCAAAGGTTAATGGATCTGAATCCATATTCAAAGAAATTATTGTTTGCTTACAAAAAACTTTCCTAGTTCCTTTTACAAGGTAAACAATGAAATCAAGGCCAAATGACTTCTCAGTCCTAGCCCTCTTACTCCTCCTTAACTCAACAAGCTCATTAGGTCCATTAGGTTCAATGGGTTCATGTCGTTCACTTTCCTCTGTAGACATCAAAAGAGTTGATTCATTTTCTTGATTAGAATCTAACCTTGGAATGGTTGTGAAATGATTCTCAAAAAATACAGCATAACATGATTCAATTATGATATTTGTTTCTACTGAACAATTGGGTTCTACTACCAAAAACCTATATGTTTTTCTATGTATAGCATAGCCAAGGAATATGCATTCAATTCCTTTTTCACCTAATTTCTTCCTTTTAGGTTCAGGCAATCTGACTATTACTCTACAGCCCCATGTTTTTAAGTAACCTAGATTAGGTTTTTTGTTTTTCCAAAGTTCATGAGGAGTAACATTTCTTTCCTTGAAAGGAACTTTATTAAGTATGTGACAGGCAGTGAGCAAGGCTTCACCCCAAAAACCAGAACTTAAACTAGAGTAAAAAAGCATAACATTAATCATTTCTATTAATGTCATATTCTTTCTTTCAACTACTCCTTTTTGTTGTGAGGTGTAGGGTGCAGACTTCTCATAAATAATACCAACATTTTCATAATATTCTAGAAAATGACATTCATTGCCTCTATCAGACCTAAGTCTTTTTATTTTGACATTACATTGATTTTCTACTTCTGTCTTAAAAATCTTAAACTTATCAAGTACCTCATCTTTTGAATGCAAAAGATAGATGTTACAGTACTTAGAAAAATCATTAATGAATGTTACAAAATATTTCTTACCACTACTAGTGGAGGTACTATGCATGTCACATACATCACTAGGCACAAGTTCAAGCAAAGATGTGGTTTTATCTACTTTAGGAAATGGAAAGCGAGTAATTTTAGATTGCACACAAAATTTGCATTTTTCAAACATATCAATGACATACTTAGGAATTAAATCTAAATTAACCATATCATGCATTTTCCTAGTATTAACATGACCTAAATAAGCATGCCATAAAAAAACAGAATCAACAATATAAGTAGAAATAGATGTATTATTGATAATGTTAAGTTTGAACATTCCCTGATACATGTAGCCCTTCCCAACAAAAATTCCACCCTTAGATAGGATAAATTTATTTGACTCAAATACTAACTTGAAACCATGCTTATTAAGCACGCTTCCAGATACAAGGTTTTTCCTAACATTAAGTATATGATAAACATTATTAAGACTTAAGGCTTTTTTAGATGTGAACTCTAGATCCATCTCCCTTTGCCTTTGATAGTAGCAGTTGAAGAGTTGCCCATGTAGAGAATTGTTCCATCACTCACTTGTTCATAAGTAGTGAAACAGCTCTTGTAGTTGCAGACGTGCCTTGTTGCTCCTAAGTTAATCCACAAATCACCAGCATCTTCGAACATGTTCACCTCGGATACAACAGCCACGAACTTGTTCTTGGCATTTGATGCTTTTGGCCTCTTCTTGTATGATCAACATTCATTTCTGAAGTGCCTTAGCTTGCCACAATGCTACAAAGCGCCTTTCGGCTTCTTAGCATCTTTCTCGGGTTAGGAGTCGTACTTACACTTCTTTTTGTTGAACCTTTTGTCATCATCCACCATGTGAACCTTGGAAGTCTGAGCCAATTGGTTTTCTTTACTTTCAAGAAGTCTTGACTCTTCCTCAACTTAGAGGTGTTGAGCCAATTCCTTTAAAGTTAGATCTTCCTTTCGAAACTAACTCAGAATATGTTGGATTTCATGGAATTGTTCCATAATGGGCTTTGTATCAATCATAGTAAAACGCATACAATTACTAACAAGAAATTTCTTACTGATGGCATCCTCGATGAGATACTTTGATTGTAGTATGTCCCAGAGTTACTTTGCCATTTCCAGATGTTGATACACATCGAACAGAGAGTCTGATAGCGCATTCAGAATGTGTCTTCGGCAAATGTAGTTGTCATTCTCCCATTTTGGTTCTGGTATGGGTTTGTAGTCTCGTCTTCTTGCTACACCGAATAGGGGTGGTCAGCACATAGACTACTTTGAGAGTGGTGAGCAAAAAATGCATCTTCTTTTGCCAGCAACGGAAATTGCCGCCATCAAATCGGTCAAGCTTCATGAAATCTCAAGTTATTTTTCTGAATAGACATCGCCATATCTAAATATTGTCTTTAGATTATTAGAACAAATGGTCTTGAATTCTTCAATTGGTGGTCTTTGGCACTTCAAAACTTGGCGATGATCTTGTCTATGTAGAACAAAAATATGATGCTTCAAGTCACGTTATTAAGTCGCTTTCCTAAAGACAATATTTACACCCACCAAAAGGTGTGCAGGGGGTTACAGCAAATTTGCTTCCAAGATACAATGAAGCCTGATCTAAAGATCAAGTCTACCAGCATCTGCGCTGATGACAGTAGATCAGAATACTCTTGATATAATCAAGAAAACTAAGACACTGATAATCAAATCTGCAGAACTTGATTACATTAAGAAAAACACAAATTTGCTTAAGAAACTCTTAATTGAAAATTCAAAATCAAGGGGAGAGAGAGAGAGAGAGAGAATCGCAGGAATGCTTTCGAATTTTTGGATGAAATAAAATGGCTGATTTCGCATTCTATTTATAAGCCTTGATGCACCTAATTGAATAGTCATGTCCCTTGATCGCATCCAATTAGATCTGACTGTTGGATCGATGATCTATGATGCAGATCATTCTTACACCAAATAGATGCCTTGACTAATCATACCCGACCACGATCGGGTGCCATCTCATCCGTACGATCGCGCACATTACCAATCAACAGCTATGATCAATCCGCTCTAGATCAGACATACAACTGTTCGATCGGTTGGTTGACTCACCGCCAACAGATGACACGTCAGTGCCACGTGGAGCTGGCAGTATTCCAAGTCACCTATGCCACGTTAGATCCACGTCATTGCTCCAACCTATCCGATGCAAATAGAAAAACGCCCTTGTTAAATACAAAGTGCGCCATCAAACGCCACACAGCCCACGCCACGCGTGCGTGCGGATGGTTGTGGTGTGGATGCATGCATACTAGCTTTCATCTCGCAATTCCATATTCAAAGGAATATTCCATGTAACTCCTTATTAAGTACTCCATGTTTTTCTCTCTTTCCGATGTGGGACAAAGTCCACAAGCTTATTTAAAGCTTTCCAAAGAAAAATAAGGAAAGTTTTGAAAACATCCAAAAAATTAAACTATACATTTAAAAACCTATTTTGAAAATTCCCCAACACTTTGTATACAGGAGATCTTCTAACAATATTCATTGAAGTTTTTCTCATTTTTCTGGCTATGAGAATTGTTAAAGTGGGATGGAAGATGGGAATTTCAAGAAACTTTACAGGATAGTATATGGAAGCGTTTATGAATCTTTTTGGAAACTCTTAAGAAAACTTTTTGAAAATTCTTGAGAAACTTTCTTGGAATTCATATACATGTTTCTAAGAACCTTTCCATCTTTTCATTACTTTTATAATATTCCTTGTATGTATATTTATGATCAAGTAAACAATAAAGAAGAGACAGTTTGAACTCGGAAAGTGAAACAGAAAGTAGCCATTGGTGAAATATTAAGCAAATTGTCTGATATTTCATTATTGCTGCATAGATACACAAAAATAATAATAATATAAAAGTAAAAAATTCCATTCTGTAAAATATTAGATCCTTCTGTTGGGATGCTATCCATGACTTGACTAATTAATGTATAGACATAGATTACAATTAGTCCGTCTCAGCACCATCTCTATTTTCTAATTTGATTTAAGGACTTCCAAGCTTTCAACAAAATAAATTTTTTTTTTTTAAAAAAAAAAAAACAGAAAGAAAGAAACAAGAAAGATATAGAGATTATTCAAAACAAAAAATAATATTACAAAGTAATAGGGGGGAAAAAGAAAAAAAAAAAAAACAAGAAGCGATCATGTTACACAGGCTTTGTACTGAACGAAAGCTTATAGGTAGCATGGGGTCTCTCACTGGTGTCAAATAATAAGGTCTCCCATCCCATGGTAGCTACAAGATCTTTAAGTTCTTTGATAACAATGTCAGTGTCATGAATATAAACATGCCCACCTGGCCTTAAAATTCGATCCATCTTGAGTATGATTGTTGAGATATTACATCTACCTCAATTTTAGTTAGTGTTACATAGAGTAATGTTTTTCCCAAAAATGTAAGGTGTATAATGCATGAAATAAAGCATGATACAAACAAGAAAGACCAAGAATTGTACCTTTTTTACTCTACAAAGAAGAGTCATGCTGCATTCTGTAGGTCATATGCTCAAATACTAACTTGAGTCAACGAAAACTATATGAACTAGCATAACACAAGTAACAAAATGTAGGGATTACCAATATAATTTGTCCATAAATAAACTATCCAAAATCTACCATCAAAGTCAAAATTCATTCATGATGTGACTCAGAATAAGAATTTTAAGCATGAAAAATGTTAGAAACTCACAATTCAGATCTTTAAAATTATCTACAATGATGTGACAAGAAAAGTAGGTCCTACACAATTGAATATATAACAAATCAAAAGTTGGCATGTATCAGGCCACGCCATTATGGATCAATTATGAGAAATATTTTGTGAATCTTAAATATTTTCCTTTAAATATATACTATAATTTTGAAATTTTCGATCATTTGTCAATTGTCTGTTTACTATGCTTGAAAAATCTTCTTGAAATTTTATTAGATACTAGAAACAGATACATCAATGTGTGGACCTTAGCCATTATTAATAAATGAAAGTGTCCAAAACTGATGTGATTGTTGTCTAATAAAAGTTATTTGAGACAATTTTGAAATTTTGGTAAATTCCAACACAGCCTAATATTTTAAGGTAAAATGATTGGAATGAAAAGAAAATGAATCAGTTCAAATTGGATTTTAAACTTTCAATCACTTTTTGAGGATAGTTAATAGATTATCTTATTCATTGGTTTTGTTATAATTTCTAAGGGATAATATTTATCAAAATTTGATTGACATTATGTGAAAATTTAATGGTACATGAGTGCGGCAAGTGTAATTTACCCATAAAACTACTAAGATTAGGTAATAAAAAATTTTAAAAAATAAAGCTTCAAAGGTATGAAAAAAAAATTGGAAAAAATATAGTGTATATTTCTTTTTTTAATCAATTTTCAGAATGTTTCTGAAGAATTTTTAAAAAGTGTTGGACTAATTACACTTTACATCAATTTAAATTTCATTTTAGTCCTTTTAGTTTTAATTTGAATAATTTGGTTATTATATTTTAAGTTTAGTTTTAATTTGATCATTCTATATAAATTGCAGGCTAAAATTACGGCAAATTACACCGATAGTCTTTACATTTGGCCTTTTGTGTTGTTTTGATCTCTACATTTTCATTTAGCTCAATTTTAATCTTTAATTTTCGATTTTGCATCAATCTGATTCAACTATTGCCGCTATTAGCATTTTTGATGAAAAATTATTACTAAATTAGTTGAAATTAATTCACTAAGTTGAATAAGTTTATGATTGTCTTAAAAAGCATGACATATGTCACTTATCTACATATTTTTCATTAATAAATGCTAGCAATTGTAAGAAATTGAACTAAATTGAGACAAAATAATAAATTTAATGTCAAAAGCCAACCAATTAAAATTATAGGGAGCAAAATGATACAAAGAGCAAAATACAAGGACTATCTGTGTAATTTGTCCTAAAATTAATAATTTTGGGACACTTGTCAATTTTCTAAGGTTTCAATTTGGTTCTTCCGTCTAAATTGGAAGTTAAAATCAACAATTTTGGAATGCTTATCAATTTTTTGAAGATGTAGACGTAGACAAAAAATTTGGACGAAATGACTAAATTGAATCTAGACTTAAAGTGTAGTAACTAAATTGTTCAAAATAAAATTATGTGAATTAAAGTAAAATTTAGATCAAATTACTGGGGTGAAAAAGTGTAATTAACCTTAAAATTTTCCATGAGAGCTTACGGAAAGATTCGAAAACATTTCCAAATACTATCATGTAAAGTTTCTTTGGAATTTCCCATCCCACCGGAAAGTGTTTTCCTTTTGAAACAAATTTCAAGGCAACCCCGACTCCTCCAAGTTGACGGTTCTTCCAGATGCTTTCATTAGTAATAATTTCCATTTTATATATTTTCAGATTTTTTTAAAATCATTTTTATTTTATTTAAGGAAACTTCTTGTGATTGTGTAAGTTGTTTTCCGGTGAAGTACTTGCAATTTTCTACACATCTAACTAAAATTTGTATTCTTGTAATAAAGTTGGTGTTGAGGTTGCCAGACACAATTTTCAGTTTCACCTTCCTCAATGAACCAAATGAGTCCCACCACACCACCACCTCATTTGTGCAGTTAAGTTTCTTGTTAGTTATTTAAAAATTTAATATCATATTTAAATGATTAAATCGAAACTTTTTTTTTTTTTTTTACCTCGAGGCAAAAGTGTAATTTTTTAAAAATTGAGGGAGGCCCTTTTGAGTTGAAATTAACTGTTGGGTCAAATCATAATAGACAATACTTCAAAATGTATTGGGTTGGGTCCCTAACAAGAATGATTGTTGGGATGTTTAAATTCTTACACATTCTTTATCTTTTTTGAATTTTTCAGCTCAATTTAGTTACCTTTATTTCGAGTTCAATAGATTTCAATAACATTTCACATTGCAAAAATGCTTGGGACCCCAAAGTTAGGAACTCCCATAACTCTCTAAAATGATGTGGACCAATCATATATTTTTGTTTTTGTATTTTTTTTGTTTTTTTGTTTTTCTTTTCCAACCTAGACCAATCACAGATGAGTAGAGATAGTAGAGATTGTGTTTTTTAAGAATTTGTAACATTGTTGTTTCATATTGCATTGCTGCTTCAAAATTTAGACCATGATCAACTGACCATCTATAGGGTCTCTCATCTCATGTTATTGAACACTTCCAAAAAAAAAAAAAAAAGGGTAAATTACACTAACAGTCTCTATAGTTTGAGATTCATGTCACTTTGGTCCCTGACTTTTCAATTGTGACGTATTTGATCCAGAATTTTAAATATTGTTCCAAATAAGGACAATTAAAGATACAATTGTTTAATTTTGAGGACAAAATCGTCAATTTAATAAAATATAAACTAATTTGATAAAAATAAATATCAAAAAAATATTTTAAATTTTTTAAAAATTATTTTTATCTACCAATGATAAAATTATGTAAAATTGATAAAAATTAATAAAAATTACATGATTAATTTTTAAAAATTAATTTTACATGATCATCATCCAAACACATAATAAAAATTAATTTGGTAAAAAAAAAATAAATTTCTAAAAGATTTATCAATTTTACATAATTTTTTTATTTTTAGTGGATAGAAATAATTTTTAAAAATTCGAAAATATTTGTTTGACATTTATTTTTGTCAAATTAGTTTATATTTTATCAAATTGACGATTTTACCCTTAAAAAATCTAATGACATCTTTAATTGTCCTTATTTAGAACAAGATTCAAAATTTAAGATCAAATATGTCACAATTAAAAAGTCAAGAATCAAAGTAACACACAAAACAAAACAAATGTACTGTTATGAAATCACCAAAGCAAAGCACTTTGTACACAAGAGAGCTTCTAACAATATTCATTGAAGTTTTTCTCATTTTTCTGGTTGTGAGAATTGTTAAAGTGGGATGGAAGATGGGAATTTCAAGAAACTTTACGAGCTAGTATATGGAAACATTTATGAATCTTTTTGGAAACTCTTAAGAAATTTTTTTGAAAATTCTTGAGAAACATTCTTCGAATTCATCAACATGTTTCCAAGAACTTTTCCATCTTTTCATTACTTTTATATTATTCATCGTATATATTTATGATCAAGTTACCAATATACAAGACATAGTTTGAACTCGGAAAATGAAACGGAAAGTAGCCGTTAGAGAAATATTAAGCAAATTGTCACATATTTCATTGCTGCTACATAAAATACACAAAAATAATTAAAAAATAAATAAAAAAAATGTCATTCTGTAAAATATTGATGTGAAATTCTTCTTTAGATCTTTCTGTTGAGATGCTATCCATGACTTGACTAATTAATGTACATACATGGATTACAATTAGTCCGTCTCAACACCGTCTTTATTTTCTTACTTGATTTGGGGACTTCCAAGCTTTCAACAAAATAAATTTTTAAAAAAAAAGAAAAAAAAAAAGAAAAGAAAGAAGAAAGATATAGAGATTATTCAAACAAAAAAATAATATTTCAAAGTAATAGGGAAAAAAAAAAAAAAAAAAGCGATCATGTTACACAGGCTTCGCACCGAACGAAAGCTTATAGGTAGCATGTGATCTCTCAATGGTGTCAAATAATGAGGTTTCCTATCGGGTAAGCATGGTTCGGATTGGATTAGATTGGGGTAAAATCATGACCAATCCGTTATCTACGGTTCTTAAAAAATTAAAATTAATCCAATCCGTTTAAATCGTGAAATCAATCCGAACCAATCCATTTAAATATGGATTGGATCCGTTTAGGACCACGGATTTACATAATTAATAACAAAAATATATATATAGCACTTTAATTTCATAAAAATATAATTATAGCACCATATTAGTTTTACAATAACATGTCTTTCATAATAGCGACATACAGTTCTAGAATTTAAACAATCATAAAAAAACTGGTTCCACCATAAGTATTTAGACCAATACAAATTAACATTAAAAACTAGCAAATAAAAATAATAAAAGAATATACTATGTGAGTTTAGGTTTGGATTTAAATTTTATATAAAATAAGAGAAGATACTATGCAGGAGGGTATATAATAAAAATATAGACTATTTGTATACGGTCTGGATCGATTCCAATCCGGAATCGTGGGGTTCAATTCGGAACCAATCCGTGAACTACGAATTTTTAATTTTTCAATCCGGAACCAAACCATGGATTCAAAAAACCAATCTAAACCTATTGGATTAGACTGGACTGGACTGGATCGGATTACGGATTTCACGGATTTCTTGCTCAGCCCTAGTTTCCTATCCCATGGCAACTGTAAGATTTTTAACTTCTCTGATAACAATGTCAGTGTCACGAATATAAACATGCCCACCTGGCTTTAAAATTCAATCCATCTCGAGCATGATTGTTGAGATATTACATCTGCTTCAATTTTAGGTAGTGTTATATAAAGTAATGTTTTCCTCAAAAATGTAAGGTGTATAATGCATGAAATAAAGCACGATACAAACAAGAACGACCAAGAATTGTATCTTTTTTCCTCTACAAAGAAGAGTCCCGCTGCATTCAGTAGGTCATATACTCTCAGGTAAGTGTCAAATGGCTCACACCTATGACAAATTTGAAGATCTTACTAAAAGAGCCAAAGGATTAATGAAAAATCTTATACATAGCAATGCCTTGTGTGATAACATAAAATGGCTCGATAACAAAAAAGCAGTTATTGGACGATTTAGAGCTCGTTCAAACTATTTTATTAATTTCTTAACTTTTTACGAAAAGATATGTAAAAAAGTAGAGAGAGTGATTTGACAACTTATAATGATTTTTTTTTTTTTTTTTAGACTAAAATATATAATTGACAAACAAAACTTTATTAATTATCTAGAGTTATGAACCACTATTTCTTATTTCATAGCACCAGGCAAAGGATGATAAGCTTTAAAAACAAACATTCTAAACATCTTCTCAAGATAGAATCTCGACAGATTGAAATCAGTGAAAATTTTCAGATGCCTCAAGTCCACTTCAAGCACAAGTACCATTGATCTATAATGACTTGATACAATGATGATGATTTAGTTTGAAAGAAGGATTTAAAAATTATAAACTTAAGGATTTCATAATACTTGAGATTGATTTCCATATTGTTGTGGACTGAATTAAGGAAGCCATTCAGATTATATTATCAATTATTATATACTAGTGTATATCCGTGTCTAAAGTTACAGTGTAAATAATGTTAGGATTAAAATATAATTGTAATCACAACACTATTTAAATTTATTTTTTAATTTGATAAAATCACAATTTATTATAAAATTTTAGAGTTCTCACAAAACTCTTTACGAAAACTCGCTTTTGTTTATAATATATATATATAAATATAAATAGATGTGCTTGGCATATATACAATTTCTACGGGCATACATACAATTTTGTTTTTGCTTACATAATTATATGAAGATTGTATGTATGCCCGTAATGTCCTAGTGTATTACGGGCATACATACATTGTATGAAAATATGTGTAAATATATTGAACAAAAAAGAAAAAAATAAAAAAAATAAACAAATAGAGATAAAAAAAAAAAAAAAAAAAAAAACGAGAGAGAATAAAAAAATAAAAATAAAAAAGAGGGAGGAATGTGAGATCATGAAAGAATGGGTGAGAAAACAAAAAAGCAAAAGAGAGAAGCGGGAAAGTGGGAAAGTAGAAAATGTGTATGTAGGACATTTTTTGAAAAATATATCTCAACAATTATTTTATAATTTAAACAGATCTGAACCATCCAAATATCCTAGTATGACAAAAATATGTTAAGATTCAAAAATCGTCCTGCTCTATTAAAATATGTTGAAGATTCATATGAGATCTAAATTGATGAAATCTATCAAGTATGCAATATATTTAAAAATAATAATTAATTATTTAAATGCATCTAATTCGTGGATTTTAAAATTTATTAATTTAATCTCTACTACACATAGTAAAATCTTACTCCTAATTTTGGGATCGCAAACTTTTTCATATAATATAAATAAAAATAAGTGAACAGAATGGGAAAAATAAAAAATAAAAATAAATAGAGAGAAAAATAAAAATGGGAGAAAATCAAAAAAATAAAAAGAAAAGAGAGAGGAATGTAGAATCATGGGATTGTGGAAGGATGGGTGAGAAAAAGAAAAGTAAGAGAGAAAAACGAGAAAGTAGAAAATGTACATGTATGATATTTTTTGAAAAATATATCTCACCCATTATTATATAATTTGAACAGATCTGAGCCATCCAAATGTCCTAGTATGACAAAAATGTGTTGAGGATTCAAAAATCGTCCTACTTTATTATATAGATGTTGAAGATTCATATGAGATCTAAATTTATAAAGTCTATCAGGTATTCAATATATTTAAAAATAATAATTAATTATTCAAATTCATTTAATTTGTGGACTATAAAATTTATTAATTTAATCTCCACTACACAAAGTAAAATATGACTCCTAATTCTGGGATCGCAGACATTCTATATAATATGAATAAAAATAAGTGAACAAAAAGGAGAAAATAATAAATAAAAAAAACAAATAGAGAGAAAAATAAAAATGGGAGAAAATAAAAAAAAATAAAAAGAAAAGAGAGATATGAAGATGGAATCATGAGATCATAGAAGGATGAGTGAGAAAATGAAAAAGTAAGAGAGGGTAGCAGGAAAGTAGAAAATGTACATATAAGACATTTTTTAGAAAATATATCACAGTTATTATTTTATAATTTGAACAGATCTAAACCATTCAAATGTCCTAGTAAAAACAAAATATGTTGAAGATTCAAAAACCGTCCTACTTTATTATATAGATATTTGAGTGTGGATTATGAAACCTTAATTTCATGCATTGGTAAGTTTATTCACTATTTACTTAAATGATTTATTTATCACATCTTTAGATTTAATTTCAATCAAACTAGAAATTGTTCACTAGATTAGGGTTTATTTTACTTCGAAATTGATTAGTTTTCTAAAAATCATAAGTCTCTGAGGGTTTGACCTCACACTTATTAAATTATATTATTGCACGGTTCATGCATTTACAAGTAATTAAAATTGACACATCAAGGTTTTAGGATATGAATTCGAATCCTTACTTTTATGTGAATATAATACTTATCATTATATGATTAAGGGATTGTTTGGGGTGTCATAAATAAGTGTACTTTTTATCTTTTTGAACTAAAAATTTGATGAAGAAAATATGAATGTTTGGGTTATTTTTTTAACTTTTTATGAAAAAATATGTAATAAAAAATTGTAAAAATTGATTTGTAGGGAAAAATTAGGATTGAGAGTTGTGCAGCCGTAATTGTTGACTTTTGATGAATAATGTTAACTTTTTAACTTTTTGAATAATTTTTTAACTTTTTAACTTTTTTACAATATGCCAAACTTGACCTAAATAACCTTATTATGTAATATTACTTACTAATGACCTTTAAATCTCAACTCTTTATAATCTAACCCACATCTCACTATATTAAACACTTTTTTAAGTTTGTTTCCAAACTTCCATCCAATAAGAACTAATTTAAATGTCATTTTTCAGGGCACGATGTTGTCAATAATATTGTCGCTTCCGGTAGCTGAAATGGACCAATGGAAGAGTGTCCCGTGTTTTGAAAAGCCGGACAATTAACGGTGGAGTGGGTGTCATATCCATTTGTCTCTCTTTCATCTCTTATTTTGCTTTTCGCACTCCTCATTTCACTTTTTTCTTTTTTGGAAATTATACAAATAGTTGATTTAATTTATAAGAGGTGTCAATTTAGGTCAAGTTTGGCATGTCTTAAATAACATAAAAAGTCAAAAAGTTACCATCATATTTAAGTCACATCATTTTATTTAAATCACATCACCTCTCTAACACATCACATCAAATCCAACCCAAACTCAACCCATATAAGCCAATAAATAAAAAATTACACTTTTTTAGAACATCTCAAACCAACCCTTAATTTCTGTTAATTTAATTTAATTTATTTAATTTTATTCCTTAATTTAATAAATTGTATCATATTAATTCAATAAATAATGGCCGTTAAATTTGATAGATAAAAAATCATTACGTACTCAAATGATATATCAATTTGATCCTTCTAATTTACACAATATATTAATTTAGTTTCTAGTATTTTAATGCAAGTGACTTGTATTACGTTGTTATTTTTTTTTTCTTTCTGCACAAGATAGTATTTGGAGATGTTCTATAACCTTATGGAAACTCCTACGAAAACCTTCTGAGAATTCTTTAGAAACATTCTGGAAATTCATTTATAACAACTTCTTTATGAGCAGTTTTAGGAACTCAAAAAAAATTATATTGCTAGTCACTATACTTTGATTTTTGAGTCATTATAATTTCAATTGGATTAATTTTGAGTTTGAATTTTTTATTTTGTTTGAAATTGATCCAATTAATATTTTGTTTATGATAAATGTGTACATGAGCAGCATGTATCATACTATTAAAAATAAAATTATTAACTTGATCAATTTAATGACTTAGCCTCAACCAACTTAAAGAATTTTTTTTTTTTTTTGGGTCAAAAACTCTACCAACATTATCGATTAGACTAAATTGAGACAATTTAAAATTGAATGTGAAAATTGAATCAATCAAAACTGTAAGAACTAAAATGATACAAACAATAAAATGTAAAAACTACCAATATAATTTGTCTATAAATAAACTATCCAAAATTTGCCATCAAAATCAAAATTCATTCATGATACGACTCAGAATAACAATTTTAAATATGAGTGATGTTTAGAGATCCACAATTTACATTTCTAAAATTATCAACAATAATGTAGCAAGAGAAATAGGTCTTATAAAATTGAGTATACGACAAATTAAAAGTTGACATGTATAAAGTCATAATATTATGGATTAAATTGTAAATTTATTTATTTATTTTTATTTTTATTTTATTTTTTTTGTGGGTCATAAATATTCTCCTTTAAATATATACCATAAATTTGAAATTTTAGATCATTTATAGATTTTCTGTTTATTTATTGAGTGATTTTACTATGCTCGAAAAGTTTTCTTAAAATTTTATTAAAAACAGATTCATCAATGTATGAATCTTACTCATTATTAATAAATGGAAGTGTCCAACACTGATGTGATTGTTGCCTAATAAAATTTTGAGACAACCCATTTTGGGAAGCTGGTAAAAAGCCAGCTTCCAGCTTTTTACCAATTTTGAGTCACATCACCTCTCACAAAACTTTTTCACAAAAAACAAAACACTCTCACAAAACTTTCTCACAAAAAGACAAAATAAGCTAAAAAAGCCAAAAAGCCAGCTTTTTACCAACTTCCCAAAACACCACTTTGAAATTTTTATAAATTCCAACCCAACCTAATATTTTAAGGTAAAGTGACTGGAATGAAAAGAAAATGAATCAGTTTAAATTGGATTTTAAACTTTGAATCATTTTTTGAGGATAGTGAATAGACTACCTTATTCATTGGTTTTGGTATAATTTCTAAGGGATAATATTTATTAAAATTTAATTGATATTATGTGAAAATTTAATGGTACATGAGTGTGACAAGTGTAATTTACCCATAAAACTGTTAAGATTAGGTAACAAAAATAAAAAATAAAGCTTCAAGGATATGGGGGGAAAAAATGGAAAAAATCTAATATTCGGTTCATTTTTTAATCAATTTCCAAAATGTTTCTGAAGAATTTTTATAAAGTGTTGGATTAATTACACTGTACATCGTGTAATTTGATTTAAATTTCATTTTAATCATTTTAATTTTAATTTGAATAATTTGATTATTATATTTTAAGTCTAGTTTCAATTTGATCCTTCCATCTAAATTGGAGGCTAAAATTAGGCAAATTACACTGATAGTCTTTACGTTTTTCCTCTTGCATCATTTTGATATCTACATTTTCATTTACCTCAATTTTGACCTTTAATTTTAGATTTTGTGTCAATCTGGTTTAATTGATAACGCCGTTAGTGTTTTTTATGAAAAATTATAACTAAATTGATTGAAGTTAATTCACTAAGTTAAATAAGCTTATAATTTTGTCTTAAAAAGTATGGCATATGTCACTTATCTGCATATTCTTCATTACAAAATGCTAGCAATTGTAAGAAATTAAACTAATTGAGACAAAGTCATAAATTTAAGGTCAAAAGTGAGCCAGTGTAAATTATATAGATCAAAATGATACAAAGAGCAAAATACAAGGACTATTTGCATAATTTTTCATAAAATTAATAATTTAGGGACACTTGTTAATTTTCTAAAGTTTTAAATTAACAATTTTGGAATGGTTGTCAATTTTTTAAGATGTACACGTAGACAAAAAATTTAGACGAAATGACTAAATTGAATTTAGACTTAAAGTGTATGAGTTAAATTGTTCAAATTGAAATTCTATGAACTAAAGTAAAATTTAGATCAAATTACAGGTGTGAAAAGTATAATTAATCTAAAGTTTTCCATGAGAGCTTACAGAAAGATTCAAAAACATTTCCAAATACTATCATTTAAAGTTCCTTTGGAATTTCCCATCCCACCGGAACATGTTTTCCTTTTGATGGTTCTTCCGGATGCTTTCAGTATTAATAATTTCCATTTTATATATTTTCAGATTTTTTTAAAATCATTTTTATTTTATTTAAGGAAACTTCTTGTGATTATGTAAGTTGTTTTCCGGTGAAGTACTTGCAATTTTCCACACATTCAACTAAAATTTGTATTCTTCTAATAAAGTTGGTGTTGAGGTTGCCAGTCACAATTTTCAGTTTCACCTTCCTCAATGAACCAAATGAGTCCCACCACCACCTCATTTGTGCAGTTAATTTTCAACTTTCTAGATCTTAAAAATTGATTAAAATATGGTTTTTCTTGCCCATTTTCAATTTGTAGATCCCAAAAATTGATTAAAAATATGGTTTAAACATCATGTTCGGTAAATTTAATTTCCACCACATGGTGATGGGCAAATGAGGAGAAAAACTGAAGCAATTCCGTGGATGGACACTACAATGTGTAAGAACCCAGGTAAAGATGGTTGATTTTCATTGCATTGCTTAGTGAATTCACACCCCACACCCCACAAACAAAGAAACAAACACACAAACACATAGAAATACACATGCATTTACGAAGAAATGAGAATACACGATATCCTCCTCTATAAATATCAGCAACATTTGAACTTCTCAAGCAAGCGAGCAACACAGAGTCATTTGAGAGACAGAGACAGAGACAGAGACAGAGAGATGGAAAATAACGGAGCGAACAAAGGCAAAGGCAAGGGCAATGGAGGAGAGAGTGGAGAAATGAGCAAGCCAAGGTTCCAGCCCAAGAAGGGCAGTGTGTTTCCCAAGAACGATATGTCAGTGAAGGGGATGATGTATGATGCTGCTCTTAACAAAATCAAGAACAAGAACAAGAACAAGACCTACCCTCAAGAATGATTGATCATGATATTCACTTCCTTATGCTATTTCCGTGTTCTATGTCTGTATTCTTAGGTTTATCGATACTACTTTCATAGTACTGTGTATAATGATTTGTGGGTCAGGGAAGAGTCAGTGAAAGTTATACTTTTTATAGGATATCTTATATTTCCATTGGTTAATAAAGGAAGTGTTTTTTGTTTTTGATGTTAGTTTATATTTGTGGGGGAACTAGAAAGGTTGAGGTATATTGTTTAAGTCAGTAATAGTTTTGAATGCATATGTATTTTGTTTCTTAGGTATATGTGTCATGGTCATATAGGATTCTTGTATTATCTTTTTATCATTAATAGAACTTTTTTTTTTGTCTTGTGCCTTTCTTTGGTAATTGACCCTATCTTTTAATTTTTATAAGGTTTATTGGTGAATTAAAAGTTCTTTGGAGAGAGTTTGGATTTCAATTGGTTTGATAATAATACGGACACACCATCACTTCTCATCCTATTTTTTCAAATGTTTTATTATTACATACCAACTCAATTTGTAAGAAAATTTTGTTTGTTTTTTTTTTGTCGTTTTTTTGTTTTTTTGTATAGCATTTTTTTAGGACAAAACTTTGATTGTTACTGTGAATGTGGTCTGTTATACATGGATCATTTTCTCCACCTAGCTCCATGTATTGCCATGATTTTTAACCAGACTTCAACTTAATCTCATCAAATTATAATAGTGTGAATGTGTAACTCTCAATTTGTTAAGATTTAAACATAATTTGGAAGTCTTGTACTTTGGAACATATAAGAATTTTTGGAAGATAATCCTGAAAATTTCTCCTAGCGTAGATCCTTGTAGAAAATGATGGAAAAATCATTATAATGATATGCTTTCTTTTGCATAATTTTTCTATTTGTAGTTTCATCATTTAAAGCTTGAGAAATGTTGGCATCCTGCGTTAGTTGCAAACAATGTCCATGATAAACTTGCATTATGGAGTTGCCTTTTGGGTTGAAGTTGACTGTCGGGTTAAATCATAGTAAACAATACTTTTAAATGTATTGGATTGCATCTCTAACAAGAATGATTGTTGGGATGTTTAAATTCTTACACATCCTTACATTTTTTGAAATTTTCAGCTCAATTTAGGTACTTTTCTCTGGAGTTCAATAGATTTCAACAACATTTCACATTGCATTGCTACTGCAGAATTTAGACCAAGATCAATTAACCATCTATAGGGTCTCTCATCTCATGTTATGGAACACTTCTCAAAAAAAAAAATAAAACAAAACAAACGAAACAAACACAAACAAAGGTACTGTTGTTGAAATCACCAAAACAATATACAGGAGACCTCCTAACAATATTCATTGAAATTTTTCTCATTTTTCTGGTTATGAGAATTGTTAAAGTGGGATGGAAGATGGAAATTTCAAGAAACTTTACAAGACTGTATGTGGAAACGTTTATGAATCTTTCTGGAAACTCTTTAGAAAACTTTTTGAAAATTCTTGAGAAACATTCTTGGAATTCAACATGTTTCCAAGAACTTTTCCATCTTTTCATTACTTTTTATATTATTCCTCATATATATTTATGATCAAGGAACCAATATAAAAGACAATTGAACTCGGAAAGTGAAATGGAAAGTAACCATTGAAAAAATATCAAGCAAATTGTCAGAGATTTCATTGCTGCTGCATAGAATAAACAAAAATAATAATAATAAAAACAAAAAAATTCCATTCTGTAAAATATTGATGTGAAATTCTTCTTTAGATCCTTCTGTTGGGATGCTATCCATGACTTGACTGATTAATGTCCAGACAAATTACAATTAGTCTGTTTCAACCGATCTCTATTTTCTCGTTTAATTTAAGGACTTCCAACCTTTCAACAAAATAAATTAAAAAATAAAAAAAATAAAAAAAAGAAGAAGAAGAAAGATATAGAGATTATTCCGACAAAAAATAATCTTAAAAAAAAAAAAAAAAAAAAAAAAAAAGCAATCATGTTACACAGGCTTTGCACCGAACAAAAGCTTATAGGTAGCATGCGGTCCCTCAATGGTGTCAAATAATAAGGTCTCCCATCCCATGGCAGTTGCGATATCTTTAAGTTCTTCGATAACAATGTCAGTGTCACGAATATAAACATGCCCACCTGGCCTTAAAATTCGATCCATCTCGAGCATGATTGTTGAGATATCACATCTGCTTCAATTTTAGTTAGTGTTACATAAAATAATGTTCTTCCAAAAAATATAAGGTGCATAATGCATGAAATAAAGCACGATACAAACAAGAAAGACCAAGAATTGTACCTTTTTTCCTCTATAGAGAAGAGTCCCGCTGCGTTCAGTAGGTCATATGTTCTTGGGTAAGTGTCAAATGGCTCACACCTGTGACAGATTTGAAGATCTTACTAAAAGAGCCAAAAGAGGATTAATGAAAAATCTCACACATTGCAGTGCCTTGTGTGATAACAGAAAATGGTTTGATAACAAAAAAACAGTGCTTGGACGATTTAATAACTATCTAGAGTTAGAAACCACTATTTCTTATTCCATAGCACAAGGCAGAGAGCATGATAAGCTTTAAAAACCAACATTCTAAAGATCTTCTCAAGTTATAGAATCTCGGTGGGCTGAAATCAGTGAAAATTTTCAGATGCCTCGAGTCGACTTCAAGCACAAGTACCATTGATCTATAATGAATTGATACAATGATGATGATTTAGTTTGAAAGAAGGATTTAAAGATTATAATTAAGAGGTCTGAGCTATTCAACCACATGGAATTAGGAAAAGTGAATTTGTTCTCAACCAGCAGTCGAAAAAGTGCATTGCCCATACCAGTCATGCATAACTCCCACGAGCCCACGGTCATAAATAACGGGCAATGTATTAAAACCACTAACAGGAACAACATTCATAACCCAGCAATCAATCCCATAATCATGTAATGCTGCAGCAAACCTGCCATGAACAAAGTTCCCATGATATAGGAATTCAAACAATCAAAATGAAAAAGCACTCTTCCAGAATTAGAGAAGGGTAAACATATATAAAGAGATGAAAAAGAAGAAGAAAAAGAAGTTACCCTCCATATCCAGCCTTCATGTCCATCACGTTTCGTAGGTGTAAGTCTTTCCAATTGAAGGCATTAACATAACCATTTACAAGATCGTTCCAATATTTTGACTCTGCTCTGAATATTTCCTTTCGGGAATTGTAGGCATCCATTTTTATGGTAAGTAGCCTGTCTGGTGGATAATGAAGGCGTGTGGGCCAGATAGTAACATTAGCCCCATAACCATTCTCAGGTAACGGAGTGATACATGCCTTCAGACTGACATACCTGCAAGAATGCATCAATGTGTTTAGATTTTTGTGTCGAAATTGAAAAGAATTTGTTTGTCACTAAGTAACAGATAAACTAAATTCATGGGTAAGAAATTATTGACTTGAGGATATGGGGTAACAACTTGGATGTAGGGTTTGAATAATCTGTTACAAGCTTGGAGCGATTCTAAGAATACCAGCAACAGGGAAGTAAATAATTCATATGGGATTGTGCCGTTAAATAGATATTTGATCTCTCTTTCCATGTGTTATTAGTGAATGAATGAAGATGCTTTAGGCTTTTAGTTGAAGAGGAAACATTCAGATTACTTAAACAAACATATACACTCTCTCTTCCCAATGTTAGTGAGGTATGATGGATAAAAAAGGGGAGGTCTTGTGTTGGTACTAAAATATTGAATTTGGCCTGTCGACAAAGGTGCTGACATGGCTCAGATGAATTAATGGGTGATCTGAAGTAAAGAACATGCAAGGTGGACAAGTCCTTTGAAGTAGAGTTGTGTTTCAAGGGTGCAGCCAGAAGCATGTGGTCACAGAAGTGGAGAGCAGTTACAGCGAGTGAAGGATCTTTCCAAATGGTGGAGAGAGCATGCTTGCGTGTATCAAGGAATTAAGGAGGGACATGTGGCTGCAGCAGTTGTGGCCAGTGCAAAGGAACAAAAGCTGGGAATTCAAAGTAAAGGATCTTCAAACCCATTCACAAACCTGTGAAAACTAAGAGTAGCAATTATCTAGGAGTAGCTTCTTTTAACTAGGAGTACCATTTAGCTTTTAGTCAATCGGTTATCTTTGGATTCTTGTTATTTGTTCTTGTTTGAAAGCTTGTAACAAGTGACAATTTCAGTAATACACTATCAGTTTTAGTTTGATTCAATCAATCTCCATCCTCCAAAGAAGTCCTTAAATCTATTAAGACATAGAACTCAACCACATTGCTTGATCGTTTTTCTGTTTTTGTGGAATTTGGTTTTCCCTGTCGAATAATGTGTCAATTTACCCCAAACCAGAATTTTACTGACATCTTGATATGTAAATGTGTGAAAAATTCAAACCATACATCCGTCATTCCCTGAAGTGCATGCTGTCAGCATATTTTGTTCACAAATCCAATTAATTCTATCTGAACTAGAAATACAGTTTTTGAAGAATATAGTTCCTTGCAAACTCTGGGATTAAACAGGTTCCAAACGTAATTTATCATGCTAAATTCTCAAATAGCCAGTTGACTGATTTTGTAGAGCCATTAAATAAATAAAGTTTGTCTTTCTGACAGTTCTGTGCTATATTCAGGTCCAAGTCAAGTCAGAGACATTACTAACAGACATCCAAAAGTAATGGCACTTGGCTATTTGACCAAACCCCAATTTTCTGCTACCTTAACCAAAATGAAATCTCATTGCCCTTAGAAAAATCAATCTCTTTTCTTTATGTATCAACATCTCAGGGTCAAACACTGATGAGTACATTTGATCATTCATGTGATCGATATGAATTTGATATGGATGCTTGATACAAAAATGTTGGTCTATATATAAAAATGCTCAAACAAATTATAAAGACAGTTTCCATGTAATGTTGAAACTCAATGGGGGTAAAGTTGGACATACCAAACATTGTCTGGATCGTCATTGGCTTCACATATAGGAGGTTGTAATTGAGGATGCCGATTAACATAGCAGTTGTTGCCCAGAGGCTTCCTCCATATAGCAATGTACCCTTCCCTCTTTATAAGTTCCCAACAAATACGCCAAGAAAGGTTCTCCATTTCTGTGCACAATTAAGGTCAGGAATCAGCAATGAAGAGATATGATACAAGGAAAGAGAAGAAGATGCAATGTCATACCATCATGCTAGAAACCGGAAAAACAAAAATATCACAAAAATGAGTAAAACACATATACACACACCTCCATATAACTTCAGAATTACACAATATTTACAATAATAATAAAAAAAACTAATAACCTTTTAACTGTGTTTAAGAAGAAGTTGCACCCACCGTGAGCAGGGTAGAATTCAATAGTTCCTGACCAATGTACTTTAGTAATTTCGACATGATTCCTTTTCTAGGTTTTAGTTTTTTTACAAGTTAGTTTGGACATGATGCTTACCTTTCCATTGTTCTTGCAAGTTATCTTCATGCTCATAGACAGATTGTGCTGCCCAAACAAAGTGTCCCCCTGCCCTCAGCATCCTGTTGACCTCAAGAAGCAAAATTCCATCTTCACAACAACCAAACAAAAAAAGGACAATTAACATCAATAAGGCAGGAACAGCATCCACCAAATATAAGACATGTTCATTCCTTCAACAATTACTCCCTCCATCCCAAAATATTAGTCCCTTATGAAAAATTAAGGACTAAATTGACATAAATTTTCTATTTTGCTCTTCTATTAAATTCGTTAATATTAATATACACAAGAAGTACAATTGACAATTGATGTTTCCCAAAAAAAAAGGAGGGTAGTTTTGGAAAGTTAATATTTTTGAAGTGTAATAATTGTACTACCAAAAAAAGTTAGATTTCCCATAAAGGACTAATATTTTGGAACAGAGGGAGGAGATAAAAAAGAAGAAGAAAAGACAATTCTGATGCACCTTACTAAAAAATGAAAAAGAAGTAGGTATTGGTTACATGAATTGACCACATAATAATGATGAGAAGGTACCGGGGAAAAAAATGCGCTTATCATTAATAATTATTTCATCTTAATACTGAAAGATTAAATTGCAAAGGTATACCATCACGAGCCCAGTTAATATTGCATCTTGAACAATGTATCAAGTCAAATGCCTGGCTAGGATACAATAGACGGTGTGTTGCAAATACAGCCACCATGGCAGGCACACCTCGCTCTAGAGCAAATTGAATCTGGTTCTCATGAACATCTTTTGGTGCTATTGAAAGAGTGGTCACATTACGACTGAGTAAGTAGGCACCAAAACTTGCTACTCCACAACCAACATCCAAGGCAACTCGGGTGTTTTGCCCAAATGCAATGCCAGGGACCATCTGCATGCTCAAATCGTAAAATGAGGGTTAATTTCATCTAAATAAAATAAAAAACCCAGTAGAAATGAAGAAGTAGCCAACATTGGAAATCTGATCCAAGTACTGATCTGCCCCATGGATAAACTGTGTTCCACCTCCTGGAAATATAAATTTATTGTTTTTTCTTGATATCCAATTTTGGCCTCCTTTATCTTCAACCAGGCGCATATGGGGTACATTGTTGAACCACACCTGTAATAAAATCTCAAAGTAAGCAGAGAAGTTTTCCTTTGAATTAAGTAAACGACACTTGCAAGCAAATTCAAAAATAAAAAGAAAAAAGAAAAGGAAAGAATTCACTCGATGCAATTCTTAAGCATTATTAATTTAACTTTATAGTAATATCACAACTTATATATAGAGGATACTAATAGGAACCACAAAAGAGCACTAAAAGGATTTTCTAAAGTCAAATAGATAATGGATACAAAGCTTTAGAGAAACAGAAACAAAAATGTCAACATTAATATGCAGGAGAAGAAAGGGAAAGCCTTGTCGTGGAAAGAGATTGAAGAATATCATTAAAGTTAGCATTTTGAAGTATATTGTTTTCTATCAAATCTTTTTTTTTTAATCCCATTTTCTTTGGGTCATCTTTGATAATTAACTTAACCTACAGCTCTTGTAGAATAGTGAATAACCTAAATCCAGTACTCTCAATCCCAACATTATTTCAACTTTTTCATTCAACTCATTGTGCCTATTAGCTGTCGTTCACATACATGTACATCAAAAAAGCATAATAGTACTAAAAAATAAATAACTTGTTGCGCAGTTAATGCATTTCTGATTTTATGACTAGAAATTTTTTCTTGATTTCCATTTCAAATTGTTCTCTGAACATAGTATATAATACTTGTGAGCCGTGATTCAGGCAATCCAATTTTATGTGCGTAAGGCAGAAGCCCCCAAAAATGGGTGGATCGAATCACTATCCTCTTCCTGTTCTATTGATCAGAAGCATGCAACAGTGCCACGCCCGTTTAGAATTCAATCTAAGGGCTAAGGCTCCCCATATCCCCCTACCTTTTCTTTTCCCCCCAGCCACGTGTGGGCCACACTTCAGAAAGGCCCTACAGGGGTGCTTCACTTACTAGTGTGAGCTCCCCACCCGCTCATGCTCCTTACCAACAACCCAGCGCCTAGCCAAAACGAAACACACCAGAGATTCTGTTAGCTCTAATGGAACTAAACTTCCATTCTATAGTATGGAATATTGAGCATACCAGTATGAGGTTGTAAGTAGAGATGGATTGTTTATTGACCTAACCTAACCTATGACACTATTTGCACAAACTCAGTTTTAGTAGCCTAGGGCATGTTTGATTGGGTGGATTAGAGCATGGGATTGAGATTATTAATCTGTAGGCCCAATTATCCTATGTTTATTATAATATTTTGGTTTAAGATTATTAATCCAATAGATAATTAATCCAACAAATTTGTAGGATTATTAGTAATAGGGTAGGGGTGGGATTATTAATTCAATGGATATTAATGCAATTGGATAGTGAATATCATATTAATTTAATAGGATTATTAATATTTCACTATTAATTTTGTGAATCAAACATGACCCTAATGAAATCAACTTCATATCATTTGATTACAAACAACACGTAATGTATAACATTCAAATGCAAGTAACAATTTACATAGTCGATTCCATAATTAGTAACCCAAACATGCAAAATCCAATGAATCAATTGAGAACAAATTAAAGTCAAGCCCAAGAAGAAGAAATTCAAGAAACCAAATCAAATATTCAATCACTTTTTTTTTTTTTTTTACCTCATCTCTGCTTTTTGGCCATGGAATGTGAAGCGTATACCCTTTAGGCCTCGGCACCAAACAATTCAAGCCCTTCCCTTTCTGAGGACAATGCCGCTCGTACTTGTCACACCTCTCCGTGGAATTGAAGCTCGAAATCGCCTTCACATTGTCCAAACAGGGTATATACTCTGTCATACTCTCATCACAAACCATAAACTTCCCAAACCTAACCCTCCATTTCCTCCTCCGATTGGTGGCACCATTATTGACCACACTCTCGATTACACTCGGATCGAACTCTCCCACCACAAAATCGTCCGTCATGAGGCCGTTCTCGTCCACAATCCCAGTCCTCTGCACCGCCTTGGGCGGCGGCAGAGGTGCAAAAGCGTCGGGCGGCAGCGCATTTGAAATGGGAATGGCAATGGCGGTGGCGGTGGCGGTGGCGGTGGTGGAGGAGAAGGAAGGGAGTTGTAGTTGTGGGTCGGAGTGGGAGAAGAGGAGGAAGAGGAGGAGGGAGAGAGAGAGGAAAGAGAGAGTGATGATTTTGAGGAAGGTGGAGGATGTGATGTGGTGGTGGTGGTCTGGTGATTGGAAGGTTTTAGCAGCTTTCATGGTGGTTTTTTGCTTTGTACACTCTTCTTCAGTGCTCAATCTTTTACCTGTTCCATATATCTATAGGTGGGAGATAGACATAGAGAGAGAAAGACACATATGGAGAGAGAGAGAGAGAGAGAGAGAGAGAGAGAGAGAGAGAGAGAGGATGGTGAAGTCAACGATGGAGCTGGTTAGTTTAATATCAGGAGGAGGAGGAGGAGGAGGAGGAGGAGGAGCTAGTTGTAGTAGGGTCTACGTATGATATGAAATTGGGATACCCACCGTTTTTTATGCAAAATGTTGTTGACCGTCGATAATTATAATTATAATTATATTTATATTTATATTAAAATGTATAATATTTATAATAAAAATTATACTATATAAAAAATTTGGCCAAAAGTCCACCTAGGAGTAATTTTATTTTTTATTTTTGAGAATTTTATGGTGGTTGTCAGCTGGAATGACTCTATCTATTCTACTTTTTTTTTATATTTTATTCAGTAAATTATACAGATTTTTGACAAATATATAAAATTTTAATGCAGTTTCAATAATTATGGAAACTTTGTTCTTTTGTTGATAATATTAAAATTCTCACAATCTATTAATTTAACACAAATATTGTTATATTGTTATCCAAAATGATCATATTGCCCTTTTGAATTAATAAGCTATTTAAATGAAAATTTTTACTTACCTCTCATGAGATTTTGCATATATATCATTAAAGATTCATACATATTTTAATTTAACATCCTAATAGTTTAATATAATACCCTAATAATTAATACAATACTTATAAAACTTATTTTACACTATATAAACAATGAAATATTTATCAATTTTAATTAATGTATTTAATTTAAATTTTTTTCCCTTTTTTTTTAAGGTGAAAGAAATGGATTTTTTTTTTTCCCCAGCAATTTGTTCTATTTATTTACTCATCTGTGAGAAAATTATTTATTTCTAAATTGTTAAGATATTATTAACAAATTTTAATTTTTATCTTTGAGTCGTTAAATTTCTAATCAATACATATTTTAAAAAAATCAAAAAATATATATAGAGGTTAAAAAAAAATCCAATTTGTTAATAAGAAATAAAAAATCAAGAAATCATTTGAGAATAATAAACAATTCAAATAATTTCTCATTTCTTACACCTAAAAATAAAATTAACCTTTACATGAATGGAAAAATTATTTTAGAATACTAAAATACTCAATTAATTTGTTGTATGATACTAGGCTTCGTTTAGAAAGTGGGTTGACTTTTTGGCTTTTTGACTTTTTTGACCATTTTAGCCTAGGGCTAAAAAGTCTAGTTTGGGAAGGGTTTTTGACTTTTTTGTGAGAGTAAGAATGTAGTAATTATGGGTTGGATGTGATGTTCTGTCTTATTAGGCTAAAAAACCTATTTTGTTTTTTGTAGTTATTTTAGCCAAAAAAGCTACAAACCTCTCTTCCGAAATAAAATATTTCTCCATCTTTATTTTTCTCATTTAAACTATTATTATTAAATTAAATCTTAAAATTAATTTCTCACCTTTATTTTGTTCTATTATTATTTATAACAAAGTGTTATTATTTAATTTATCTAATTTTACTTCTTTCGTATAGCTAATACTCATATAATTTTATTGACAAGATTGAGAAATCAGACTCTAATACTAATTTAAACGCACAATGAAATAAACCACTTTCTAAAGAAAGAAAAAAAATTAATTGACCTTATGATTAAGAAAGATAAAATAATAATTTTTTTACATATGAATACATAAGTAATGCAAATTGTTGGGAAAAAAAATAAATCTATTTGTTTTAACTTTTAAAAAAATTCAAATAATAAATGCAGTACTTAAAATAATAAATTTTAGATTATTTATGTGATGTGAAATAAGTCTTATATTAAATTATACTCATTTGTTCTAAGATTGTTAAAATTAAAATTAATTTATCACCTTTGTTAATAGTTAAATTTTTACTTTATTTTTTAATTTCTCACCTTTATTTTGTTCTATTATTTATAGCAAAGTGTTATTATTTAATTTATCTAATTTTACTTCTTTCGTATAACTAATACTCATATAATTTTATTGATAAGATTGAGAAATCAGACTCTAATACTAATTTAAACATACGATGAAATAAAACACTTTCTAAAGGCAAAAAAATTTAATTGACTCTATTAAATATATATGAAATTATTATTTATTTTTTCATAATTTTTTTAAAATGTAAATGTAATTTCTTGACTTTATTTTTTTTCACAAGTTTTTGAACTTTTATAAATAAAAAATAAAATAAAAATTCAACCATTAATGAAGATGCGAAATAAATTTTAAGATTTAATTTAATAAAAATAGTTTAAATGAGATAAATAAAGATGGAGAAATAGATTTTAAGTATCATGCATTACAAATTAATTGAGTATCTCAAATAATTTCTCCATTCAAGTAAAGATTAATTTTAATTTTAGGTGTAAAAAATGATAAATTGTTTGAATTGTTTATTATTCTCAAATGATTTCTTAATCTTTCATTCTCTATTAAATAATTTTAATTGATTGTGAGGCGATTAGAAGTTTAATGACTCAAACATAAAAAATTAAAATTTGAGAATAATATATGATTAAGAAAGATAAAATAATAATTTTTTTACATATGAATACATAAGTAATGCAAATTGTTGGAAAAAAAATAAATCTATTTATTTTAACTTTTAAAAAAAAATTCAAATAATAAATGTATTACTTAAAATAATAAATTTTAGGTTATTTATGTGGTGTAAAATAAGTCGTATATTAAATTATTATGATATTATCTAACATTAATTTTAGAGAGATTATTTATTTTTAAATATTTTATCAATAAAAATTAAGTTTTTTTTTCATTAAATGATTTAATAATGTCTTAATAAGATTTTATTTAATAATGCATAAAATTTAAGAATTTTATTACATAATGATAAAGTATGTATGGATGTTTGATAATATATATGCAAAATCTCAGGAGAGGTGAGTAGAATTTCTCATTCGAATAGATAAAAGTAATTAATAGATAATTTTTTTCATTTTTGGTATGATATCAGTATGATATCTGCAAATTTTGTTAAATAGCTTAATAATGGAAAATCTTGATAATAATTTCAAAAGTAAGAAATATTAGTATAATTATTGAAATCACAGAGGAAGTCCTTCTAATTATCTGAAATCTCAAATGAGGTAAATGTAATTTACCCTATTTTATTTTATGAATCTCACTAATTTAAATTTTTTCATCTTATAAATTTTAAAAGTATGGTCAAAATGAGACTTTTTTAAATTGTGCTCATTTTTATATATTAAAAATTGCAATAAAATTAAATGCACAGGTGTCTTACATTGAAATATCGGTATTCCATTATGTGCATTTGGCATTGTTGTAAGAAAATGCGTTCAAAATGTGGCTTTTTAAAACTACTTTCTTAACACTTTCTAGCTAAAATAAAAAAATAAAATAAAATAATTCGTTACGTTTTAACTGATTATTTATAATCACAATCATAGAGACGGCTCAGTTTCCGCCTTAAGCTCTGCTTCAAAAATTAAAATAAGTAAATTAAAAAAACCTTCATCTCATGGAAAAATGATGTAAGAAATCATTTGTAAACATAAAATTTTGGAGAAATGATAAAAAAAAATCCCGAGTTTGACCCTTTCATCAAAATAAATTTTAATTTTTTTTTATAATAAACATCATTAGAAAGATATAAAATAATGTTTGTAAAACAATAAACTATTTTGATGAATTTTTTGATTTGAAATGATAAATATAAATATCTCACATCATTTTATATACTTTCTAGAGAAATTTATCAGTAAATCCCATCTAGGTGTCCTATGTATCATATATTTTTTCTTGTAGGCTAGCAAGTTCTAATGTTTTGAACATATGATTCATGAGATCTTTTTAATATTTTGAGTTGTCAATTTCAGACTATTTTGCCCTACATATTTGGATTACCCACATTTGGAGGGATTCAAATTTCACTTCCTTATTTATTTTCAGTTTCCTTGATTGGTGGAATTCATATTAATTTGTCTATGGATGGGTTCATGGGGATTCAAATGTGAAGATCACATTACCATATTAGAACATCATATTAGAACTAATTCATTGTAACCACCATTTTAACAAAAGACACGTTTGCATATAGCCAAGTTCAAATAAAAAGCAATGTGAAACACACTTTTTTCTTGCAAAGTGAAATCGATTGTACAGTTACAATATGAAAACAAATTACCATTGTGAAAATGAATTACAAATTCACACATACATTGCATTCGCAAGTTTGCAATCAAACAACAAAAGCAAGCATTAAAAATGGCATTTTTTTTTTTTCTAGAATTTATTTGGAGATGTGCGTTCAATCACGAATAGAGAACAAACGTAAACATTAACATTAATATGATTATGTGTTTATGTGTGAATGCAAGTGTGCCAAGTATACATTAATAAGCGTGGCCTATATGTTAATTACACCAAAACCCATAACCTCCCGCTAAAACATATTAACATAAAATCCAAAAAATGTGTGGCCTATATGTGAATTACGATCTAATACAAAAATATACATAAATTAAAAAATAAAAATCACATCGTCAAAGAAATACATCACCATTGAAATTCCTAACTATTCACAACCTGATAAACAAGATAAACTGTTATCAATTACTAATGTAAAACTCCAAACCCTTGAGTCACCTTTACGTTTGAGCGCCACAATATAATCCAATCACTCTGAATCCCGCGAATTTAAATAATACAATCCAAACAAATATGTTGGTTGTTTGACATTCCAAAAAAAATTGGGTCCAATAAAGAATAAGGGCATAATAGTATGGGTTGTTCAAGATTTTTGTGTGTGTTTGAAATTTGGAATTTCTTACTACGAATGGATTTGTCACATTCGGGATGGGTATGATTTGATATTGGATACATCTAGAAAGTTTGTTAAAAAAAAATTTAATATACTTTTTTCAAATGTAATAATACTCCAACAAACAATAACAATTAAAGAGATTTGATACGGTTGCCCATATTAACAAATAATGACAAATAAATCATTCCATATTCAAAAAAACTAAATAGATCACAAAAATATGTATATATATATATGTGACTATATGAATCACGAGTTCAGGATATGAGATTTATTGGTCAATCTCTCTCGTTTTTATGCTAGTATAATTACTTAAATTTTTTTTTCTTTCATTTTAATAAATTGATGGATACATAGTATTTTTATGTAGTGAAATACTTTTTTAGGTTTTGTTTGAAAATTGACTTTGTTAGTAGTTTTTTGACTTTTTATGTGAAGATATGTAAAAAAGTAGAAATAATATATTGATTTTTTGGCCTCTTTTGGGAAACGTCAAAAATTTTAATTTATTAATTTATTTACATCATATCACTTATCTATTTTTTATACGGTTTTCATAATAAATAAAAAAACAACCATGATTGGTAGCTCGAAAATCAGCCTCTCGAATCGCCCGAAAACCTCAAAACAACGTCGTTTTGGGAGTTTTTCATATTCTGTTACCGGTAAGATAATATTTCGGACTATTCGCGCTCTCACGCATTTTTTATAAAAAAAATTAACTTTTTTAATACAACCGTGATTGGTAGCTCGAAAATTAGCCTCCTGAATCGCCCGAAAACCTCAAAACGACGTTGTTTTAGGGATTTTTCATATTCTCTTACCAGTAAGATAATATTTCGAGCTATTCGCGCTCTACATATTCACGTTCTCGCGCATTTTCCTTTTTAATATTTCCAAAACAAGTTTCTGACTTTTGGATAAAATCTCTCCTTCCCGGAAGAGAGATATCTAGCGCTTATGCAGAAATGATAACTCAAGATTTTTTTTAAAAAAAATTTAAATGAATTTTAGGGGAAAGAGTATACAGACATTTTATTTATTTTTATTTTTTTTAAAGTTCGGTTTTAGCCAAAATCCATCAAAAGGCAATCATTGTTTAAAGTGAGGATAGAATTCAGCCCAAGCCCAAACTAATGTATTCTACTTTCCAAACCAAAAACCACCAATCCAAAAAGCACTCATTTCATACATTGACCCTATTTAGTAAGGCTTATTTTCAGTTTATTTTAATTTTTAGCTTAATTTAAGTTATTTTGATGTGTTTGGTTTAGCTTAATAATACATCTTATAACTTTTTGTAAATCAAAAATCAACTTATTCTTTGAGTGGGGGAGAAGAAACTTAATTTATAAGTCAAAAATCAGTTTATGTTCACAGTTATAAGTTATAAATTGTTAGGCTATAAGTTATAATCACTTTTCCACAACTCTACCCACCGGGGCCATTGATTATGTTAGGAGAAATTATAATGGACATCATTTTAAAAAGTGTATAATATATATTTTTAATTATGTCATTTGTTTTTTCAATCATGACTAAATTTTTTTTTTTTTAGTTATGATATTATTTTAGTTATGACTCATGTGTCTCATATTGTATTTAGTTATGATATATATTTTTTCTTTTTTTAACTTATGAGTTAAAAAATTAAAATTATGTCATTTTTTTTTAATTATAAAGTGCATCATAATGTTTCCCTTATTTTAGTGATGGGACGTAAATGAGCTAATTAATAAGAGTACGGTAGATGAGTTATATTATAAGAATAATTAAGATAATGGATAAAATTATAAGGATAATTTATATCTATGGATAAAACGAAATAAAGGATTAGATCAAATGAGTAGAGATTATATGTATAATGTGTGGTGAAGATGATATAAATTATAAATAATAGAATACATAATTACTTTGGGCCAGGAATCACTTGTCTCGTATTCCCATCATTTTCTTATTTAATCTCTCATATGAATATAAAAGTGATCTGAGATAAGTAGGAGATTATAAGTGAATAATAGTTGGACCAACAAAAAAAATAAATTTATTTGAATGGAAATGTTTTTCATTTAGTAAAAGTCTATTGTTATAACACTACAAGAAAACTGGGTATATGAGACGGAACTATTTGCGACGGCGCGCTTGCCGTCGCAAAAAGTCACTTTTTGCGACGGTAACAAATACCGTCTCAAAAAACAGAGTATTTGCGACGGTAGAAAAATACCGTCTCAAAAAACAGAGTATTTGCGACGGTAAAAAATACCGTCTCAAAAAATGAGAGTATTTGCGACGGCAGAAGATACCGTCGCAAATACTCTCCTTTTTTGAGACGGTATTTTTTTACCGTCGCAAATACTCTGTTTTTTGAGACGGTATTTTTCTACCGTCGCAAATACTCTGATTTTTTGAGACGGTATTTTTTACCATCGCAAATACTCTGATTTTTTGAGACGGCATTTTCTACCGTCGCAAAAAGTGACTTTTGTGTTTTTTTTTTTTAAAGTGAATATTTTTTAATTTTTAAATATTTTTTTTAGATGCACTTTACTTAAATGTATCTAAAAAAAATTATGAAAAAATATTTTTAAAAATTAATAAATACATACAAATATAAAAAAAAAATGTATTGAATTATTGTATTTCTTTTGTATTTTTGGTATTTAGTGAATTTTTAAAAGATTTTTTTTTACTTTTTATGTGTATTTATGTTAGGTGTGTCTAAAAATTAAAAAAATTACTTAAAATATTAAAAAAATTCAGTAAAAATAATATAACACGGAAAACAAGAAAGTATAATTTTCTCAAAAGAGTTTTTGGAAAACTCTAACCTAGCATAGTGATTGTGGTTTTGAGACAGCTTCATATATATACAGTCACAAAATAGTTTGAATAAATTCAACAGTATTTTTCTGTCACAAAAAAAAAAAATAAAAAAAACGATGTCGTCTTACTCTTTTAATATAACATCTCTTTTCATTCATTTTTTCATCTTTCTGTTTCTCTGTATTTATCTCTCTCTGTTCTCTTTATCTCTTTCACTCATCACTCTTCTTTCTCTGTCTGTCTGTTTCTCTCTCTCATTTTCTCTCTGTGTCTCTCGTATATCTTTCTTCTCGCTATCTCTTTCATCTGTCTTCTCTCTCTATCTCTCTCGCTCATCTTTCTTCTCTCTATCTCTCTTATTTATTTTCTCTCTCTCTCTCTCTCTTATTTCTATCTCTCTCGCCCATCTCTCTTTTTCTGTGTCTCTCTCTCTCGCTCATCTCTTTTCTCTCTATTTTTGTCTATCTTTCGCTCATCTCTTGTTTCTCTCTCTTTTTTTATCTCTCTTTCTTTCTTTCTCTCTCTATCTCTTTTTCTGTCTATCTCTGTTCCTTTCTCTCTCTCTCTCTCTATCTCTCTCTCTGTCTCTCTCTCACTCATCACTCATCTCTCTCTCTGTATGCTTGTCTATTTGTGTATTTCTCCCTCATTATGTCCGTCTTGTTCACTCTCTCCCTCTCATATTCTCTATTTATCGAGCTCCTTCTCGATTTATCTATCTTTTCTCTCATATCTTTTCTCTCTCTGTCTCTTTCGTTCATCTCTCTTCTCTCTATCTCTCTCGTTCATCTCTCTTCTCTCTCTGTCTCTTTTTCTGTCTCTCACTCTCTATCTTTTTCTCTTTTTGTCTCTCTCTCTCTTCTCTCTCTCTCTAACTCATCACTCTTCTCTGTCTGTCTATCTGTCTGTCTCTGTCTCTCTCTTTCTCTTTTTGTCTCTCACTCATCTCTCTTCTCTCTATCTCTCCAATCTGTCTTCTCTCTCTGTCTCTCTCACTCATCTCTCTTCTCTTTATCTCTCTCTGTCTCTCTCTCGTTTATCTATTTTCGCTCTTTCTCTCTTTGTCTATATCTTTTCATCCATTTTTTCATCTTCCTTTCTCTCTTCTCTTTCTCTCTCTCACTCATCACTCTTCTCTCTCTGTCTGTTTGTCTATCTGTCTCTCTTCTCTCTCTATTTTTCTGCGTCTCTCTCTCGCTCATCTCTTTTCACTCTATTTCTCTCTCTTTTTGTCTATCTTTCGCTCATCTCTTGTTTCTCTCTCTCTGTCTCTATCTCTCCTTCTATCTCTCTCTCTCTCTCTTTCTCTCTCTGTCTCTTTTTCTGTCTATCTCTCTCTCTCTCTGTCTCTCTCTCACTCTCACTCTCTTTCACTCATCACTCATCTCTCTCTCTATATGCTTGTCTATTTGTCTATTTCTCCCTCATTATGTTCGCCTTGCTCACTCTCTTCCTCTTGTATTCTCTATTTATCGAGCTCCTTCTCGATTTATCTATCTCTTCTCTCATCTCTTTTCTCTCTCTGTCTCTTTCGTTCATCTCTCTTCTCTCTATCTCTCTCGTTCATCTCTCTTCTCTCTCTGTCTCTTTTTCTGTCTTACTCTCTATCTTTTTCTCTATATGTCTCTCTCTATCTATTTATCTCTCTGCTTCTCTCTTTCTCTGTCTCTCTCTATATCTCTTTCTCTCTTTATCTCTCTCTATCTATTTCACTACTGCTGCCGCTCCTTTTCCTCTACCACAAAAAATTAGTTCATGATTTTTAGTAATAAAAAAAATAGGCCGCAGAAAAATATTTTTCATTGACTACAGAAATTTAACTTTTATTTTAGTAAAAAATATTTTTCATTAAAATATATATGAAAGAAATAAATTTTCAACCTTAATAACGAAAAGAAAATAAAAATTATTATTTTTTTATTTTTATTATTTAAAAATAAAAATTATTATTTATTTATTTTTATTATTTAAAAATAAATTTTCAACCTTAATTAATTATTTTTTTTTTTTCAAACAAATCTGACCGTCCATCATCTCACTTGTCCTCATCTATACTATATACCAAACAAAACAAAAAACCCTAAATCTAATCGTCTCCCTCACTCTCTCAGTCGTCTCTCTCTCTCTCTCACCGATCTCGTTCATCTCTACTCTGCACCGATCTCGTTCATCTCTGCTCTGCACCGATCATCATCAGATCAGTCGCCTCTCTCTCTCTCACCCTCTCGTTCATCTCTGCACCGATCACTCTCTCACTCTCTCCTTGTTCATCTCATCACACCGCCGAACTACACACAGGTAAAAAAACCCTAAATCTAATCGTCTCCCTCGACGCCAGGTCTCTAATCTCTCTCTCTCTCTATTTTCTTTTTATCATCCTTCAATCCCTTGATCTATATATATATATATATATATATCCATATTTATATAATTATTACTTTAGTGTGTTGATTTGTGGTTTAGCAGTATTGGGCATTTTGATGAATGAGAAGAAATGTTGGCTGGATGTGAATAACCAAATAGGAATTGAATAGATTCACCAACAGTTACAGGGGTACCTCAAGTATTTGATTCTTTGTTGCTTAGCATTTCATTATTGTCTCTCTCTTTTTCTCTGTCTCTCTCTTCTCATTCATTTCGAGGTCTACGGGGGTAACTGATTTACTGTGATTCATATTTGATAGTGATATATATTTATATACATACATGACAGCACATTCAATACCTATAAATCTTTCAATTATTTGTAGTTTACTTTGATTGATCGCATCTCTGGAGAGTCAAAGGTGTTTTCTTAGTCAGTTTTGTTCAACATTTTACTTAATTTCATTACTTGTGTTGTGTGCTTGTTCAGATTAATAATGGAAACATGTGTGCTTTTGTGTCTTGTGCTATGTTTCTGTATATCTTGGATTTGTGGTGGGAGGAAAAAAAAATGTTCTGCTTGTTCCTTGTTATTCTTGAAAATTTTGCCATTGCTTCAATAGCTTTAGGCTTTAGGCTCAAACCCGGGTGAAGAAGATCTGCTAGGAATTTTCAGTCTCATCTTCTGGACTATAACTTGGATCGCTCTGATCAAATACGTGTTCATAGTTCTCCGTGCAGACGATCACGGAGAAGGCGGTACTTTCGCTCTGTATTCCTTTCTATGTCGGCATATAAATTTTCAGAGCAAGCTTACGATTCAGAACACGAGATTGGATTCGGATGCAAAAATGAAGTATTATACATTGGGGAGTAGGATGAAATCGAAGACCAAGGAGTTGCTGGAGAGAAGCTTGGTTGCACAGAGCTTCCTGAGCTTTGTTGTGTTGCTTGGGACTTGCATGGTCATTGGTGATGGCGCTTTAACTCCTGCCACTAGTGGTAAGTTTCTTCTCGCTCTCAAAAATGTGTTCAAAATTAACTTGTTTAGTTAACGAGCTTTTAATAATCCAACATGACTGTTTGCTTCATTTATTATCCCTATATTTGGTAGAATTTATGGTTGCAGTTTATCAATTCTAACTAGAAAATAAAATGATTTAGGAAGAGAAATTGTATATAAACTTTATAGAGAATAATGTGACAGTAATATTTCAAAAGTGTGAGTTGAAAATTTGATATTTTGATTTAAAATGAAATATTTATAAGAAACTAGCTTTACTGTATGAAAATTTTGTATAAATATTCTATTTATGTATCATTACTTCTTGGGAAAAGTTGATTAGATGAAAATTGGGGATCACATTAGTGAACGGCTGAATATATGCTACATATTCCAAAAAATAAATAAAAGACAAGAAAAATCCAATTAGTACACATATATGTTAACAGCAATTATGGCCATACATTATTTTTTTTCAGAATTAACATACAAAAATATTCACCAGAATATCGCATCACTGATGAATATTGTTAAGAAGCCTCTTAAACCATTCTCTTTTTCTTTTATTTCTTTTTCTCTTTTTTGTAGCATAACAGTTTCTAATACACACCATTATTTTAATTCATGTGACAGTTCTCTCAGCTCTACAAGGAATTCAATCAGTCTCCTCAAGCATAACACAAAGTAAGCTCTGTTCTTTCCTCCCAAAAATCCAATATTAATTCGACAAAAACTAAATCAATCTAAATTCTGAAAAGTGAGTTTCTTATTCTCTCCGATCATGCTGATGTGGTTCGGCTCAAACATCGCCATCGGAGTATACAACATTGTTAAGTATGAACCCTCTGTTTTCAAGGCCTTGTCTCCTCACTATATCATCATATTTTTTTCAAGAAATGGAGTCACTGGATGGACTCTCCTTGGTGCTATATTTTTGTGCATAACTGGTATGTTTGTTTGTTTCTCTATCATCAACACAAGTATGTAATAAAAGAAAAGTTCGATTTTGATTTGAAAAGTTGTTAATTTAATGGGACAGGGGCTGAGGCTATGTTTGCTGATTTGGGTCACTTCAACAAGAATTCAATTCAGGTAATAAAAGAAAAACTCATTTGAATGTAAATAATTCAAACTTCAAGAAAAATTTAAAACTTGATTATGTTTTTAAATCAGATTTGAACAATCTATTACCATTAAAACTACCCGCTGACTATTAAGTAATTAATTACCACACAGCATGTTGATATGGTGTTTTCAAACTAATAAGAGCACCAAATAATAGGATGAGTATAACCTACAGACCTGACTCACCTCGGTCTGGTGGATGATAAATAAAGTCAATATTTATCTATCTTTTATACAACCTCATTAATTGGGAGTAACTAGTGCACATGTTATGATGGTACTCTAAGAATATTGAATCATTTTATTTTATTATTGGAGACACATTATTTTTTTGTTTGTTTAATTTTGTTATTATTATTATTATTTTAACAATAGTGAATGAGATGCTCTCTTATCAGATATTTGAGTTCAAGTCTTACCATTATGGTATGCAACAATTTTGCATTTGATTTTGTTGCAAAGGTGTTTGATTGAAAAGCAAAGGCACATGCCTTTCCTAGTATCAGTTGATATATAACTGTATCATTTCCTAGCCAGGTACAATTATTTAACTGTGGCTTTTGCAGTTGGCTTTCTCTTCATTCGTTTACCCAGCACTAGTCATCACCTACGCGGGGGAAGCGGCTTATCTGATAAAACACCCACATCGCGGGGGAAGCGGCTTACCCAGCACTAATCATTTATGTTATTTAAATTTGTGAGCAACATTATGTATGTATTATGCGACGTTGTGTAGTGGCATAATTTTTATTGTTGTGAATTTTTATTTATGTATTGTTATGAATGGAACAATATTATTAATTTTTATTATTTGTCAACTTTTGTTTATGTATGGATTTATATTATTCTGTAATTTTTGGATTTTTTTATAGTTATTTTTTATTTTATACAGGTTATTTTAATTTTTTTAATAATTTTTCAACAGTTTTTTTTTTTTTTTTTTTTTTTTTTTTTTTTTTTTTTTTTTTTTTTGAGACGGCATAAGAACCCGTCGCAAAAAAGAGTAATAGGCTTTTGCGACGGCACCAATACAGTCGCAAAAGCTGTGAAATTGTAATTGACAAGAAACCTTTAGCGACGGTAGACGTTGCCGTCGCCAATAGTTATAAGCTGCCAGAGTTTTAGCGACGGTACTTCTGTCGTCTCAAAAACCCACTTTTAGCGACGGGAATTATGTGCCGTCGCAAAAACTGATATGTTCTTCCATTATTAGCGACAGAAAAAGTGCCGTCGCAAAAAAGGCACCCTCCCGTCGCAGAAAGTAATGGCGACGGCACTTACCGTCGCTAAAGCTCTTTTGCAACCCCCTTTGTCGCGACCCTCCCTTCCTGTCGCAAAAAGTCAATTTACCGTCGCAAAAAGTATTAGCGACGGGATCCAGGGCATTTGCGACGGCCGCCTACCGTCGCAAAAAACACTTTTTTTGGTAGTGTAATTACAATCATCTTACCATTTTCACCACTATCACCACCACCATTAACCTATCACACAACCACATTATCTTGTCATCATCATCACAACCATTCTCTGTCGTAGTTTGTTGCGGTGGTTCAAAATGACGTCGTTTTGAACCACTTTTTTTTTTTTTTTTCCCTTTCTTTTTCTCTCACTTCTTATATTTTGCTCTTCAGCCTCTTTTTGTTGTCTGGTGTTTGAACCCTAGTGAGACGAACAGAGAGGCGACTACAGCGATGAGAGAAGAGGCAGCGGTGAGGCAAGGGGAAGTGGCAGGAGACGGATAGAGAGGGGGAGGCAACGACGACGAGGTCCGTTTGTTGATTCTCATTTTTTTCCCTTCATCCCTTCGTCTTCATTCTCATTTTTTTTACTTATATATATATATATATATATGTATGATTTGTTTCCATAGTTTGATTTGTTGTTCAAAAAAATAGATGCGTTTGATTTATTGAGTTTGATGGGTTTGTTGTGAAAACAGATCTGTTGTTGATTTGAAATTTTTTTTTTCAATTTTTTTTTTATGATCTAAGGTTTGTTATGGAAACAGATTTGTGTTTAATTTGTTTAATTTTTTTCCAATTTTTTTGTTTCATCAGCATTTGATTTTTTCCCTTTCATCCTGTCTTACTTTCTCCAGTCTCTATCTCAGTTTAGTATCTCAAATTTTCGTTGGTGCTACATTTTTTTTAGTTGGAATAATGACATTAATCTGGGCCTCAAGAATCCTCTTCTTCTTTGCCCATAGAATGTTGAGGGAACCACTGTTAATTTGTTTCCACTTAGCTGTAAGGAGGCTTACTTCTTTTACTATCAAAGGTCCTTTGTCAACAATAAGCTAAGAATCTATTCAAGTACCTACTCTGTTATGAGTAAGCTAAGAATGCAGCATGTCTCCAAATGAAATTGAAATTTCATAGCTTAAAAAGTTAAGATTTCTTGACCCAGAAATATAGAGTTCTAATATAAAAGGAAATGGAAACAAAAGGAAATGAAATGTTAAGAATGAACATGAACATGAAGAATGTTAAGGATGAGGCATTAAGAATGAACATGAACATGAACATGAGGCATTAAGAATGTTAAGAATGAACATGAACATGAATGCTCAGTTAGCAGTGGCAAGAGTGGTATGAAAATTCAAACTTAACTTTTTCATATTAGTTTGACTGTTAAGCTTGAATTAGTAGCAGTGTTAGTGAGCATTCTAACTTAGCAGTGGTAAAAGTGGTATGAACATTCAAACTTAACTTTTTCATACCACTCTTATGGTTCTAAAATGTTCATGAACCACTTTTTCATACCACTCTTTTCATAAAATGTTAAGAATGAAAAAACACAAGAAAATAATGGGAGAAGAGAATTCTTGTTGTAAATCTCAACCTTTATTTGTTTTAATGAAATAAAGTGCACATCATTAATGCTCCACCATACTCCTAATTTAAAAATAAATATATAAATAAAACTTTGAAGTCTAGACAATGTGAGTAACAAACATGCTAGACAAATCAAGTGGTGTACTTGAAAATGACTGAAAAAATGTGTGAAGTCTTCTACTTCATAAATATTAGCAAACAAGAGAGAGACAATGGTTATTTTGAACTATCAACACTGACATGCATTCTATACTAAAGGTGGAGAAATAAGTCGAGATTTTTTGAACTATCAACACTACACTCCTAACACTATTAAACTTTATTGTTTTATTTTACATCTTTGTTTGAATGTTGTCTTAAGTTGTAATGGACTGATTGTGTCATAAAATGCTCTTACTAGGCTCATGTCAATACGTTCAAACATTGATGCTGGATATTTGCAAAATAGAAGATGCAATTGTGGAGAAAAAACTGCAGTGTTCATATCAGAATCAGAGAAAAATCCATGGAGACTGTATTTCAAGTGTGCAGATAGGATGTGCGAGTACATTGCGTGGGGAGCGGCTCCGACTAGGAATGCATCAAATATCCAAAAGAGAAGTAAAACTAGTCATATAAAGAATGAAGATGAGAGAGGCTATGATTATGATTTTGACAAAATAAATGAAATTATAAATAGATTAGAACGAGTTGAGGCAAACCAAGAAGCTATGAAACTGATTATGTTGACAGCCATAGTGTTGGTTGGTTCTACCATGCTAATAGCACTACTGAAGTGAATATAACCATTTAGTTATTTAATATTTTTTTTTTGGTGGTTGTATTTGGGTTTTGAATTTAGTAAACCTTAAACTATGAGTTTTGATATGTAAAACTTAATGAAATTACCTATGCTTGACGAATGTGATGTGCTTCTTTTTTATTTCTGTCAATGAAAGTTGTACAGCTTTGAACTTATGGGTTTTGAAGTTACTTTTTGATTCAATCTTTTCATTCATTCTTATATATTGTTATTGTTGGTCATACTTGTTCTTATCAAGATAGGCCTTTGCTTTCTGCACCTGTGAAATGAATCTATGCCCTCTATTATTTGCAATACAAATGGGATTTGGTAGTTCATTTGTACAAATGGCCTTGGACACAAATGGGACTTGGTAGTTCATTCCTGTCCAAAACAAAAATAATCTGTCCAAATGTCCAAAACAAAATGAATTTGTCCAAATCTGTCCAAAACAAAATAAATCTGTCCAACACAAAATAAACCAAACCAAATCTGTCCAAACAAAACAAATATGTCCAAATCTATCCAAAACAAAATAAATTTGTCCAGAACAAAATAAATCTGTCCAACACAAAATAAACCAAACCAAATCTATCCAACACAAAATAAATCAGTCTAAATTAAAATAAACCAAACCAAATCTGTCCAACACAAAACACATCTGTCCAAAACAAATGAAGATAAAATAAACTTCTCAGGGATGTCCATCTACATGACTGTCAGCAGGACTATGTGATGCTTGCGAGACTTGGACTGTAAAGTGTTAAACACTTGTACCTCGAAGCAACTCCTAAAAAATCTGTGAGTGGGATAGACAGAAGGCATTGACTGAGACGTGTCATCTCCCTGTAATAGACCAAACCATCTATTAAACTTTGATTACAATGTATACTACCCTTTTAATGTAAACTATGTAACCAATGATAACTCACATCATATGTACTATACATAAGAGGAGGACCACTTGTACTACCCATAAGAACTTGAGGTCGAGGTTGAGATTGAGAAATATAGACACCATGACGATGATCCTAAATATAGCCAATATAAAGTATGTAAACAAAAATTTTGAAAAACAAAAGAAACATTATTCAACATTAATATTACCTGATTAGAATTACGACCATAAGCCACAGTATTATATCCCCTGGGCGAGGGCCACTGCTAAGGATACCACAATTACGTTCAAAGAGAATTTTGGGCAATCGTTCATTCATATCATCAGAAAATGTTTAAAGCTAAACATAACTTTACGGAGTTCTTACTCACCATTTGATTAAACTTGCACTATACAATATACAAAATATTCTACAAATATGCATATACTAGAGAGCATATGTAGTCAAACAATTTGCAATGCAAGTACATCACAACTTATAGCACATAATTGCCCAAATCAAAACATTTAAGCATATTCTCGATGCTTTCGAATTCATACTTATCACATGAATTCATCCTAGATCTTTTCTAGACGCTCATTGCTCTTTTGGACAAGTGCGTGAGTTATTAACTCGTGCTCTGATACCACTCTGTCACGACCCGAACCCACCTCCGTAGGTTAAGGACGTAACCGGCCAGCAATCATGAGATTACCTACGGCCTCAAACCAACCAAACGTATTTCGACAGAGTTAATAGGGGGCCAAACGGACACAAATTAAAAACTTTGTCCATAGAGCCGTGCTTACATGCACACCATAACATTCTATACGTACATATGTTAATAACTCACAACGGAAAGTGTAATGACATAAGATTTTATACAGACAGGATCATCCAAACTAAATCAACCCATGAAAACCATGTACAGACATATTCAAAACTTCGCCAACCTGACAAAACGTAAATACATAACAAAAGGACGAAGGCGGGTCTCGTGCGTGAGACACAAGGGCTGACTCTCTCAAAACCTTAGTTGTTCCATACAGACTTCACTAAGGCTGGGTCTGGACTTCTCTTGGCTCACCTACAAACACACGAATGAGCGTGAGCGAAAGCCCAGTGAATAATATCAAGTCAAATACAGAAGTAACATAACAGTGTAGAACATGTTCCAAACGGCCTTGGGCCCATTTCATATTTGTATTTAACAGATATATATATAGCTATACGAAATTCAAATCAAGTGACTGTAGTTCCAAACATTCTGGTCTTTGGCCCATTCAGATTTCCATTCTTGTCAAAACGGCCTTCGGCCCATTTGATAATGTCAAAACGGCCTTTGGCCCAATCATGTATGCCAAAACGGCCTTCGGCCCATTCGATTATGTCAAAACGGCCTTTGGCCCAATCATGTGTGTCAAAACGGCCTTCGGCCAATTCGATTATGTCAAAACGGCCTTTGGCCCAATCATGTTTGTCAAAACGGCCTTCGGCCCATTTGATTATGTCAAAACGGCCTTTGGCCCAATCATGTGTGTCAAAACGGCCTTTGGCCCACTCATTCATATCAAAACGACCTCGGGTCCATTCATGTTTATCAAAACGACCTTTGGTCCATTCATGTTTAACAAAACGACCTTCGGTCCATTCATGTTTATCAAAACGACCTTGGGTCCATTCATGTTTAACAAAACGACCTTTGGTCCATTCATGTTTATCAAAACGACCTTGGGTCCATTCATGTTTAACAAAACGACCTTTGGTCCATTCATGTTTATCAAAACGACCTTGGGTCCATTCATGTTTAACTTACATCCACAATCCCAATTAGCAATTCATAAGCTTATAAGGGAATAAACAATCGGACATTCACAAGCATTCAAATATCGATATTACTCACAGTGATCGGCTTGTGGATTTGCCCTAGAGCTTGACCCTACACATTTCATGAACACAAAAGGGTCACTAACAGTTCAATCCGTTCTTTAATTCACATATTCCTCTTTAGGCTTTATTCTTATCTCTTTAATTCAATTACAATGCTCAATGCATGCCTAAGAGTGTTTAGAAGTGAAAGGGAACGGAAAACAGAACACAAAATGCATTTTCAAAATTTCAGAAAACAGGGTCCCCGCTCGAGCGGACCCTTAAGCCTGCAAAAGTGCTGGTTACCTCAAATTCCCGCTCGAGCGTGAACTCGGCCGCTTGAGCGGACTGCCTGTCTACATAGCTTCCCGCTCGAGCGTAAACTTCCCCGCTCGAGCGGACACCATGTCTGCCAAAAAAATGCTGGGAGCTCGAATTCTCCGCTCGAGCGGCGGTTTCCCCGCTCGAGTGGGCACCAAACTTTCTGGGTTTTCCAGAACTGTTCTTGAGCTTCAAATACACATTCAAACTGATATTTCTTGCATTTCATAGCCCATAGCACTCATATACATATACCAACATGATATAAACACCAAATTACAACATATTAAAGCTCAATTCCCATGAATCAATCACATGCAAACCCAAATTATACCAAACTTACTTCCAATACATTAAATTCATGCATTTAAGCTTCATATCCTCATCAATCATGCATGCATGTCAATTCTTGACTCCATTTCTATTTCAAATGGTACAAATGTGCTTCTAACCATGAAACTCAACAAAACTATGCTTGCATGTATGATTCAACACTCATATTTCCATTTTCAACTTAATACATGCTTGATTATGCAAAATCATGGTGATCCTACACATGCATGTGCATTTTTAACTTCAAATTCATCAATTATAGCACAACTCTTGTTCTTGATCACCAATTTATCTTTAATTCACAAATTATAAGTTAATATTCATGAATCCATTTACCTGGAGGCTCAAACCTTTCAATCCAAAGCAATTTCTTGAGTAATCTTCTAAAACTCCAAGCCTCAAGACCAAAACCTCAATCTTCTACACCTTCTCTCTCTAATTCGGCTCTCCCTATCCTCTCTTGGAGTTGATTTCGACCAAATGAAGAAAAGAGAGGGGTTGGTGTAAAATGCTCCACTAAATACCATTTCACTTAATCACTATCATCAACATTACATATTTGAGCACTAAGTCATTATTTTAATCCAATTAATTTGATCCGAATCAATTTCCAATTAAATTTCACCGTAGGTTCTAAAAATCATGCCAATCACAATGGCGCAACCAATTCCGGGTTCTGTGGCCGATAAGGCCTCCAATTTAATTTACAAAGCAGATTATTCAAACAGATATTCCTACGGTGAACAGATAGGACTTCGAAATCACATATGGCACATAAAATCATACTAAACACATAATCATACTCATATTAGGGACCAATTAACATAATACAGAACAGGGGTATTACAGTCTTCCCTCTTTTAGGAAGTTTGGTCCTCCAAACTTATTTTACCTTTAGTCGAAACAATTCGGAACACTTTTCATTCAACGGTTCCAATCCTTCTTAATAGTCATTCACTTAGTTTCAAAATCAAGCAACGCTCTATTCTCAATCAGTCAGAGACTTACCCTTTTTCCGCCATACAAGGCTTGTATGGTGCCATGCCAAAACTAGAGTGTGAGCTGTTGTTGCAAGCAAAGTTTGCCAACGATGGATAGATCTTTCCAACTTCCCTGAAAAATCTAATGCATATCTTTGGAGCATTCCTCCCAAAAATCTAAAAAGTTCTTTCTGATCATACATCAATTTGCGGATGGAAAATAGCGCCGAATCATAATTCAGTTTCATATCAAATTCATAATTCGTCCAGATCATATACAGAAATCATAAGTCACGATTAAATTTACGTGATACATCCATTAGCATTAACAGAACAGAACAGAACATATACACGTAAGGTTACGGATAACTAGTTCCATAAAGCAACCTCTGGATCCGGGTAACATAACAGAACAAAAGCTGAGCCCCTATTGCCTCTTGAAGGCTTCTTAGAATTCAGACACATTTTAGAATTTCTGTCTAAACGATAGATACTGGGACCCCATGCAAACGAGCAATCTTATCGATGTAAACAGTGGCTAGTCTACAAGCATCATACAAAATTTTATAGGGAGATCTACCTACAATAGTCCAAACAAGACTTATACCTTGGGTGCTCAAGGTGGCCCCACAACGAAATTCGTAGCCACATATTCCTATTTCCATTCCAAAATAGAGAGAGGTTGAAGTAGTCCCGCCGCTATCTGAAATTCAACTTCGACCTGTTGGCACCGAAAAATATTTAGACACATTCATCAACTGCCCTCTTCAAGGTAGGTCACCAACATATTTATTTCAATGTCGGCTATCTTTATCACAGAAGTTCGGTCTATTCCTTGTCACAAAAGTTCGATTCATTCTTCAATAATTCCACAATTCACAATCTGATTCAGTATTTAGTCTAGTGACTCATCACAATTATCCAAGGTCAATCAAAAGTCTTCAGGAATATAAGCTGGATCCAGATACTGATTCCCGAATCAACAAAGGTAACATCGAAGTAATTACCCACACAATACATATAGTCCAGACATCCCTATAATACTGATTGTAAAGTACAATAACATCGAAGCAGGCAATTTCTGACACAATACACGAGTTCTTAATTCATTCAACAGTTTACAGTTTACAATTCAGTTCAATATTCAATTCCCTGTTCTATCGAGTCCTTCCATATCATCGGATAGCCATCAAAAGGATAAGGTAATTCATATATAAACCTCCATAATGGCAAAGGCAGTATCAAAGGAGTCAATCACATGTTAAGCGCAATTTACACATCTCCAGGGCCCTAATTATAGAATATAATGGCACTGGGCAGGTATTCACAAGGCGTACTGAATTCGCATACTTACGGACAATCAGGATTTCTCACAGCTTCTTGGATGTCTATAACATCTGCATAATACCAAAGGATGACATTCCGGACAAAACAGAGGAACAATCGTCTCGGAATCAAGCACACCCGTTCACGACCGTCGGTGGCCGACTCGAGATCGATTAGTCAAACCCACCCATACGAAACCGTCGGTGGCAAAAGGTATCTCAATCAAAGGTGCTACATAGGCTTAACGTCCCCTAGCATGAAAGGACACCTCAAGAATGTCATCCAAACAGACACAATACCACTTACTATAACCTGATTTCCCGAAATCCGATAACACTGAAGCAAACACATGAAACATATTCTGATGAGTCGAGGATAAATATTCAATACGGTTCACAATCAAATCAATCTGTTGTCATCGGTTTTCGTAGCGTCAAACAAGCAAGGATATGACAACACACACGCGTTGTTCCTTAAGACACCCAATCACTGGATTTGCACAATTCAGTTCATCTACAACACATATGTCCTCAATGGTTCTCAATGGTGTGTTTGGTTAGGCCAATCTGTTGATAGTCCACAAAAGGTCTTTCCAAAAAGTCGAGTATTCCAAACGAATTCAAGTTTTGGGTCTATCAGTTTTTTCTGCCAAGAATAATCTGGCTATTTATTCACAAGCAATTCTTAATCCCCTTTTTACAAAATCAAATTAGATAGAGGGTCTTATCGGTCGATCCAAGCAAAGGTCTTGTCAGATTAGATCGAACAAAGGTTCCATCAAATTATATCAAATAAGGGTTCCATCGGAACAATATCAGGCAAAGGTTCTATCGAATCGAATCAGGTAAAAATTTTCTCAAATAGGGCACATTCGGTTCTGTAAGGCATACTTCGTTTGCTTAGGTACATGGTTGATAGTTTCTCAACTGCCCTAAGTTCATCAGTTCTCAAAGTCATATCAGAATTATTCATCACAACTGTTCATATCAAAGCACTTCAAGTCATGTACAATATGGCATCGACTACATAAATTCAGGTATAGTTACATAAACGTGCAGTTATTCAGATCATGAGGTATGTACCATAATCAATACAGCAATTCCCAAACAAGTCTTATATACAAGCACATGGTGCACAGTAACACATTAAACAGAGTTCATCGGTTGTACATAAGATAGGGTCTGTTACGCAAAAGTTCCCAATTAGTCACAGAATGTAGGTTTATGAGTCGAGTCTAGTATAGTCACATAATCCAGTCAATTTTCTACCAATCAAAATGCATGGTCTCGTAACTTGCAGAGTTTATTATTTGGGGTGCTCAACTCAATTATACAATCACAAAGTCACAATTCTAGTGGTTTAGTCATTGAAGACAGTAACATAGCAAATCAACCTGAACATAGGTTTAGATATACATGTGCATGTGCAGAGTCAATCAATATCCCAAAACGTATTTCACAAATTTCCCAAACGGGGCATATATCTCCAATGAACACGGTCTCGATCATGTAGGTCTAACCAATCTAGATACATATGCAGCAGATATGGAAAAATATGCCGATCCGAATCAAATAATATCCCAAGCAAAGATGTATGCGTGTACTAATTCAGAGTCAATCAACACATGAGCATTTGTTCATAAACAGTATAAATACCTGGGATAGCGTTCGCAGTATTTTGAGCACTTTCTAGGATGAGTGCAATTACTCCATCCTGAGTAGCAATTCCTACCACTGGTACGAATCTAGCTAAGGCAGAAGATTTACTCACATTTTGTTCAGTTCGGGGACAGTTCTTTACCATACGGTCCATTTCACCACACCTATAACAAACTCCAGAAATCCGATAACAAACTCCTCGGTGTTTCGTACACTGGTGGTGGCAAAGGTTCTCGCCATAGCGGCAACTGACGTTGTCATCTCAAGATTCTTGCCATTTCTTGTACTATTCTTTCCAGTCTATCAAGTCGGGCTGCGGAAGAGCCTTCCAGCTCGTATGCCCTTAATTTAACCATCCTCTACACAATTCTCACTAAACCTTGCCAAATACTGGGATGCCCAATACAAAAATAAACACAGATACACATAGTCATATTCGTACATAGACACGTCTTTATATTCTCATTTCACATATCGTACGCAATTAATCACATACGAAACAGATAATTGCATACTAATCAAATATCACATGCTGAACATTTACTAAGTAATTATATACTCAAATCATGTTCATATTCCACATAGACACCCATTGGCAGAATCGGATGCACATAAACAACTTTTCGTGATTCATATATTCATGTATGTGCATTATATCAAAACAAACTTGTTGTACACATTAGCGTAACAATTCATATCTCATATTCCAATCATGTGTGGTACTTCCTTTAGCGTAACATAACATATTGGTCAAGCATAACAAGCTCCATAATGGAACCTCCGATACCAGGTAACATATCACATACATAGGCCACGGTATTGTTTCCCCCGGGCAAGGGCCTGTACCACAGTATTATTTCCCCCGGGCTAGGGCCTCATGACCATAAGCCACAGTATTATATCCCCTGGGCGAGGGCCTCTGCTAAGGATACCACAATTACGTTCAAAGAAAATTTTGGGCAATCGTTCATTCATATCATCAGAAATGTTTAAAGCTAAATATAACTTTACGGAGTTCTTACTCACCATCTGATTAAACTTGCACTATACAATATACCAAAGATTCTACAAATATGCATATACTAGAGAGCATATGTAGTCAAACAATTTGCAATGCAAGTACAGCACAACTGATAGCACATAATTGCCCAAACCAAAACACTTAAGCATATTCTCGATGCTTTCGAATTCATACTTATCACATGAATGCATCCTAGATCTTTTCTAGACGCTCATTGCTCTTTTGGACAAGTGCGTGAGTTATTAACTCGTGCTCTGATACCACTCTGTCACGACCCGAACCCACCTCCGTAGGTTAAGGACGTAACCGGCCAGCAATCATGAGATTACCTACGGCCTCAAACCAACCAAACGTATTTCGACAGAGTTAATAGGGGGCCAAACGGACACAAATTAAAAACTTTGTCCATAGAGCCGTGCTTACATGCACACCATAACATTCTATACGTACATATGTTAATAACTCACAACGGAAAGTGTAATGACATAAGATTTTATACAGACAGGATCATCCAAACTAAATCAACCCATGAAAACCATGTACAGACATATTCAAAACTTCGCCAACCTGACAAAACGTAAATACATAACAAAAGGACGAAGGCGGGTCTCGTGCGTGAGACACAAGGGCTGACTCTCTCAAAACCTTAGTTGTTCCATACAGACTTCACTAAGGCTGGGTCTGGACTTCTCTTGGCTCACCTACAAACACACGAATGAGCGTGAGCGAAAGCCCAGTGAATAATATCAAGTCAAATACAGAAGTAACATAACAGTGTAGAACATGTTCCAAACGGCCTTGGGCCCATTTCATATTTGTATTTAACAGATATATATATAGCTATACGAAATTCAAATCAAGTGACTGTAGTTCCAAACATTCTGGTCTTTGGCCCATTCAGATTTCCATTCTTGTCAAAACGGCCTTCGGCCCATTTGATAATGTCAAAACGGCCTTTGGCCCAATCATGTATGCCAAAACGGCCTTCGGCCCATTCGATTATGTCAAAACGGCCTTTGGCCCAATCATGTGTGTCAAAACGGCCTTCGGCCAATTCGATTATGTCAAAACGGCCTTTGGCCCAATCATGTTTGTCAAAACGGCCTTCGGCCCATTTGATTATGTCAAAACGGCCTTTGGCCCAATCATGTGTGTCAAAACGGCCTTTGGCCCACTCATTCATATCAAAACGACCTCGGGTCCATTCATGTTTATCAAAACGACCTTTGGTCCATTCATGTTTAACAAAACGACCTTCGGTCCATTCATGTTTATCAAAACGACCTTGGGTCCATTCATGTTTAACAAAACGACCTTTGGTCCATTCATGTTTATCAAAACGACCTTGGGTCCATTCATGTTTAACAAAACGACCTTTGGTCCATTCATGTTTATCAAAACGACCTTGGGTCCATTCATGTTTAACTTACATCCACAATCCCAATTAGCAATTCATAAGCTTATAAGGGAATAAACAATCGGACATTCACAAGCATTCAAATATCGATATTACTCACAGTGATCGGCTTGTGGATTTGCCCTAGAGCTTGACCCTACACATTTCATGAACACAAAAGGGTCACTAACAGTTCAATCCGTTCTTTAATTCACATATTCCTCTTTAGGCTTTATTCTTATCTCTTTAATTCAATTACAATGCTCAATGCATGCCTAAGAGTGTTTAGAAGTGAAAGGGAACGGAAAACAGAACACAAAATGCATTTTCAAAATTTCAGAAAACAGGGTCCCCGCTCGAGCGGACCCTTAAGCCTGCAAAAGTGCTGGTTACCTCAAATTCCCGCTCGAGCGTGAACTCGGCCGCTTGAGCGGACTGCCTGTCTACATAGCTTCCCGCTCGAGCGTAAACTTCCCCGCTCGAGCGGACACCATGTCTGCCAAAAAAATGCTGGGAGCTCGAATTCTCCGCTCGAGCGGCGGTTTCCCCGCTCGAGTGGGCACCAAACTTTCTGGGTTTTCCAGAACTGTTCTTGAGCTTCAAATACACATTCAAACTGATATTTCTTGCATTTCATAGCCCATAGCACTCATATACATATACCAACATGATATAAACACCAAATTACAACATATTAAAGCTCAATTCCCATGAATCAATCACATGCAAACCCAAATTATACCAAACTTACTTCCAATACATTAAATTCATGCATTTAAGCTTCATATCCTCATCAATCATGCATGCATGTCAATTCTTGACTCCATTTCTATTTCAAATGGTACAAATGGTGCTGCTAACCATGAAACTCAACAAAACTATGCTTGCATGTATGGTTCAACACTCATATTTCCATTTTCAACTTAATACATGCTTGATTATGCAAAATCATGGTGATCCTACACATGCATGTGCATTTTTAACTTCAAATTCATCAATTATAGCACAACTCTTGTTCTTGATCACCAATTTATCTTTAATTCACAAATTATAAGTTAATATTCATGAATCCATTTACCTGGAGGCTCAAACCTTTCAATCCAAAGCAATTTCTTGAGTAATCTTCTAAAACTCCAAGCCTCAAGACCAAAACCTCAATCTTCTACACCTTCCCTCTCTAATTCGGCTCTCCCTATCCTCTCTTGGAGTTGATTTCGACCAAATGAAGAAAAGAGAGGGGTTGGTGTAAAATGCTCCACTAAATACCATTTCACTTAATCACTATCATCAACATTACATATTTGAGCACTAAGTCATTATTTTAATCCAATTAATTTGATCCGAATCAATTTCCAATTAAATTTCACCGTAGGTTCTAAAAATCATGCCAATCACAATGGCTTAACCAATTCCGGGTTCTGTGGCCGATAAGGCCTCTAATTTAATTTCCAAAGCAGATTATTCAAACAGATATTCCTACGGTGAACAGATAGGACTTCGAAATCACATATGGCACATAAAATCATACTAAACACATAATCATACTCATATTAGGGACCAATTAACATAATACAGAACAGGGGTATTACAATGTGTTCCTTAAAATCTCACTAAGACGGGGTTTGATGAGATTCGGTAAGAGTGATAAATTGTCTTCGAGGTTCATTGGGCCTTTTGAGATATTAGAGCGAATTAGGGAAGTGACATATCGGTTAGCTTTACCGCCACAACTTTCGGGGGTTCACAATATGTTTAATGTATCTATGCTTAGGAAGTATGAACCTGACCCTTCTTATGTGCTAGATTGGGTTGGTTTGAAGGTTGACGAGGATGCCTCTTACGAAGAGCGACCGGTTCAAATATTAGATATCCGGGAACAAGTGCTATGGGGCAAGATAACATCGTTAGTAAAGATGTTGTGGAGCCACCATGGAGTTGAAGAAGCAACTTGGGAACGAGAGGCGGAAGTCCGCTCCAAGAATCTAGATTTGTTTGAAGATATTTAAGTTGTTTCATTGGTATTATTTCCCTAGTGTTAGAGGGAAATGTATTAAAATTGTTAATTTCATGTTGTCACGTACATTATTGTTTTAAGCATGAGATTGTTGTGAGTTGCTACGACTTTTATGAAAAACTCCATGTGTATGCTTGTTTTGAACAATTATTGCTAGTGAGATAAGGACCTATTTTGCAATTTGAAATTGTATTAGCGTGCTTGTGGTTACTAGAAATTCTTTTGTTTGAATAGTTGGTTTAATTTCGGGACGAAAATCCCTATGGTGGAGAGGTTGTGATGACCGGTACGTAATTTGCCTCGTTCCTCTTTAATTTATGCCGGGTACGTATTATTGAAAAGCTCATTCTTAAAATTTTTGTATTGTATTTAGTTTGATCTCGAGTACTTCACTTATTCCGGAGGGTGCGAGGTCGGGTTCGGAGTGTCGGGAGTGGAACTGGAAATTTTCTAGGTTAGAGAACCAGAGCGGCACGTGCGGGGGCTTGGGCCGCACGTGCGGAGAGGGCGTCGCACGTGCGGAAAATAGGGGGAGTGACTGAGTGCATACTGAAATAAAAGCACTTGAAGCAGCAGGTGCGAGAGAGGGAGGGCCACACATGCGGCGGTAGGTGAGTCCGAAATTTTTGCTTTTTCTTCTCCTTGGGCTGATTGTATCTTTGTGGACTTGCTTTTTTCCGCACCCCGCCTTTCGGAAAGGGTTTGAAAGAAAGGCCTCACAGTTCGGACTCCCGCGGTTCTGAATCTAATCTCACAAATGCAATATGAAACTGATAAACACCAAAGAGTTCAAATCCGGCAAATCTTTTTGGAAAATTGATTTTAAATCAAATAATGCCAAAATTGGACTGATTTGCCAGATATAGAGTCGTCACCTAAATGTTTTAGTTTTGGGAAAATTTAGGAAATCCTGACTCGTGCCGAAGGTCACGTGTCCGTCATCACCAAAGTTGCCTCAGCTCGGGAACTTGGGTACGAGGGGGGAAGGTCATGAATTGAGCACCCGCACTCGCCCTATCAAAGATCGGCCTCTACTAATCATGATATGAGATTTTATAAACATTAGGTGTTCTTAACTGGTTATTAAACTTAGCATTACTATGTGATGCACACAAGCAAGTATAGACTAGTTTGCTTAATTTGGAACAATTCAACTCGTGTTTGTTTGTGAAAATGGTTTGAAATTGTCACCTCAAGTGGGCTTAAAGTTTGCGGATTTGCCACCAAACATATTGGGCTTAAAACATGATTTGCCACTCAACAAAGTGGGCTTAAAACGCACATTTGTTGAACTGTTCCAATTCAAACAATAAGTCTCCATCCACAGGCATTCATGAAGTTTAGCACGTAAGCACATAGCCTCATGGCAAGCATGCTAATCATGGAAACACTCCCACTCATGCAAGTATGCTAAAGCGTAAAACTCACCAAGTACTCCAAGCCAAAACAGAAACTAGTTAGAAAAATGCATGATCCTAACTATGTTAAGTGTCTAATGCAACGCATGCAATATGCAATTAAGAGGCTCGGCTACTATATGGCATATTATTGGATTTGATAACATGCAGTTTAAACACATATTCAAATAAGATATTGAAAGTGCAATGCAGTTTGAATGATGCGCTGAGCCTCGGTGCATACAATACAAAAATGAATGGATGCAAACATGCACGCATAAGGTATGCTAATTGAAAATGTCCCTAATCTAATCATCAAAAGCGATTAAATAAAAGGGAGAAAGACGTGAGGTTGGAAGACATACACACACGCACGCACACTTATTACAACATTACGCCCTCACGAAGGAGGGTCAGAATGAATAAGAGCTAACTAGCTACGCTAATTAAGCTAACTAATTATTACAACAATTGAAACGAATTAACTAACTTATTCTAAGCTAATTAAATATTTACAAATTGAATTAATTAGCTAAATACTAAACTAATTAAGTACAAAGCAATTAATCTAATTAATTATAACTTGAATTAACTAGCTAATTTACTTGAATAATTACATCACTTGCAAGAATTAGCTACAGCTAACTAACTAAGTAAAGAAACTAAAAGGCCTCAGGAAGTGAGGGATGTATCCATGCTCGGTTTCTTTACTCGAAAAGCCACCGCCTTGCCACTGAACACCTCTGTTTACACATTTGAACACCAGCAGTGTTGCTAACTTCCAGAATACCTCTTCTCCACTTCAAGAACACACTGTGCAAATTTCATTGGTGGCCGACAGGGGGCTTGTCAGCTACCAAATGGTGGCCGGTCGGCTACCACTAGTGGCCAGTCGGCTACTGGTGGTGGCCGACTGGCCACTGGTGACAAGAACTCCTCTTTTTACTGCAAGAGAGAGTAGACAGAGCAAAACAGTGTATTCTCATAGGTTTGTGTGTACTGTTACACCCCTTATCATCAAACAAGCTCAAAGGAGTGTAACTCTTGGCCCTCAAACCATAAACTAAGCATTTTCCATACATGATGGCTAAGGAACCAAGCTTGTACAAGCTTAATGAGTGCAAAACAAGACTCAAAAAGACTAACCAGCCCAAAACAGAGCTAAAATAGGTTATTTTAGAGGCTAAAACATGCTGGAATTGAGCTAAGTTAAGCTAAAAAAACATGTTAGCATGTGAAGCTAACTAGGCATGCAAATAAGGCACAAGGAGGGGAGGCTAACCCCTCCATTTTTTGACTTCAAAACATGATTTTTACCACTGAAAATACTCTGAAATTCAGTGGTTTAAAAAAGCCTGAAAAAGTTGGTTTGAAAGTGATGAAGAAAGGCACAAAAGCTTAACAAGCAAAGGAACAAGAAGGGCGAACCACCCCCTAACTGAAAATGGCCTCAAACCACCACTTTTACGTCACAAAAACAGAGATTTTTTTAGTTCAAAACCAGCCCCAAAATAGTACAAAAAGATGGCAAAACAAACATGGAAAACAAGCTTTAAAGGGTAAAGGTTATACCTCTTGAAAGAAAGAGTGATTCTAGGCCACAATTCAAGCCAAAACCCACTTAAGGAGTTCCAAGAGGGCTTCAAGCAACCTCAGCCCAAAGACCAACCACTTTGGTTAAGGGTTGATAGGTTAAAGTTTGAAGTATGCAAGCTTCTAAGCACAAAAGCTCAAGAGAGAGAAATGTAGAGAGAGGGAGACTCTCAAAATTATTTTACTCCTAAAATGTTCTAATCTCCAAAACAATAGAGACGGTCCTCTATATATAGAAAAATGAGAGCCCAAGCCGAAAATATCAACAAAACAGACAGCTGGAGGAAAATATCTGCAAAATCTGAGCTTTTTTCACCAGTGGCCGACATTTTTCATTGGTGGCCGATCGGCCACCAAAAATTTACTTCCAGGCCCGACTTTAAACGGGAATATATCCTTCATCCGGACTCCTTTGCAGGTCATTCTTGAGTCTAAATTGAAGCCCCAGAAGTCTTCTTTCCCATGGTGTGAGACTCACATCAAAATTACAAGTGTAAAAAAAGACATGCCTCTTTTAGTGAAGGTTACTCATTTCCAGCTCAATCAGATTGATGCCTAACTTCAACCAACCATATCTCCCTCATCCAAACTCGGCTTTAGGAGATTCTTGAGTCTAAAATGAAGCCCTGGAAGTCCACTTTCCAATGGTGGTGGCCTCACAACTAAAGTCTAAGTGTACAAAAGGATAGACCTAATTTAGTGAGGACTGCCTGGTTCTCTCTTAACGGTTTATGCCCAACTTCTTCCCCAACTAGGTTTTTTCTCTCTCCTCAAATTTTCTTCAACTCCAAACCTCTAAATAAGGTGTTTTGAAAGATTTTTTCAAAGAGTTCACCCCTCTTCCATTTATTTCCACTTTGCCCATGCTCGGTTTACCGAAAAGCGCAACATTTAAAGAAATGCGAGCCTCGGAATATCGTAGAAACTTTTTTCAAAAATATTTTGAAAGAGAGGGTTTTAAGGTCTAAAATTATTTTGGTCAAAATATTTTTGGTCCAAAATAGGGTGTAAGGTTGGGATTTGAAGCTCGTCTTGCCGAAGAAATCGAACCTTTGCACAATATAGCCTTTATCCTCAAGCAATCAACCTGAGGCCCCCAAGTCTTAAGGGCGGTAAAAAATGAGGTGTCTACAATATCACTTTTGTTGTATTCTCTCTCTCTCTCTCTCTCTAAAAACTCTTTTCTCTTCCTTCTCTCTACATTACCTACACCAAACAAGATCAAATCTTTGATCTCTTTAAATCCATTAGAAATTTGCCCATAGTGTCTTCATCAAAGTTGGATGACTTCTCGAGGGCTTCGTTGTGTGCGGTGGAGATCGAGTTTCCACACCATTGATTTTGGGAGTTTCTTCTCTCTTCTTCTTCTTCTCCAAAGCTTGAGATAGGGGATTTCTTTGAGTTATATATATGTTTTTACAAGATTATGTTGATTTGGAACTCTTTTGGATAATATTAGGAACTTGGCTTTGTTTTATGTGTTGTGATGATTTTTAAAATGGGTTTATTCCTTGTTTTCTTGCAATGCTAGAGGACTTGACTATATTATGGAGATGGGGGAAAGATTTCTTATGAAAGATGGAGAAATGTTTAGTTTTGGCAAAAAAAAAAAAAAAAAAACCTAGAAACTTGAGACCTTGTGAAGACGTTGGGAATTTTGGGTGTTTATTTATCATCATGTTAAAATAAAATAATGATTGAAGAAAATCTCTTGTGTTACTTGACAAATGGTAAATTTTCTTGGAATATAAGAATTGGGGGTTTTGGGGAGCTATTGCTCAAAATGTAATGTAGTTTTGAAATGGATAAGTTATTGAGAATTGTAAAAAGTATGAGTTTATTGGTTGGTCATTGAAAAACCTAGATGAATATTTGGCTATGATGAGGAATAGCATTGAAAAGGGAAATGAGTATGGTGATTGTTACGAGAATCTTGCATGGAATAGTTGAAAAATGGAAATTTTACTCACAAATGGAACATTGTGTGGAAGTTTTGTGAATGGAAGGATGTTGCATTTCATGGTCAACTCTTGCATGGCATGAATAATGGTTGCATTTGGCATTTCAATACCTTGCCTGTTATAACTATTGAATTGGGATTTGAAACCTTGCATTGAGAATGAAATATTGTAAAAATGAAAATGAGATTTATTGAAATGTTTTGGGGTAAATACGTTGGTAAGTCCGGATAGGAGGTGTAGATGAAATTGATTAAGTTGGCTTGAGTGTCCGGGGTGAAAGACCGAAAACACGCGCGGAGGAGGTACCACTTCCCTTCCGGTTAGCAACTGGTAAAGTGGGGTTTTTTGGTAGTGCTAGTTATGCATACTTGTAGACGCCAACCTAGGGATTACCTGAGTTGTATTTACCGCCCCTTGAATTAAATTGATAATTTATGTATTGTTGAGATTTCAAGATATCATTGAGCATAAATGATTTTCAAAAGATCATAATGTGATTTGCATATCAAAAGCATTGCATGACATACACATTCCTTTTTAAGAGACTTGTACAAAATGTATATACTTTGTTAAGAATTTCTCTACTGGGCTTTATGCTCACCCCTATGGGATTTTGGTGCAGGAAAAGATGTGGTGAACCTGCCAAACTAGGGCGTGGATGTATGTATTGAGAGCACAAGGCTCTATTTTGTTATGATTAATTTTTTTTTGTAAGCCAAGGGCTATCCATGTATAGGTTCGAGAAACCATCTTTTGTGTAACCGGGCTTAAGCCTTGGAATGCATAAGCCCTTAAGGGTATTTTATTTATTTTTGGGATTTGATGTTCTGCATGCTATAAATTCATGTATTTGGTATCATTGAATGCATAATTCGCATGTGGGACTATTTTGTACAAACTTTAATGATCAATGATGCAAAGGTTAGAGAATTGCTATTATTCTTTAACGAATGTTGGTTGATGTACCTAAATTATGTTGGAATATTTTGGGGCATTACATCTTTTATGTCTTGATGGGTAATCAAGGAAATTACTCCAAAATATTTTTTGTATTCATGGAATGATAAGTGAAAATTTAACTCTATTTTTATATATATTTGCTCGCAGTTGCATGGTTGGATTGCCAACATTATGGCCATAATTTTGCTATATGTATAATTGAGTTATAGCCATGCAACTCATGACATTCTTGTAACTGCAATGCATCTTTAGCCTTTGAATTACACATTGTGAGTTATAGTTGAAATTACATGTGTAATATTCATTTTATTGGTTCATTAACTCATCTTGTATCCAAGTGTGTATATGAACAGTAAGCATGGAGATTTAGCGTCAACGAGGATAGAGTTTTGTAATGTGTTTATACAAAGATAAGCATTACAAGTGGAGAAGTGTGTTATTGGCTAAACAGACGATTTCGGATGCAACCATGAACTCCGTATTGCAGATTTAGACAATTTGTAATTATAACAGTTGCATTTCCATTTCCATTTGTAGTGTTTTTAATTTCTAATTTGTAATAGTTTCACCATAGTGAAAGGAAAGGGAGAAGAATAGAAATTATAAACCTTTGAGTTTAGAAAAAGTCTTTGGGATTAATTTTATTATTCCCAAAGTAGTTTGGTTTTCTGTAATAGAAACCAAAGTGTTTAGCCTTGGCTAAAGAGTATTTCTGATTTGTTCAGAAATGGCAACTAAGATGGATTTGGTTTCAAACTTTTGTGGTTAGAGAAAGTATTTGGGTTTCATCTTTTTATTCCCAAAGTGGTAGGAAACCAAATTTTGAGAAAGTCTTTGGTTATAATTTAATTATTTCCAAAGGGTTTTGTTTTGGGAAAAGAAACCAACTTTTAGCATTAGTTAAAATATTTCTGATTTTTATTTAGAAATAATGAGTTTAGTTTCGGGAGTACCGGTTAACGTTTATGAGTGGTGTAATTCTGATAGCAATTTTTAATTGCTTATAAGTTTTGTAAACTTGATTTGTTTCAACCTAGTTTATTCCCTAAAAAACTTAATTCTAAATTTGTTTCTCATGGACTAGGAGTCAACATGCTCTTGAAAGTTTTGTCTAAGGTTAACTGGGTCTTAAGTGGGACTGGTGTGACCCCTCCAGTGTTCCTGAAAACTTTCCTGACCATGTTCGATTCTAGGGTAAGTGGTGAAATCAGTTTTGAATTAAATTTCAGACTTTGGGATTTTCTAGTGTTAAGCTTAGTTTTTGGAGATACATAATAGTGAAATTCTATTGTGATTTTTCAGAAAATGGCTTTAAGAGGTGACAACAGGAAATATTGTTCCACCTGACAATTTTAAACCTTGCGAGGTTCTTAAAAAAAGATCAAGAGAGATCAAGTGTGATTAAAAGAAATCATAAGATTACATGTTGATATCTTTGAATTTATCAGAGGCAATTAGTATGTTATCCTTGTGTCAATTATAGCATGTATGATTGCTATATGACTTTGCTTGAAAGTAAAGATGAGACAACCCGTTAGGATGGGAGAATGTATTTTTTGAATTTTTATAATTCTAAATATATTCTTAAATTGGTGGCTCTTAGTGAGTGCAAGATCACTGATCACAAAGATAGGAAACTAGTGGTTCCTAGGAGGTGTTAGACCACTGGCTACACAGTTATGAGATTGTGGTTCCTAGTAGTAAATAGATTACTGATCATATGTTAAGACATAATGGTTCCTAGTAGTAAAAGAATCTACTGATCATATGTCAAGACATGATGATTCCTAGTAATGAAATGGTCAATTGATCATATGTCAAGACATTATGATTCTTAGTAATGGAGTGACTACTGATTACACATCAAAACATTGTGATTCCTAGTAGTGGAAAGTCTACTAGCCATATGATGAGAAATTAATGATTCCTAGTGATACGATATGTCATGACCCGAACCCGCCCCTATGGGTTAAGGACATAACCGGCCAGTAATCTTGAGATTACCTACGGCCTCAAACCAAAATAGACGTAACTCAACAGAGTAAAGGGGCCAAACGGAAGCAAAAATTTTAAACTTTGTCCATAGAGCCGTGCTTATATGCACATCAAACAAACCATACTCATATGCATTAATAACCTACATCAAAAGTACAGTAGTATAAACATTCTTACAGACAGGATCATCTGAATCGAGCCAACCCATAACAGACTATATACAAATATACACGAAGTCCTTGCCGACAAGACAAAACGTAAGTGCATAACAAAAGGCAAGGATGGGTCTCGTGCGTGAGACGCAAGGATGGGTCTCGTGGCAGACATCACTGGGGCTGGGTTTGGACTTCTCTTGGCTCACCTACAAACACATGAATGAGCGTGAACGATAGCCCAGTGAATAATATCAAATACAGAAGTTACATAACAATGTAGGACAACTGGTTCCAAACGGCCTTAGGCCCAACTCATATTTCTATTTAACAGATATATAACTATACGAATTTCAAATCAAGTGACTTATAGTTTCAACATTCTGGCCTTTGGCCCATTCAAATTTCCATTCATGTCAAAATGGCCTTCGGTCCGATCATTTATGTCAAAACGGCCTTCGGCCCACTCATTTATGTCAAAACGGCATTCGGCCCACTCATTCATGTCAAAACGACCTTCGGTCCATTCATATAAGTCAAAACGACCTTGGGTCCATTCATATATGTCAAAACGACCTTCGGTCCGTTCATATATGTCAAAACGACCTTCGGTCCATTCATATAAGTCAAAACGACCTTTGGTTCGTTCATTTCTACCAAAACGACCTTCGGTCCATTAAATTATATCAAAACGACTTTCGGTCCATTCAATTCTATCAAAACGACCTTCGGTCCATTTGTTTATCAAAACGACCTTTGGTCCATTTAATTCTATCAAAACGACCTCCGGTCCATTTGTATATTCGTGTCAGACTTTTGTCCACAATCCCAATTAGCAACTTATAAATCTTATAAGGGAATAACCAATTGGACATTCACAAGCATACGAATATCGATATTACTCACAGTGATCGGCTTGTGGATTTGCCTTGGAGCTTGACCCTACACATTTCATGAACACAAAAGAGGGTCACTAACAGTTCAATCCGTTCTTTAATTCACATATTCCTTTTTAGGCTTTATTCTTATCTCATTAACTCATTTACCATGCTTAACATATGCCTAAGAGTGCTTACCAGTGAAAGAGAACGGAAAACAGAACTCAGAATGCAAAAACAGAATTTCAGGAAACAGGGTCCCCACTCGAGCGCCAAAGTTCCCGCTCGAGCGGACCCTTAAGACTGCAAAAGTACTGGTTACCTCAAATTCACGCTCGAGCGTGAACTCGGCCGCTCAAGCGGACCTCCTGCCTACATAGCTCCACGCTCGAGCGCCGACTTCCCTGCTCGAACGGGATCCATGTCTGCAAGGAAAATGCTGGGAGCTCGATTTTCCCGCTCGAGCGGCAGTTCCCCCGCTCGAGCGGACATAAAAAATCTGGGAATTCCAGACTGAGTTCTTGAGCTTCAATTTAATATTCCAGCTACAATTCTTGCATGCAATGACTCAAATCTCAAATATAATCATGCTAACATGGAATAGATCTCAACTTATAACCCAATGAGGCTCAATTTCACAAATAAGTCACATGCATGCCCCAATCTCCCATCAAACTCATTGACAATATACAAATTCATACATTCAAGCTCCCATTCACATAATATGTACATGCATGTGATGAATTAGCCACATTCTCATCTTAGACAACACAAATGGTGATCAAAACATGAGTTTCAACTAAAACTCTACATGAATCATGTATTTCAAGCTTACACATGCTATTTCAACACAATTTCATACATGCATGCTCATCTCAAGCTTTAATTCCAACAAAACCAACTTAACTCATGCTCTTGAGTACAAACAACCCTTGAACACACAAGATCACACATTACTTTCATGAATTCAAGAGTCAATGGCTTACCTAGAAGCCCAATTCCTTCAATCTATGGTCCAATTTGGAGATGGACTTCAAACTCTTCAAGCTTGAGTCAAAATAACACAATTCTCTCCCTCTCTCTCTCTACCAGTCCACTCCCCTCTCTTTCTCTTAGAGTTTGCTCAGCCAAAACCATATAAGAGGAAAATAATTGAACTTAAGAAGGCTTATAATATAGCCCCACTCACATGCATTATTTAACATAAAATAATTGAGCATTACTCATTAATTAAATATGATTAATCTGATCCGAATCAGTTTTCAATTAAATTTCACCGTATGCTCTAAAAATTATGCCAGTCACAATGGCGTAATCAATTTCGGGTTCTGTGGCCGATAAGGCCCTCAATTTAATTTCTAAAGCCGATTATTCAAACAGATATGCCTACGGTGAACAGATAAAACTTCAAATTCATATATATTCACATAATGGCACATAAAATCATGCTAAACACATAATCATATTCAAATTAAGGACCACTTTAGCATATTACAGAACAGGGGTATCACTGTCTTCCCCCCTTTAGGAAGTTTGGTCCTCCAAACTTAATTTACCTTCGTCGGGAAACAAATGTGGATAGCTCAGTCGCATTTCGTCCTCTTTTTCCCATGTAGCATCCGTCCTATAGTGTTCTTTCCATTCTACTTTCACCATTGGGAGGGACTTGCTTCTCAGCTGTTTCACTTGCCTGTCTACAATCCGTTCTAGCCATTCAGCATATTCCATATTTTCATCAATAGCAACTCGGTGATAATCGTTCACATGAAACGGGTCTCGGAGGTAACCCCTCAACATCGACACATGAAACACATTATGGATTTGCTCGAATCCCGGTGGCAAGGCAACTCTATAAGCAACTGGGCCAAGCCTTTCCAAAATTTGAAATGGCCTAATGTAACGGGGCGACAACTTGCCATTTTTCCCAAATCTAACTTGGCCTTTCATCGGAGAAACACGGATGAACACATGGTCACCGACCTCATACTCAAGAGGTCTTCTCCGAACATCTGCATAATTCTTTTGTTAGTCCTGAGCTGTTTTGAGCCTTTGACGAATAGTCTTGATTTTCTCCTAAGTATCCTGCACAATTTCTGGCCCAAGCAAAACTCTATCCCCGACCTCTGTCCAACAAATAGGTGATCTACACCTCCTACCATACAAAACCTCGTATGGTGCCATACCGATGCTGGAGTGGAAGCTATTATTATAAGCAAATTCTGCAAGTGGCAAATAATCTACCCAACTCCCCTGAAAATCCAAAGCACACAAGCGAAGCATATCTTCCAAAGTTTGTATCGTTCATTCTGACTGTGTAGACACCCCATTTTTGACCGCCCTTAAGACTTGGGCGCTACTGATGGTTTGCTCGGTGATGAAAGGCGTACAGGGCAAAGGTTCAATTTCTTTGGCAAAGAGAGAGACAAATCTCAACTTCACACCCCATTTTGGACCAAAGCTATTTTGAATGGTTTTTAGACCTTAAAACCCTCTCTTTCAAAACATTTTTTTGAAATAAAGTTTCCGTGATATTCTGAGGCTCGCATTTTGTCAAACGTTGCGCTTTTCGATAAACCGAGCAAGGACAAAGTGGAAATGAATGAAAGAGAGATGAAATCTTTGAAAATCTTTCAAAACACCTTGATTAGGGGTTTGAAGTTGAAAAAAGGAGGGGAAGAGAGAAGAAACCAAGTTGGAGAAGAAGATAGGCAAGAATCGCTGAGAGAGGGACGGCAGTCCTCGCTAAATCAAGCTTATTTGTCTATACACTTGGATTTAAGCTATGAGGCCACTACCGTTGGAAAGAAGACTTCCGGGGCTTCATTTTGCACTCAAGAATCTCTTAAATCCGAGTCCGGATGGGGGAGATATGATTAGTTGAAGTTGGGCATCATCCCGGTCGGACCGAAACTGAGCATCCTTCACCAAAACAAACATAACTTTTTACACAGTTATAATTTTGATGCAAGAATAGTGCCATTGGAAAGCTTACTTCTGGGGCTTCAATTTTGACACAAGAATGACCTAAAAAGGAGTTCATATGAAGAAGTTATGCCCGTTTGAAGTCAGACATGCAGAGCAGATTTTTCTTGCCGACCGGCCAAATAGATGGCCGACCGGCCAGAACAGATAGCCGACCGGCCAGAAAAGTTGGCCGACCGACCAAGTTTGCTAGCCGACGACCTTCCGGAGTATTCTACAGATTGAATGGATGCCAGCTATGCCAGCTGTTCTCCACTTGACCCACTGTCCGAGGGTGTCTCCTTTTGGGGGGAACTTTTGAATTTGTTTTTCCCTCCTTTTCTTGGCCTCTCTCGCTTTATATAATATACACTCCACCACCATTTTTAAGGTTTAGAAAATCCTCTTGGAGCTTTGCATACATACATTCTCCATCTCTCTTTTTTAAAGCTTCAAAGTCCATTGTTCTTGGACCATTTCTACACCACCTAATAGCACCACACCACCACCATCCTTTCCAACACTTGGAGCTGGTTTTTCAGAGCTCAAGGGCACCTTTTCTCAGGCCAAAAGCTGCTGAAGTTTGGTCTACAAGGGTGAGTCTTCATTCTCCCTTTTTTGTGCTTTATTTTGTTCTATATCTAAGCCATACTTGCTTACATTTTTGGGCTCCGACCCTAACTGAAAATAGTCATGTTTTTAGGTCTTTTTCATGTTTGATTGAGGGTCCTTCCATGTTTAAGGTCTCCAGCTACTACTTGCTTCTTTACCTCTCTTGTATGCCTCTTTCTTGCATAGTATTTTAGGCCTATTTTTGAACTGTTTTGAGCTTGGTTATAAACTGTAAAGTGGCTTGTTTTGAGCCCTTCTTCAATATTGTTGAAGGGATTTTCACTGTTTGAGATTTCCTTTTGTCACTTGCCTCTTTATCCCTCTTTTGGCTCTATTTTTGCATGCTTTTTTTAGCTCCTTGTGCTTGTATTTTTGGGCTCTGGTCCGAACTGTAAATAGTCATATTTTGACCCACTCTTCATGTTTGATCACATGTATTTCACTGTTTGAGGCTCCCTTTTTGCTCTTTGTGTTAAAGCTCTCTTTTATGCCTTATTTTGTATAGTATTTTAAGCTTGCTTGTGCACTGTTTTGGGCTTGGTCATAAACTGGAAAATATCATTTTTTGGGCCCCTCTTCAACATTGTTGAAGGGCCCTCCTCTATTTGAGGCCAGCAGCCATCACTTGCTTCTTTGTCCCTCTTTTGGCTTTTTTCTTGCATAATGTTTTAGGCCTGCTTGTGTTTATTTTCGTGGCTTGATGTAAACTGTAAAGTGTTTTATTTTGAGCCCCTCTTCAACTTTGTTGAAGGGATCTTTGCCATTTAGGTCCAGAAGCTGTTACTTGCTTCTTTATCTCTCTTTCGAGGCCATTTTTGCATGTTAGCTTAGCTCTACTTGTGTTCACCTTTTGGCCTTGCTTAAAACTGGAAATATTCTTGTTTTGGGACTGTCTTGATTCTGTCTTCATACTTTATGTTCAAATAATGCATGCTTTGTACAGCTATAAGTCATTCCATGCGCCTAGTTTCGAGTTTTGAGTCTCATTTCATGCATCGGGTGCCATGTTTTCATGTTTCGGGGCTGTTTTGCATCATATTTTAGCGCTGAAATTTGCATATATTCCATGCCTTGCCATGCTTTGTTAGAGTGGCATTTGGTGCCTTAGGGTCGGTCCTTGGTTTGCGTGCACGCGTGTACGCATCTCGAGTGTCTCATTTTCATCTAATGGCCTCCTATGGGAGTGTGGCCAAGGTCCACTTGTGTTGGTGTAAGCCCATTATGCATTGTGTATGCTATTTCATTTCACAGCATTGTGTATGCTATGTTGTATGTTAGCGCATTGTGTATGCCATGTTACCTCGTGCATCGTGTATGCCATTTCATAGCATTGTACATGTTAGGTTGTATCTTAGTTGCATCCATGCATGTCATGCATATTGCATTATGTTTGGGATAGGAGTTAGCCCGAGCACGGGAAACGAGGTACGTTTCGTACTCCGAGTGACGGAACGTGTCTCAATTCCCCAGTCACCGACACTCCGGATTGTCCATGATGGAGTTAGGTCTTAGTTGTATTTTCATGTGCATTCATTCCATATTGAGTTGTGCAATTCGACTCCTCGGCCATCATGCATCGAGATGCGTGATTGGTGGCACGAGGATCGAGACATGCATATATGTGTGAAAATACTTTGCCATGCCCCTCTATTGCTCTCTGTTGCAGCAAATCAAGAATCAGCAGCCTTCCGAAGCTTGGCACGCATTCCAAGAATAATTGCGAACAGAGGCTAATTGGGGCATCGCCATGGATTTCCGCGCAAAGGCAACCCGAGCATGCATCATTTATCATCCGGAGAAGAGTCGAGACAGTCCCTGACTTGCATGCCAATTTAATGCTTCCTAGTTAAATTTGTTAATTAATTAGGGTTTTGTACATATTTGGACTGTATTATTTATTCGGACTATACTATTCATTTGGGACTGTATATTATTTTATTCGGACCCTCTGCGCGAGGGAAATGTTGTAATAAGTGTGCGTGAGTATGATGTATGTCTTCCAACCCCACGTCTTTCTTCCCTTTTATTTACTAGCTTTCAGTGGCTAGATTAGGGCATATTTAAATTAGCATACCTTATGCAATGCATACGTGTATCCATACATTTGTCTTGCATGCATCGGGCTCGGCGCATCATTCTAACTGCATCTGTATTTCAATTCCAAATTGAATACGTGTTAGTTGTAGCATTTCACATGTCATTGTAGATTAGCCGAGCCTATCTTAGTTGCATTCTGTATGTGATGCATTAGCCATTTTTTAACATGAACTAGGATCATGCATGATTACTAACTAGTTTCTGTTTTGGCACGGAGTACTAGGTAAGCTTTTATGCTTTAGCATACCGCATGCGTGTGAGTGTTGCCATAATAGCGTGATTGCCATGAGGCTAGCTGCTTATGTGATATAACTGCTTGAATGCTTGTAGATGGAGGTTGAATTACCTAAATTGGAATAATGCATTAACACTGTGAGTTTTAAGCCCACTAGATAGTGGCAAAACCATGTTTTCTAAGCCCACCTGAGGGTGGCAAAATCTGCATTTTAAGCCTACTTGCGAGTAGCAAATCATCTTTCAAGAAAACAAACATGAAATGTTTTGTTCCAATTCAGGCGACCCGGTCTATACTTGTATGATGTGCGCATCACATAGTAAAGCTAGGCTAATAACCGAAATAAGAACACATAAGGTTTTCAAAACTCGATATCATGGTTAGTAGAGGCCGATCTTTGATCGGGCGAGCGGGGGTGCTCACGAAGTGACCTTCCCCAATCGTACCCAAGTTCCCGAGCCGAGGCAACTTTGGTGATGACGGACACGTGGCCTTAGGCAACGAGTCAGGGTTTCCTAAATTTCCCCAAAAATAAAATATTTAGGTGGCGACTCTGTATCTGGCAAAGTAGTCCATGTTTGGCACTTCTTTCAAAAATCTGTTTTCTCAAAACGATTTGCCGGATTTGGACTCTTTGGTTCAGATTAAGAACCGTGACAAAAATCGAGCCCGAACTCTAGCGAGGTCCCTCGCGGACTTGTTACAGTTTCTGGCGACTCCGTTGGGGACATTTAGAGAACTTGACTCGAACTCATGATATCTTGTTTTCACTACACTTATGTGTTTCTTTGCATTGCATTTGCATTGGTGCGCCTAGGACACCGTGTTTGCCATCTGCTATTCCTGAACGGTTTGCCAGAGGCTTGTCTTGTCAAGGCATGACCATAAGGCTGACCGGTTGTGGGCTCTGCCAGTATGGGAACACAAACCCTAGTTTTACCGGGGCACCCTTTTGACCATTCGACCTAGTGCATATCGAAATCCGTAGTGACCATTCCAAACTAGGACAGGTTGCTTACCCGATATGGGTCGGTTGAAACCGCTGCGTGCGTAGTGAAGCCCTAGTTCCTGACAAAATAGGACAGGGAAACCCTACCCCAACATAGGGGTGTTTTGGCTCTCACTTATCTGTTATGTGCTTTTAGAGTGCGTCTCTACAGGAATACATGTATTAGTTTACAAGTTTGGGCATCAGGCCTGCGGGCACCAATTCAGTATTTTGGGATTCAGTTTACCTGAGGGTAACAGTTTACAGGCAGAATTTTGGGCAGAATTCAGTAGAGAGCACACTCATTCAACTATGCTCATATCTGTTCAGGTGAAATCAGGCTGAGATGCTGTATGTTTTCTCTTTTGCTAGGGGTAGTCCTGGAATCATAGCTTTAGAAGGCTCCGATATCCCCCGGGTACACCGAACTTGAGTTGATAGACTTTGTCAGGTCAGAGATTCAGTTCAAGGGCAATTAGTATTCCTTCGCCAGAGGCAGGGTAAAAGGGCTAGTCAGGCACAGATCACCAGTTCAGTAGTTATCAGATTGGTGGCCCTTATCCACCCCACCAGTGAATAGTCAGGCTGAGGTCTCAGTATCTACTGCAGGGATAGATATACCAGTCAGTCAAATGGATCAGCAAAACACGTCAGAGATGGAGGCAATGATGCGTCAGATGTAGGAAAGTATGAAACTCATGCAGCAAGATGCTGTCCGCCAAGTGGAATTTGCCAAACAGCACGCTGCAGTCATGACCTAGCAGGCAGAGCTAATTACCCGGCTACAGCAGCAAGCCGGAGTATCAGCCTCACATCAAGCTCCTCCCCTACCAAGAGATCCAATACCCGGGGAGGCACCAAATGTTCAGAATATCCAGGAGAATACAGACATCCCGACAAGGCCAGCTCCGCCCCCGATTCTACCTCAACTATCCAAGGCACCCACTCCTATCAATCAACCGGACTCTCCTTTTGAGTTCGAGGTGGACCCTACAGCGTTGAAGGCGAGCAAGCTTGAGAAATTGTTCAAAAAGTCTCAGGGGGCCCACTCTATTCCTGATATAGAGGATGGTTATACTGACTCAGTGGTGACATTACCGGATCGGTTCAAGATGCCACATATCGATCGATTCGATGGCTCTGAAGATCCAATGGTGCACCTCCAGCTGTTTTCTGATATCTTGAGGCCAATAGGCTTGACCACAGCCCAGAAATTGTTACTATTCGGCCGAACCCTGTCTGGGATAGCCGCAATCTGGTATGCAAAATTGGAGAACTCTGTGAAATGGAACTGGGAAGAGCTAGCTGAGGCCTTTATTGCTCATTACTCCTACAACACACAGATCGAGGTCACAACTCGTGATCTTGAAGTCACCCGCCAAGAGCCAAATGAGGGTTTCTTAGAGTTCGTGACGAGATAGAGAGCAAAGGCCTCAATGATGACTACAAGGCCTTCCGACAAAGATCAGATCAGGATGATTGTTCGGAATCTGCATGGCAAGTTGCTGCAAAAGATGGTTGTTCTACCTCTATTTACCTTTCCAGCCCTTCATGAAATGGGGGTTCAAATCGAGGATGCCATCAGACAAGGGATCTTTGCAGAAGATAATGAGCCTTTGAAGAGGAATGTTGCTCACAGTTCCAATACTACTACTGATGGTAGCACAGCTGCGAAATGCTCAGAAGTAGACACTATCACCACTTCCCTCAATGGCCAAGAACCAACCACCTCAACTCGGCCCCAAGCCCGAAAATTCCATCCTCTTTACATGAGTCTCTCTCAAGCTTTGAAAAAGCTACGAGAAGAAGGGCACCTAGAACTTCTAGAACCCCAACCCCTTCCAAACCCTCTTCCGCCAAGATATGACCCAGCTAAATACTGTGCCTACCATCAACAGCACGGTCATGATACGAACTGTTGCATCCGCCTCCGTCATAAGATTCAGGATCTTATTGACGAAGAAACCCTAGCTCCACCAAAAGGACCTCAGGTTAGTACTGACCCATCACCTCTACATCTCAACCTCATCTATACACTACCATCCACCTTCGACCCCAGCATATACATCACCCCAGCCCATCTACCCAAGCCCGAGGTGTTCATTCCAGAAAGCATGGACTTATGCATGATGGATGCACCTGGACCCCAATCATCTCAAGCCCGTGAGCCCACTACTTTTGAGCTAAAGAGAATGATTGAAGATCTCCAGTGAACTGTGACAGATTTGGCCTCCGGGACACTGGCTCCGTCATCAACCACATCACATACCAGGGAGTTCGTGTCAAAAGGCTCCCCAGTCTTGGAACGGGCTGTATTTGAGGAATGCCAATCCCTTGGCAAGGTGGAGGCGAGTGGAAAGAACAAGATAGGGACGGACATGGATCCCCATGAACATCTTCTGTTGGCTGTTGAGGTTTTGAAAGCCGAGGGACTGAACAAAGAGCAAGTGCTCGCAGTTGTTGCAAAAACTGTGGACGACATTTTCGCTACTCAAGTTAGGGGCAGTTTGAATCAAAGGGCAAGCCGGGAGAAGGGTCGTTGTATCAGAAACGTTCCTTTCAGCTATAATCCTGCACTCGGAAGAGATCAGCAAACCAGGCCAGCACTTGCCAATTCCTTTGCTGGTGCATCCAGCAAAAATCCACAAACCCAGAAGTACCAACCCCGAGGTCAGAAGGTCTTCCATGCCCTCCACATGCCTTTGTCCAAAGCTTTCCAAATCCTTGCTGGACAAGGCCATCTCAAACCCCTTGAGCCTCGGCCTCTCCCAAATCCTCTTCCGGCTATGCATGATGCCGCCGAGTACTGTGCCTTCCATCAGCAAACTGGCCATACTACCGACAACTGCTTCCATCTTCGCCATGAAGTACAAGATCTGTTTGACAACAGAGTCATCCCCGTGCCAGTCCAGCAAAGTTTATCGGCACTCGACCAGTGAACCTGTGGGGGATAATGTGACTATGTGATCGGGGAATGAACCACCTGTGGATGGCACTCGATTTACTCCAGATATGGCGTATGGCACGCACTGTTTTGAGCATTTGTGAATGCTGGGTTTTGTGCTTTCTGACTTGGGTATTGGGTCAGTCTTATTGTTTTGTTTTGAGTGTGTCTTTTTGTTTTGAGTCAGTCTCTTTTGTTTTGGGTCTGTCTTGTTGTATCGAGTCAGTCCTGTTGTATAGGAGTCGGGTGATTCCGGGGGGTGTTACCTCGGGCGTCACCATTTTGTTTTGTGTTTGTCTTTTCGTTTTGTTTTGAGTCTGTTTCTGCCAGGGAGCCAGTTGTGCCAACAGATTTTGAATGAAACAGCAGTGATTTTCATGCTCTCGCATTTGCTTCTGCCTTGCGCCAGTTATGCCAAAAGCTTGAATGAAACGGCAGTGCTTTTCACTTGCTCTTCTGTGCCTTTTAACTCATTGCATTAACCTAAGTTTTTCAAAACCTTTTTGAACACTGCGGTGAAAACAAAGAGGAAGGAATTCCTCGGGATTTGTAAAAATTTGATCAAACTGAGAGAAAGAGAGGCATGTGTAACACGCCCACGGGGGACCTCGCTTTACGCGCTACAGTTCGGACTCGATTTGTGTCACGGTTCTAAATCTGAACCAAAGAGTGCAAATCCGGCAAATCGTTTTGAGAAACAGATTTTTGAAAAGAAGTGCCAAACATGGACTGCTTTGCCAGATACAGAGTCGCCACCTAAATATTTTATTTTGGGAAATTTAGGAAACCCCGACTCGGTGCCAAAGGCCACGTGTCCGTCATCACCAAAGTTGCCTCGGCTCGGGAACTTGGGTACGATTGGGGAAGGTCAGCTATGAGCACCCCCTCTTGCCCGGTCCGAAGACCGGCCTCTACTAACCATTATATCCATTTTTGAAAACGTTATGTGTTCTTATTCCAGTTAATTAGCCTAGAATTACTATGTGATGCGCACAGCATACAAGTATAGACTAGATCGCCTAATTTGGAAACAAGCATTGCATATCCGTTTGTTTTAGAAAACGCTTTGGGATTTGCTACTCGCAAGTAGGCTAAAACACGGATTTCAATGAGTTGTTCCAACTCAAACAATTCAGCCTTCACCCACAGGCATTCATGCAGTTTATAACACATAAGCATCTAGCCGCATGGTAAGCATGCTATCACGTTAACATTCACACTCATGTGGGATGCTAAAGCATAAAATACTTACAGTGTACTCCGTGCCAAACCAGTAAACTAGTTAGCAAACATGCATGGTCCTAGTTCATGTTAAATTGACTAATGCAACACATGCGGGATGCAATTAGAGTAGGCTCGGCTAATCCTAAAGTGGCATGTGAAATGCAATCAATAGCACGTATTCAATTTGAAATTGAAGTACAATGCAGTTAGCATGATGCGCCGAGCCCGGTGCATGCAGTACAGATGAATGATGCACGTATGCATAGCATAAGGATGCTAAAATAAATATGCCCTAGTACTAACCATTGAAAGCAGGTAAGTAAAAGGGAGAAAGAAGTGGGGGTTGGAAGACATGCACACACTCACCCACACTTATTACAAATTTACCCTCGCTCGGAGGGACCAAAAGAATATACAAATTAATTAACTGACAAGCTAATTAAATAATTACAGACCACTTAATTAATTAACAAACTAACTAAGCTAAGGAAAGCAGTAAAAGGCCTCGAGAAGAGGGATGCACGTATGCTCGGATTGGCCTCGCCCGGAAATCCATTGCCATGGCACTGTTGCCTCTGTTTACACTGCCTTGCCCCCCGAAAACTTGCACAAGTCCCAAGAATGCTTCTCTGGACATTGGGGAGCATCACCGGCCAAGTAGAAACACCACCGGCCAAAGGGAATGATCACCGGACACCTTTTTGTCTATCGGCCAAAAATTAATGGCCGGCCGGCACTATATTTAGCCGACCGGCCAAATCTTCCTGCAGAACCTGCAATTGACAGCAGCAGAGGGCAAGCAGTGTATGGCAATGCATTTCAAGCAAATGTGTGCACCAACGCATCCCTTATCATGTTGGTGACTCAAAGGAACATGGTTCTCGATTCTCGGACCACCAATCGCGCATTTCAATGCGTGATGGCCCAAGAAACCAAGTATGCACTTTGATTTCAAATGAGATGCACATCAAACAAACAAGTGAAACCTAACCTCTATCATACTCAATTCAAGAGGCAAGGCATGTATGCTCATGCAATGCGACCTAGGCATGTTAACTAAGTATGCAATATGGGCATGCAAGCAAGTAATGCACAATGCATGTTAGGCGCACAACCTAAATGAGCAAGCATACAAGATATGGAATAATAATGGGAATGACAAGCATACAACATGTGATCTAAGCATGCAAGTGTGCAAGGCATGCATCATATTAAGCAACCTAAACATGCAACAACACACAAGTATGCCACAACACACAAGGTGAGCATGCATCAACATGCAAAGGATGGTCTTACACTAACTTGGACAGCTCTCTACTAGGTCCAAAATAGTGGCCAATATGCTCAAGAATGGAAGCCAAAACACACACAAATAGGCATGCATGCTATGTCTAACACTTAGGCACATAGAGACAACTCTTAAGCACACTTAAAAGAGGAACAACATGGGCATATGGCATGCATAGAAAGCTCTGAAATCATGTTATAAAAGGTGCCAAACCAGGTAAACAAGACAAGCTAAGCATGCAACAATGTCCAAAACTCAAAGCAAGCCAAGGGGCTTAAACCATGGCTATACAAATTAAGCCTCAACAGGCCAAGAACAACCAAATCAGTCCTAAAGCATGTTAAAACAAACCCCCAAAACCACTTAGATGGCATTTAAAAGGTCTAAGCATGGAAGCATGCACAAAGGGCCAAATATGGAGCATAGGACAACAACCTTATAAAGCATTAAAGGAGCATCAAATGCGAACATTCAAGCATACCATAAGGACTGAAATGACATTATAAGTGACTCCAAATCACTGAAATAGTGCAAGTAAAGCATGCTAGAGGGGTCAACACTCAAGGCTCATAAGGGGGATTACATGGTAGCTATACAAAACAAAGCATGGATGACCCAAACAACTGAAAACAGTCCTCAAACACACTAAAACATGCATAAAACCTTCACAAAACTAAGCCAAAATAAGTAAGCATAGTGGTCTAAACACTAGATACATGTTAAGGCAATTTCATGGCATTACAAGGCAAGTATGCAAAGCAAGCATGGTGTGTCTAAACCAATTAAAAATAGTGCTACATCATGGCAAAATAAGCACAAATAACACTTAAGACATGGCCAACATGAACTCAAGAATGGTGCTCACACATGAGGCTAAAATGGCACATTTTGAAGACAATAAAGAGAGGGGATGGCCCTCTCCTTCTTAGGACCTTAAACCACCATCCTCACCACTGAAATCTTTCAAGATTTCAGTGGTGAGGAGGCCCAAACAAGGTGGTCCCGAAACTCACCAAAAATAGCACAAAAAGGGGCCAAACAAGGCCTAAGAGGGGGATAACAACCCGAAACACAAAAGTTTCCTTAATGAAGTATCCTAAACAAAAAAAAAAAAAAAAAACAGAACTTTTTCATGTTATACACAAAGCTTAAATCAGCAAGCAAGATAGGCTAAAACTGTGTGCAAAATCGAGGAATATAAAGCAACTAACTCACCCTTGAAGAACACTTGAAGAACAGCTACTCCAGCCACCTTCTTCTGATCAAAACCAACCCAAAACTTCAAGAATAAACCCTCCAAGCCCCTCAAGGTTGAAGCAAGGTGTAATGGTGTGTGTCTTAGTGCAAAACTAAGGTAGAAACAAATTTTCTAGGCTTCCAAACACACACAAAGGATGAGAGAGAGGGAGATATAGAGAGAGAAGGTGTATATATATCAGATATATATGCCCTAGGTCTGGTTTTTGCTCAAAACTTCTAACCTTAGACCAAGGAGGAAGAATGGTGCTTATATAGACATAAGAAAGGGCTTGAAGCTTCTCCAAGAAGCTAAATGAAAAGGGGCAAAGGGTGCAAAGGAGTCAAGGCTTCTAGAGAAAGCTAAGACAGCTGGCCAAGCTTCCCCAAGAAGCTTGGCCAAAGGGGTCAACCTTCTAGAAGGAAAAGGGGGTCAAAGGCTCAAAATGGCCACCTATATGCACGGGGGAGTGGGTTGGTGCATTCCAGCTGGCACAGCTGGCATGCACCATGCTTGAAGGGTGCAAAAGGGTCATATCGGCCACGAAAGGAGGTCATCGGCCAAATAAGTGGCCGGTCGGCACAATATTTGGCCGACCTGTTATTTTCTCTGGCCGGTCGGCTAAATGGATGGCCGGTAGGTGGCCGGTAAGGTCAAAAAGTGGCCGATGGATGTCCAGATTGAAGCCCCGGAAGTTAGCTTTCCAATGCCACAAACCTTGCATTAAAATTCCTCCTGTGCAGAAAGTTATGCCCTTTTTGGTGAAGCCGCGCAGATTCAATCCAACCGGGATGATGCCCAACTTCAACCAATCATATCTCCCCCTCTCGGATTTGGCTTTAGAAGATTCTTGAGTGCAAAATGAAGCCCCGGAAGTAAGCTTTCCAATGGTGGTGGCCTCATAGTTAAAATCCAAGTATGCAGATGAATAAGCCCGATTCAGCGAGGACTGCTCGACCCTCTTCTACCCGGATTCATGCCGAACTTCTCCCAAAGTAGTTTTCTTCTCTCCTTTCCCCTTTTCTTCAACTTCAAACCCCTAAGCAAGGTGTTTTGAAAGATTTTCCAAAGATTTCATCTTTCTTTCATTCATCTCTACTTTGTCCTTGCTTGGTTTACCGAAAAGTGCATCGTTTGACAAAATGTGAGCCTTGGAACATCGCAGAAAATTTATTTAAAAAATGTTTTGAAAGAAAGGGTTTTAAGGTCTAAAAACCATTCAAAATAGTTTTGGTCCACAATGGGGTGTGAAGTTGAGATTTGTCTCTCTCCTTGCCGAAGAAATTGAACCTTTGCCCTGCACACCTTTTAACACCAAGTAAACCATCAGTAACGCCCAAGTCTTAAGGGCGATAAAAAATGGGGTGTCTACAGCATGCTAAGCCCCTAATGAATGAAATCATGCTTGTTAACGTGAGTACTGAGAAGGACCCTAGCTTTGATCCAGATTGGTTCTACACTGTCTTCAGCGCGAGCGATTTGTCGCTTTCTTAAAAACTTTCAAAAAATGTTTTGCGCGGTCTTGCGAAGACCTGTGTGGAATCGCTCTTGAGATTGTGCAGCCTAGGATCGCTCTCAGCCTCGAGACTCGACCCCTTACTTTCAAACCTTGAACTTAGATTCAGAATGTTCAGAGGTCAATCATGATGTGAGGCCTGTGTGGCCCAATTTGAAGCAGCCCTTGAACAAGAGGCCAAGAAAGTTAGATCAGGAAGATCAGATGTCATCAAAAGGAAGCTTGCGAAGCTAGATCAGAAGCACCCCTCGGACTAGGGGCAAAAGAATTTCAAATGTGCTCGAAGAGTCAAAGATAAAGATTGGCAAGAATGCCAAATTCCAGAAGGGAAGAAAGAAGAAGGTATCGCTGAAGGACAACCGAGTTCCGAGCCACAACACTAGGGGTAAATTCAGCCCCCACTGGATGGACTCTTGCATCGTCAGCAAACAACAGCCATTCTCCTGGATTCAGATGACTTCAGGATCTTAAAACCATTTGACATGGACAAAGCTACACTTTTACCCTTGAGAGGCTTGCTGGGCCGAAAACCCGAAAGGGTGACCCAGGCAAAAGTTAGATCAAGAAAAAAATGATGAAAAAAAAAGAAGAAAAAGAACAAAAATAAAAAAAAAAAAGAGAAAAGAAAAGAATACAAAAAAGAAAGAAAGAAAAATGCAAAAAAAATTATGAACAAAAAAATTGAAAAGGAAAGAAAAAGAAGCTCGCATGGTCGAAAACCCGCAACGGGTGCCTTGGCAAAAGTTAGAGCCTAAAAAGGAGATGTTAAATACATTAGTGTACCTTAACCCCGAACTACGTAAGGCTTGATTCCCATGTTTGGGATACGTAGGCAACTTCACTTTGAAGTCCACCCACAAACACCTCCAAATCAAGTGTGTCCATGTATTGGTTTTGATGATCCTTGCCTTCTCTGTATCCGAGAGTTCGGTTGTGATCATTACCATAAAGACTGTCTACAATACGTTGCGGTGCCATTTAAACAAGGGGCAACTTTCCGTTGCCATTCAACGCACTGCGGTGCCATTCAAACAAGGGGCAACTTTCCATTGCCATGCGGTATCCTTCAGACAAGGGGCAATTTTCCATTGTTATGGATTCGAGGTTGCGCATCTCGAGGGTAGGTTCCGTGCTCGTTGAGCAGTGGCCGTTTGCAAAAATAGTTTTTGAGAATTTTTACTAAGGTTGACTAATTTTCTCGAAAATTGTTCCATCTTTTCCAAAACTGGACCATTTCTTGGACCCAAAAAAGGAAAATTTTCTGTGCTTATAACCTGACTTGCATGATTTCAAATAAAAAATTGAACAAGCATGTTAATCTAACTCTCATATTGGTCAAAATTGTTTTAGTAGAAAAACCAAAACAAAAAATGGTCAAAATGATGAACTAGGGGCACAGTTGAGTCAGGTGTTCTGTCTTTTCCCCTTTGTCAAAATACTTGCCAGAAAGGGCACCATACTTGCCAAGAAGGGCACTCTACCTGCCAGAAAAGGGCACCACTGAAGCTAACCGCAAAAGGGCTGAAAGCTCTACCACCCTCCAAGCAGTGAGGTATCAAGCCAAGTGCGAAGCGCGAACTGGAATGGGGCAAGATATTCCACTCCATCATCTGGACAGATCTAACCATGTCCAAACTCCCCAGCAGAGCATCGTCAACCGATGTTAGCTGCAGATTTGCTACACACCCAATTGTAGCGCAGCCCCTCTGTGGAAGAAACTCACTGTTGTGAACAAGAATAAGAATCTAGCAGAATGCTAGGGGCAAGACCCCGCAACTTTCTGTTTATCCATCAACCACCCAGGGGAGGGATTTAAAATGAGAGATAGAAGAACAGAGAGATGTGCGCTGAGAGAAAAAGTAAGAAAAATGGCTTTTTTAGAAAAAAAGAGCTTGAGGGCCGAGTGATGTGAGAATCACAAATGAGAAAAGGGTGGGAAATAATACCCAGAGAAACTGGCTCCTCGTGCACTGAAAGGTCTCTTATCTTTGTAACACGTCTGTGTGTCGTGTCTTTTGTTTTGTTTTTCTCGATTCTTGCTTTGAGTCGTTCCGAGCGTGTCTCGATGTGTTTAGGTTGTTTACCTTTTGTTTTCCGTTGTTGGATCGTCTTTGCTGTGTTCAGTCGTAGGCTCAATACCCGGTCGAGAACTCATTTTCTCAATTTCAAAAATGATTTGTTGTGTGCTCAGAGTGCTGTGCCATTCTCCACATTTGTGCAAAAAAAAAAAAGGATTTGTTCTTTCGAAAACTGCAGGGTCCACCTCCGATAAGTGTGAACAGTAAAACAAGGACCTATCTGAAGCTATGTGGGTTCCAGACTGCAAAGCAAAAGAAAAGAGGGAAAATCGAAACATCTGAGTGTGTTTCACCTTCAGTGAATTCTGAGATTGTATTCCGGATGTACCTCTTCAAACCTTGTTAGTGTTCCGAAGAATGAGCGTGCCTCTATTCCGAGTGTAAGCCTGCTTCAAGTCAGAATGGCAATTAAAGCAGCAGCAGCAGATGTTATCTCTCTCTAATATGAACAGGGTGTGCCCGTTTTTGAGCTGAATATATTGTGACCCCTCCGAGAGGTAAATTGGAGGTTGTGTTTGAATTGGTCTTGTTAAGGCTTGTATTCCCTTATTCGGCATTTTGTTTCAAATATGCGTTGTCAAGCACATTCCAATTGCATTGTTAAGCACCCACTTCACTAGCATTGTTATGCTCATTCGTTGCATTAAGTATGCACATCTATCTAGCATTGTTATGCTCATTACTTGCATTGTTATGCACCTTGTCACTTGTAATTGTCATTCTTTCTCCTCGCGCGTGCGACGGGTTAGACCTCCTCTGGTTTAGAGCATTTGGAATACGTTCCAATGCTTATACCTTTCTAAACACCGGGATACGTCCCCATGTTTCTCTTTCCTTGCGGAACACCGGGATACGTCCCTATGTTTCTCTCTCCTTTCTGAAACACCGGGATACGTCCCTACGATTTTTCTCTCTTCGTTCCTAAACTCTAGGATACGTCCCTAAACACCGGGATACGTCCCTATGTTTCTCCATTCTCGGTTAAAAGCGTTCGGAATACGTTCCAATGCTCACACCATTCCGAAACACCGGGATACGTCCCTATGTTTCTCCCTCTTCGGTTAAAAGCGCTCGGAATACGTTCTAATGCTCACACTATTCTGAAACACTGGGATGCGTCCCTACATTTCTCCATCTTCGGTTAAAAGCGTTCGGAATATGTTCTAGTGCTTAAACCACTCTGAAACACTGGGATAGGCCCCTATGTTTCTCTCTTTGTTCTTTTCTCAGCATTTCATTCGCGCTATCTTGCGCACCTTACCTGTACTTACATTGTTTTGCATACAAACCGGTTTCGCGTAGCATGTAAGTCCAATTATCAAAGTCTTCCTGCATATCATTTGCATCCTGCCCCTGAACTACGCTGGTTTGATTCCTTGCAAAGGGATACGTAGGCAGCCTGCGGGCACAACCATTTATTTATCAGTATTTTGTTTGTTTGTCCAAGTCTTCGGCCTTGTCAAAAATGGGTCGTCTCTGGGCTTTGACATTCACTCCCGTCATTGTTATGACTATCGAGTTCTGTCAAAGAGGGGCAACTGTAGACACCCCATTTTTGACCGCCCTTAAGACTTGGGCGCTACTAATGGTTTGCTCGGTGATGAAAGACGTGCAGGGCAAAGGTTCAATTTCTTCGGCAAGGAGAGGGACAAATCTTAACTTCACACCCCATTTTGGACCAAAGCTATTTTGAATGGTCTTTAGACCTTAAAACCCTCTCTTTCAAAACATTTTTTTCAAATAAAGTTTCCGCGATATTCCGAGGCTTGCATTTTGTCAAACATTGCGCTTTTCGGTAAACCGAGCAAGGACAAAGTGGAAATGAATGAAATAGAGATGAAATCTTTGAAAAATCTTTCAAAACACCTTGCTTAGGGGTTTGAAGTTGAAGAAAAGAGGGGAAGAGAGAAGAAACCAAGTTGGAGAAGAAGATAGGCAAGAATCGCTGAGAGAGGGACGAGCAGTCCTCGCTAAATCAAGCTTATTTGTCTATACACTTAGAGTTAAGCTATGAGGCCACTACCATTGGAAATAAGACTTCCAGGGCTTCATTTTTCACTCAAGAATCTCTTAAAGCCGAGTCCGGATGGGGGAGATATGATTGTTGAAGTTGGGCATCATCCCGGTCGGACCGAAACTGAGCATCCTTCACCAAAACAAACATAACTTTTTTCACAGTTAGAATTTTGATGCAAGGCTAGTGCCATTGGAAAGCTTACTTCCGGGGCTTCAATTTTGACACAAGAATGACCTGAAAAGGAGTTCATATGAAGACGTTATGCCCGTTTGAAGTCAGACCTGCAGAGCAGATTTTTCCTGCCGACCGGCCAGAAAAGTTGGCCGACCGACCAAGTTTGCTAGCCAACGACCTTCCGGAGTATTCTACAGATTGAATGGATGCCAGCTGTGCCAGCTGTTCTCCACTTGACCCACTGTCCGAGGGTGTCTCCTTTTGGGGGGAACTTTTGAATTTGTTTTTCCCTCCTTTTCTTGGCCTCTCTCGCTCTATATAATATACACTCCACCACCATTTTTAAGGTTTAGAAAATCCTCTTGGAGCTTGGCATACATACATCCTCCATCTCTTTCTTTCAAAGCTTCAAAGTCCATTGTTCTTGGACCATTTCTACACCACCTCATAGCACCACACCACCACCATCCTTTCCAACACTTGGAGCTGGTTTTTCAGAGCTCAGGGGCACCTTTTCTCAGGCCAAAAGCTACTGAAGGTTGGTCTACAAGGGTGAGTCTTCATTCTCCCTCTTTTGTGCTTTATTTTGTTCTATATCTAAGCCATGCTTGCTTACATTTTTGGGCTCTGACCTTAACTGAAAATAGTCATGTTTTGAGGTATTTTTCATGTTTGATTGAGGGTCCTTCCATGTTTAAGGTCTCCAGCTACCACTTGCTTCTTTACCTCTCTTGTATGCCTCTTTCTTGCATAGTATTTTAGGCCTATTTTTGAACTGTTTTGAGCTTAGTTATAAACTGTAAAGTGGCTTTTTTTGAGTCCTTCTTCAACATTATTGAAGGGATCTTTACTATTTGAGGCTTACTTTTGTCACTTGCCTCTTTATCCCTCTTTTGGTCCTATTTTTGCATGCTTTTTTTAGCTCCTTGTGCTTGTATTTTTGGGCTCTGATCCGAACTGTAAATAGTCATATTTTGACCCACTCTTTATGTTTGATCAAGGGTATTTTACTGTTTGAGGCTCTCTTTTTGCTCTTTGTGTTAAAGCTCTCTTTTATGCCATATTTTGTATAGTATTTTAAGCTTGCTTGTGCACTGTTTTGGACTTGGTCATAAACTGTAAAATATCATGTTTTGGGCCCCTCTTCAATATTGTTGAAGGGCCCTCCTCTGTTTGAGGCCAGCATCCATCACTTGCTTTTTTGTCCCTCTTTTAGCCTTTTTCTTGCATAATGTTTTAGGCCTGTTTGTGTTTATTTTCGTGGCTTGATGTAAACTGTAAAGTGCTTCATTTTGAGCCCCTCTTCAACTTTGTTGAAGGGATCTTTTCCATTTAGGGCCAGAAGCTGTTACTTCCTTCTTTATTTCTCTTTCGAGGCCATTTTTGCATATTAGCTTAGCCCTACTTGTGTTCACCTTTTGGCCTTGCTTAAAACTGGAAATATGCTTGTTTTGGGACTTTCTTGATTCTGTCTTCATACTTCATGTTCAAATAATGCATGCTTTGTATAGATATAAGTCATTCCATGCGCTTAGTTTTGAGTTTCGAGTCTCATTTCATGCATCGGGTGCCATGTTTCCATGTTTCGGGGCTGTTTTGCATCATATTTTAGCGCTGAAATTTGCATATATTCCATGCCTTGCCATGCTTTGTTAGAGTGGCATTTGGTGCCTTAGGGTCGGTCCTCGGTTTGCGTGCACGCGTGCACGCATCTCGAGTCACTACTACAAAAACAGATAAAGATCACACTTTTTTGGTGTGATGTATGTTATTTAATCACACTTTCTAAGTTTTATTAAAGTGTGATCTTTGGTAGTGTGATTAAAAGTGGTCATTTTTAATCACACTTTTTAAGTGTGATTAAAAATATTTAGATCACACCTTTTAAGTGTGATTAAAAATATTTTGATCACATCTTTTAAGTGTGATTAAAAGTATTTAGATCACACCTTTTAAGTGTGATTAAAAGTATTTTGATCACACCTTTTAAGTGTGATCTTTGGAAGTGTGATTAAAAAGAGTCATTTGTAATCACACTTTTTAAGTGTGATTAATAACATTTAGATCACACCTTTTAAGTGTGATTAAAAATATTTACATCACATCTTTTAAGTGTGATTAATAACATTCACTACTAAAAAAAATACTTTTTGTGACCATCACATGCCGTCGCAAATAATAAAAATACAGTCGCAAAAGACTTTTTGCGACAGCTATTTTGCCGTCGCAAAAAAAAAATAAAAATAAAACACTTTTAGCGACCATTGTTTTACTATCGCAAATAATTATTTATTAAAAAAAATCATATATGAGTTTGCTACAACAAAAAAATCAATTACAAGCGCCAACCAATTTTTTGTAAATGAAAAATAACAAAATTAACAAATTAATTAAATTTATAATAGACATTATCCATTAACCATCTTTAAATACACTGTACTAAAAAATTCAAGTCTTCAAAAAAAAAAAAAAAAAAGAAGAAGAAGAGCAACATAATCTTTAGCTCCCAACATCAACCGCTCGATCGTATCAATTATTCCCTCAACAAAATCTGCAAAAACATATATCAAACTTGACTTGAAAATTTAATGCACTTAAATGTGTTAGTTTAGCTTAAAATAATCAAAATAAAACTATGTCCGTGACCTATCTCTATGGCAGATCAGTAATTTGCAACAAGAGTTTCAATTACCTTAAGAGCAACTTCAAGCTTAACTATGGGATCACTTAATTATGGCGTTCGGAATTATAAAACAATATTGTGGCGAGAGATTTCCCTAAGAACTCCACCATCACCACCTCCTACAACCAAAACCTGCATCAAGTAATTCAATTAAATTTAGCATAAATACCTGACAAACAGAATAATATATATATCATTCTAATCGGCCCATTTATATCTTATGAGCAAGTCTACAAAATTATGACACCTACATGCAAAGCTAAATCATGAGACAGAAACAGCCATTCTCTAGAACTTCACCCATTTCTTTCTTTTTAATTTTTTACTTTTCACTTTTTTTTTTACCAACCCTTCACAATTAATAGTTGTTTCTCATTAATTATCGGACAGGTTTGTGAAACATACCCAATGAACTGAGAAACTGAAACCCATGATCTTCCCACGCATCCTGTTGCTACTAAGCCTCGGTATAATAATACCAGTTACTGGGCCAGATCCAATGGCAAAGGTAAATATGTACCTAAAAGCATGTAAAAGATAGAATCCAATAATATAGCACATCTATAGATTTGCTGCTATGAGTAAGCTGAGAATTCTACAATTAAATTCAATTGATTTAATAATTTATATCTTAAAAACACTTTTAAGTAACAACTAAGTTCAAACTTCAGGATTGCAGTGTATTAGGACTACAAAGTTGTTAAATATCCATTAGCTTCCAAAGAAAACACCTTGATAGATGCCTTCTTTTAAGTTATATAAGCCACGAGGCAAGATATTTCTTTGTGTAGGTTATGTCGATGAATGTACTCACATGTTATATATTCATGTCATCTAGATATGTGAATATAGGTTGCTTGTGTTCTTTTGTAAACTCATGTTTTGAATCAAATGTATCAGATTGTGAGTCTATCCACTCTTTTAGCCTTGTTCTTATATTGAAATCTCTATTTGAGTTCTTAAATAGACCAAATTGCCTTGTCTTGTTTCTCTAGTTCTTGACCATCTATCCCCTTTTTCTCATGGGTTCGGATATTAGAAATCTGGGGGTGTGACATTCACTCACTTAGTTTTTCTCCCTTTCTTTTTATTTTGTGTACATTAAACTTCAGCTTAAAACCATCACTCAGTTTGTATTTCAGCTTTAAGCTTTAGATTCTTCCAATTTGATCATTACTTTATTGAATATTTGTCACTGTGATTCAGTTGGTAACTATCAACTGTAGCAAGATGGACATAGTCAGAATTGGGTTATGCTTACACCACATATTAAGTGTAAGGGAAAAAAAAATGTACCCTACTTGATGATTATGAGATCAACAAAGAGATTGACAACGCTTCATAGATCTGCAAAACACCCTATATGCTTATGACGAATGGATATTCTGATGCTTAAGTCAGCACAATATTTGTGGACATAATATTCCTAATCTATTTGTAATCAATTTGCTATAATCTAAAATTACAAATCACGTTCATAGACACGTTTATTTATAATAGAAGATTACTTGCCTAGTAATGATATAATTTTGTTAGGATACGATTGCTTCAAAAGTCTTTTCCAATACAATCTCGACATCAATAATGATAATCTTCATCTTGTGATAGTTTTACAGGTACAATGCTAACTTGTAACTTGACTAGGATTCCACCTAAAAGGGAGAAAGCAGTACCAGCATTAGCGTGGCCAGGATAAAATGTACTGCTTAGATATGTCTAGACATAATACATGCCTTGTCAAAATCCTTCACAACCTCTAGGGACAATTTTTCTTCATACTCCATCCACAACTGACCAATTTCATTGATTGCAATAAGCACCTCGGCTTTAGCAACCCAAAATTGGAGAATAATGAAACAATTCAATTTGGAAAGTATACAAATTCAATGAGTGCATGTGTGTGCACACAATGGCAACCTAGAAACTAAACAATAAATATGAAAACTTCCATACACAGAGAAGTACCTCTCTGCCCTCCACCAAGTAATTTGCACATGTAATCTAGAGCCTCCAGCTCGCATCATCAGGAGTGATGTCCCCTACAATGGCTATTCCAACAATTAAGAAGGTACAAAAACCAATCAAACTTCTGAAGGAAGAAAAAATTAATCGACAAAATGCGCAAGTAAGAAGTAGAAATACAGAGAACAAGGAGTAAATGGTTTAAAAAGAGAAGGTACTAAAGTATAGAAGCATATACAACTAGACCAGGTAATACAAATTAAGAAGTTACAAGTTCTAATAACATTATATATAGAGAACAACACTACAAGTATGAAGTACACTGTAAAGAGAATGAGTCCTCTCCAATTAATGAATAAGAATGATAGAAATCAAATACTAAAAACTATTATAGATATTGCACAATAAAAATTGCAATACTCGCTTTTTATAATGCTTACTCGTATTGCGAGTTCTATTTATTACTTACTTGTATTCTATACACTCGAAATCTAAATTGTAGAGCTAATACCAAATATGATTTATTAGTAAATGAGTACAGCTTATTAACAAATTATTTGTTTGAAATCCCTTATAAATCTGCGCAATTTATGCTTCAAAAGTCTTTTCCAATACAATCTCGACATCAATAATGATAACTTGTAACCACCGCCTTGCGCTCCCACTTCTAAGAAATAATATGCCAATTGAAACATGCTCCATATAGTCCATACCAGAGGTACAAATATTACATATGTACATTTTGTAATTGGATCTGATAACTATGCAGTTATTTGAAGTAGTTGAAAAGTATTGAATTCCTTTATAGCAATTATCATATTTTGGAGCATTTAAAAACAAATTATGTGACATTTACACCAAAAGAAGTGTTTGCTTCAGTATAGATAGATATAAACAAGGTTTTCAAACTTCTTGAGAGGCGCAATGACACCCTTGGCCCCCCTCCCTTCACCCATGATAGACAAGCAACATTTGAATTAAAATGACTTAAAGAGGGTCATGTAAGCATAGTTGTCCATACTGTTACAGTAGTCATACTTACATTAGAAAGTTCAATAACAAAAATATGAAAATTCATGGTTATATTTCAAATCTCCCTTAATAATATTTTTTTTAAAAAAATAACATCTAGACTTATATGATATCAAGTTCCATCCTAAAATGTTCAACTAAAAATTAACCCATAAATTTGCAAAACAGAACAGAACAGAACAAAACATATGGGTGATCCTATAATCCGACTCACTCAATGACAATAGCAGTATCTGAAGTCTAACCATTGTGGACTCTCGCCAGCAATTCGGGTGGGAAGTCACCTCTAAGAATTTGAACTCGAAACCTAACTAAAACAACCATCGGGCCGAGAGAGAGACAGACAGAGATTGAGAGAGAGAGTTTACCTGTGAGTAGATCGGCGGTGCAATGATCGGTGCGAATCGATGAGATGAACAACGAGAGAGTGAGAGAGTGATCGGTGCAGAGATGAACGAGAGGGTGAGAGAGAGAGAGAGAGAGGCGACTGAGAGAGTGATGTGAGGGAGACGATTAGATTTAGGGTTTTTTTTTTGTTCTAAAGAGATTGGGGATTTTGGGGGGGGGGGGGGCGCGGGATTTTGAGGGGGAATGGAAAAAAAAAAAAGCGAGAATGAAAAAAAAAAAAAAAAGGGAGGGGGGGAGATGGGGGGTTGGATAAAAAAAAATTAATTTTAATTTTTAAATTTTTTTTTGTGACGGGATTGTCGTAGCTAAAAAAAGTTATTTTTTGTTAAAATAATTTTTTTTTTGTAGTTAATAAATTTTTTTTAAAAAAAATTCTTTTTTTTTTAGTTACTAAGATTGAAAATTTATTTGTTTCATTTTTATTTTAATGAAAAAAAATTATTATTATTTTTTATTTGGTAGAAGTAGGGGTAATATTTTAATGAAAAATATTTTCTACTAAAATAAAAGTTAATTTTCTATAATCAATGAAAAATATTTTTCTGCAGCCTATTTTTTTTGGTTACTAAAAATCATGAACTAATTTTTTGTGATAAAGGAAAATGAGCGACAATAGTGGTGAAGGTAGTGGATAAGAGATGATGGTGGTGGTGGTGGTGGTGGTGATGGCAAAAGAGATTAGTGGTGAAGCTGTGGTAGTGGTAGTGTAAATAGAGTGGCAGGGGTGAAGAAGAGGTAATGGTAGTGGTAGTAGTAGTGGTAGTGGAGTGGTAGCGATGGTAGTCGTAGAGGTGAAGTGGCGACAGTAGAAGTAGTGATGGTGGTGGAATGGCATTTGCAGTAGTGGTGAAGGTGGTAGAGGAGATGGGTGGTAATTGAGAAAATGTTTAAAAAAATTTAAAAATATAAAAAAGAGTGAGAAATGGCAAGTGGTGGCGGAAGACGGTGGTGGAAAGTGGTGACGATGGGTGATGGGTAGCTAGTGGTGGTGGTGGTGATAGGTGGGTGGGTGACAGTGGCAGGTGGTAGTGAGTGGGTGGTGGTGGTGGTGGCGGGTAGTGGTGGTGGTAGCAGGTAGGTGGCGGATGGCGGATGGCGGTGGGTGGTAGTGGGTGGGTGGTGGCGGCGGGTAGGTGGCGGGTGGTGGTGGTGGTGGCGGGTAGGTGGCGGGTGGTAGCGAGTGGGTGGTGGTAGTGGTGGTGGCGAGTGGTGGGTGGTGGTGGCAAGTGGGTAGCGGGTGGTGGCGGGTGGATGGTGGGTGAGTGAGTGGGTGACGGTGACGATGACGGTGGCAGTGGCGGGTGGTGAGTGGTGGTGGGTGACGGTGATGGGTGTTGAATGGTAGCGAGTGGGTGGTGGTGGTAGTGGTGGGTGGTGGGTGGTGGTGGCAGGTGGGTGGTGGGTGGGTGGTGGTGGCGGGTGGGTGGCAAGTGGTAGATGGTGATGGCAGGTGGGTAGTGAGTGGTGGTGGCAAGTAGGTGGCGGGTGGTGGTGGTGGGGGGGCGGTGGATGGTAGTGGCGGGTGGCAGTTGGATGGCAGGTGGGTGGTGGGTGGTAGTGGTAGTGGTGGTGGCGAGGGGTGGGTGGTAGTGGTGAGTGGGTGATGGGTAGTGGCTGGTGGTTGCGGGTGGTGGGTGGTGGTGGTAGGTGGTTGGTGGTGGCAGAAGACGGTGGTGGAAAATGGTGGCGGGTGGTGGCTAGTGTTAGGTGGTAAAAAAAAAAAAACTTTGAGAAAAAAATTTATATTTACAAAAATTTTAAAAATTGTCATAAAAATTTATTTGATAATTTTTTTGATTTATAAATGGTTATCTTAGTTTGTAAATTTGAAAAAAAAACATAAATTCAAAAAATAAGTTTATATTGGTTTTTAAACAGAAATTTAAAAATTTTACTAACAATTTTTTTTCCAATTAATTTTTTTTCAATTAATTTTTTTTCCAACTAATACTAACCGAGGGGGCAATTGGTAATGCTACTTTAAACCTTAGGAAGGGGATTGTAATTTCTAAAATGTAAGGGGTGTCAATGTAATTTACCCAGTAAGGGCAAAATTAACATTTAAAAAAAATTAAATTGCTAAGGGAGGAATCTGTAATGAAACTTTAAACCTCAGGGAGGGAGATGTAATTTCCAAAACGTGAAGGGGGAATTGTAATAAACATAAACCTTAGGGGGTGTCAGTGTAATTTACCCTATATATATATAATCACACTTAATTAGAAAGTGACATAAAAAATAAATATTATCACATTCAATCAGATTAAGTGTGATTAAAAATTTGGAAATTGTATATTTTATATAAAAATCAATTTGAAATATTTTATACAATCACACTTATTTAAAAAGTGTGATTAAAAAGTAGTAATGTATATATAATCACATTTTAATTACCTTAAAAAATATATAAATAATCACACTTATTTAAAAAGTGTGATTAAAAAGTAATAGTGTATATATAATCACACTTTAATTAGAATGTGTGATTAAAAAATATATATATAATCACACTTATTTAAAAAGTGTGATTAAAAAGTAATAGTGTATATATAATCACACTTTAATTAGAATGTGTGATTAAAAAATATATATAAATAATCACACTTTAATTAGAATGTGTGATTAAAAAATATATATATAATCACACTTATTTAAAAAGTGTGATTAAAAAGGAGTAGTGTATATATAATCACACCTTAATTAGAAGGTGTGATTAAAAAATATATATATAATCACACTTTAATTAGAATGTGTGATTAAAAAATATATATATAATCACACTTGTTTAAAAAGTGTGATTAAAAAGTAGTAGTGTTTATATGATCACACTTTAATTAGAAGGTGTGATTAAAAAATATATAAATAATCACACTTTAGTTAGAATGTGTGATTAAAAAATATATATATAATCACACTTGTTTAAAAAGTGTGATTAAAAAGTAGTAGTGTATATATAATCACACTTTAATTAGAAGGTGTGATTAAAAAATATATAAATAATCACACTTCAATTAGAATGTGTGATTAAAAAATATATATATAATCACACTTGTTTAAAAAGTGTGATTAAAAAGTATATAATCGCACTTTAATTAGAAGGTGTGATTAAAATATATATATATATATATATATAATCACACTTAATTGAAAAGTGACATAAAAAATAAATATTATCACACTCAATCAAATTAAGTGTGATTAAAATATCAATCTAATTTTTTTTATCACACTTCCAATAAAAGTGAGATCTTTTTTTTTTTTTGGTCAAAGTGTGATCTTTAACTATTTTTGTAGTAGTGAGTGTCTCATTTTCATCTAATGGCCTCCTATGGGAGTGTGGCCGAGGTCCACTTGTGTTGGTGTAAGCCCATTATGCATTGTGTATGCTATTTCATTTCACAGCATTGTGTATGCTATGTTGTATGTTAGCGCATTGTGTATGCCATGTTTCCTCGTGCATCGTGTATGCCATTTCATAGCATTGTGCATGTTAAGTTGTATCTTAGTTGCATCCATGCATGTTATGCATATTGCATTATGTTTGGGATAGGAGTTAGCCCGAGCACGGGAAACGAGGTACGTTTCGTACTCCGAGTGACGGAACGTGTCTCAATTCCCCAGTCACCGACACTCCGGATTGTCCAAGATGGAGTTAGGTCTTAGTTGTATTTTCATGTGCATTTATTCCATATTGAGTTGTGCAATTCGACTCCTCGGCCATCATGCATCGAGATGCGTGATTGGTGGCACGAGGATCGAGGCATGCATACATGTGTGAAAATACTTTGCCATGCCCCTCTGTTGCTCTCTGTTGCAGCAAATCAAGAATCAGCAGCCTTCCGAAGCTTGGCACGCATTCCAAGAATAATTGCAAATAGAGGCTAATTGGGGCATCACCATGGATTTTCGCGCAAAGGCAACCCGAGCATGCATCATTCATCATCCGGAGAAGAGTCGAGACAGTCCCTGGCTTGCATGCCAATTTAATGCTTTCCTAGTTAAATTTGTTAATTAATTAGGGTTTTGTACATATTTGGACTGTATTATTTATTCGGACTATACTATTCATTTGGGACTGTATATTATTTTATTCGGACCCTCTGCGCGAGGGCAATGTTGTAATAAGTGTGCGTGAGTGTGATGTATGTCTTCCAACCCCATGTCTTTCTTCTCTTTTATTTACTAGCTTTCATGGCCAGATTAGGGCATATTTAAATTAGCATATGTTATGCAATGCATGCGTGCATCCATACATTTGTCTTGCTTGCACCGGGATCGGCGCATCATTCTAACTGCATCTGTATTTCAATTCCAAATTGAATACGTATTAGTTGTAGCATTTCACATGTCATTGTAGATTAGCCGAGCCTATCTTAGTTGCATTCTATATGTGATGCATTAGCCATTTTTTAACATGAACTAGGATCATGCATGATTACTAACTAGTTTCTGTTTTGGCACGGAGTACTAGGTAAGCTTTTATGCTTTAGCATACCGCATGCGTGTGAGTGTTGCCATAATAGCGTGATTGCCATGAGGCTAGCTATTTATGTGATATAACTGCTTGAATGCCTGTGGATGGAGGTTGAATTACCTAAATTGGAATAATGCATTAACACTGTGAGTTTTAAGCCCACTAGATAGTGGCAAAATCATGTTTTCTAAGCCCACCTGAGGGTGGCAAAATCTGCATTTTAAGCCTACTTGCGAGTAGCAAATCATCTTTCAAAAAAACAAACATGAAATGTTTTGTTCCAATTCAGGCGACAAGGTCTATACTTGTATGCTGTGCGCATCACATAGTAAAGCTAGGCTAATAACCGAAATAAGAACACATAAGGTTTTCAAAACTCGATATCATGGTTAGTAGAGGCCGATCTTTGATCGGGCAAGCGGGGGTGCTCACGAAGTGACCTTCCTCAATCGTACCCAAGTTCCCGAGCCGAGGCAACTTTGGTGATGACGGACACGTGGCCTTAGGCAACGAGTCAGGGTTTTCTAAATTTCCCCAAAAATAAAATATTTAGGAGGCGACTCTGTATCTGGCAAAGCAGTCCATGTTTGGCACTTCTTTCAAAAATCTGTTTTCTCAAAACGATTTGCCGGATTTGGACTCTTTGGTTCAGATTAAGAACCGTGACAAAAATCGAGCCCGAACTGTAGCGAGGTCCCTCGCGGACTTGTTACAGACTGCCCATCTGTCTGTGGGTGGAATGCAGTACTGAACCTTAGTTCTGTTCCCATAGCTTCCTGTAGACTCTTCCACAATCTAGATACAAATTTCGGATCTCTATCCGACACAATAGACACCGGTACTCCGTGTAAACGGACAATCTCATCAACATAAGTGGTAGCCAATCTGTAAGCAGTAAATGTAGTTTTAACAGGCAGAAAATGTGCAGATTTAGTCAGTCTATCAACTACAACCCAAACAGAATCCATACCTCGAGAAGTCCGAGGTAGGCCAACAACGAAATCCATAGTCACATGTTCCCACTTCCACTCGGGAATAGGGAGAGGTTGAAGTAGACCGCCTGGTTTCTGATGTTCAGCCTTGACTTGCTGACACTGAAGGCACTTGGACACATATTCTGCAATCTCTTTCTTCATTTTAGGCCACCAATAGGTTTGTTTCAAGTCCCGATACATTTATTGTTACCCGGATGCATAGCAAATACGGATCTGTGGGCTTCATCTAGGACCCTCTTCTTTAGTTCCGAGATATCAGGGACACATAGTCGGTTTCGGAATTTCAACACTTCATTCTCAATGCCAAACTTCGCTTTCGGACTTGTCTCAAATTCGTCAATCACTTTTCTGAGGAACTCATCCTCTTTCTGTTTCTGTTTGATTTCATCCACAATGGCCGGCTCGGCGGTAATAGCAGCTACCAATCCGCCCTGCCCACATACTATTACTTCAATTTCAGACCTCTCAAAATCTTGCAAAATTTCCCTTTGTTCTGTAAGCAAACAAGCCATACTCCCTGTTGATTTTCTGCTCAAGGCATCAGCAACTGTATTGGCTTTCCCGGGGTGGTACTGAATCTCAAGGTCATAGTCTTTGATCAGTTCAAGCCATCTTCTCTGTCGCATATTCAGTTATTTCTGTGTAAAGAAGTATTTTAGGCTCTTGTGATCTGTGTAGACTTCACACTTTGCCCCATACAAATAATGCCGCCAGATTTTCAAAGCAAAAACAACTGCAGCCAATTCCAGGTCATGCATTAAATAATTCTTCTCATGTGGCCTCAACTGTCGGGAGGCGTAGGCAATAACCTTTCCGTTCTGCATTAACACACAACCCAAACCCTTATAAGATGCATCACTGAAAATCACAAAATTTTCCGTACCTGAAGGTAGTGTCAAGATTGGTGCAGTGGTCAATCTTGTTTTCAGTTCTTGCAAAGCAGATTCTCTTTCATCATTCCATTCAAACGGTTGCCTTTTACGTGTCAATTGGGTAAGAGGCACGGCTAGTTTCGAAAAATCCTTCACAAACCTTCGGTAGTAGCCAGCTAAGCCCATAAAACTGCGAACCTCTGTCACATTAGTCGGTGTAGGCCAATTCACAATTGCCTCTATTTTCTGCGGGTCCACTGAAATTCCTTCCTTGTTGATCACATGCCCTAAGAAAACAACTTCATCCAAACAAAACTCACATTTCTTTAGTTTAGCAAATAATTTCCTTTCTCGAAGTATTTGTAAAACAGTCCTCAAATGATGTTCATGTTCAGATCTATTTTTAGAGTATATCAAAATATCATCGATGAAGACAACAACAAACTCATCGAGGTAGGTTTTAAAAATTCTATTCATTAGGTCCATAAATGCTGCCGGAGCATTAGTCACCCCAAATGGCGTAACAAGAAACTCAAAATGACCATACCTCGTTCTGAATGCTGTTTTCTCGACATCCTCTGCCTTAACTTTCAGCTGATGATACCCGGATCTCAAATCAATCTTAGAAAACACCTGTGATCCCTGCAACTGGTGAAATAAATCATCAATCCGGGGTAAGGGATACTTGTTCTTTATCGTTACCTTGTTCAATTCCCGATAATCGATGCACAAGCGCAAGGTACCATCATTCTTTTTCATAAATAACACTGGTGCACCCCAAGGCGAAATGCTAGGCCGGATAAACCCCTTGTTAAACAGGTCTTGCAACTGTTCTTTCAATTCTTTCATCTCGGCAGTAGCCATTCTGTAGGGAGTCTTAGAAATAGGCTGGGTGCCTGGCACAGTCTCAATAGTAAACTCTATCTCCCTGTCTACCAATTCCCCTGGTAATTCATTTGGGAATTCTCTAACAATAGGAATATCATTCAATTCAACATTCACAGATTGTTCAGTCAACACATAGCACAGATAACCCTGGCACCCCTTCCTGATCAGTTTACATGCTTTCATTGCAGATATCAAATAAGGTGGAGGCACTACCCCATTACCCACAAACACAATTTCTTTTTGTTCCGGTAGTTTAAATACAACCCTTTTTGTCACACAATCTATGGTGGCACAATACTTAGTTAACCAATCCATGCCCAAAATTACATCAAAATGTCTAAAGTTCAAGGGCAATAAATCTACATATAAGGTAGCATCCTCAATATGCATGTCACAAAACCAATATATATAGTCACATAACACAAATTCCCCTGATGGAGCAGACACACACAACAAATATGGCAACAACTCTAGGGGTCTTTTCAGTCTAGATGCAAATGTATATGTCACAAATGAGTGTGTTGATCCAGAATCAATTAATACAAAGGCATCCTGATTACATATTGAAATAGTACCTGAGACAACGGCATTGGCATTCCGCATATCGCCCGGAACAAGTGCAATAACTCTCCCCTGTCTCACTGTCTCCCCAGTAGTAGCAGATCTCAAAGTATTTCCCGGCTTTGGAACTGATGCAGTTGAACCAGCGGCTAGTTTCCCACTGTTCTGATTACATTCTCGGGGCTATGTGCCCTTGTTTCCCACATTTGAAACAGGCTCCTGATGCACGGTAATAGACTCCACGGTGCCTTTTGCTACAAGTGTTGCACATGGGAGCTGTGTCTCGGGAAGAATTTGAGGTAGTGGAGGAGCCCGTGTTTTGCTTTTTCAGAAATTTCTTCTTCGAAAAGAAGCCTTGTCTCTTGTTACCTTTCCATTCTGTTGTTGGCTTAGCTTGTCTAGCTATATTAGTCTCTGATATGATGGCCCTGTCAAGTACCCCAATGTAGGTTTCCAACTTTAGAACATTCACCCTTTCTAGGATGTCACTGCGGAGTCCACCTTCAAAGTGTCTTGCCTTCTTATAATCGGTGTCAATCACGTGCGGTGCAAACCTGGCCAACTCAGTGAACTTGGCCTCATACTCAGCCACTGTCATGCTATCTTGCTTGAGTTCCATGAACTCAGCTACTTTCCTATCCCGAATGCATTGCGGGAAATACTTGTCATAAAAGATCTCCAAAAATTTCACCCAATCCACATCTTTATGATTTTCTCGCATCAACATCCACCATCTTCTTGCTTCGTCCTCTAGCATAAAAGTGGCTAGGAGCACTTTCCGAGTCTCCGAACAGGGGAACACTTCAAATAATTTCTCAATGCCGAGGACCCATGCTTCGGCTTTCAACGGATCTAATCCCCCGTGGAACTGTGGTGGTTTCATTTTCTTGAATTCCTTGGTGAGAGCTATTATCCGATCATCATTTTGATTATCTGGCACGGGTGGTGCCGGAGGTGGAGGTGGCGGGTGTGGTTGCTGTCACTGTTGTTGCCACCCCTATTGCTGTCTCAAAGCTTCTGCCATTTCTTGGATCAATCTTTCCATCCTGTCTATCCTGGCAGTAGAGGACTCCTCTATCTCATCACCTCTGGTTCTCACCATTTGATTAAACTTGCATTATATTTCATACAAAAGATTCACAAATATATATACTAAGAGCACACATATTCAAATGGTTTGCAATGCAAGTAGTTCACAACTTACACATATAATTGTTCATATCAAAACATTTAAGCATATAATCAATGCTTCCAAATTTATATTTATCACATGAATGCATCCTAGATCTTATCTAGATGTTTATTGCTCTTTTTGGACAAGTGTGTGAGTTATTAACTCGTGCTCTGATACCACTCTGCATGACCCGAACCCGCCCCTATGGGTTAAGGACATAACCAGCCAGTAATCCTGAGATTACCTACGGCCTCAAACCAAAATAGACGTGACTCAACAGAGTAAAGGGGCCAAACGGAAGCAAAAATTTTAAACTTTGTCCATAGAGCCGTGCTTATATGCACATCAAACAAACCATACTCATATGCATTAATAACCCACATCAAAAGTACAGTAGTATAAACATTCTTACAGAGAGGATCATCTGAACTGAGCCAACCCATAACAGACTATATACAAATATACACGAAGTCCTTACCAACAAGACAAAACGTAAGTGCATAACAAAAGGCAAGGATGGGTCTCGTGCGTGAGACACAAGGCTGGCTCTCCAAAACTCGTGTTGTTCGGGGCAGACATCACTGGGGCTGGGTTTGGACTTCTCTTGGCTCACCTACAAACACATGAATGAGCGTGAGCGATAGCCTAGTGAATAATATCAAATACAGAAGTTACATAACAATGTAGGACAACTGGTTCCAAACGGCCTTAGGCCCAACTCATATTTCTATTTAACAGATATATAACTATACGAATTTCAAATCAAGTGACTTGTAGTTTCAACATTTTGGCCTTTGGCCCATTCAAATTTCCATTCATGTCAAAACGGCCTTCGGCCCGATCATTTATGTCAAAACGGCCTTCGGCCCACTCATTTATGTCAAAACGGCCTTCGGCCCACTCATTCATGTCAAAACGACCTTCGGTCCATTCATATAAGTCAAAACAACCTTGGGTCCATTCATATATGTCAAAACGACCTTCGGTCCATTTATATATGTCAAAACGACCTTCGGTCCATTCATATAAGTCAAAACGACCTTTGGTCCGTTCATTTCTACCAAAATGACCATCGGTCCATTCAATTCTATCAAAACGACCTTCGGTCCATTTGTTTATCAAAGTGACCTTTGGTCCATTTAATTCTATCAAAACGACCTCTGGTCCATTTGTATATTCGTGTCAGACTTTTGTCCACAATCCCAATTAGCAACTTATAAAGCTTATAAGGGAATAACCAATTGGACATTCACAAGCATACGAATATCGATATTACTCACAGTGATCGGCTTGTGGATTTGCCCTGGAGCTTGACCCTACACATTTCATGAACACAAAAGGGGGTCACTAACAGTTCAATCCGTTCTTTAATTCACATATTCCTTTTTAGGCTTTATTCTTATCTCATTAACTCATTTACCATGCTTAACATATGCCTAAGAGTGCTTACCAGTGAAAGAGAACGGAAAGTAGAACTCAGAATGCAAAAACAGAATTTCAGGAAACAGGGTCCCCGCTCGAGCGCCAAAGTCCCCGCTCGAGCGGACCCTTATGATTGCAAAAGTACTGGTTACCTCAAATTCACGCTGGAGCGTGAACTCGGCCGCTCGAGTGGACCTCCTGCCTACATAGCTCCACGCTCGAGCGCCGACTTCCCTGCTCGAGCGGGATCCATGTCTGCAAGGAAAATGCTGGGAGCTCGATTTTTCCGCTCGAGCGGCAGTTCCCCCGCTCGAGCGGACATAAAAAATCTGGGAATTCCAGACTGAGTTCTTGAGCTTCAATTCAATATTCCAGCTACAATTCTTGCATGCAATGACTCAAATCTCAAATATAATCATGCTAACATGGAATAGATCTCAACTTATAACCCAATGAGGCTCAATTTCACAAATAAGTCACATGCATGCCCCAATCTCCCATCAAACTCATTGACAATATACAAATTCATACATTCAAGCTCCCATTCACATAATATGTACATGCATGTGATGAATTAGCCACATTCTCATCTTAGACAACACAAATGGTGATCAAAACATGAGTTTCAACTAAAACTCTACATGAATCATGTATTTCAAGCTTACACATGCTATTTCAACACAATTTCATACATGCATGCTTATCTCAAGCTTTAATTCCAACAAAACCAACTTAACTCATGCTCTTGAGTTCAAACAACCCTTGAACACACAAGATCACACATTACTTTCATGAATTCAAGAGTCAATGGCTTACCTAGAAGCCCAATTCCTTCAATCTATGTTCCAATTTGGAGATGGACTCCAAACTCTTCAAGCTTGAGGCAAAATAACACAATTCTCTCCCTCTCTCTCTCTATCAGTCGACTCCCCTCTCTTTCTCTTAGAGTTTGCTCAACCAAAACCATATAAGAGGAAAAGAATTAAACTTAAGAAGGCTTATAATATAGCCCCACTCACATGCGTTATTTAACATAAAATAATTGAGCATTACTCATTAATTAAATATGATTAATCTGATCCGAATCAGTTTTCAATTAAATTTCACCGTAGGCTCTAAAAATTATGCCAGTCACAATGGCGTAATCAATTTCGGGTTCTGTGGCCGATAAGGCCCTCAATTTAATTTCTAAAGCCGATTATTCAAACAGATATGCCTACGGTGAACAGATAAAACTTCAAATTCATATATATTCACATAATGGCACATAAAATCATGCTAAACACATAATCATATTCAAATTAAGGACCACTTTAGCATATTACAGAACAGGGGTATCACTGTCTTCCCCCCTTTAGGAAGTTTGGTCCTCCAAACTTAATTTACCTTCGTCGGGAAACAAATGTGGATAGCTCAGTCGCATTTCGTCCTCTTTTTCCCATGTAGCATCCGTCCTATAGTGTTCTTTCCATTCTACTTTCACCATTGGGAGGGACTTGCTTCTCAGCTATTTCACTTGCCTGTCTACAATCCGTTCTAGCCATTCAGCATATTCCATATTTTCATCAATAGCAACTCGGTGATAATCGTTCACATGAAACGGGTCTCGGAGGTAACCCCTCAACATCGACACATGAAACACATTATGGATTTGCTCGAATCCCGGTGGCAAGGCAACTCTATAAGCAACTGGGCCAAGCCTTTCCAAAATTTGAAATGGCCTAATGTAACGGGGCGACAACTTGCCATTTTTCCCAAATCTAACTTGGCCTTTCATCGGAGAAACACGGATGAACACATGGTCACCGACCTCATACTCAAGAGGTCTTCTCCGAACATCTGCATAATTCTTTTGTTGGTCCTGAGCTGTTTTGAGCCTTTGACGAATAGTCTTGATTTTCTCCTAAGTATCCTGCACAATTTCTGGCCCAAGCAAAACTCTATCCCCGACCTCTGTCCAACAAATAGGTGATCTACACCTCCTACCATACAAAACCTCGTATGGTGCCATACCGATGCTGGAGTGGAAGCTGTTATTATAAGCAAATTCTGCAAGTGGCAAATAATCTTCCCAACTCCACTGAAAATCCAAAGCACACAAGCGAAGCATATCTTCCAAAGTTTGTATCGTTCGTTCTGACTGCCCATCTGTCTGTGGATGGAATGCAGTACTGAACCTTAGTTCTGTTCCCATAGCTTCCTGTAGACTCTTCCACAATCTAGATACAAATTTCGGATCTCTATCCGACACAATAGATACCGGAACTCCGTGTAAATGGACAATCTCATCAACATAAATGGTAGCCAATCTGTAAGCAGTAAATGTAGTTTTGACAGGCAGAAAATGTGCAGATTTAGTCAGTCTATCAACTACAACCCAAACAGAATCCATACCTCGAGAAGTCCGAGGTAGGCCAACAACGAAATCCATAGTCACATGTTCCCACTTCCACTCAGGAATAGGGAGAGGTTGAAGTAGACCGCCTGGTTTCTGATGTTCAGCCTTGACTTGCTGACACTGAAGGCACTTGGACACATATTCTGCAATCTCTTTCTTCATTTTAGGCCACCAATAGGTTTGTTTCAAGTCCCGATACATTTTATTGTTACCCGGATGCATAGCAAATACGGATCTGTGGACTTCATCTAGGACCCTCTTCTTTAGTTCCGAGATATCAGGGACACATAGTCGGTCTCGGAATTTCAACACTTCATTCTCAATGCCAAACTCCGCTTTCGGACTTGTCTCAAATTCGTCAATCACTTTTCTGAGGAACTCATCCTCTTTCTGTTTCTGTTTGATTTCATCCACAATGGCTGGCTCGACGGTAATAGCGGCTACCAATCCGCCCTGCCCATATACCAATTTCAGACCTCTCAAAGTCTTGCAAAATTTCCCTTTGTTCTGTAAGCAAACAAGCCATACTCGTTGTTGATTTTCTGCTTAAGGCATCAGCAACTGTATTAGCTTTCCCGAGGTGGTACTGAATCTCAAGGTCATAGTCTTTGATCAGTTCAAGCCATCTTCTCTGTCGCATATTTAGTTATTTATGTGTAAAGAAGTATTTTAGGCTCTTGTGATCTGTGTAGACTTCACACTTTGCCCCATACAAATAATGCCGCCAGATTTTCAAAGCAAAAACAACTGCGGCCAATTCCAGGTCATGCGCTGGATAATTCTTCTCATGTGGCCTCAACTGTCGGGAGGCGTAGGCAATAACCTTTCTGTTCTGCATTAACACACAACCCAAACCCTTATAAGATGTATCACTGAAAATCACAAAATTTTCCGTACCAGAAGGTAGTGTCAAGATTGGTGCAGCGGTCAATCTTGTTTTCAGTTCTTGAAAAGCAGATTATTTTTCATCATTCCATTCAAACGGTTGGCTTTTACGTGTCAATTGGGTAAGAGGCACGGCTAGTTTCGAAAAATCCTTCACAAACCTCCGGTAGTAGCCAGCTAAGCCCATAAAACTGCGAACCTCTGTCACATTAGTCGGTGTAGGCCAATTCACAATTGCCACTATTTTCTGCGGGTCCACTGAAATTCCTTCCTTGTTGATCACATGCCCTAAGAAAACAACTTCATCCAACCAAAACTCACATTTCTTTAGTTTAGTAAATAATTTCCTTTCCCGAAGTATTTGTAAAACAGTCCTCAAATGATGTTCATGTTCAGATCTATTTTTAGAGTATATCAAAATATCATCGATGACGACTAAAACAAACTCATCAAGGTAGGTTTTAAAAATTCTATTCATTAGATCCATAAATGCTGCTGGAGCATTAGTCACCCCAAATGGCATAACAAGAAACTCAAAATGACCATACCTCATTCTGAATGCTGTTTTCTAGACATCCTCTGCCTTAACTTTCAGCTGATGATACCCGGATCTCAAATCAATCTTAGAAAACACCTGTGATCCCTGTAACTGGTCAAATAAATCATCAATACGGGGTAAGGGATACTTGTTCTTTATCGTTACCTTGTTCAATTCCCGATAATCGATGCACATGTGCAAGGTACCATCCTTCTTTTTCACAAATAACACTGGTGCGCCCCAAGGCGAAGTGCTAGGCCAGATAAACCCCTTGTTAAGCAGGTCTTGCAACTGTTCTTTCAATTCTTTCATCTCGGCAGTAGCCATTCTGTAGGGAGTCTTAGAAATAGGCTGGGTGCCTGGCACAGTCTCAATAGTAAACTCTATCTCCCTGTCTACCAATTCCCCTGGTAATTCATTTGGGAACACATCTGGGAATTCTCTAACAATAGGAATATCATTCAATTCAACATTCACAGATTGTTCAGTCAACACATAGCACAGATAACCCTGGCACCCCTTCCTGATCAGTTTACATGCTTTCATTGCAGATATCAAATAAGGTGGAGGCACTACCCCATTACCCACAAACACAATTTCTTTTTGTTTCGGTGGTTTAAATACAACCCTTTTTGTCACACAATCTATGGTGGCACAATACTTAGTTAACCAATCCATGCCCAAAATTACATCAAAATGTCTAAAGTTCAAGGGCAATAAATCTACATATAAGGTAGCATCCTCAATATGCATGTCACAAAACCGATATATATAGTCACATAACACAAATTCCCCCGATGGAGCAGACACACACAACAAATATGGCAACAACTCTAGGGGTCTTTTCAGTCTAGATGCAAATGTATATGTCACAAATGAGTGTGTTGATCCAGAATCAATTAATACAAAGGCATCCTGATTACATATTGAAATAGTACTTGAGACAACGGCATTGGCATTCCGCGTATCGCCCCGAACAAGTGCAAAAACTCTCCCCTGTCTCACTGTCTCCCCAGTAGTAGCAGATCTCAAAGTATTTCCCGGCTTTGGAACTGATGCAGTTGAACCAGCGGCTAGTTTCCCACTGTTCTGATTACATTCTCGGGCTATGTGCCCTTGTTTCCCACATTTGAAACAGGCTCCTGATGCACGGTAATAGACTCCACGGTGCCTTTTGCTACAAGTGTTGCACATGGGAGCTGTGTCTCGGGAAGAATTTGAGGTAGTGGAGGAGCCCGTGTTTTGCTTTTTCAGAAATTTCTTCTTCGAAAAGAAGCCTTGTCTCTTGTTACCTTTCCATTCTGTTGTTGGCTTAGCTTGTCTAGCTATATTAGTCTCTGATATGATGGCCCTGTCAAGTACCCCAATGTAGGTTTCCAACTTTAGAACATTCACTCTTTCTAGGATGTCACTGCGGAGTCCACCTTCAAAGTGTCTTGCCTTCTTATAATCGGTGTCAATCACGTGTGGTGCAAACCTGGCCAACTCAGTGAACTTGGCCTCATACTCAGCCACTGTCATGCTATCTTGCTTGAGTTCCATGAACTCAGCTACTTTCCTATCCCGAACGCATTGCGGGAAATACATGTCATAAAAGATCTCCAGAAATTTCACCCAATCCACATCTTTATGATTTTCTTGCATCAACATCTACCATCTTCTTGCTTTGTCCTCTAGCATAAAAGTGGCTAGGAGCACTTTCTGAGTCTCCGAACAGGGGAACACTTCAAATAATTTCTCAATGCCGAGGACCCACGCTTCGGCTTTCAACGGATCTAATCCCCCGTGGAACTGTGGTGGTTTCATTTTCTTGAATTCCTTGGTGAGAGCTATTATCCGATCATCATTTTGATTATCTGGCACGGGTGGTGCCGGAGGTGGAGATGGTAGGTGTGGTTGCTGCCACTGTTGTTGCCACTCCTGTTGCTGTCTCAAAGCTTCTGCCATTTCTTGGATCAATCTTTCCATCCTGTCTATCCTGGCAGTAGAGGACACCTCTATCTCATCACCTCTAGTTCTCACCATCTGATTAAACTTGCATTATATTTCATACAAAAGATTCACAAATATATATACTAAGAGCACACATATTCAAATGGTTTTCAATGCAAGTAGTTCACAACTTACACATATAATTGTTCATATCAAAACATTTAAGCATATAATCAATGCTTCCAAATTTATATTTATCACATGAATGCATCCTAGATCTTATCTAGACGCTTATTGCTCTTTTTGGACAAGTGTGTGAGTTATTAACTCGTGCTCTGATACCACTCTGTCATGACCTGAACCCGCCCCTATGGGTTAAGGACATAACCGGCCAGTAATCCTGAGATTACCTACGGCCTCAAACCAAAATAGATCTAACTCAACAGAGTAAAGGGGCCAAACGGAAGCAAAAATTTTAAACTTTGTCCATAGAGCCGTGCTTATATGCACATCAAACAAACCATACTCATATGCATTAATAACCCACATCAAAAGTACAGTAGTATAAACATTCTTACAGACAGGATCATCTGAACCGAGCCAACCCATAAAAGACTATATACAAATATACACGAAGTCCTTGCCGACAAGACAAAACGTAAGTGCATAACAAAAGGCAAGGATGGGTCTCGTGCGTGAGACACAAGGTTGGCTCTCCAAAACTCGTGTTGTTCGTGGCAGACATCACTGGGGCTGGGTTTGGACTTCTCTTGGCTTACCTACAAACACATGAATGAGCGTGAGCGATAGCCTAGTGAATAATATCAAATATAGAAGTTACATAACAATGTAGGACAACTGGTTCCAAACGGCGTTAGACCCAACTCATATTTCTATTTAACATATATATAACTATACGAATTTCAAATCAAGTGACTTGTAGTTTCATCATTCTGGCCTTTGGCCCATTCAAATTTCCATTCATGTCAAAACGGCCTTCGGCCCAATCATTTATGTCAAAACGGCCTTCGGCCCACTCATTTATGTCAAAACGGCCTTCGGCCCACTCATTTATGTCAAAACGGCCTTCGGCCCACTCATTCATGTCAAAATGACCTTGGGTCCATTCATATAAGTCAAAACGACCTTGGGTCCATTCATATATGTCAAAACGACCTTCGGTCCGTTCATATATGTCAAAACGACCTTCGGTCCATTCATATAAGTCAAAATGACCTTTGGTCCGTTCATTTCCACCAAAACGACCTTCGGTCCATTCAATTCTATCAAAATGACCTTTGGTCCATTTGTTTATCAAAGCGACCTTTGGTCCATTTAATTCTATCAAACGACCTCTGGTCCATTTGTATATTCGTGTCAGACTTTTGTCCACAATCCCAATTAGCAACTTATAAAGCTTATAAGGGAATAACCAATTGGACGTTCACAAGCATACGAATATCGATATTACTCACAGTGATCGGCTTGTGGATTTGCCCTGGAGCTTGACCCTACACATTTCATGAACACAAAAGGAGGTCACTAACAGTTCAATCCGTTCTTTAATTCACATATTCCTTTTTAGGCTTTATTCTTATCTCATTAACTCATTTACTATGCTTAACATATGCCTAAGAGTGCTTACCAGTGAAAGAGAACGGAAAGAAGAACTCAAAATGCAAAAACAGAATTTCAGGAAACAGGGTCCCTGCTCGAGCGCCAAAGTCCTCGCTCGAGCGGACCCTTATGACTGCAAAAGTACTGGTTACCTCAAATTCACGCTCGAGCGTGAACTCGGCCGCTCGAGTGGACCTCTTGCCTACATAGCTCCACGCTCAAGCGCCGACTTCCCTGCTCGAGCAGGATCCATGTCTGCAAGGAAAATGCTGGGAGCTCGATTTTCCCGCTCGAGCGGCAGTTCCTCCGCTCGAGCGGACATAAAAAATCTGGGAATTCCAGACTGAGTTCTTGAGCTTCAATTCAATATTCCAGCTACAATTCTTGTATGCAATGACTCAAATCTCAAATATAATCATGCTAACATGGAATAGATCTCAACTTATAACCCAATGAGGCTCAATTTCACAAATAAGTCACATGCATGCCCCAATCTCCCATCAAACTCATTGACAATATACAAATTCATACATTCAAGCTCTCATTCACATAATATGTACATGCATGTGATGAATTAGCCACATTCTCATCTTAGACAACACAAATGGTGATCAAAACATGAGTTTCAACTAAAACTCTACATGAATCATGTATTTCAAGCTTACACATGCTATTTCAACACAATTTCATACATGCATGCTTATCTCAAGCTTTAATTCCAACAAAACCAACTTAACTCATGCTCTTGAGTACAAACAACCCTTGAACACACAAGATCACACATTACTTTCACGAATTCAAGAGTCAATGGCTTACCTAGAAGCCCAATTCCTTCAATCTATGGTCCAATTTGGAGATGGACTTCAAACACTTCAAGCTTGAGTCAAAATAACACAATTCTCTCCCTCTGTCTCTCTACTAGTCGACTCCCCTCTCTTTCTCTTAGAGTTTGCTCAGCCAAAACCATATAAGAGGAAAAGAATTGAACTTAAGAAGGCTTATAATATAACCCCACTCACATGCATTATTTAACATAAAATAATTGAGCATTACTCATTAATTAAATCTGATTAATTTGACCCGAATCAGTTTTCAATTAAATTTCACCGTAGGCTCTAAAAATTATGCCAGTCACAATGGCGTAATCAATTTCGGGTTCTGTGGCCGATAAGGCCCTCAATTTAATTTCCAAAGCCGATTATTCAAACAGATATGCCTACGGTGAACAGATAAAACTTCAAATTCACATATAATCACATAATGGCACATAAAATCATACTAAACACATAATCATATTCAAATTAAGGACCAATTTAGCATATTACGGAATAGGGGTATACGATGACTGGACATGTTATTAAGTTCCGAATAGTAGACTATTGATAACTAGGTTTGTGATTCCAAATAGTTAGGCTATTGACTTCACAGTGACATGTTGGACCAAACTTGTTGTGGTGCCTTGAATTCGAGAAAGACCTAATTCGGTTGATAACGGTCTGGGAATGTGTTTTCTGTGATATGATTATAAGAGTCTCATAATCATTGTGACATAAGGAATTGTTTAAAGACCTTGTATGAATTTTTGGAAAGGTCGAAAGCCTTCGTATAAATTCTACAAATATGGGGGTGTCATGCAAATGGTGGCAAATGTGGAGGTGTTATGCAGAATGTGGCAATACTTAAACCAAAGCAGGTAGGATAGGCTTGAAAATCTTTTGACTTTGTATTTAACGGTCATGCATAATGTAGTACTGTATATCGGGGTTTTTGTGGACAAATCTGATATTTAGATTTACGCAAGAATATTATCATGGAATTAAGGAAGCGATTTTCATGAGGAAAGAGATAAGCCTAGAAGATGTAAATAGACTAGGACTTTAAAGTTCTTTTGTCTAATCTTCTTAAACCTATATGGTGGCTAATGAGGCTAAAAGCTTCTTTGAAGCTATGATTTCTCTAGAAAGAAGTTATTAAATTAGTTTTATCTTGCATAGGTAGTAAGCCTTGGGATGCAAGTGAATGAAAATCGATGAGATCGGTTGTTATCAAAGGATACTGGCAAAGAGAATGCATGGATTACTTTGATACATGATCACCAGTTATGGTGAGTGTGATTGTAATTGTGCGAAGTTTGGAGATAGATCAAGATGGATGTTTAGATAGTTTTCCTATATGAAGATTTAGTTTAATAAATCTTTATGGAACAACCCGAAGGGTTTGTCAGTTCCAGGACGAGGAAAGACTATAAGCTTGAGAATCATTTTATGATTTGAAATAAGCACCGAAACAATGGCAAGAGAAATTTGACTACACTATGTTGTCAAGTGGGAATTGAAAAATGTGTTTATGTCAAAGACACTGTTAATAATATATGTCATTTTGTGTCTATGCGTAGGTGATATGCTCATTGTTGGTAGTTATGAAGTAGATGTTGAACTCTAAGTTTGACATGGGCCTTGCAGATGTATATCTGGGAATTAAGATTTCCTGACCATTTGCTGGTAGTGTACTTTCAAAGTCTCATTATTTTGATAGGAGTCTTGAGAAGTATAAGTCAGATACAAGTGTGTTAAAGACTTCGGTAGACTTTAGTCTCTGTTTGACCAAGAATATTGAAATATTCTAGGGTCATTGGAGGTTTGAAGTATCTGATGAGTTGTACAAGGCCGGGTATAGCCTACTCAGTTAGCAGGCTAAGTAGATACACAGGAAATCCCAATGTCTATATTTAGAGGGCGTTTGTGAGGGTACTAACGTACTTACGATGAAGCCGGGATTATAGGTTACTGCACACCTGATATCCAGCTGTACTAAAAGGGTACAAAGGAGTCTACTGGATATCTGATATAAAGAATACAAAACCATTAGTGGATATGATTTCTCTAATTATAGCTACAACCTTGTCTTGGAGATCTTCCAAGCAAATGTGTATCACAAGATCAATGATGGAATTAGAATTCAGTGCTTTAGATAAAGCTACTAAAGTAACTGAATGGCTTTGCCCTTTTTCTTGAGGATATTCCATGTTGATCAAAACTTGCACTAATAATTTTGTATATTTTGCGACAACCAATCAAGTATTGGTAGGGCACATATGGAAAGGTCTAGACATTTTCATCGAAGACATAGTTCCATACGACAACTACTCTTGTGTGTTGTCACTATAGACTACATACAGTCTAAGGACGATATTACGGATTCGTTAACCTAGGGTAAAATCGAGAGTTAGTAAGAAGTTGTCAAGAGGAATGGGGTTAAGGCCTTTAGTGAATGTTATTGGAATGGCAAACCCAATCTAGTTGACTGGAGATCCCAAGATCTAGGTTCAAATGGACAACCTAATTGCGTGTAACGGATGAGTCACTGTGGAGGTAAATCCTCCTGTATATTTTTTTATACAGTGATACCCTGTGGAGTGGGAGGTTAAGTTGATGCTTTTAATGACCTAAGTATTATGAATAGTCAACAGTGGTATAATGAGATACCTTATATATGTCACCTATGTGAGTGCGAAGTGAGGCAGCTTCTTTAAGAATTGACAAGGCTGAATTCTTTAAAAACACTCACTGTACCATGCTAGTGTTCCAAGGCCAAACCGAACACACCAGTGAGAACAAGAATAATGGCTGGAGTAACTCCTGTGTGAGGTCTATTGTCTCGATTTACACAAATGGCAGAACAGTTCAAGACATCACATTCACTAGTCAGCTAGTAAATTCGATAGCCTTTCACAACGAAAGGTTCAAGGCCAACAATTACCTTTTCTGATGTAGGGTTATTCTGTGTTCTCTTTCTCCGAGTCTTTGTTGTTAAGCGTTGTCCGTTTTTTCTTTAGTCGGCTAATTTTATTCATGTGGGGGATTGTTGGAAAATAATGGTTTTTCAGCAACTTCAATTCAAAATTAAAGTAGGACCCAACCGTCAGTTGAGGTGGATCTAAGTGGTTTTGTATTCTCTTAAGTGAGAAGATTGCAATAGAAAAATAATGAGCCGAAACCATTGAGTTATGAATGAGAATTGTCTCATAAAGTGGGCATCAATAAAGTTGGGCTAAAATTTGGACTTAGTCTTAGTTTGAACTGGGCCTAGGCTTGTGCTTGTGCTTATGTTGGGTTTGGTCTTAGACTTAGACTTGGACTTAATCTTGAGCTTGGGCTAAGCTATGTTGTGTTAGGCTTAGCTTGTGCATGTGTTTGAGAATTGGGCTTGGATTGGGTTGTAACCTAACATTAGTATCCATTTTATGACCCATCTAGTTGGTTTATTCAACCATCATTATATACATATTTATTTGTATGTTTTAAGCACATGGGAGGTGTAAACCTTTGTAACTCTCATCTTTTGATGATGGAGTTGATGGCCATATTAGTGGTCGTAGGTTTTCAACCTTTGTAACTCTAGCCCTAATGGCTAGAGTTGATAGCCTTGGGAAGTACATAACATACAGAATGATTAACAGGGCTAAGCATTGTGAGAAATATGGTCTTTTAGCTCTTGCAACTTGAAAAAGCAAGTTGTGACTTTAGCATTTGGAGCGCCATAGATCGTTTGGCGGTCATGCTACTTTTCTTTGATTTCTCTATTGAAGTTGTGTAGTTTCAAGAAAAAAATCATGCTAGAGCATTTTTTTAACAAATCTGTGTGTGATGAAATTCCTACTCTGATCTTCTATTATTTTGATATTTAAGTGACAACTGTTATGACATGGAGTTAGTAATATGCACATAATAAAAAAAGACATTACTCAATGTTGGTCCCAATTAGTCAAGGGTACTACTAGGGGTACTTCTAATGGGTGTTTTTTTTTTTTTTTTTTTTCTTTCCCAATGTTGGATATAGTCCTATTTTTGCATTAATATGCAAAACTACACATTTAGGCTCATGAAAATGCTTTAGTGTTAAAGGTAGTGAAACCCTAGTTCTACTAGGAAATAACTATAAGAATCCAATCCTAAGTGTAAGAACTCCAGTTAGAATTGATGTTGGGAAAAATGCCTTCTAGCTTTTTAAGTTGCTTGTGACTCATTTGAATATTTCTACCTGTTTCCTGTCATGAAAATTAATAATTGTTTCTAAAAAACTTTGATAATAGTTGCCACTATCGATGAAGCATTCTCTAGTTAGATTAATTCCCTTTTTTTTTTTTTTTTTTTTTTTTTTTTTTTTTTTTTTTTTGAACTGGGCAGTAAGACTGTGTATGACTACTACTTTTGGGAGTGGAATTAGATCTATAGATTTTTACAAAATTAAATAGACATGTAAGAAAAAATATTATTATTAACAACGCTTTCTTCATTTTTTTTTTTTATTGCAGGTAGCTAGAAGTGTAGTCATGCATGTTTATGGACCTGAGTTTGCCGATGCATTAATTCTAAGTTGTGCTTATACATGGAGTTTTTGATATATTTTGCATCGGACAAATATGACAAGCACTTGGTTATTAATGGTTTTTGAAATCTTTGATGGTTTTGGAAAAATGTTTTTGATGTAAATTCGTTGTAAACTAAACAAATGGATGGTTATTTTTGGACTTGTAATATGTTCATGTTGACAGGTGGTAGTAATTAGATAGATTAACTACTATTTTGACTTTATAGTTGGTATTTTTTGTTTTTTGATTGGATTGTTGATGGACTGATATGTTAAAATTGATTGGATAGACATAAATGCATTAATTGCAAATGTATTATAGGTATTAAAAAAAATTAGCATTAGATTTAAATAATTATTTTTTGAAATTGAAAGCCTTTTGTGACTAATAAAATTTTAGTCGCAGTAGGTCTTTGAGACAGTTTCAGGAATAACTATTGGTGACCATGGACATGGTCACTAAAGCATAGGCTTTCAGCGACTAAATAAATAGTCACGAATTCAGACTTTCTGCAACCACAAATTGTTGTCTCTAAATATGGCTATTCCACGACCAAGTTTATTTTCGTCACTGATATATTTCCTGCGACCAGTTTTTTTTGTCGCAAATGATCAACTTTTAACAAAATTTAAACCCTTTTAGCAACCAAATATGTGGTCACAAATGATAACGTTCAACGATTAAAATAGGTGGTCCCAAATGTTAACTTTCAGCGACTAGTTTTTTGGTCGCAAAATGATCAACTTTCGACGAATTAAAATCCTTTCCACGACCAAAATATGTGGTAGCAAATTATAACTTTCAACAACCAACTTCAGTTATGGTTGCCAAAACCTTCTCTGACGGGCTTTTGGCAACTAAATGGCAACCAACTTTTTTTGGTCGCTAAAAACTATGAACGACTAGATATCAGCTTTCTATGACCAAAAAGTTGGTTATTTCTTATAGTGAATATTATGTCACTGGGATTTTTGTTATATCACCTCTTATATGAATACTCATAATTAGTTCCTTTATTTAGAGATAACTCAATTAATAACATCTAATAATATATTATTATGTAATTCAATGATTCAAAAAAAAAAGGTGATATATAGCAGTGTCTTTGTATTATTTATTTACTTTCTCTCTCAGTTATTATTATTATTATTATTATTATTATTATTATTATTATTATTATTATTATTATTATTATTCCTATCTACATCTCTTTTGTGTGTGCAGCTTAATATAATTTCGTTTTCATATTTTGTAAGGCATGTTAGTATTTTTCAAACCATGTGATCATCATACATAAAATCAAATTAAAAACAAAAAATGATTAAGATCAGATAACTCGAACTTATATTTAAATATAACATTTGCATTACAGTGCTTTTTATTCATACCATCAAATAAAAATCAAGTTAAGTTTGATTGTGATTTTTGTTAAGATTTCAACTCAATGGTGCCTTTTTGAGCGAAAATTCTAGCTCCACCACTATCCATAATGCAAGTTCATCTTGTACATTGTTTACAAGTGATGCGGAATGCCAACATTTCTCAAGCTATGAATGATGAAACTACAAAAGAAAGCATATCATTATAATGATTTTTCCGTCATTTTCTACAAGGATCTACGATAGGAGAAATTTTCAGGATTATCTTCCAAAGGTTCTTATATCTTCCAAAGTACAAGGCTTCCAAATTATGTTTAAATCTTAACAAATTGACTGTTACACACTTACGCTAATATAATTTGATGAGACTAAGTTGAAGTCTGGTTAAAAATTATGGCAATACATAGAGCTAGGTGAAGAAAATGATCCACATTCACAATAACTATCAAAGTTTTGCCCTAGGAAAATGATATATAAAAATAATAATAATAAAAAAAAAGTTTTCTTACAAATTGAGTTGATATGTAATAATAAAACATTTGAAAAAATAGGATAAAAGTGATGATGTCATGTATTATTATCAAACCAATTGAAATCCAAACTTTGCACAAAGAACTTTTAATCCACCAATAAGCCTAGTAAGAATTAAAAGATAGGGCATACCCAAAAAAAATAATAATTAAAAGATAGGCTCAATTACAAAAGAAAGGTACCATACAGAAAAAAGTTCTATTAATGATAAAAAGGATAATACAAGAATCCTATATGACCATGACGTACATATACCTAATAAACAAAATACATGTGCACTCAAAACTATCACTGAATTAAACAATGCTCCTCAACCTTCCTAGTTCCTCCACCAATAGAAACTAAACTCACACATCAAAAACAAAGCAGACTTTCTTTATTAACCAATGGAAACATAAGATATCCTATAAAAAGTATAACCCTCACTGACTCTTCACTGACCCACAAACCAATATACACAGTATTATAAAAGTAGTATTGATAAATTTAAGAATAAAGAAATAGAACACGGAAATAGTATAAGGAAGTGAACATCATGATCAATCATCCTTGAGGGTGGGTCTTGTTCTTGTTTTTGTTAAGAACAACATCAAGCATCATCCCCTTCACTGATTTATTCTTTTTGGGAAACACACTACCCTCCTTGGGTTGGAACCTTGGCTTGCTTATTTCTCCACTCTCTCCTCCATTGCCCTTGCCTTTGCCTTTGTTTGCTCCGTTATTTTCCTTCTCTCTCTCTCTCTCTCTCAAATGAGTCTTTGTGTTGCTCATTTGCTTGCTTGAAAAGATCAAATGTGGCTGATATTTATAGAGGAGGATATTGTGTATTCTCATTTCTTCGCAAATGCATGTGTATTTCTATGTGTTTGTGTGTTTGTTTCTTTGTTTGTGGGGTGTGGGGTGTGGGTGTGAATTCACTAAGCTATGCAATTAAAATCAACCATCTTTACTTGGGTTTTACACATTGTAAGGTCCATCCACGGAATTGCTTCAGTTTTTCTCCTCATTTGCCTGTCACCATATTTTTTTTTTATTATTTGATCGGCAAAAAAGAAACTTTATTGATGTAATAGTAAAGAACAAGATACAAAACAAATACATCAATAAAGAGAGGAAGTTAAATTTACCATATTATGGAAATTAAATTTACCAAATATGATGTTTAAACCATATTTTTAATCAATTTTTGGGATCTAGAAATTGAAAATGGGCAAGAAAAACCATATTTTAATTAATTTTTAAGATCTAGAAAATTGAAAATTAACTGCACAAATGAGGTAGTGGTGGGACTCATTTGGTTCATTGAGGAAGTTGAAACTGAAATTTGTGGCTGGCAACCTTAACACCAACTTTATTAGAAGAAAACAAATTTTAGTTAAATGTGTGGAATATTGCAAGTACTTCACCGGAAAACAACTTACATAATCACAAGAAGTTTCCTTAAATAAAATAAAAACAATTTAAAAAAAATCTGAAAATATATAAAATGGAAATTATTAATAATGAAAGCATTCGGAAGAACCATCAACTTGGAGGAGTCAAGGTTGCCTTGAAATTTGTTTCAAAAGCAAAACACGTTCCCATGGGATGGGAAATTCCAAAGAAACTTTAAATGATAGTATTTGGAAACGTTTCCGAAGCTTTCTGTAAGCTCTCATGGAAAACTTTAGGGTTAATTACACTTTTTACCCCGTAATTTTATCTAATTTCACTTTAGTCCATATAATTTCTATTTGAATAATTTAGTTCCTACTCTTAAGTTTAGTTTTAATTTAGTCATTTTGTCTAAATTTTGTCTACGTGCACATCTTAGAAAATTGACAAGTATTCTAAAATTGTTAATTTTAACCTCCAATTTAGACGAAAAAACCAAATTGAAACCTTAGAAAATTGACAAGTGTCCCTAAATTATTAATTTTATGGAAAATTACGCAGATAGTCCTTGTATTTTGGTCTTTGTATTATTTTGGTCCTTATAATTTCAATTGACTCGCTTTTGACCTTAAATTTATGAATTTGTGTCAATTTAGTTCAATTGCTTAAAACTGCTAGTATTTTTTAATGTAAAATATGTACATAAGTGACATATGTTATATTTTTTAAGACAAAATTATAAGCTTATTTGACTCAGTGAATTAATTTCAACCAATTTAGTGATAATTTTTCATCAAAAACGCTAGCAACGTTATTAATTGAACCTGATTGACACAAAATCTAAAATTAAGGGTCAAAATTAAGCTAAATGAAAATGTAGATATCAAAATGATGCAAAAGGGAAAATGTAAAGACTATCATTGTAATTTGCCCTAATTTTAGCCTCCAATTTAGACGAAAAGGCCAAATTGAAACTAAACTTAAAATATAAGAATCAAATTGTTCAAATTAAACCTAAAAGGACTAAAATAAAATTTAAGTCAAACTAGAAGATGTAAAGTGTAATTAATCCAAAACTTTATGAAAATTCTTCAGAAACATTCTTGAAATTGATTAAAAAAAGAAACCGTATACTAGATTATTTTCCATTTTTGTTTTTCATACCTTTGAAGCTTTATTTAGTTAATTTTTATTACCTAATCTTAGTAGTTTGATGGGTAAATTACACTCGTCACACTCATGCACTACAAGAAATTGCACTTTTAGCGACTACATTTTTAGTCGCCAAAAGTCATATTTTTAGTCGCCAAAAGGTTTTCCCGACTAAATAGTTTGGTCGCGAACTTGGTCGCGGAAAGACGGTCGGCGAAGGTATTGGCAACTAAAATTTTTTTAGTCGCTGAAAGTCATAAATTGGCGACTAAACAAGTAGTCGCCAAAAGTAAAGGTGTTGGTGACAAAAAAAACTTTAGTCGTTGATATGCTAAATTGGCGACCAATCTTTTAGTCGCCAAAAGCTTTCAAAAAAATTTGTATATCGCATTTTCAGCGACTAAAACATTTAGTACCAAAGCTAAATTTATTTTCCACAACTAATGTAACAATCCTCATTTTACTCTAGTCATGCTTGCATATATATTACATGACCTTGTCTTGAAATGTTGCATTTGCAAACCTAGACTTGTCTTGCATAAGTGTTACTTCCATGCTTTGTTCCTTGCTTGGTGTGTGTTTAGCCGAGGTCATCTTAAACCTAGGTTACACGTTGGAACCTCTAGCACCTAGGATCACCTTGAAACCACTTTGGTTGGCCTCTACCTTCACCCCGGCATATTGGCCGAGATGTCATTTTCTAGGCCGAGATGCTATCCTTGCACCTAGTGATCTTGTTCCTGGATTGGTGCGACCTAGACCGAGGTGTGGCACATCTAGGCCGAGGTGTGGCACAGCTAAGTCAAGTGTTGTCCTTCCTAGCCAAGATCATTGGAACCTTACTTGCCGAAGCCTAGTTCTTAGCCGATGTCATTACCTGCCGGAGTACCTATGCCATCTTGCTTGTTGAACACACTTTGTCATAGTTGTCACGCCCCACTTTTTATTACTCGAAGTCATTACCAAATTCCTTAACTTAATTCAATTTCAGAGATCACATGCGGAAATAACTCAACAGTTCTACCAAAAGAAATGAACAATGGTTCTCTCTTTCGAATGCGAATTAAATGTAACATGAGCATTCTAATAAGTTGCCCTCAGGCTTACAACATTTGAATAATCAAAAGAAGGGTGCAACCTTTTTACATATATGGCATTCCGCCTACAACAAAGAGGCCCCGTGGCCAACAAATAAGAAGATCCAAATCTTGTAGCACATCCTGCTAAATACCTGAAAAAGATTCAACAATGTGGGATGAACATATAGTCCAGTAGGGATCTCAACATGATCCTCAACAATAACAACATTACAGACAGCTATGATCATGAACTCTCATTCTCATACTAGAATAGTAATGTGACAGTTTATACAAAATATACATAAGTATAAACTTTTCTCGAAAACAACCATTTCATTCAAACCTATAAATGATTCATCTTTCTCTTCCTTTCATTAACCCCCATTCCCAATCTTTCATAACATTAACACATACTTAGGAAATAAATTCACTAAAACCACTACTCTTTTCCATTTTCCACACATACAACACATGTGCCTATTCAAAACATATTTCTAAAATGTTCGGTTTCCTTCACACTTCCAAAAGACAAAAGGGCATTTCAGTTCAATCCCAATTCTATCATAGTTATCCATGCACACCTCTATAAAAAGGGAGATAACAACTCAATTACATGCATAAAATAATTCAATGAGGCAACTCAGCCCTCCAACACTGTAACCAATACAATCCACAATGTTTCCAGATACACTGAAACAATAACAACACAACTTTGCTTTACTAGCTATATGCGTAGTAAGCCAAAGATACACTTCTCACAACAATCTACCAGTTTACCAGGCGCTAGCTGGAAGGGTATGGTACCTTAGATTATCAGCGCGTCAGTTCTCCAGGCGCTAGCTGGAATGGTATGATACCTCTGATTATAAGCGCAGAGTACATAGGTGTGTGGAGTCCATCCCCTATCTTCTCACACACACTGGAGTACAACCCCTCTCTTCTCCCAAACCAGTATACAAATATAAGGTAATTCAGCATTTCATCACATACGAGGTTCAATCAACAATGGTGTAATACATAAACAACAATTCAACACAACCGTATCATCCTCCACCGATGACCAAAACAAAATCTCTAGATGCATGCATATTGTACATCTATTAACAGACCCAACTAACATGAGATTGCAGAACTCAACAACAACATGAACATGGTAGTTAAAGCTATAACCCACACAAGTGTGTTCAAAACTCAAGATACAACATTCCAATTTTCTTATACTTGTTTCAAAATACCTTTCCCGTTTCACAAAATGAATCCCACTTCCAAAATCATTCACATGGACACAAGCCATAACTCATTTTAATTCACTACATTCTTTTCAAAGCCATTTCGAACTAATTATGCAAATTAAGTCATAATCAATAAATTAAGATTTTTCCTTCCTCTTTCTCAATATTGACCAAAAAGGCGCAATTTACATCAACAAACCACAATAACCACCATTAAGACCCAAAATACCTAAGTATTTGCCCAAAGATTAAAACCCCTCAATTAATTTATTAAATCAATTAAAAATTTGGGTTTCCTCTCCTTTCAACAACCACATGCTAATTAACACTACAATTAGCCCAAACCACAACTAATGATAATAAACCCAAATTCAACAACCAACCCAAGGTTCAATCCCATGATTTTCACAAATCCAACATGATACAATTTTTATGCAATACAAAAACTACCACATGTCTATCTATAGACGGAGTATTGAAAAGAAACAAGGAGAATCCCTACCTCGAATGAAGAACACAAATGGAGAAGATGACCCGAAATCCAAGTGCTCCAAATCCACTATTTTTCAGATTAGGACGGAGCCCAAGCCACCCTCTAACTTTCTTACAAAGAACTTACGATAGATTCACACTAGAAGTAGATGAAAACCTAGAGAGAAGATGAGTTTAGAGAGAGAGAAGTCGGACCTAGGGTTTGGAAACTAGAAGAGGATGAAAAACTGATCAAAAACCCGCTGCTGCCTATTTAAACTGGATAGGCTCGCTCGAGCGAAGACTTGGTCGCTCGAGCGACCAGACACAAGAAAGCTTCGCTCGAGCGAAGAAAAACTGGCTTGAGCCACCAGACACAAAATACAACCCTCGCTCGAGCGACCAAACCCTCGCTCGAGCGACCAAACCCTCGCTCGAGCGACCAACCCAAAAACTGGACAGCAACCTAAGGCTCCCAAACACAACCAACCTGAAACAAACAAGTCCGAAACATTCTATAACTCAAATTTAAAGATTTGAAGGACAGGGACAAGATCAAAACAACAACTGGCATCCATGGAACTAAGTCTGGATACAACAACCAAGGGAAGAAGAACCGGGATCGCTATAATAGTCTTGTCTTTTCACTCAGTCACCTTTTTTAGAAGAGCCAACCAGCCGAAGCCACGTGTCCCAGCTGAGTGTTAAGTCAGCCAGCAGACCTGGAATGTATCATTTGCTATATGTCTTTGTTCTTGAGGAGAGAGAAGTTCTTAGAGAAGGAATAGATTTCCAAGCTTGACCCTTAGAGATCAAACCGTTGGATGCACATTTTGAGGTTAGAATCTTGATCTACTCTTGTTGTTCTTATTGTTCATCTAACTGCATTGCATGATCGAACATGTTTTGAAAGCCATGCATTGGTTTAAAGTTCAGTTTTAGAAAGAGAATATGATATTCATGTGTTCTTGAGGAAAAGCCATGATTTGATCCGAAAGCTTGCATTAAGATCCATGTTTTTGTGTTTGTTTTCCCAAGATCTTCAAGTATGGGTACCCAGGTCCATGTTTTCGAACCCATAGCATGAAAATCCCAGATTTTTGTAATAACAAGTTGTGATTGAGCATTCATATTTTTCATGTTCTTCATGCTTATGTTCTTCATGTTCTTCAGCAGAGGGAAACCCAGATTTTCCCGACTTTATTTCCTTGAATGTGGCCGTCGGGACCACACCTCGGCAAGAAGGTGTGGGACTTCGGCCAAGACCTGGTTGGTGCCCAGCATGTTTTCCCGAGATACGAAATAGTGTTTTGTTTTGATTTGACCTAGTCTTTGAGGAATGCCGAGATCATCTGTATGCATGTGAAGCTTGTTTGATAGTGCATTCAATAGGCCTTGTCATGTGTTTGTAGGACTTGGACTTGCCTTGACCCCGACGTTTGAAGAACTAGGTGAGTGGTATTTTTAATAAAGTTATGTTATAAAGTTTTGATAAAGCTTTGCCTTGCTTGTTTTGGAAAAGTATTTGTTAAGCATGAATGACTATCCCTATTTTGGTACATCGAGTAGTAGTGTAGTTTTGATAACAACCTTTGAAAGTTCGTACGTGCTAGGGGACTATAAGCATTCGTAGCACAACCTTTGAAAGTCCGTACGTGCTAGGGGACTATAAGCATTTGTAGCACAACCTTGTTTAATGTCATCCCTTGACTTGGAAGTCTTGAAAGATTTGCTAAGTGAACTTGATTCATCCCATGTTTTGTTACAAGCTATGATTATGTATTGTTTCGTTAAAGATCTCGGATATCATGCATGCAAACCCTTTATTACTTGTACCATTCACTGAGTATCCAAGCTCACCCTCTCTATATATATCTAGGTGACGAGCAAGAAGCGATGACGCCTAGATGTGTTTGCCGATGTGTTTTTGGATTCATGTTTTGCAACATCTTGAAGATTATGCTTCTCGGTTTTGTCTTTCATTTCTTTTGTGTATGTCGGCTTGAGAAGCCTTTTGATCAAGATGTAAAATGTACTCTATTTTAATTGTATTCAAGTTGTAAAACCATGCTATGATGTATGCCATTTCATTTGACTTACGCACAGCTCTTATGGACAAATTAGATCATTTGTATATATTGCTTTCGCACTTGTGAGCCCCATGTATTTATACTCTGTTTGTGTGTGAATTTTGAAAGCTGGCCTTCGGTAATCTTGGATTACTGGCCATCATGGCACCATTCTACTAGGGGCGGAATGGGGTCGTGAGAACTAATTTATTTAGTAGCCAAAAAGTTTTTTGTTCATCTTATTTTTTTTAGCTACTAAATGTTTTAGTCGCCTAAAGTGTAATTCTTTTTAGCAACTAAAAATTTAGTCGCCTAAAGTCTATTTTTTTTTTTAATTTTGCTACTAAAAGTATTTTTTTTGAATTTATTTTTTTTTAGCTACTAACTATTTAGTCATTAAAAATATTTACTTCTTTTTTGGCTACCAATTATTTAGTAGCCAAAAACATGATATTATTATTATTTTTTTAATTTGACCATAACCTGTACGTATTCCGTGCAACCTATACCATGTATATAAACAAAACAATATACATATATATTATCAATCATTTCGCAATTTACATCCATTTCACTTCCAACCATCCAAAAAGGAATAACTTTTAATGTCAAATTCCATACAAACTAAGTATATTCCAATCTAAAATAATAATTCCATACAAAATAGAGAATCATACAAAAACTATTATATTCGTATAGACTCTGGGGATGATAGTGAACTTTTGAAAAGTCTGTCTAATATTGAACCTCATTTTCTAGAGCTTCAACTATATCCTTATCTTGAATGTCACTATGAAAAGCATGATTCCCGTTGTTGTTACCATTTGTCATATATGATTTCTCTTGCTCCTCTTTGTATAAACTTTGCAAAAACAAGTTTTTCTTGCGAGGTTCAAATACATGAGTGGAGAGATTAGCAATCTTGCATGTTGGCAAAGGGAATGTTAGGTCCTAGTCATTAAAACTCAACTCTTACAGAATTCTAGGTTTTTAAAGCAGTTAACTATGCATGTATCTGAACCTAGTCATTTTTAAAGCAGTTAACTATGCATAAGTGTCTCTCCAGGAAGGTATAAATATAAATATAGAAACAAGTTTATATTTATATACAAGGAAGAGGAGGATGAAATGAAACAAAAAGACCCACCCTTAGAAAGACGTGCATGACTCCAAATATTTAGTAGATGATTCAGACATATCAACAGCAAGTGATTTAAAAATTATCGTTTACTTGTGACCGTGAATGAAATTCTAAATACTAGTATCTAAAAAAAATTAATAAAGATGCCTCAATGATATTGACACAAGAAACATTGACATCCAAAAGATTAACTCGACAATGCATCTCATAGCAGGATTTTGGTCACAACTTTACTGTGGTTGGCAACCACTAGAGGCACAACTTAAGTATCTCCATGATAAGAGAACAAATGATTTTGCATGTTGGCTACATATGCTTTTATAAGGTGGCATCAACAAGTTGAGAAGTACGATTCACTACATATTCAACATGTATTTTCTTCATTGCAAAGGTCAACATCAAAACCTAGAAGTAGCTTGGATCTTAACTCTAAAATCTGTAAATGCTGCCAAAACTCATAGAGAACTCAACCTATTAAATTAAAAATATATTCAACACTAACCTCGGATCTATAGGCCAATAACTTCTCAGCACTTCCAAACAAATGGCTGTGGTCCTTGTGAAGATTCATGGGTATAATGATAGAAATGTATCCTATTTCTATGATAATGACCTTATATTAAGTTACCATTCTTTTTGAGGACTTGATCTATTCCCTGAATTCTAGAATTTAAGTTACCATCCTATGTTAGTTTTTCCACTCACAATTTCATCTTTTAGACTGCTCTCTCTCTCTCTCTCCCCCTCCCCTTCTAGTTCTACATTCACTAGTTGGAACTATACCCAGATTAATTTGGAGGAAAGTACACTCTTTGTTTTTTTTTTCCCTGCTTTTGAATGACTTATTGTAATCTACATTTTGTTTAGCTACTGTGACCCTATACTCACATATATTGTTTCCCTATATTTTAATGATCTCTATATTTGCTATCCTTATTTCCATCATACCATAAACTAGAAAATTAAGGCAAAGAATGCAAGAACATTAAGGCATTGAATTGATTAGCATCATACTTGGAAAAGGGACGAGGATGAACACTAGAATAATACCTCATTGCCTGTACCAAGATGCTGACCAAAAGGATCAATATCAAACAGTATCCGCTAATTGATATTTTCTGAAGATCGATACAGCCTAATTACAGGATGCACATAGGCAAAACAATCAGTCAATGCCCTTCTTTAAATTTAGTGATTAAAGAGGGTAATCCAAAATTTGCATGAATAGAAAGAACAAGCCATTTAAAGCAACACAGACTAGAAAATGTAGAACTATGTTTGTGTATGTCCCAGCAGAGTATGTAAGGGTCCTATAACAAATTTGAGGATAATTTTTTTGGTCAAATGCATTCAAATTATCCAGACGTTAGCATATAATAACCAGCTATAAAAATAATGATAAGGTTCATTAAAGGGTAAGTTGCAACTAGATAACTCACAGAGGACAAAATAAGAGAGCAATTACAATGTTTAATAAATATCTTGGAGATGAACATAAAAACAAATCCATTTTCTTTAATTGAACAACTAAGATTGGAAGAAAGTCTGCATTAATTATTTGAACTCCATTATCATTATATTATGATGGTGTTATCCTATTTTATTGACAATTGTCATAATATAAGATCAGTAGGAGTGCAAGTTATCTAGAATTGTTTCCTCAACCTAGCTTGTCTTTGTACAAGATGGAGCTTAAGAATATCATATTATGGATTTTTATTTATTTATTTATTTGTTTTTAATAACAAATATTAACACCAAAAGACAACAAATTTAGAAAATGTATGTGTCCTTAAATGAACTATGCAAGATTAAATTGTAGAGTTTGCATAGGTTCAAATGGCTACAGACCATCTATTGGTTGTATTCCACCTAGCCTATAGTGTATGTTTCATGTGAGGGAACACACACACACACACACACACACACACACACACACACAAAACATAATTCAAAATGAACGACACAATAATTTACCTTTCGCTCCCCTGTATATAAATAGTTACCATCTCTTGAGAATTGCACCTGACAGAAAGTTGAGCTTGAAAAGGTTAATTGTTCATATTGCAGAAAGAATTCAAAATGAATGACAATAATATGAACACTTACATGTGTAACCCCACCTTGTTGGCCAAGAAATCAAGAAGTTTCTCAATTTTTAAAAAATGTTACACAATTTCTATACAGAAAGTGTGCACTTTTGCAGTTTCTTAAACATTGTGATTTTTTAAGTTTCTCAATTTGAGAAACTGTGAAATTCGACATTTTTTTCGAACAAAAATTGTGAAATATTCTAATTTCACAATATAGATTTTGTAAAATTTCTCCCTTTTTTTAAGGACAAAAACTAGTTTCACAATTTCATAAATAATGTTTTTAGAAGCTTGAAATTTTCATTTTTTTAAACATAATTTCATATCCAATATTGATATCTTCCAACAAATCTCAACCAAAATTTTTTAAAAATATAACTGTTATAACAAATGGATGTATACAATGAAAGTTATGACATTTTTAAAATTTGAAACTAAAAAAACTAATCAACTTGGTGAGCAACAAGATGAACATGAGTTCCTGAGTTTATAAATTAAGGACACACACACCCACTAAATGACGAGTTAATCTGAATCATCACCCAAAAATAACTAATTAACGGGGATATTTTAAGTTAATAAAAAGTGTTGATGCCTAATAAACCCAACTCATAGACAACATTAATGAACAAGTCACCATGTATAACTCAACTACATTTTGTATAGAGAATAGAAACAGCTACAGATTATAGAACATCCTTATCTAAGTGGTTTTTTATGAATGTCAATAAGAGATTTAATCTATAGTAGTAGCTAGTGATGCTAATTTAAAATGACTACAGGACTCAGAGGGCTTTTATGTTTAGGATTGCTAACAAGAACTATAGTATCATTCTAGAGTTCCTTTTTTTTTTTTTTTTGGGATATTGAAATTACTACTTTAGCCTTATCTACTGGGAGAGGAATGGCTGGGATGAATCAAGCCACATTAGCTAGAGCATCATTTTAGGGTGGTGTGGATCCTGATAAGGACTGAATACTAACCATTTGATCCCGAATTTTAAAGTAAGGATATCTTGATATTTTTACACACATGTTGCTCTAATTTCTATGTACTTATAATTGAGGGGAGAAAAGGCTAGCTCTAGATATTATAACTTTCTGGTCATATTACAAACCACAACTAGTATTTGGAAAGAATCATGTAAATTTTTTGTGTTCATTTATATTTGATCTTTGTTTCTTATTCTTATTCATGTTTGTGCTTTGTGTTCTCACTAATCCTGTTTATTAGGTGTATTAATTCTTAATGCATCAAGACATTTATGGTTCATCAATAAGTGTAATGATTTCTTTATTCATCAATAAAGGATTTTTTTTTGCCGATCAAACCAAAAAAAGAAAAAGAAAAAAAAAAGAAGACACTTATGGTTCACCATAAGTGGCATCAAAGTGAATGAGCAAAGGCAACACCTTCAGTTACATTTAACACATCCAAGCTTCATAAACCACTTGTAACAGTTTCACTTGTAAACTTTGCAACAATTAATCTACAGTTTTAATGGTCAAACATTGTAACTGAAGTTAGGAAACAATATAAGAGATTATCATAATAAAACCAATAGAAAAGCAGTGAAAGAAAATTCACAATAAAAAGCTTCCTTTAGTTTCTCACCCATTATGTTGACTACAATCTGCAGCATGAATGAAGAAGATTTGAACAAGCAATGTCGACAATGCCACAAGCAAACATGTTAGCCTCTGATGCCCCAATTTCTCCATCCTAAATCAGTAAACCTGTTACAAAGACATGCATGAACAAAATTTCATAATGAAACTGTTTTTACAAATCTTAAAAGGAAAAAAAAAAAAAATTTAATAAAACATACATATGTTACCAGCTAGGTGTTTAAGTGTATTTCACGCTGACTATCATGACTAATTGTGAATTTTGATCCTTAAAAACTATTAGAAACCAAAGGAGATTATGACCTTGTCGTAGAGATTTGTACCAGAATTTAAATTAGTTCATGAAGACAGAAAACAAAGGACAGATATCACTAATCAAAATAAAAGAGGACATATAATTTGGTCTATGGTGAATTTTTCATTTAGGCATTGCATCAAACAGTTGGTGAGCAGAAGTAGAAATTCATGGCAAACCACACATGTATTAGCACAAACCAAACTCAAAAACAGAGAGGCAAAGACAATTTCCCATCAAGCAAACACAATGGAACAAAAATCAGACCACTCCCTTTGCTTTTTCTCATCATAGATATATATCTCATCAATCTGTGTATGTACGTATACAATAATACAGTTCAATCGTTACTGAATTGCAAGTCCAAAAAAGCTCTAATTTGGGGAATTCAGAGTACAAAAGAACTGAAGAAAAATACCTCTGATTTGGGAAATTCAGCGTTGGTAGCGAAAAGCGAGGGTGGGTGTCGATGCTGCATTGGGTTTCTACTGTTTGTTGATCTTCCTCTTCAATGGTGGTGGACAGTCGCGGAGTTGCTATGGCAGTATACTGATGTTGAAGAAGATTATGGGTGGTGAACACAACACCCATCTCTTTCTTTGTACTACAACACCTTGAAGAAGATTATGGGTGATGAGAGAGATCCACCATAGGTGAAGAGAAGAGAGAGAGAGAGAGAGAAAGAGAGAGAGAGAGAGAGGCTGAAAATAAAGAGAGAGAGGCGCTGAAAATATATATCATTTTACACAATTAGCGACCAAAAATTTTGTAGTCGCTAATTAATATGATAAATCCCTCCAAAATTTGAAATATCTCCCTCCAAATATTTTAGGTTTTTGGGGACTAAAAATTTTTTTAGTCGCTGAAAACACACTTTTGCCGACCAAAAGTTTGGTCGCCAAAGATAAAAATTAAAATTTTATTTTACATTCGGCAACTAAATAATTTTAGTAGCCAAAACTAATCATATTAGTCACTGAAAATACACTTTTGGCGACAAAAAATTTGGTCCCCAAAGATAAAAATTAAATTTGTATTTCTCATTCGGCGACTAACTAATTTTAGTAGCCAAAACAAATCATACAACGACTAAAACATTTTTTAGTAGCCAATTGTAGCATGTTTGGCGACTAAATTTTTTTTTCAGTTGCCAATAATCAATATACCCTGATTAAAAAAAATTAGTAGCTAAATATTGTACTTTTCCCAACTAAAATTTTTTTTTGGTCTCTAATTCCACAACTTTTGACGACTAAATTTTTTTTGGTCACCAAATTTAGTTGCCAGTGCATTTTGTTGTAGTGATGTACCATTAAATTTTCACATAATATCAATTAAAGTTGAATAAATATTATCCCTTAGAAATTTTATAGAAACTAATGAGTAAGGTAGTTTATTCACTCTGTTCAAAATGATTGAAAATTTAAAATCTAATTTGAAATAATTCATTTTGTTTGCATTCCAGTTATTTTACCTTTAAAATATTAGATTGTGTTGAAATTTACAAAAATTTCAAAATTGTCCCAAAATTTTATTAGACAACAATCACATCAATGTTGGACACTCCATTTTATTAAAAATGAGTAAGGGACTTAGTCTGGTGCATATAAGTTGGCCCAAGATACTTTACATAACAAAAGAAAAACAAAAAAAAAGAAGAAGAAGAAGAGAGAGTTAGGTCCCCACATTGATGTCTCTGTTTCTAATACAATTTCAAAAAAACTTTTCAAGCATAGTAAAATTACTCTATAAATAAACATAAAATCTACAAATGATCGAAAATTTCAAAATTATGGTATATATTTAAAGGAAAATATTTAAGACCTTCAAAAAATTTCTCACAATTTGATCCACAATTTTGTGGTCTGATATATGTCAGTTTTTAATTTGTTATATATTCAATTGTGTATGACCTACTTCTCTTGCCACATCATTGTATGTAATTTTAGGGATCTAAATTGTGGATCTCTAACATTACCCATATTTAAAATTTTTATTCTGCGTCACATCATGAATGAATTTTGACTTTGATAGTTTATTTGTGGGCAAATTATACTAGTAGTTCCTACATTTTGTTACTTGTGTTATTCTAGTTCATACAGTTTCGATTGACTCAATTTTCACTTTTAATTTTAAATTTTGTTTCAATTTAGTCCAATTAATAACATCGGTAGAGTTTTTGACAAAAAAAAATTCATTAAATTGGTTGAGGTTAAGTCATTAAATTGATCAAGTTAACAATTTTGTTTTTAAAAGTATGATACATATGCCGCTCATGTGTACATTTATCATATAAAAAATGTTAGCAATTAGATGCAATTGGACTAATTTCAAATAAAATAAAAAATTCTAAGCCAAAATTGATTTAATTGAAATTACTGGGAGTGAAATGACATAAAAACTAAAATATAGAGACTAACCACATAATTCACCTTCTTTTATTTTTTATTTTTATTTCCTCTGAGTTCCTAAACTGCTCATAAAGAAGTTATAAATGAATTTCCAGAATGTTTCTAAAAATTTCTCAGAATGTTTTCTTAGGAGTTTCCATAAAGGTTATAGAACATCTCCAAATACATTCTTGTGTATGAAGAAAAGAAAATTACCCCGTAATACAAGTCACTTGCATTACCAAGCTAATTAATTACCACGTATAATCGCAAATTAATGGAGTCGCACCACTCCATTTGCATAGTTTTCTTTAAGTATTTTCAATTTCCAGAGACCACACTTGATTAAAATTATGTTTTAAGACGTTATTTGGTAAATAAAATTTGCATAAATACGCAAATTCTTATGGTGGGTCATACAGTGATGTAGTGAGGAGGTGGTATTATGTGTAACACACAGATCAATCAACAGTTGCAAAGTTGGTGATGAGATTATGAGAGAAACAATACACAACAATATAATTAATAAGAAAAAAAAATTGAAATGATATTGCTCGGACATTACAGTGTGTAACCAAACCCAAGTAAGGATGGGTTGATTTTTCATTGCATTTTCAAGTGAATTAACACCCACAAAGAAACATACACACAGACACATAGAGATGCATATGCACTTGCAATGAAATGAGCACATAGATATCTCTCTATAAATATAACACCACTTGTTCTTCTCAACCAACACAACACTCATTTGAGAGAGAGAGAGATAACAAAGAATGGAGCGGACAATGCCACGGCCAATGGAGGCGAGGGGGGAGAAAATGCCAAGCCATGGTTCCAACCGAAGGAGGGTAGTGTTTTTTCCAGAAAGAAGAAGACAGTGAAGAGGATGATAGGTGAGCTTGTGGTGAATGCTTTTGGTTCCTCTACTAACAAGAATAACAGGACATATTCTCATGATGGCAGTTCTTGTCACGCCCCCAAACTGTCCCTAGTAGAATGGTGTCGTGATGGCCAGTAATCCGAGATTACCGAAGGCCAACTTACAAAGATCACATACAATCAGAGTATAATATATGGGGCTCACAAATGCGGAAGCAATAAATCAAAATACAAGTGGTCCATAAGAGCAGTGCATAGATCAAATGAAATGACATATACGTTATGGTTTCACGTTCGGCTGATAATAAACAAAATACATGTTAGAATCTTGATCAAAAGGCTTCTAAAGCCGACATGTGCAAATACAACGATTACAAGCCAAAGAAGCATAATCTTCAAGATTCGCCGACGTAAATACAAATCTTCTGACATAAAACAAGTCAAGCCGACATGACAAGAATCCAAAACAAGCTTTGCAAAACACATCTAGGCGTCGCCGCCGTCCTGCTCATCACCTACATATATATAGAGAGGGTGAGCTTGGATACTCAGTGAATGGTACAAATAATAAAGGTTTTGCATGAATATAGTCGAAGTCCTTTCAAAACAAAACATGCCAAAACCATACGAATATTAGCCGAGATCCTTTCGGAGCAAAACACATCAAAACTTTATCAAATCAAGAGATGAACCGTATTCATCTATCAAGTCATACAAGTCTCAAGGGATGCTTACTGGCATCGGCAAAACACAAATCAAGCTTTCCGAACAGACAAATCCACGCGGTAAACCGTCAGTGGCGAAACAAAGACTGCACGATCCGTAATCGATTAGTCAAAGGTACTGCGAAAGTTTATAGTCCTCCAGCACAAGGGACTTGTGTTACTTAAGCCCGTAGCTCTTTTTAACACGATGGTCTAGTGTTACTTAGGCCCGTAGCCCGCTTTAACACGATAGTCTTTTCAAGAAAGGACCGTATCCTTTTATAATTAGTGCTTCGAAAGTTTAGAGTCCTCTAGCACAGGGGACTTTTCAAAGATGACATCAAAACAAAGCTTATACTTGATACATCAAAATAGAGCTAATCATTCATGCTTAACAAACACTTTCGTCAAAACAAAGCAAAGCAAGATTTATCAAAACAGTATAACATAGCTTTATTAAAAATACCACTCACTTGGTTCTTCGGGTGTAGGCTCAAAGCAAAGATCAAAGACCTACAATCACATGGCAATCACATTCTCAAAACAAGCTTTATATGCATGCAAATGATCCCGGCATTCTCACCAGATCCAAGTCGAAAATCAAAGCAAAACATGCTGGGAGTTAAAATACTGCTTTTCATCTCATGAAAACACACTGGGTACCAACCAGGCCTTTGCCGAGGTCCCACACCTCCTTGCCGAGGTGTGGTCCCGATGGCCACATTCAAAAGTGAAGTCGGGAAAACCTGGGTTTTTCCCTTCGAAGAACATGAAGAACTTGATGAACATGATCATGAAGAAGATGAATGCAAAGGTCATAACTTGTTACAAAATCTGAGGTTTCATGCCATGAGTTCAAAATATGGACCTGGGTACCCATACCAGAAGATCATGCAAGAACAAACACAAAAACATGGTTCTTGTTCCAAACTTTCGGATCAAAACGAGGCTTTTCATCAAGAACTCAAGAACACCATTTCTCTTTCTAAAACCAAACTTTAAACCGATGCATGACATGCAAAACAGATTCGATCATGCAATGCAGCTAGATAATCAATAAGAACAACAAAAGTAGGTTAAGATTCTAACCTCAAATCGCGAATCTAACGGTTCAAACACCAAAGATCAAACTTGGAAGATTTACTCTCACTCAAGAATTCCTCCTTCTTCCTCTAGAGCTTCTCTCTCTAAGAACAAAGATTTGAGACAAAATGATTTGTTTCTAGGTCTGCCGGCTGTCTTAACACTCAGCTTGGACACGTGGCACTACCGGGTTGGTTCAACTCAAAAGGTGACTGATTGATAAGACAAGTCTATGACAAAGCGTATATAGCAAGCTAAGGCAAGACACATCGGCGAGTAATGACATCGGCTAAAGTCAGAGCTTCAGCAACAGGGCATCCAAGACATCGGCTAGGGAGGACGACACTTGACTAAGCTGTGCTACACCTTGGCCTGGGTGTGCCACACCTCGGTCTAGGCCATACCTGCCCAAGGACAAAGATCGCTAAGTGCAAAACATCTCAGCCTAGATGATACACTCCTCGGCCTTGGGTCTGAACACCTCGGCCCAGATAGTGACATCTCGGCAGACATGCCCGGGGTGAAGATGGAGGTCAACCAAGTGGTTCCGAAATAGTTCTAAGTACAAAGGTTCAGAGGTGAACTAAGCTCAAGATGACCTCGGCTACACACCGAGCAAGGAATAAAATTATGCAAGCAACACTTCAAACAAAGCAAGACAAAACAAGATAAACAAGATTTGCAACATCATAAGACAAGATCATACAGGAATGCATGCAAGCATGGCTACGTCAAAACGAGGGTTGTTACAGTTCTTCTTCAAATGGTCAATCTTGATTCACCTTCCTATATTATTCCTGTCTTTGGTTCTGTATTTCTAAATTTATTAAACTAGTTTTTATGTGTGTTTTGGTGAGTGGTAGACTTTTCTCTGTTGTACATATATCATATGTTTGTTGCCTTTGGTTTTAGTTTCCAATTAGGAAGGGTTTGTTTGTTTGTTTAATTGATGGATGGTTTTGAGTGTATGTATTTTATTTATCACATGTGTTGTGGTTGTGTAGGGTTCTTGGATCTTGTATTATCTTTCTATCATTAATCAAATTTTAATTTTAATAGTACTATCACTTCCCGGTTGCAGGTAGACCAATGGGAGAGTGTCCCGTGTTTTGAAAGCCAACTAAGCAATTAACAGAGAAGTGTTATAATCAAGAAACAATAGTTGTCATTTTGTAAAAAAAAAATAAAAAAATTAATTAATCTTTTTGATTTGGAATTAAAACGTTCGTTTAGATTGACTTTTTTTTATTTCTTTTATTTTTGTAAGAAAAAAATAAAATAATTATAATTTAAATGTGACATTTTATTTTATTAACTTATTTTATTTTTTTTATATTTTTTTAACTAAAAAATCCTAAGCAAAGGAAGCCATTGACAAACACTCTCTGCCCTCCATTATTGCCTTCTATTTCCTATTTCATATTTTCCCCTCTCTCCTACATCATCATTGTTTTTCTCTCTCATTCTCATCTCTGTATTTATAATTCTCTCTCATCTTTTTCAAACAAAACCAGAGTCTTATCTCGTTGCTTTGCTTTTCTCCGTCTCTCCTCCCAAATTTTGATTTTCTCACCATAGATTGGTTAGACAACAAAGTGCTGCAATGGTTGAATGAAAACTTTCTCACTCTAGACCTGTGAGAGACACCCATCACCTCAATCCATAAAGAATAAAATTTTAAGTTCTAGCTTGTCTCCAATTGAAAATCAAGACTGGATCGTCAATTTCAGTCCGTGAGTTCATTTTTGGACCCCTTTTCGATAATACGAAATGTTCAATATGTAGAGCTCATCGAGTAATATATTTTTGTAAAAAATCATATTGATCGGATATCAATAGCTATTTGATCAGATCAAATTTATGTTAACTATTTATTTTTTTATCGTTCCTTTTTTTATACAAAACTGATTTGATCAAATAATTATCGATATCCGATCAACGTGATTTTTTACAGGGATATAGTACTTGATAAGTTCTACACATCAATGGCTCAGATTATCAAAATGGGATCCAAAAATGGGCCCACGGGCTGAACAGAACGATCCAGTCTTAATCTCCAACTCGAGACAAGTTAGACTGAAATTTTAAAAACCCATAAAAAAAAAACAAGAGAAACTAAAAGACAAAGAAGTGCCTAGGAAAGGTGAAAAATGTCATTCACATAAATATTAAACATATTCTCTATTAAATATTTGGAGGATTGTGGCACCACAAAAATAAAACAAAGAAACAAGAAATTTTTATACATGCTGTTGAAAAAATATATAAAAATTCTACTTGATTAACAAACTAAAATAAATACTAGAAGATAAAAGCAGAATGAATAATAGAAAAAGAATGGAATCGAGGTGCGAAATTCAATCCGTTGTCTTTAAGAAATGATTTCACCCCAATTGATGCAAATGGTTGCTAGTGCTCATTCTCCAAGATAAAACGGCGAGTCTTGATGGTGTGCACTCACCAAGCAAGACTTGAACTCATCTAAGAAAGAGCCCAAAAAAACCAAGTATAACCGTTCCGATTTAGACCCGACCTATTTCATACTCTTAGATCTGGGATTCCTTACTTTTAATTGTTGTTTATGTCCTTTATCATCTTGTTGGTAGTTGGGTTGAGTTGATGGTTATGTTTGAAATAGGTTGGAAGTTAGTTTTTCAAAAGAGTTGCTATCCAGTTTTTTTCTTATTCACTCGAGTGGTCTTTGAGATATCTTAATATTTTTTGAGGTCTGCAAACTTCTAAGAGTATGGTATCTTCACTTGAGCGGTCATTCTTGCACTAAGCGGTCCCTGCGGTCTGCAAAACTTCTGGGAAGAGGTCATTGTATGCTTGAACAGTGTTTTGGTCGCTCTAGCGATCTCACTTATTCTGTCTGACGCTTAAGCGGTAGTTTCGCCGCTCGAGTAGTCTGTGCGAATATTAGTTCGAGAAAAGTGGTTTTTAAATCACTTTTTCATTCCACTCTCTCTCTAAAACACCTCTAACCCTAATTTCTTTACCTTCTCTCGCTAGTTCTTGTTTTAAAATCTCAAATACAGCATAACCCATTGATTTCTCCATCATAATTCTTTAGTGAAAAATGTAAAGTTCATCGAAAGTTTCATTTTAATCAGAGAGGATCTTGTTTTTTACTCCATCAAACTTCAACTCTTGTTTTCTTCCTCTTTTAAACTTGAGATAGGGATTTCTTTAACCTTTGGTATGATTCTTAGCTTAGTTATTTGCTATTTAAAAAGGGTTTAGTGACTTGGGGATTTTGGGTTAAATCTAGGGTTTGATTTTTAAAAAGTAAAACAGGGGTTTCTCAAATAAACTATTGAGATAGATTGTGGAAGTGTGTATATCGTCAAGTGTGTTGGAAATTCTTTCTTTAAATATGATTTTGAGAATAAATGAGGTTTTGTTTGAAAAATCATTGATGTTCATTTATGAAAGAAAAGGTAATGATGCTGGACTTGAAAAGATATGGAGAATGTATCTATTGATGATGAGAGTGGAGTTGGCTATTCATTATCGCTCCCATTTTGAAATTTATGAGATTTTATCTATTGTTGAAAAATTATCTGTTGAGTAGAAATATTTGTTAGGATCGGTGGATGATAGCTTTGAATGTTATAGAAATTACATGAGGATTAGGTTCAATTGAAACTAATTTCTCATATATCTTGCATCAAGCATTATTTCATACTTGAACATTGAAAATGTATTGTTTTTGATAAAAAGACATGTATACTTTGGTGAATCTAGTTAGGGGATGTGGTTGTGGTTTATATTGTTAGCCTGTGTATTCTTGGTGAAAGTCCAGAAACCTGCGCGGTTAGGTGCTGATCCTTCCGGTTAGTACCAATAGTATTTGTATAGCATACTGACAGGCACATACATAGAGATTCCCAGTATTTTGTATCCACTACCCTGTTTTCTGGTATAAAAGTGTATTTTCATGAATTGAAATATAATAATGATGGCATTGCATTGTTTTAAGATGGAAAAGTATAATGTTTTGCAAATGACATGCATATGAATTCACCTTATGACTTAGTTAAGTTTTATACATAGTGTTAAAGTATCTCTATTGGGTTTTCAAGCGTTGATGATATGCCTCCACCAAGAACTTAGCTAGGGAGGACCGTGGAGCTGAAGGCTCATTTTTGTTTATTGTTACAATTATTTTTTGTACAAGTCTTGGGTTTTTTAATTGTTTTTGGGAGGTTAATATTCCACATGTCTATGTTTTGTTTTACTAAATATCATGGGTTGGTTTGTCACTATTTTTTCGGGGCATTACACCAAGAAACTGTGTAGGAAAAATAGAGAAGAAAAGAGAACTTTAGGAATACGTATATATATAATTCCAAGTCTGAAAGTAAGGTAAGAATAAATCAAGGATTTGATCAAACAAATCCCTTGAATTATGAATTAATCAAAATCCATTGAATTATGAAACAACTAGTTAATTCCTTAATCATGGTTAATTACAAAAGGAAATAAATTTACAAAAAATCAATGAGAGAAAAAAAAAACACACACACACACATACACAAACACACACATATATATACATAGATATTTTATTAGCTCACACATGCGCCAAGCCAAGTCCAAGTCCAACGCGCGTGCATGTATATATTTAGACTTCACACGTATGGCCCAAAGCTTACATAGTCTCCCCCACATCCTTGGTTCTTACCCAAGGTCTACATATAAAAAGTATAAGAAAACTAATAAGAAATCAATGTGGGATAAGGAACAAGAAATTTTTTTTGATGCACTTCTAATAATCCCTCACATGATTCAAAATTAAGTAAATAATGAAGCCAAAAATAAAAAATAAAAAATTATGGGCTTAACTTGAGATGCATTAATGCTGATGTCATGTGGACTTGAATCGACACTTACTATTTACAGAATGTGGATCACAGGTGAAAGGTGACTCAATTCTTGAACTTGCCACCTTTTGGATAATCTAACAATGCTACACACGCACCTCTAGTATTCATGACGAGTTCTCGAATTGGCACAATAAGGCCATGCGCCTTATCTAGATTTTCATGAGTGCTCTAGAGAATTAGCTTTAACTCTCATAGTAGGCGCCCCCACCTCCACACTCACATAGGTGAACCCATCAAGTGTGTACTGTTCACACCACCTTTACAAGCTATTAGTCCATTAAGAGCTATTTGCTCATTCTTAATTAGTTTAGTAGCTTGCACTATTTTCACCTTAGGAAGGGATGATCAAATAATAGTGTTGTCTTGAGTCTCTCTTTGGGTTGTTTTTACCCATTGAACCTGCTTCATGGGATCTCCAATCACACAGGTTGGGTTGCCATAACATGTGATTCACTCAATAGGCTTAAGTCTCATTTCCATCGATATATCATATACCACTTTTCTAGTTGGCCTTTTTGTTAGATGGTCTGCCAAGTTCTTCTCTAATTGTAGAAATTCAAGAGCTATTATGCAATTGTTTATAAGTTGTGCCTTAGTCGAATGTGCCTCTTCTTTCCATTATATCCTTTGTTCTTTGCTCGAACTATTGCTTCTTGCGAATCACAATGCAATGAGATAGATGGGACTGGATTCTTCCATAAGGGAATATTAGCTAGAAGATTCCTTAGCCATTCACTTTCATTACCTGCCACTTCTAGAACAACAAATTCAGATTCCATAATAGAAAAGGCTTTACAAGTTTGTTTGAATGATTTCCATGATATGGAACCACCTCCAAGAGTAAACATATATCCACTGGTGGAATTAATTTCATCATTATATGAAACCCAGCTAGAGTCACAAAATCCTTCTAATACAACGAGGTATCCTGTATAGTGAAGACCTAGGTTCATAGTACCTTTCAGATATCTTAGCAGTCTAGTTAAGGCTGTACAATGTTCACAGTTGGGATTGTGTGTGTATCTACTAAGTCTACTCACAACATATGCAATGTCTGGGCAAGTACAATTCATTAAATACATCACACTACCAATGACTTTGGCATATTCAAATTGTGAAATGCTATTTTCCTTATCCTTTTTAAGATGGTGCCTATGATCATATGGGGTTTTAATAGGGTCAACATCAAAATGATTAAATTTTTTGAGGAGCTTTTCAACATAATGTGATTGTGACAACACTAAAACAGTTGATTCGCGGATCACTTTGTTCCCCAAAATAATGCCTACCTCTCCGAATATAGCGATTTTGGTTTTGGCCCGTTACTTGTTGTGTTCCGGACTCGGGTTGTATAGTTCTAAATAGTGATTCATGTCTTGTTTCCCTTGTCTCCCTTATCTTGGTTATCGGGTTGTGGTTGTGTGTTTGGAACAGGTTGGTTGCGTTTCTCTCCAAACCTGTGATGCCCAGATTTTGGCCTTTCCGCTCGAGCGGGCATTCTTGCGCTCGAGCAGGCTTCACAAATTGTCCTCCTCCGCTCGAGCGAGATTTGTCAACTCTCAGTATTTTTGTAGATCTGCAAATACTGAGAGAGTGCATTGGACGCCCAAACGTCCAGTCTCACGCTCGAACGGGGTCTTTCGTCTGCAAAACTTCTAGAAATGCATATCCCACGCTCGAGCGCCACTTTTCACGCTCGAGCAAAACTTTGGGTCTGACACTTGAGCGTCACTTTCCACGCTCAAGTGGACTGTGTGTATAACAGTTTGTCAAGATGACATTTTGAACCACTTTTTCATTTCTCTCTCTCTCTCTCTCTCTCTCTCTCTCTCTCTATAAAACTTTTCAAAGATCTAAATCTTGAGTTTCTCTCTCTAAAACTCCCCTTCTCTGTTCGATTTCATCTAGATCCGTTGATCTCTTCACCCTAGTGCCTTTGAGAAAAAGGTAGAGTGCTTCAAGATCTTCTTTTTGATCTGAATAAAAGTAGGTTTCAGTGTCCTTGGAGTTCCACTCTTGCTTGGCTCGTCTTCTCTCTTTGAGGTAGGGATTTTCTACATTTTGTTATGGTTTTTAACTTAGTTATTTGTCGATTGTCTAACAATGGTAGGATTTGGGGTAATATGAACCAACCTTGGGTTTGGGTGTGAATCGAAAATAGGGGGCTTTTAGTGGAAGTGAAATAAATGAATATGAAATTTGAGAATGAAGTCATGTGGTGTCAAAATGGTTGATTTTGATACTTTGAGTGATATTTTGAAAATGGGGATTTTGCCCTAAAATGATTATCATAATTATTTTGTATAAATAATTAAAATTGGTATTGTAAACATGAAATTGAGTGAGTATTGAGATATATGGTGGAATCAAGTATGTAATACTTCACATCTTTGGAAATTTTGGATAATTTATCGGTCTTGAGATTGTATATCTATTTAGAAATATCTGTATTGGGCTATCGGTGGAGGATAGCTTTGATTGTTCTAGAAATTGCATGTGGATTAGGTGAATTGAAACTAATCTTTGTTGGTTGTCATTGAATATGACTATGATTATATACATTATATATGTATGATTATTTGGGAGAAGAAAGGGGATGCACTCCATGTGTGATTATGTATTTAGATACATTATATATGTATGATTGTTTGGGAGGAGAAAGGGGATGGACTCCACTATAATTAAGTTGGCCGGAGTATCCTGGGTGAAAGTCCCAAAATTTATACATGGGTGCCGATTCTGCGGACGAAATATCCGTAAAATGGCAATTGGAAGTGTTTATGTGTTAATTGTGAGAATTGTTATTGAACCATTGAGTTGTAGTCTCATTTGGGTTGTTAGAAAATAATGAAGTTAGCTCATGCATTGAAATGAATTGAGGAAAAAGAATGAAATGGAACATGAACTTGATATTTGATGACTATGTAAAATGTGAACATTTTTTCCCTAGCATTGTATATGCACATTGCACATATACCTTTGTTAAACCTCATATACTTTGTTAGATTATTCCTGCTGGGCTGCGGCTCACGCTATTTGGGAAAAACATTTTCAGGTATCGATGGAATGCCTCCTCCGAGGCAATAGTATTGATGGGACTTTTGGGGAGCAAGAGCTTCTATGTTTTGTTTCATTACTTGTATAACCTAGGGCTTTAATTGTAAGAGTTAGTCTTATTTTGTTGTAACCAAGTCAAGTCTTGGTAATGTGTAAGCCTAAAGGGCATTTATTTATGTTAAACTTTTTGTATTCATTAACTTTATGTATTGAAAGAATATTATACTCTGATGTTGCTATCATTTATGTATGCTTTTGGGTTATATTTAGTGTGTACTTTTGAGGGCGTTACACCGAAGTCTTTCATGCCAAAATTCGAAGATAAAAAAGCCTTGGTTTCATTTACAATGCATAAATCAGTACCCATAATCAACATATCATCTACATATTAGCATATAATCAAAAAGAAGTACCAAAGCATTTGTTATAAACACAACTATCAGACTCGTTTACTACAAATCCATTTGATATTAATGTTTTGCCAAAATTTTCATGCCATTGTTAGGAGCTTGTTTTAAATCATATAAAGATTTTACAAGTCTACATACTTTCTGTTATTGTCCTTGAATTATAAAACCTTCTGGTTGATCGATATAAATTTCTTCTTCTAAATCTCCATTTAAAAATGTTGTTTTTACTTCCATTTGGTGAATAACTAGTTTATGTATAGATGCTATTGCAATTAACAATCTAATAGTGGAAATTTTAGTTATAGGGGAATAGGTGTCAAAGTAATATACTCCTTTTTGTGTGTAGCCTTTAGTAACTAGTCTAGCCTTAAATTTATCTATTGATCCAGCAACTTTTAATTGTTTCTTAAACACCCACTTGTAGCCTATGGTTTTAAATCCTTTAGGCAAGTCTACTAGTTCCCAAGTATGGTTAGCTATTATAGATTCCAATTCACTATTTATAGCTTCTTTCCAGAAAGTGATATCTATGGATTTAATGGCTTCGTCATAAGTTTTATGTAATGATCCCAAAAGTCATTCTTATTTAATTGGGGGTTAATGTGTTTTAATTCAACTACATCCATTGGAATTGAGAATGTTTTTATCTATTTTGGGGTATTGATTGAGGTAGTGGGGTGATGGTAAAGTAAGATTGGACCAAAAACTTTAATTCGAATAATTTGCCTACGATCAGCCGTTACTCTTTTGCCCTTTTCTTTTTCCACACTTTGAATTTGGATGTGAGGTTAGAACCATTGGAAAGATTATTTTCGGGGCTTCAATTTGGGCACAAGAATGACCTAAAACGGAGTCCGGATGAGAGAGTTATGGATGTTTGAAGTTTTCATATCTGTGCTGGAAGCAGAACCGCACGTGCGGGAAATGCGGCGCACGTGCGGCGATGTGCGGGGCAGCAGCTCAAAAACGTGATTTTGAGCTCATTTCTTGCATTTTCTTTTCCTCTCTTCTTCTCCGCTCTTTCATGTCCGAAACCCTAGCTCCCCAAACCTTGATTTTCTTCACTTTTCTCAACAAATCCACCATAGATCTTGCATCAAGGATGGAGAACAAGAAGAGGGCAACATTTTCAACCGATTGAAATTCGAATTTGTGGAAGATTCTTCTTAAAGCTTGCTTTTCTTGCTCGAATCTTGAGGTAGGAGACCTTATTCCCTTTCAATATTGCATTCATGGATGGATTTATGGTATTTTGAGTATGGATTTATGGTATTTTGTGTATATAAATACAAATCTGTAGTTTTGAACATATTATGTCTAACTTGAGATTGAGGGATTTCGGGTTTATAATGTTGGAGATGTAATTGTGGGGTTAAGGCGATGGATTATGAACTTGAGACTTGTAATTAATGAGGAAATTTGAACAAAAAATAATGGGTTAAAGAATTTGGATTTTTCTTGAAATTCCTAGGTTTTTCTTGAAACCCTAGGTTGATTAATGAAGATAACCAATGATTTGGCCCAAATTGGAAGTAGAATAATGAAATTGAGATATTGAAGTATATGTGGTCAAGTTTAATTAGAATTTGGACATGTTTGAAAATTATGTTTAAAATTTACGAATGAACTTTGATATGAACATTGGAATTCATGCTATAATGTGAAGGAAAAATTGGGGAAATAATCTAATAATGATATGCATGATATGAACTTGGTTTTGGAATGTGGAAATGGGATTTAAGGATTCATCTTGCATTATGTTGAATTATTTAATGATGTTGAGTTGATTCATGTTATTTATGTTGAATTGTGGTGCTTATGTAGGATGGTATTGACTATGTTGATTTTGATTTTTGTGACCTAAAATGTGGAGTTTTCCAAAATGGGTTACTCCCAAATTATTTTGCTAAGTACTTGTGGGCTTGCTTCGTTATTAAAATCAAGAGAATGATTTATTTTTGGAAAAATGTGGAAGATGTTCGTACAATTCCTTCCTATCTTGAAATCAAAGTGATTGATTATAAATTTCATACTATGTTTACAAGAATGGTAATCTTCTATTTCTATATATAAATATATTGAGATGGAGGAAATTGTGGTATAATCGATGGATGCTTAATGGTAGGCTTGTGAAGAATAATGAAGGAAAGAAAAAAGAACTAATGATCAAGTTATATATGTGTACAGGGCATACTTCAGGAGGGACAAACACTCCGTTGTAGCACTGTGAGTAGTAGTACTTCGATATATCTTTAACCGTTAATGATTATTGTTATTGACGTTATGATCTTCGTCGTAAGAATTATGTTGACATATATGTTATGTATGCTATGTAAGAAATATTGTGAAATTATGGAAACATCAAAGGTGTAGGCTATATGAAGAACATTGTGAAATTATGGTATAAGCTATATGAAGAACATTGTGAAATTATGGAAACATCAAAAAGGATTTGTGAACTATGAGTTTATGTGGCTAAGAACCATTTGTGAACTATGAATTTATGTGGCTAGGAGCCATTTGTGAACTATGAACTTATGTTGTCAGGAGCCATTTGTGAGCTATGAATTTATGTGGCCAAGGGCCATTTGTGAAATTATGAAGCTATGAGGCCAAGGGCCAAAATTGTGAACTTGTGAATCCAAAGGGCCTTAGTGCCATATGTTACAAGGGCTTTATGCCATATGTTTCAAGGGCCTTAGTGCCATATGTTACAAGGGCTTTATGCCACATGTTTCAAGGGCCTTAGTGTCATATGTTACAAGGGCTTTATGCCATCTGTTTCAAGGGCCTTAGTGCCATATGTTACAAGGGCTTTACGCCACAAGTTTCAAGGGCTTATAGCCACCATGTTTTAAGGGCCTCGTGCCACCATGTTTCAAGGGCTTATAGCCACCATGTTTATGTTGCAAGATTGAACCTAAGGCCGTTATGTACTTAGCACAGAATCAGACTATTGCATTGACATGTATTATGTTTCACGTTAAGCATCATTTTATTTATGTATTACTATTCACTGAGCCCGGCTCACTCTCTATTATGTCTGTTTCTGTAGGTAACCAACCAAGTGGTCAGTCCTAAGCCATGATGCTTGTCCTCTTGGGTCAACCTTTCCATGTCCAAGCCTAAGAGAAGCTGCTCTTATTTTCATGAAGTTTTGACGAACTTTGGTTTTACGCCCTAGTTATTGGCTTAAGGTTGACATGTGTGCAACACTTCATTCTCTAATGTTTTTGATATATGCCCAATTACCGGGCTGGGTCTGTATATATGTTTGTATATAACCAATGTTCAGGTGTATGTTTTAAATTTTATTTGTCTCTTAAGAGTTTATGATCCTGGCATGATAGTGGTAGCTCAATGGAGTTTGTTTCTATTGTCAAATTTTAATATTTAATGCTTCCGTTCAGGCCCCATATGATATATATAACAGGTTAAGTGTCTGTCTTCGAATAGGTCATGCCCAAATCTTTTAGGGGTGGGATTGGGGCGTGACATTTTAGGACCCTTTTCAGTGATAAATGCAGTTACAAAAATTGGTCCAAAATTGGTTTCCACTCTAGGTCTCTTACAACGTCTTAATCTTGTGATGTTTCCTTGGTATTATGACTAGGCCGAATAGCTGCATGAATTTGTTTAGGAATTGGTTGTTTCATAAGAAATATATGTTCAAAAAATTATGCATATTTTGCTCCATTATATTGTTAGCTTTCATAATATCCTTTTCACCTTTTTTTTACAATAAATCTATAGGCATCACTTTTTAGAGTGTAACCAATAAAAATACAATCTATGATTTTAGGACCAATTTTACTTCTTTTAATACTTGGAAGTCCAACCTTGGCTAAACACCCCCAAACTTTAAGATATTTTAGATTTGGTGCATGTTTTTTCCAAAGTTCGTAGGGGGTTTTATGCCTTCTTTTATGTGAAACTCTATTTAAAATGTGATATGCTGAAAGTATTGCCTCCCTCCACATATTAGAAGATAGTCCAGAGCTAATTAGCATTGCGTTCATCATATCCTTAAGTATTCTATTTTTCCTTTCTGCTATCCCATTTTGTTCAAGAGTGTAAAGTGCAGTGGTTTCATGAATTATGCCATTTGGTTCACAAATCAATTTAAGTTGATGGCTATCATATTCCCCTCCTTGATCAAATCTAACTCTTCTAATTTTCCTATCTAGTTGGTTTTCAACTTCGGCCTTGTATTTCAAAAAATACTTAGTTGCTTCATCTTTATTTCTTAACAAATATAGTGAATCTAGAACAGTCATCTACAAAGGTTATGTAGTATCTTTTACCCCATCAGCTCATATAATTTTTAAAGTCCTCTAAGTCACTATGTATAAGCTCTAGGATTTTTAAATTCCTTTCTACAAATTTAAAAGGTTTCTTAGTAAATTTAGTTTCTACATAGATTTCACACTTGGATGTGTCACAGTTTTTAAAATCTAGAATTAAATTTAATTATCTCATTCTTTTAACCAATGCATAATTTACATGCCCTAATCTAGCATGCCACAAATCAATAGACTCAATAATATAAGCAAATGAAATACTAGCTTTATTAGCATTTTCAGAGACAACATCCAGCACAAATAAACCCCCATTATAGTATCCCTTTCCCACAATATCCCTATAGCGATCCCGGTTTTCCCTTCCTTTGTATACTGTATTCCGGACTTGGTGCCGTGGACTTGTTGTTGTATCATTCTCATTTATAGCCTTTACTCTTTGTATTTGAGTCTTGGGTTGTGTTGGGCAGGTTTGAAACAGGTTGGTTGTACTTTGAAACCAAAAGTTAATGCCCAGATTTTGGCCTTCATGCTCGAGCGGATATTTTGAAGCTCGAGCGGGAGTTTTGACGCTCGAGCGTAATTTTCCATCTCCCAGTATTTTGCTCTGCAGTTCATCCACTCGAACGGTAGTGTTGACGCTCGAGCGTGATCCCTTTGATTTTTGTCCCTCCGCTCGAGCGTGGAGTTTGACGCTCAAGCGGGGACCATCACCTGCAAAACTTCTGGAAGTGTGCAATCGACGCTCGAGCGGCCCTTTTCACGCTCGAGCGTGAGTCTGTGTCTGACGCTCGAGCGGGGCTTTCCACGCTCGAGCGGGGAGTCGATTACATCAGTCCGAGATTTCACTTTTTGGATCACTTTTTGACCTACTTTTTCTCTCTTAACTTTTAAAAACCGCCACTTGAGAGTTTCTCTCTCTACTCTTACCTTCTCTCTAAGATTTGATCTACTCCCGGGGGTCTTCTACCCTTGTTCCTTTGGAAGAAAGGTAGAGCTTTACGAGGGCTTCCTTTTAATCTGAAAAAGAGAGGATTTGGAGCACTTTGGGTTTTGGTCATCATCTCCATTTGAGTTCTTCACTTCGAGGTAGGGATACCCTACTCCATTCTATACGTTTTGTCATAAGTTTTGGTCACTTTGATATGTTGGTATTATTTGGTAATTTTTGGGAAGGTAGGGTTCGATTTATAAATTGAAAAAAAAGGGGGTTTTCATATATTAAACTCCATATGGCTGTAAGACTTGAAAAATGGCATTGATAGTGTCAAATAGAGAAAATTGAACCGTAGGGGTGATTTTGAGAAAAGGGGGAGAAGCCCTAACTATAGCGACCCCGGTCTTTTCCTATTTGATTACTGTATCCGGACTTAGGTTACGTGGATCCCATCATTGTATAATTGTCGCTGTCGTCCTTTATTTTCTCATGTGAGTTATAGGATGTGTTGGGCAGGTTTGTTTCAGGTTGGTTGAGTCCGGAAACCAAGTGTTGCTGTCCAGTTTTTGGGTTGGTCGCTCGAGCGAGGGTTTGGTCGCTTGAGCGAGGGTTGAGTTTTGTCTCTGGTGGCTCGAGCCAGGGTTTCTTCGCTCGAGCGAGCGATTGCGTATAGTATAGACCTGAGAGCAGTGTTTCTTCGCTCGAGCGAGCGAGGTGTATGTTTTCGAGTTCTTCGCTCGAGCGAGCATTCTGTCGCTCGAGCATGCTTCTGGGTTGCAGACCTGAAGCATTGCATTCTTGGCTCGAGCGAGCTTTTCTTCGCTCGAGCGAGACTTTCTTGTGTCTGGTCGCTCGAGCGACCATGTCTTCGCTCGAGCGAGCCTGTTTAGTTTATATAGGCAGCAGCGGGTTTTTGGACAGTTTTTCATTTTCTTTTTGGATTCCAAACCCTAATCTCTCCTTACTCACCTTTTCTCTTAGGTTTGATCTATTTAGAGTGCGTTTCTACCCTAGTTGCTTTATTAAAAAGGTAGTGTGGGTCGAGGGCTTCAGTTTAATCTGAACAATCTTGGAGTTGGAGCACTTTGAGTTTGGGTCATCATCTTCGTCTTCTAATTTTTGGGTTATTTCTTCGAGGTAGGGATTTCCTACTCCATCTTATGAGTTTTGTTCTAAGTTTTGGTACTTTAATATGTTGGGGGTATTTTGGTAATTTTGGAAAAAACCCTAATTGTTTAAATAAATTGAATTGTACATTTAATTTAAGGAAACATTGGGAAATTAGTTAAATTCATGAAATTGAGGAATTTATTGATTAAATGGGGTAGATGGTTAATTTAAATCACTCATCTATCGAATTATTGATTTATTTATTTCCAGTCTAGAGATAACTGTTTTGGGCTATCGGTGGAGGATAGTCATGAATGTTGTAGACATTGCATGTGGATTAGGGATAACTGAAACTAATCACATTGGTTAAGTCATTAATTTTGACTGTTGAGTTAATATAGACATTATGTGTATTAATTGTTGTTATATATGTTATGTGCTTACATACATGTATTGGTTGAGCATTGCATATGCATATTGTGTGGGAGGAGATAGGGGATGTACTCCACGGTTTCGGGGAAGATAGGGGATGGACCTCTAAACCGGATTTTGTTTGGGAGGAGATAGGGGATGGACTCCATTAGCATCACTTTTATGTGTGCTTATTTATATTGAAGTGTTTTATTGTTTGGGAGGAGATAGGGGATGGACTCCATTAGCATCACTTTTATGTGTGCTTATTTATAAGGAAGTGTTTTATTGATACAGCACTAAAATGTGTATCAAACTAGAAGTATGAAGTGTTTTGATGTGAGCTTGAGTCTCATTTATTATGTTGAGATTGGAAGTAATGTATTGTGATATACAAATTCATTGTTATAGTTTGGCTAGGTTCTGAGCCATATTGGTAAAAAGGAAAAGTTGAATAACTAATGGAAAGTGAAACTGATAATTTGTATTAACCATCTATTGAATGCTATTGCTTTATTCAATGCTTATATTTGGTTTAGTATATTTCTACTGGGCTGTGGCTCATCCTATATGGGAACATTATTTTCAGGTCCAGGTGATTCATTACCTCCAAGGACTTAGCTTGGAAGGATTTGGACAATGAAGCCTTGTCTTTAGTTATTTGTTTTTATTTGAATTACATGTAAACATTCAAGCCTAGAGCTTTATTTGTATTTGAGTTAGAACTCATGTTTTTGTGTCCAAGTGTTGGCTTGGTAGGATGTAAGCCCGTAGGGCATTTATTTTGGAGGAGATATGTAATGTCTTTATTTAGGATACTCTAATAAATGAATTATGGTTTATTTTCTTAAGTAATGCTATTGTGTATGTTATGGGTTATATTCTGAGGGCGTGACAACTTGGTATCAGAGCGTACCGGGTTTGAATACTTTGGGTACGTGGGAAGTGATTAGTATCACATTGGGTTCATCTCGTTGGATAGAGACTTAGTGTACTGTTGTATGCTTATTTGATAACATGTTTAGGTGATTATGTGGGTATGGAACGTAGTTTCTGGGATGTTGATTGGACCCTTGAGTTTCTAGTAGTCTTGTTGGAAAGGCAGTTGATCACTGTTGCTTCCAACCGGAACTATAGTAACACTTTGGAACTATCATTATCCGGGAATGAAATTCGTAGGTGCTTATGTGATTATGTGCTTACGTGGAATGAATTATTGTTGTCCAATGCATTAGGACGAGAGTGTTTAGCTTCGGCACATTTATTAATGTGCTAACGTCTTTGTTTCTTGTATTAGGATGTCAGGACGAGGACGAGGACGCAGTAGGCGTGGTAGGCCGGGTAGGCAGGAAGTGCCTGTGCTAGAGGAGATTCCAGTAGTACAGGAGATTCCGGCAGTGCAGGATGGTGTTGGTCAGGCCAATGTGGCCGAGCCAGTAGGCCAGCAGGCTATGGGCGCTTTAGCTCGAGAGATAGCAGGGGCATTCAGGGAATCAGTTGGCATTCTGAGGGTTGTGAATCCAGCCCAAGTTGTTGTTGTAGATGCTGGACCTTCTTTTCTGAAGAGGGAGTTCTTCCGGTCCAATCCGAACGAATTTGTGGGTGATCCAAAAGAGCCGCTTAAGGTAGACGAATGGCTCGAACAGACAACGAAGACGTTTGAGATGCTTGGCATCGAAGACGAGGGGTTGAAGGTGACCTTGGCATCGTTCCAGCTGAAGGGGGATACGGGTTAGTGGTGGAAGTTCACCAAGGGTCGCATAGGAGCTACGTGGGAGGCTTTTGTGAATGCTCTCCAGGAGAGGTTTTTAGCTCCAGCAGTCAGGGAGAAGCTGAGAGACCAGTTCTGTCAGCTTAAGCAGTCGAGTTCTTTAGTGGCCGAGTTTGAGGCTGCATTCACTAGTTTGTCCAGGTTTGCACCTGAGTTGGTGGCATCTGAGGAACGCCGTTGCATTGAGTTTGAGAAGAAGTTGAGGCGCGGCCTCAAGTTGAGAATTGTTGGGTCTATGATTCGGGATTATAGGCGTCTGGTTGATGCTGCAGCTCATACGGAGATTATGATGCAGGAAGAGGAGGAAGGGCAGAAAGGCTCCAAGAGGAGTCAGGATGGCCAGGGTGATGGCAAGAGGCAGAGAGGTTTTACTCTTCAGCAATCTCAGGGTAGCTTTTCTAGATCCACTTTTCCAGTACCGAGTGCTAGTTCTGGGAAAGGCAGCCAGGGAGACATTACGTGTTTCAAGTGTGGCCAGCTGGGCCACAAGTCTCCAGTTTGTCCTCAGAGGGGAGGAGGGCAGAGAACAACACCTTCTTCAGCTCGATCTCAGAGCCAGAGTCAGGGTAGAGGCCAGCCGCTCACTTGTTTTCAGTGCGGTCAGGCAGGGCACATGAAGAGGTATTGTCCGCAGTTGGGTGGCACACCTAGTGCATCAGGTTTGAGGTAGACTCAGGGTCAGCAGCCATCTCAGTCGGGTCAGGCCTCGAGGGCCAATCAGGGGGCTTCATCGTCCCAGTCTGTACAGCAGTCTTATGCTCCTAGGGGTGAACAAGTTGATCAGAGGTTGTCTGGGCGCGTGTATGCTGTTACTGCGCAGGACCTTGTACCGGCTCCATCGGTTATGAGAGGTACCTTCTTATTTTGCAACTCGATTGCTAATGTTTTGATTGATACGGGTGCATCTCATTCATTTGTGTCTGCTGCATTTGCATCTGTTTTGGAGTTGGAGTTAGCTCAGTTAGCGTCTCCTATCTGTGTAGTGTCACCTCTTGGGGGTGAATTGATCTTGAAACAAGGTGTTAGGGGTTGTGATATAGAGGTCGATGGTCATAGAATTCCATTTTCTTTTATAGTTATGCCTATGAAGGGCTTTGATGTTATTTTGGGTATGGACTGGTTATCGTCATACCGGGCAGTTATTGATTGCTACCGTCAGAGGGTCACTTGTTGTACCGTTAGCGGAGAGTGTTTCCATTTTCTGGGGGACCGGGTTGGTAGTGTTTTGCCATCGGGGTATGTTTCACGAGGGCGGAGTGAGCTTAGTGGTCTACTTGCTAATCTTTCGATTAGTGAGGTTGATGAGACTCAGATTGTGTTGCCAAGGGTGGTTTGTGAGTACTCGGACGTCTTTCCCGAGGATCTTGTTGGTTTGCCACCGCATCGAGAGATTGAGTTCTCTATTGACCTAGTGCCCGGCACGGCACCAATATCTATGGCACCTTATCGTTTTGCCCCAGCTGAGTTAGTTGAGTTGAAGATTCAGCTCCAGGAGTTGTTAGATAAGGGCTATATCCGTCCTAGTGTTTCGCCGTGGGGAGCACCAGCCCTTTTTGTTAAAAAGAAAGGTGGTGGTGGTGCTTTGAGACTTTGTATAGATTACCGGAAGTTGAATCGGGTGACGGTTAAGAATAAGTACCCTATGCCTCGTATAGATGATTTGTTTGATCAGCTGAAGGGTTCCAGTTGTTTTTCTAAGATAGACTTGAGATTATGTTATCATCAGTTGAGAGTCAGGGAGGAGGATATTCCGAAGACGGCATTCCGTACGCGGTATGGCCACTATGAGTTTCTGGTGATGCCATTTGGGCTCACCAATGCACCGGCAATGTTTATGGATTTGATGAACCGGATCTTCAGAGAATTCTTAGATCGTTTTGTAGTCGTCTTTGTGGACGACATTCTGATTTATTCACCTTCAGAGGAGGAGCACGAGGAACACTTGAGAGTGGTGTTTGAGTTACTTAGAGCCCATAAGCTTTATGCTAAGTTTGGGAAATGTGAGTTCTGACTAGAAGAGGTGAAATTCTTAGGCCATGTCGTTTCTGGGGAAGGGGTGTCAGTTGATACATCTAAGACGGAGGCAGTGCAAGACTGGGCATAGCCTAAGAGTGTGTTTGAGATCCGTAGTTTTTTGGGATTAGCTGGGTATTATCGCCGGTTTGTGAAAGATTTCTCCAGGTTAGCTTCGCCTTTGACTAGATTGACTCGGAAGGGAGTCAAATTTGTATGGAGTGAGACTTGAGAAAAGTCGTTTCAGGAGTTGAAAGTGAGACTGACCACTGCTCCAGTATTGATTATTCCGGAGAGAGGGTTGGGTTATTCAGTCTATTGTGACGCTTCACGAGAGGGTCTGGGTTGTGTGTTAATGCAAGAAGGGAAAATGGTTGCCTATGGTTCACGTCAGTTGAAAATTCATGAGAAAAATTACCCTACACACGATCTAGAGTTAGCAGCTGTGATATTTGCCTTGAAGATTTGGAGGCATTATCTTTATGGTGAGAAATTCGAGGTATTCTCGGATCATAAGGGTCTGAAATATCTGTTTACCCAGAAAGACTTGAATTTGAGGCAGAGGAGGTGGATGGAGTTTATTGAGGATTATGACTTCGAGTTGCATTATCATCCGGGGAAGGCAAATGTTGTGGCCGATGCCCTTAGCAGGAAATCTGTTGGTGACATTGCTAGTATAGCCATCCGAGAATGGGAGATGTTGGGCGCAATTGGAGAGTTCGATTTGCTTCTGGGCGAATCAGTTGAGGCTGCGGCTTCGTTTTCTGTTGTTGCACAGCCTACATTTGTGACTCGAGTGTTAGAGGCTCAGAGAGGTGACCTTGAGGTAGAATCCCTCCGTGAGAAGATTTCCGGTGGGAAGGTTGAGAAGGGTTTGACGGTGTATCCCGACTTGAGTGTGAGATATCGAGACCGTCTGTTTGTGCCGGAGTCGTGCCGAGAGGAGGTACTCCGAGAGTTTCATCAGTCGCGCCTTGCGGTGCATCCAGGAGGGACTAAGATGTATCGGGATTTGGGCCGCCAGTTTTGGTGGCGGGGTATGAAGAGAGATGTGGCTGCTTTCGTGTCTAAGTGCCTTACTTGTCAGCAAGTGAAGGCTGAACATCAGAGGCCAGCGGGTTTGTTGCAACCCTTGCCTATTGCCGAGTGGAAGTGGGAGCATGTCACTATGGACTTCGTTGTGGGTCTTCCGAGGACTCAGCGGGGTAGTGATGCTATTTGGGTAGTTGTAGACCGGTTGACTAAGTCGGCGCACTTTATTCCTATGCGCGTGAGAGATTCGGTAGATCATCTTGCCGACTTGTACATTCGGGACATAACGAGGTTGCACGGGGTCCCAGTGACGATTGTCTCAGATAGAGATCCTCGTTTTACTGCTAGGTTGTGGCAGAGTTTGCAGAGTGCCTTAGGCACTAAGTTGACCTTTAGCACGGCTTATCATCCTCAGACTGACGGGCAGTCCGAGCGTACTATTCAGATCCTTGAGGATATGCTTCGGGGTTGTGTTCTTGATTTCAGTGGGTCATGGGAGAGGCACTTGCCTTTGGTAGAGTTTGCCTACAACAATAGTTTCCAGTCTAGTATTGGTATGTCACCGTTTGAGGCCTTGTATGGCCGACCGTGTAGATCTCCAGTTTGTTGGGCCGAGGTGGGTGATGCACCTCTATTGGGTCCGGAGTTGGTGAGGGAAACGACGGAGAAAGTTGAGCTTATCCGTAAGAGACTTGTTACAGCCCAGAGTCGTCAGAAATCTTATGCCGACCGTAGGAGGAGACCTTTAGTGTTTGAGGTGGGTGATCATGTCTTTCTGAAGATATCACCTAGACGGGGATTGATGAGGTTTGGGAAGAGCGGGAAGTTGTCCCCTCGGTTCATTGGTCCTTTTGAGATCCTTGAGAGGATTGGCGAGGCTGCTTATCGTTTAGCTTTGCCACCGCAGTTGTCCGGAGTTCATGACGTGTTTCATGTGAGTATGCTTCGGAAGTATGAGCCGGATCCATCACATGTGTTGGATTGGACTGATTTAGTGGTTGACGAGGATGTCTCGTATGAGGAGAGACCAATTCGAGTCTTGGATAGACGGGATCAAGTTTTGCGAGGCAAGACCATCCCTTTGGTTAAAGTTCTTTGGAAGCATCACGGGGTGGAGGAAGCCACTTGGGAACGTGAGTTGGAAGTCCGTGAGAAATATCCGGACATGTTTATTGATTTGTAATCTTGTATTTAGATTTTGTAATATTGTTGAACTTCAGAACTTTATTTATGTCTTAAGTTGGAAAACATTGAGAATGTTTTGGTTTTACGTTAATATTTTGAGACTTGTCTTATAATGGAAGATTAGTATAACATTGATTATGTTGGTTATACTGTTGAATTCGAGTTCTATCATGAAATTGAATATGATATTGACACTGTTGAGATTGAAAGGAAAAATGCATAATATTGTGTTACAGGTTGAAATATATGTTGTTTTATATACATATTGTGAAATGCCTCTTGATAAGAGATGAAATGACCGGTATTGGGTCAAGTGGTTTATTATTGTATTGTCATATTGATAGAATTGGAGAAAAACCTGTTTTTGAAAAACTTATGCTAAATTTCGGGGACGAAATTCTTTTAAGGGGGGGAGGTTATAGCGACCCCGGTCTTTTCCTATTTGATTACTGTATCCGGACTTAGGTTCCGTGGATCCCATCATTGTATAATTGTCGCTGTCGTCCTTTATTTTCTCATGTGAGTTATAGGATGTGTTGGGCAGGTTTGTTTCAGGTTGGTTGAGTCCGGAAACCAAGTGTTGCTGTCCAGTTTTTGGGTTGGTCGCTCGAGCGAGGGTTTGGTCGCTCGAGCGAGGGTTGAGTTTTGTCTTTGGTGGCTCGAGCCAGGGTTTCTTCGCTCGAGCGAGCGATTGCGTCTAGTATAGACCTGAGAGCAGTGTTTCTTCACTCGAGCGAGCTTTTCTTCGCTCGAGCGAGTGAGGTGTATGTTTTCGAGTTCTTCGCTCGAGCGAGCATTCTGTCGCTTGAGCATGCTTCTGGGTTGCAGACCTGAAGCATTGCATTCTTGGCTCGAGCGAGCTTTTCTTCGCTCGAGCGAGACTTTCTTGTGTCTGGTCGCTCGAGCGACCATGTCTTCGCTCAAGCAAGCCTGTTTAGTTTATATAGGCAGCAGCGGGTTTTTGGACAGTTTTTCATCTTCTTTTTGGATTCCAAACCCTAATCTCTCCCTACTCACCTTTTCTCTTAGGTTTGATCTATTTAGAGTGCGTTTCTACCCTAGTTGCTTTATTAAAAAGGTAGTGTGGGTCGAGGGCTTCAGTTTAATCTGAACAATCTTGGAGTTGGAGCACTTTGAGTTTGGGTCATCATCTTCGTCTTCTAATTTTTGGGTTATTTCTTCGAGGTAGGGATTTCCTACTCCATCTTATGAGTTTTGTTCTAAGTTTTGGCACTTTAATATGTTGGGGGTATTTTGGTAATTTTGGAAAAAACCCTAATTGTTTAAATAAATTGAATTGTACATTTAATTTAAGGAAACATTGGGAAATTAGTTAAATTCATGAAATTGAGGAATTTATTGATTAAATGGGGTAGATGGTTAATTTAAATCACTCATCTATCGAATTATTGATTTATTTATTTCCAGTCTAGAGATAACTGTTTTGGGCTATCGGTGGAGGATAGTCATGAATGTTGTAGACATTGCATGTGGATTAGGGATAACTGAAACTAATCACATTGGTTAAGTCATTAATTTTGACTGTTGAGTTAATATAGACATTATGTGTATTAATTGTTGTTGTATATGTTATGTGCTTACATACATGTATTGGTTGAGCATTGCATATGCATATTGTGTGGGAGGAGATAGGGGATGTACTCCACAGTTTAGGGGAAGATAGGGGATGGACCTCTAAACCGGATTTTGTTTGGGAGGAGATAGGGGATGGACTCCATTAGCATCACTTTTATGTGTGCTTATTTATATTGAAGTGTTTTATTGTTTGGGAGGAGATAGGGGATGGACTCCATTAGCATCACTTTTATGTGTGCTTATTTATAATGAAGTGTTTTATTGATACAACACTAAAATGTGTATCAAACTGGAAGTATGAAGTGTTTTGATGTGAGCTTGAGTCTCATTTATTATGTTGAGATTGGAAGTAATGTATTGTGATATACAAATTCACTGTTATAGTTTGGCCAGGTTCTGAGCCATATTGGTAAAAAAGAAAAGTTGAATAACTAATGGAAAGTGAAACTGATAATTTGTATTAACCATCTATTGAATGCTATTCAATACTTATATTTGGTTTAGTATATTTCTACTGGGCTGTGGCTCACCCTATATGGGAACATCATTTTTAGGTCCAGGTGATTCATTACCTCCAAGGACTTAGCTTGGAAGGATTTGGACAATGAAGCCTTGTCTTTAGTTATTTGTTTTTATTTGAATTACATGTAAACATTCAAGCCTAGAGCTTTATTTGTATTTGAGTTAGAACTCATGTTTTTGTGTCCAAGTGTTGGCTTGGCAGGATGTAAGCCCGTAGGGCATTTATTTTGGAGGAGATATGTAATGTCTTTATTTAGGATACTCTGATAAATGAATTATGGTTTATTTTCTTAAGTAATGCTATTGTGTATGCTATGGGTTATATTCTGAGGGCGTGACACTAACTGTTGAAAACAAATTAATGTGTATAATTAATTTTGGTAAAAGTATGGAATTAAGTTTAAATCATGAAATTGGGGAATTATGAGATTGAATGGTGTAGTTGGATAATTTAATCACTCACCTAAGAAAATGTTGAGATTATATCTGTGGGTACATTTATTTCCTGTTTAGAAATAACTGTTTTGGGCTATCGGTGGAGGATAGTCGTGATTGTTGTAGACATTGGATACTGATTAGGGAAAACTGAAACTAATTACATTAAATAAGTCGTTGAATATGACGGTTGAATTAATACAGCAAATACGTGTATTGATTGAATAGTGTATATGACAAGTGTTAAATACATTGTATATGCATATTGTTTGGGAGGAGGTATGGGATGTACTCCATGGTTTGAGGGGAGAGAGGGGATGGACTCTCAAACCTGTTTGGGAGGAGAAAGGGGATGGACTCCATTAGTACAGCAAATTTGTGTACTTATTGATTTATGGAAGTGTTTTAGTATGAGCCTTAGCCTCATTTGAATAATTAATATTGGAAGTAATATTAATATGAGATGTACTCTCGATTTATTGTTTGGCCAGGTTCTGAGCCATGTTTGTATAATGGAAAGTTGGTTAAATAATGGAAAGTGAAACGTATCATGGACATAATGGTCATGGAACTGTATTCTAATGCGATTGAATTTTAAGTGTTAACCATCTATCGAATGCTATTACTTTAGTCAATTCTTATATTTGGTTTAGTATATCTCTGCTGGGCTGTGGCTCACCCTATATGGGAACTTCATTTTCAGGTCCAGGTGATATGCAACCTCCAAGGGTTTAGCTAGGGAGGATTTGGAGTTGAAGACTCTTCTTTTTAGTTATTTTGTTATTTGATGTTACATGTCAAATCAAGCCACGGGCTTAATATGTAGATGAATTAGAACTCAGTTTTTGTGCCCAAGTGTTAGCTTGGAAAGCTGTAAGCCCGTAGGGCATTTACTTTCGTTTACATGTAATGTCTTTCAATAAGAATACTCTGATGAATGGAAGAATGTCTTATTTTCTTTTGTCAATGCATGTCATTATTGTATGTATTATGGGTATTTTTTTGAGGGCATGACAATCCCCATTAAGAGTTAGCACAAGTTTATTAGAATCAAACACTAATTTAATACCAACCTTGTTAAGAAGGGATCTAGAAATTAAATTTCTATGCATATTAAAAGTGTCATTTAGGGCAAGACTTTTACCGTAAATGAGTTTAAGTAGAATTTTTTCCTTACCAACCACACGAGCAGTGACAGCATTTCTCATGTAAACATGTTCACCATCACCAACAAACTCATATGTAGCAAATATATTTCTATTGCTACAAATATGGCCGATAGCCCTAGTGTCTACCACCCATTCAACCATATTGTCAACAAGATTTTCTTTTGTTGCAAATTTTTGTAAAGCCAAGGGCTATTTTTGTATGGGTCCGAGAGACCACTTTTGTGTAACCAGGCTTAAGCCTTAGAAGTTGTAGCCCATGGGGGCATTTTATTTATCTTGAGTGTTAGGTCCCTTGTTCTTGTCAATTCCGCGAACAACTTTGTTAATTGTGTTGTAACATTTCCTTACTATTTTGTCTTCCTCGCTCGAGCGAAGGACTGCGTTTGGCAAAAACCTGAAAGAGATGAATGTGCACTCGAGCGAAGAACTGCGTCTACATAAAAACCTGAAAGAGTTGATTTCTCGCTTGAGCGAAGGCACTTATGGAAATCACGCGAGATAAGCTTTTCGCTCGAGCGAGAGAAGCTTCGCTCGAGCGAGCTTCAAAATCCAAGATTTGTATAAGTAGTTGGTTTGTTCCAAAACTAGGATTACTTCTTCAGATCTACTTTGAGGTTTTCTAAGGTTTTCTTCTGGAGAATTTTTTGTGAGTTTTCCTTGATAAAATTGAATGAGTATTAAACTCATGAATTGAGAAGCACATATCAAGGAGGTTGATCGATACATACAAGAGTGTTAATCTTCGGTGGATTCTGAAGATTCAAATGTAGAGTTTCAAAGGAGTTTGATTCTGTACGTAGTCATTGATTCGACAAGTGGAGTTGTGGATTCAACTTCAGATTAATCAGTTCCGAGATGAAAGCTTGGTGAAAGAGTTACAGAAGGTATGAAGACAAAGTGACTGAATTGGGTAATTTGTGTATTATCTTTGTAATCTTTCTTTCTTCAGTAGTGGATTGATTAGTGGCGTTTTGCCCGTGGTTTTTGATTACAATTGAAGGTTCTTCAATTGTAGTTTTTCCACGTAAAAATCATTTGTGTCGATTTATTGTTTATTCAGAAAAACAACAATCTAAATCACTTTCGTAAGTGCTTGATGATTTAGATTGCGTGTTTTGAATAATTGGGATTTGGAATATTTTAATCTTGATCTAATCACGAATCACTTAGGATTTTCAATTGGTATCAGAGCGGGTCACTCTTTGTTTTTATCTAAACTATAGGAGTGTGATTTTGTGTGACTAGTGATATGGATTCTATTCGTGAAGGTAACTCGACCAATAAACCTCCTTTACTTGATGGTACAAACTATTCTTATTGGAAAGCTCGTATGAGAGCGTTTTTAAAATCCATCGATGAGAAAGTTTGGCACTGCGTGATCTATGTGTGGAGTGAACCTACTATCACCATTGATGGTGTTGATATTCCTAAACCCCTTGATAAATGGGACACAACTGATTACCAAAACTCGAGTTGGAACCGTAAGGCTCTCAATTCCCTGTTTTGCTTCGTCACACCTGAAGAGTTTCGTCATATCTGCACGTGTGAGGTAGCAAAAGAGGCTTGGGACATTCTTGAAACGATTCATGAAGGTACTACTTCTGTCAAAAGGTCAAAACTTCAACGTCTCACATCCGCCTTTGAAACCCTTTTTATACGCGATGATGAGACGTTTGATGATTTCTATGCAAAACTTAGTGATATCGTGAATTCCTATTTTACACTCGGTGAAAAAATCCCTGAAGCTAAAGTTGTTGGAAAAATTTTGAGGTCTTTACCCGAGAGGTACCAATCAAAAGTGACAGTCATTGAGGAGGCTCAGAATCTTGATACCCTCAAGCTTGATTAGTTGGTTGGAAACTTGCAGACTTATGAAGCCCGCAAGATTTCAAAGAAAAAACAAAAAGATAGTGTGGCTTTCACTAGTGCTCATGAGACTGCAAAAACTCCGGAGACTGAATTTGATTTAGAGTCTGAGATGACGGCTATGTTTACTAAACAGTTTAAAAAAATTTTGAAGAAAAAGAAGCCTAATTTCAGAGACCCTATTTCAAAAGACAAGAGTAATGAAAAACCCAAAACTTTTCCACCAAAACTTGCTCCAAAAACTGAAAAGAAGATTGTAAAGGGGCAAGGGATCAAGTGCTATGAATGTTAAGGGTATGGTCATATTGCCCTTGAATGCCCTTCGAAAAAGAATCGAAAGAAAGTCTACACTGTGACCTGGGATGATGAAAGCAGGTCGGAGCAAGAACCCGAAGAACCTGAATCCGGTGAAGACGGGGATAGTGCTTTCATGGAATTTTGGTCCACTTTCACTCAACCTCTTCCAAAGCCAGCGGAATTAGCTCGTGGTCAGAACCTGCATCATGCTCCCACCTTTGATGGGAGAAACTACCTGTACTGGAAGATCAGAATGAGGGCGTTTCTGAGAGCTTTTGACCCAGAAGGCTGGCAAGCCATTGAAGAAGATACAGATAGTGCTGACAATTCGAGCAATTAGAGAGCCCTAATTACTATTCGTAGAGCAATTTCTGATGAAGAACAGCAACGGGTGGCTCACTACACAAAGGCTAAAGATGCATGGGAAATTCTGAGCAAATTTTATGAAAGAGGAGATTCACCCTCACCACCATCCAGCAACTTTTCTGCCTTAGTTGCCCGACTGGATGAGGTCAAGAAGAATGAGGAGCAAAAAGATGATGATGAAACATCTACATTTGAAGACAATGATGACATTACTGGTGATGATCTACAACAAGCTTACGAAAAGCTTTACGAGGAATCTCTGAATTTGTCCAAAATCAATGACAAACTCTCTCTCTCAAGCTCAAAGCATGTGAAAGTGAGAATGTCAAGCTAAAAGGAGAACTTGTAGCAGCAAAGCAGAATGTCATCAAGATCTCAAGTGGCAGGCAAGACTTATGTGGAAAACTTCTATCCTGTGAAACTGAAAGGAATGAACTTCTGAAAGTATATTCCACATATGAAGAGAAGCTTGAAAGCCTTGAGATGTCACAAGCTACATTGGAAGAGATAGTCTGTCAGAAAGATGAAGAACTCCATATTGCTAGAGCCACAATTGCTATGTGGAACAAAGGTTCCAAATCTTTAGAAGACATCCTTGGGTCTCAACAAATGGGTTGTGACAAAAGTGGGCTAGGCTATGGTGCGACAGCTCACAAGGGACTAGCCTCTACTTCACATTACCTAAAGACTCAAGCAAAGGGAAAGTTGAAGGTAGACCAGGGTGATCCCTCTCTTCATCTACCTAGAGGGGGTAAGATCAACAAGAGGGAGGTAAAACCTATTTTTATTTGTCATCACTGTGGTAGGTATGGCCACATTCGTCCTTATTGCTTTGAATTGTTTGGTAAGGTGTCTCAAAAGGGTAGAAATTCGAATACTTTTTGGGTTAGGAGACAATCTTACATGTCTAGGCGGAATACCAAGATTCATAAGGGTGTTCACAACGCCAAGACATTTACCAAGACCAAAAAGATTTGGGTGAGGAAAGATGATTTGACTTGTTTAGTTGTTCACACTGCTCTAAAAGCACGTGACTCACACATGTGGTATCTTGATAGTGGGTGCTCTCGTCATATGTCCGGTAACAAATCCTACTTCACCTCCCTTGAAAAATATGAAGGAGGAATTGTTACCTTTGGAGATGGCGGCACTTCTAGAGTCATTGGTAAGGGCTCTATAAGTGTTGTTGGTCTTCCCAAGCTTGAAAATGCCTTACTTGTTGATGGTCTTAAAGCAAATCTTTTGAGCATTAGTCAAATGTGTGATTCCCATCACGAAGTATTGTTTTCAAAAAATAAATGTGAAATTTTGGATAAAAAGGGAAATACTGTCTTGCATGGGGTTCGCACATCTGATAATTGCTATGGGATTGTTTCTACCAATGATCTCACTTGTCACTCAGCCATCATAAGTAACATTGATTTGTGGCATCAAAGATTAGGTCACATGAATTTCAAAGACCTAACTAAGATAGCCAACAAAGAGCATGTGAGAGGAGTACCTAAATTGGGTAAGAATCTGAACCATGTGTGTGGACCATGTCAACTTGGAAAGCAAACCCGTGCCTCTCATAAGAAGGTGAACAACTTTACAACCAAACGTCCTCTTGAATTGGTTCACATGGACTTAATGGGACCTATTCGCACTGAAAGCATCGGAGGTAAAAGATACATTTTTTTAACTGTTGATGATTTTACTCGATTTTTGTGGGTAAATTTTTTAAGGGAAAAATTTGATACGTTTGATGCTTTCCAGGACTTAGTCCTTAAAATCCAAAATGAACAGGGTGTTTCCATTGGTCGTATCATAAGAATCCGAACTGATCATGGTCGTGAGTTTGAAAATAGTTCGTTTTCGGATTTTTGTGATATGCATGGAATTAAGCATGAATTTTCTGCACCTATTACTCCACAACCAAATGGAGTGGTTGAGAGGAAGAACAGAGTTGATCAAGAAATGGCTAGGGTCATGCTCCTTTGTAAGAAACTTCCTCCAAAGTTTTGGGCTGAAGCCCTAAATACTGCTGTTTATGTCATAAATCGCGTGTATTTAAGGCCCGACACTTTACAAACTCCATATGAATTTGTGGAAGGGATTGAAACCTAATGTAAAATACTTCAAAACTTTTGGGAGTAAGTGTTACATTTTCAAAGACAGAGAGCCTTTGGGCAAATTTGACTCCCGAAGTGATGAAGGTATTTTTCTAGGGTATTCAACCACTAGTAGGGCTTTTTGAGTCTATAACCTGCGAACTTCTTCTTTAATGGAATCAATCAATGTGGTTATAGATGACACAGGTTCACCTACTCCAGCAACAAATGAGGATGACAATGGTGAGTCTCTAATCTTGGATACTGAACCACAAAGTCAAAGAGAAGTTGAGGTCCTAGCACAAGATGTTGAGACAGCACCATCCTCACAGGTAAGTCAAAGTCCAAAGAGTGCACAAAGAGACATCACTCCTGATGCTTCTGTCACCGCAAGTCCTGAGTTCAAACCATCAGCAAGAGTGAAACTGAATCATCCAGCTCAACAGGTGATTGGAAGTGTATCGGATCGAATGAAAACCCGAAGACAGATTCGGGATGAGGTATCACATATGTGTTATGTATCATTAATTGAACCTAAGAATTTCAAAGAGGCCTTGCTAGATGATAGTTGGGTCAATGCTATGCATGAATAATTAGGTCAATTTGAACGTAACAATGTTTGGACTCTAGTTCCCAGACCTAGAGACATGAATGTGATAGGTACCAAGTGGATCTTTAAAAATAAATTTGATGAGAATGGTACTGTGGTTAGGAATAAAGGCAGGTTGGTTGCTCAAGGCTACACACAAGTAGAGGGTGTTGACTATGATGAGACATTTGCCCCAGTTACACGTCTCGAATCTATTCGTATTTTACTTGGTGTTGCTTGTTATCTTGGTTTCAAATTGTTTCAAATGGATGTGAAAAGTGCCTTTCTGAATGGGTACTTGAAAGAGGAGGCATATGTTGAGCAACCAAAAGGGTTTGAGGACCCTAAATGTCCAAATCATGTCTACAAGTTAGACAAGGCTTTGTATGGATTGAAACAAGCTCCTCGGGCTTGGTATGATAGACTTAATACATTTCTTCTTGATAATGACTTTCAAAGGGGTAGTGTGGATAAGACCTTATTTGTGAAACATACAAAGTCTCATATTCTTGTTGCTCAGATTTATGTTGATGATATTGTGTTTGGATCCACTGCTGATCATCTTGTGAAATATTTTTTGGATTGCATGACACATGAGTTTGAGATGAGCATGATGGGAGAGTTGTCTTATTTCTTGGGTATTCAAATTAAACAATCTCCTTCAGGTATGTTTGTTTTTCAGACTAAGTATGCTAAAAATCTTGTGTCAAAGTTTGGTCTTGAGTCTGCCAAATATGCACGCACTCCCATGAGCACCAGTCTTCACCTCTCCAAAGACTCCTCTGGTATTGATGTAGATCCTACCCTTTATAGGAGTATGATAGGGAGTCTTCTGTATCTCACAGCCAGTCGTCCTGATATTTCTTTCAGTATCGATGTTTTGTGCCCGTTACCAAGCCAGTCCTAAAGAGTCTCACCTTCTTGCGGTCAAACGCATCATCAAATATGTTAATGGGACATTGGGGTATGGGGTTTGGTTTTCTACTGATACTACAGCTGAAATTACTGGTTTTTCTGATGCCGACTGGGCAGGGTGTGCTGATGATAGGAAAAATACATCCGGGGGGTGTTTTTAACTTGGGAATAATCTGGTTTCCTGGCATAGTAAAAAGCAAAATGCCATCTCCCTTTCGACTACTGAGGCTGAGTACATTGCTGCAGGGAGTTGTTGTGCACAAATGTTGTGGATGAAGCAAATGCTTCATGATTATGGGATAGAACATAACACTCTCACTCTTTTTTGTGATAACACAAGTGTCATAAACATTTCTAAAAATCCTGTCCAACACTCTCGCACTAAACACATTGACATTCGTCATCATTTTGTTCGAGAGTTAGTGGAAGAGGGCCTTGTTGTTCTTGAGCATGTTCCCACTAAGCATCAAAAAGCTGATATTTTTACAAAACCCCTTGATCTTCTTCGGTTTGAGTTCCTTAGAAAGACCTTGGGTGTCATGCTCGATCACTAGAGTGTTACTTGTTCCTTGAGTAGGTGTGAGTGTTTGGCTTTATGTGTGCTTGGATGCTATAATCTCATTGTCATTGATATATGTTTGTCTTGCATCCAACTTTATATATACACTACTCATGCTGCTTACAAGATCACATTGTTCTCTGTTCATAGCTCATTTTGTATGCCCATACTCATTAACCTCATGAGCTCATTCTGTACACATCCTTGAGGTAAATTGTTGCAGGGGTTTCCGCACAAGTGATCAAAGTTCTCTATGGAACACTAATAGTGTTTCTTGTACTTTTACAGTGGAATTGACCGATACTAGTATATCATGGGTGATGTTGAGTCTCTTAACCATCTACCATCATTTTTCACTTCCACGGTTTCTCCTTCAGTTCCTTGAAGTCCGGGCATTAGGAAAAGGCTACCTCAGAGGCACCAACCAGGCCATCTTTTTTGACTTCATTCTTCTCTGGTTTGGTTTCCATACTCTTGAGGGTGAATGCCACTAGTGAGTGCCCACAAGAAAGAAAAGAAAAAAAAATAAAAAACATGGATTCATTGATTGAGGGGGAGCCTCCGCTTTTACTCAACAAATATCCCGTGATTCCTAGTGGTTTGACTTTTCTCTGTGATGTTCAGTTACTCTTGTCGGAGGTCCAGCCATCCGATCACTACGAGGATTAATTCTAGCTCAGTGGACTCTCATGGATTGCACACACACACTTTATTTGTGAGATCTCATGTTGGATTTTGAGTTATACATTCTCATGTATATGATCACTGATTATATTTTATCTGCCTTGCTCATGATTTCCAGTGTCATTTTTTAAAAAAATTGCAAGTTTACAGGATTCATGATGTGCGGATTATTTCATCTTAGTGTCAATTTTGGCCAAATGCGATCATCTACTTGTGTTCCAGGTCTCACTTCATGTTTTTGAGTATCTTGTTTTTGTTTAAAAAAAAAAAAAAAAAAAGTTTTTTTTTGGTTTTGTTTTTTTTCTTCTTTGCTCGAGCGAAGGAATCCTTACTCGAGCGTGCGTCTGCTACTACATTAGACCTGAGAGCGTGTGTTTTTGGCTCGAGTGACCTCTTGCGCTTTATTGTCCTCACTCGAGCTAGAAAGTCTTCGCTTGAGCAACCTGTCGAGATTCAAATTCTCAATCTGTGTCTTTTCAGTTCATATTTTTTTCCCCCTCTTCGTGTTTCCTCTCTCTCTCTCCCCCCTAGGGTTTTCGTGGTTGTCATTGCTGGGATCTTCTGCTATTTATCTCTTGATTTCGGAGTATTTTCCTTTCCTTCATCTGATGTTTCAGTGTTTGGTAAGTTTTTTTTTTTTTTCTCTTTGTTTTTATTTCTCCGATTGTAATGGGATTGTGCCTTTGCTCTGTTATACTCTAGGGTTCAACATTGTTGCTTTTGATTAGTTCATCTTGTTCTAGAGTTTGTCTCTTGAATCTAGGGTTCATGGTTTCACATCTTGTTCTCTGCATTTTGTTAGGGTTTACCATTTGGGGTTTAATTTCTGCGGGTTAATGTGTTTGCTTAGTGGTTTACTTGTTTAATTTGTTTATTAAATGTTTAACATTTTCATGTTTAATTTGTGGTCTTAGTACTTAGTCTGTTGTTCATCATTTTTATATTCTGCTATAGTTTTGAGTATTTTTAACTGATGGATTACTATTGTTGTGGCTTTGCTCTGTTGTTTGAACTTGGGGCTTGTTGGTTTCTCTGTTCTTGTAATGTGGGTTGTGGAGTGTTTAGTCACGGCGGAGTCATCTAAGCGTCGTAAAACTACAGTTTCCCGTCCTTCCTTCAACACTGACAAATTCCCGTCTAAAGAAAAATCTAAGTTGTTTAGGGAGTCATTTGCATCTCGTAAAGTCCATTTGGAGCGAAATGTCCTCCCAAGTGCCTTTGAGGTTCTTACCATTCGGTCTTTATTTGATTCATTAGGCAGAGATCAAGTGTTGCATTTTTCGAGGCCACAAAATTTGAGTCTCATCCGGGAATTCTATTGCAATATTCATTCCATTCAGAAAGAAATTTCGGCATCCTTTAAGACTTGGGTTAGGAAGAAGTCCCTTGTTATCACTGGGGATGTGTTTCTGCGGTTTCTTGCTCTTCCTGAAGTTGGTGATTTTCATTTTCCATTTCTTACTCGGTCAGGTGTTGATTTTGATCGTGTTGCTTCTGAGTTATGTGGTGTTGACCGGACTTGGCTCGCCGGGGCCCTCATTCAGCAAAATGAGTTGCTTCCTCGGTTCCGTCTTCTAAATCTCATTGAGTGTGCTAATATTCATGTCACCACCCATTCCTCGCATATTACTCAGGACCAAGGTTATGTTTTGTATTGTATTGTATTCATCACCGACTTCCTATTGATCTTTCAGAAATGATTGTATCCAAAATGATTGGTGTCTTTGAGGGTAGGAAGTCTTTGGGGCTTCCTTATGGGTGTTTGCTTACCCGTTTTCTCACTTCTCTTGATATTCCTTTTTCTGATGATGATGAGTTTGCTCACCCTATCAAACCCATTACTAAATTGACAGTCTCCGAGAGTCAGGCTCATGTAAGGGGGGGTGTGTCAGGGGTTGGGAGTTCTGGTGCAGGTGATGATGCTCCCCTTGCAGAGGCGGAGGAGTTTGAGGCAGCCACTGCCGGTGCCCCTGATCTTCTTGAGTTGCGTCCTCGCTCTTTTCGTGGTCAGCTACAGCACTTTGAGCAGACTGTTACTCGTTGCCTTGATCTTTTGGATGGTCGCCTCGATGCCCTTGACAGCAGACTTGATGAGCAGAGTACCATGCTTGCACAGATCCTCTCGATTCTTCAGTTGCGGCAGCCACCTCCACCCGAGTCTTAGTTCTTGACTATTTTTTGGACAGTTTTGTGTTGTTTTTTTTTTTTGTTGGACAGTTGTTTTTACTTGGACAGTTTTGGTTTCTTTTCTTGGACAGTTTTATTTGCAGGTGTATATGACTGTGTTTTTGTCACTCCCGGCCAAAAAGGGGGAGTATATGTTTGGGATGTTTGGGGGTATATATGTTTTTGGGGGTATATCTGGTTTATTATGATACTCATATGCAGGCAGGATTCTGTAATTATGTTGGGATACATACTCATGATGTTTCTTTGCAGATCGCAATGGAATAGTTTTTTTTTTTTTTTTGGGATATATGATGTCTTGATGGTTTATTATGTTGCATAACCAATTTTTTGGATGTTTATTTTGTGCAGATTTTTTCTCATCAAGATTGGTTTCATAGTTGTTTTTTCTTTGAGTTGTAACTGGTTTAGCTAGTACTTTTGTTTCTTTTTCTTTTTCTGGTTTTTAGTTGGTTTGTTTAGCTTATTGTTTGGTTAGGAAAATATGTTAGAAAGTTTTGTCCGGGTATTGACAAAGGAGGAGATTGTTAGGTCCCTTGTTCTTGTCAATCCCGTGAACAACTTTGTTAATTGAGTTATAACATTTCCTTATTGTTTTGTCTTCCTCGCTCGAGCGAAGGACTGCGTCTGGCAAAAACTTGAAAGAGATGAATGTGCGCTCGAGCGAAGCATATGTGGCTCGAGCGAAGAACTGCGTCTACATAAAAACCTGAAAGAGTTTATTTCTCGCTCGAGCGAAGACTTCGTGGCTCGAGCGAAGGCACTTATGGAAATCACACGAGATAAGCTTCTCGCTCGAGCGAGAGAAGCTTCGCTCGAGCGAGCTTCAAAATCCAGGATTTCTATAAGTAGTTGGTTTGTTCCAAAACTAGGATTACTTCTTCAGATCTACTTTGAGGTTTTCTAAGGTTTTCTTTTGGAGAATTTTTTGTGAGTTTTCCTTGATAAAATTGAATGAGTATTAAACTCATGAATTGAGAAGCACATATCAAGGAGGTTGATCGAATACATACAAGAGTGTTAATCTTCGGTGGGTTCTGAAGATTCAAACGTAGAGTTTCAAAGGAGTTTGATTCTGTACGTAGTCGTTGATTCGACAAGTGGAGTTGTGGATTAAACTTCAGATTACTCAGTTCCGAGATGAAGGCTTGGTGAAAGAGTTACCGAAGGTGTGAAGACAAATTGACTGAGTTGGGTAATTTGTGTATTATCTTTGTAATCTTTCTTTCTTCAATAGTGGATTGATTAGTGGCATTTCGCTCGTGGTTTTTTTTATTACAATTGAAGGTTCTTCAATTGTGATTTTTCCACGTAAAAATCGTTTGTGTCGATTTATTGTTTATTCAGAAAAACAACAATCTAAATCATTTTCGTAAGTGCTTGATGATTTAGATTGCGTGTTTTGAATAATTTGGATTTGGAATATTTTAATCTTGATCTAATCACGAATCACTTAGGATTTTCATTGAGACTATACGCTTCACATGCTATAGATTCATGTGTTTTCTACCAATGAATGTATAAATTGCACGTGAAACTTTTGTATGACTCGTTTATTAATCATGTAAGGATGGATGAGTTATTGTTAATACTTAGTAAATGGTAATTGATGTGGATGGTTTATGTTGAATTATTCGGGGCGTTACAATTGTTGTTGTTGTTCTTCATCAACTATTTTTTTGTTGAAGTTCCTTCCAGAGTGTGAATAATGGTGATTATGTTGTTTTGCTACATTTTTCACCTCCACCACATTTGATTTTAATGTGAATTCATGAGCATATTCGCTTCTCTCTTTCATCCAGTTGGATTCTTCAATGCCACAATCTCCAAAACAACTATTAGTCCCACAAGAGTATATACAATAAACATATTACTAGATTATCTTGAAGCATGAGATAAAAAAAATGAATAGATGGAAATTGGAGATTTTAACAACATGTACCATGAAAACATGAAAACTAAGCATGAAAACATGAAAACTAAGACACATGCACCCAACACATGAATGCATGAAATCACACTATGACACATGTGCATGAAAACATGAACAACAACTTTCTCCCCCTTTTAGTCTTGATTAATCATAATTAGCACATAACTTAATTAATCATAACTAATCACAAATCTCACATAATTTAATTAGTCTAATTTGACTTCCATTAGAGCTCAATTAATTATATTTAAATTTATCATTTTGAATCAGATTTTTAATTAAACTCCCAAAAGACTCCAAATATTAAATTTAACTTATTTCCAATCTCAATTTTGGTTTCATAAATTATTAAGGCTTTCAATTTCATATTAAACTTCAAAATCTTCGTCAATAAATTACATATTCAAATTAGTCACCTCATAAATGAATTTATTCATAATAATGTTAATTCCTAAGTCGTATAACTTAATTAACTCCAATTCGGACCCAATTAATCGAATCTCAATTTTATAAATCTGAATCAAATATTTAATTAAACTCTCATATGGTCCGACATTCGAAATTAAAATAATTCAATTCACCATTTATACTCTCTTAAGCCATTTAGGCTTTCAATTTCTAATTCCAAAATAAATTCTCAATAGAATCATATACGAATCAACCTCCACAACTTTCATAAATCCCAAATTAAATCAGAATAACGGGCAATTAAAATTCAAATCTTCTTAATTAATTAGATGCTGATTATTATACATGGTGGAGTCGCCACACTACTAGCGGAAGTTCTCCTGGATACAATGGCGAGTCTTGATGGTGTACACTTACCAAGTAAGACTTGAACTCGTCTAAGAAATAGCACAAAGAAACCTAGAAATTGTTTGGGAAAAACAGAGAAAAAAATAGAACTTTTTCTATATATTAGATTACTAGGAATACGTATATATATATATAATTATAATTTCAAGTCTGAAAGTAAGGTAAATTATGAATCAATCAAATTCCCTTGAAATATGAAACGGCTAGTTAATTCTTTAATCATAGTCAATTACAAAAGGAAATGAATCTACATAAAATCAATGAGAGAAATATATTTATATATATATGTGTGTGTATATATATATGGACTTAACACATATGGCCCAAAGTTTACACAGTCTCTCCGACATTCTTGTCCCTTACCCAATAACAAAGGTTTACATATAAAAGGTGTAAAAAAAACTAATAAAAAATCAATGTGGGATAAGGAACAAGAAATTTTTTTTGAAGCACTTCCAACACATGCTCATGTATATTTCATTTTCAAGGACTCAAATGATCTTGTATAATGGACATTAGGCCAAAGGAAGTAATATTCATGAGATCCAAGGAAGTGAAGTGAAGTTTGTGGCCATCCCTAATTGTTGGTTTCAAGCCATGGTTGAATGCTGGATCGTTCACATTGGTGCACAAATTCGTAGGAGATTTCATCACGTCTAGAGAGAGACATGAAGTAGGTTTGAAGCTACAAGAAGTCCGTCAATAAAGGGAGAGAAGCAACATATGGGCAAGGCCAACTTTGGGCACAAGTCGGAGAAGCCGCTGGTTTGGACCCCAAAACATTGACTAAAAAAAAGGTCTTAAATTTTTATTAATTATTATATTAGTCTATAAAAAAAAATAAAAATAAAAATATTAGAATTTGAAGAGGCTCAGCAACATCTAGTTATGATTTAAAACTAATAGATGGTTGATATGATAAATTATTTAAAAATAATAGAAAGTTATTTTTTATCAGAAGAAATCAAAAAACTTATTAATGTGGTGAATTATTTGAAATTATTGAATGATTATTTTCTAAATATATGGATTATGAATACAATTAATTATACTATTTACGGTTACTCTTTTCAAATTAAAGTTGATTAAATATTATCTTTACTCAACTATGTCAAATGAAAGATTAAATGGATTAGCAATTTTATCTATCAAAAATTATTTAACTTATAAATTGGATTGTGCGAACTAGATTAATAATTTTACATCTAAAAATGTCAAAAAAATGATATTTAAGTGATTTTTATTATAGTTTGTTTACTTTTTGTTAAATACTTCAATTTAGATTATTTTGGACTTGTTCTTAGAAAAATACTTAATTTATCCTGAATGGGTTTATCCTTAAGTAAATTTTAATAAATATATATATACTAGAAGTAACCATTGTCAAAAAAATAAATAAATAAAAAATTGATTTAATTATTTTTTAAAAAAAATATATATGAAAGTTGGGTTCCGAAAAAGTAAAAGCCCACCCTGCATAGGGGGGGGGAGTCCGGATCCTTGGTCGCACTTCCCTGCCGCGCCTCCTTGTCGCCCTCCAAAACAACGTCGTTTTGGAGGTTTTTTTTTTCCTCTCTCTCTCTCTCTCTCATCATCATCAACATTGGCACTATGTTGCTGATACATCAACATTGGTATGTTGCTGTCTCTCACCGATGATTAACTCTCTCTCTCTCTCTCTCTCTCTCTCTCTCTCTCTTCCTTGTATGTCTTCCTCTTCTTTTCTCTGTATTTCTCAAATCATCATACCCACAGAAAGAAAAAAAAAATAAAAAAAATAAATAGAAGATAAAACTGAATGTTGAAGCTTGATTATCTCATCCAACTCAGTTTCGGACGTCATCTCCATGACAGCAAACGGAGCTCTCTCACAACGAAACATTGTTTAGATTCTAGCCCTCTCTCACAACGTTCATTGATTCAAATGTCGTTGGGGAGCTTTCATTAGAAAATCGAAGAAATCAATCTAAAAGGTGAAGATGGCCGGCAAAATAAAAATTTATATTTTAGATGTTTATTCTCTTCATTTTCTTTTTCTTTTTCTATAAAATAAAAAAAAAATTGATTTATCAATTTGTGGGTTTGTGGTGATTTTTGGTTGAGTAGTTTGTGAATGTTAGTTGTTTGTTGAAACACCTCAATGAAACGTTAATGGCAAAGCTGTTAATCAGCTCCATCTCCTCTTGCGAATCAAACTCTACCACTGCCTCTCCTCACCTTTCCCTCGCCTCGCCTTGCCTTGCCTCTCTCTCTCTCTCTCTCTTGTCCAGATCATGCCTCTCTGTTTCAGAGGCTAGGGTTCAAAAATGAGAAGGGAAAAAAAAAAAACCCTCCCTCTCTCTCTCTCTCTTGTCTAGATCGTGCCTCTCTGTTTCAGAGGCTAGGGTTCAAAAATGAGAAGGGAAAAAAAAAAAAAAAAAACCCTCCAAAACGACGTCGTTTTGGAGGGCGGCAGGGAAGTGCAGCCAAGGATCTGGACTCGAGGGGAGGGGGGAGAGTGAATAAAGGAGGAGAGAGGAAGAGAAGAGAAAAGGAGAGGAGACGACTACACAACAAGAAAAAGTGAAATAAAGGAGAGAGAAAAGCAGAATAAGAGATGGAAGTGCAACAAAAAGGGTTGGTTTGGGAAGTGAATTGATTTTTTAATTTTTTTGGTTTTTTTTTTTTTTTGATTAGTTTAGAGGTTGTTTGGAAAGTGTATAGATTAGTATATTTTTTTGACTTTTTATATAAAAAAAAATGTGAAATATGGGTTGGATTTGAAGTGATATTGTAGAAAGGTGATGTGACTTAAATAAGATGATTGTGACCTAAATAGAATAATGTGCTAAAATAGCATGTACTATTTTAGCACATGCCAAACAACCACTTAGTTTGGGGTTAAAAAATTTTATTTGGGAAGAGGTTTTTGGCTTTTAAAACTTTTATGAGAGAAAAAATGTAATGATTATGAGTTAGATATGATGTTTTATCTTATTAGCTAAAAAATATATTTTGTCCTTTTATGATTAAAATAGTGTCAAACTCAATCCAACCCTCCTTCCCATACGAAGCCAAAATGTATACAACACTGACTTCTTCGTTAATTCCTTAGTTGGCTTTCAAAACAAGAGACACTCGAAGTCTAGATACAAACTTAATTATAGTATTATTTTCAAGTTCAAACTCGCAAACCTATTGTTGGTGATATTCTTTCTATGACAAAAAAATAAAAATAAAAACAAAGATAGCATTTGGTTAATTTTAAAATCATGATTCCAACCAAAAAAAAAAACATTTTCTTTTTAAAATTCATAATCAAATACTCAATTGAAAATTCTTTTCAAAATTCTATTTTAAAAAAATTCAAAAAACATATTTTTTATTTTGTTCTTTAAAATTATTTGGATAAATTACATTGACACCCCGTAAGGTTTCTTTTTAATATAGATCTCCCCTCACATTTGAAAAATTATACTTATCCTTCTGTCAGATTAAAATGACATATTTGTCTATTAGATTTTATACATATAAAATAATAAAATAATGTAGATATTTTGTTCATGTCATTTTAAGATAAATAACAATTATCTTCTTTGATTTAACTCACACAAAAAAATTGAGTTTTTATTTTATTTTTCTTTTTTTTTTAATATCTTAAGAATTTTTAAAAATTTTTTAAATACACATAATATAGATATTCTTAAGAAATATAATATTTTATGATTTTTTTTAAATTCACCAAATACAAATATATATATAAATTCAATACATTATCTTATTTTGTTGTGTTCAATGGATTTTTAAAAGTTTTTTGTACAAATTTTATACGTTTTAAATATATTTAGATTAAATTGATCTAATCTAGATATAATGGTGTAAATAAAAATGAAAAATTATATTCATATATAAAAATTTATATAAAAAATATCATAAAAATATTGTGATAGTGATATTGTTGTAAATATAAATCATGTTTATGAGTGTTTTGTTTTAAAGTAAAAGGTCACCATTAAACTATATTATTGTGTTTGAAAATTCTATATAAAATTTATATTTGTATATCATGACTCAATAAGAATATGTTTAGGTAGAATTTAATGATGGAAAATTATAGAATGTAGTCATAATGATAGGAAGAAGAAATGGCAGGAAAAAGGGTAAGATGGTCATTTAAAAAAATTTAGAGTATGACATTAGCAATCTATGGGGCAATTTGTAATAAGATTACAAACTTTAGGAAGAGAAATGTAATTTTTCAAATGTGAGTGGAAATCTGTATTAAACAGAAACCTCAGAGGGTGTCAATGTAATTTATCCAAATTATTTTTTATTTTTTTGAAAAAATATATTTTTAATTTTTGAAGAAAAAAAATATATTTTTATTTTTCAGAAAAAAATATTTTGTTATTTTTTTAAGTATTGGCCAAATAATTATGATTTAGATATATATATATATGGGCGATTCAAAAAAATTTAAAAAAAATTATAAAAAAAATATTTAAAATATTTAAAATATTAAAATACATAAATAAAATAAAATATTTAAAATAAAAAGAAAATAAAATATTTAAAATAAAAATTACATATTTAAATAAATTTGTAAATATTTAAAAAAATTAAAATTTTTCAAAAAATACAACACACAAATGTATTAAATGCAGCACACAAAAGACAAAATGAATAAATATTTACAATAAAAATAAATATTTATCCTAAAAAAATAAATCCAAAACAATTTTAAAATACAACTCAAAACTCATTATTCATTTAAAAACTCATAACTAAACAAATTTTCTATTTTCAAAATTCATTTCAAAAACTTATCTTTCAAAACACAAATCCACACTAAAATCAAGATTCTAAAATTAAATTAAACGGAGCCAAAGGATTTTGTTAACATCTGCCCTAAGGGAAAATGTTAAGGAATGTATTAAATGAGTATAATTACTTCAATTTTTATGGGAAGTAGGAAAAGCTTTTAAAGCTGTTAGGATTAATGATTCTTTTTTTACATAGAGACCAAAATACCCTCATATTTTCCTTAATTTAATTCATTAATTTGGCTTCTATTCTTTTATTTTATTATAATTATATATATTTTTAATTTGCAACGTATAGACTGATTATATAATTTAAATAAAGCATTTTTTAGTACTATTATGCTTTTTTGATGTACATTTATGTGAACGATGTTCTTATGAACAGCTACTACTAGGCACAATGAGTTGAATGAAAAAGTTGAAATAATGTTGGGATTGAGAGTACTAGATTTAGATTATTCACTATTCTACAAGAGATGTAGGTTAAGTAAATTATAAAAAATGACCCCCCCCCCCCCCCCCCCCCCCCCAAAAAAAATGTAAGAAAAAAGAAAAAAGAAAAAAGAAAAAGAGAATTGATGGAAAACAATAATATACTTCAAAATGCTAACTTTAACAATATTCTTCAATCTCTTTCCACGACAAGGCTTTCCCTTTCCTCTCCTGCATATTAATGTTGACATTTTTGTTTCTGTTTCTCTAAAGCTTTGTATCCATTATGTATTTGACTTTAGAAAATCCTTTTAGTGCTCTTTTGTGGTTCCTATTAGTATCCTCTATATATAAGTTGTGATATTACTATAAAGTTAAATTAATAATGCTTAAGAATTGCATCCAGTGAATTCTTTCCTTTTCTTTTTTCTTTTTAATTTTTTGAATTTGCTTGCAAGTATGTGACTGTTTACTTAATTCAAAGGAAAACTTGTAACAACCCTCACTTTGATTTTGTCTTGTTGCATACATTTTGTATGATTGTGCCTTGTCATGTTTGCAAATCTTGTTACCTTGCTTTGCCTTGTTTTGTTACGTGTTACTTGCTTGAACTCATACCTTGCTTGGTCTGTAGCCGAGGTCAGCATAGCCTAGTTCGCCTTTGAACCTTTGCACTTAGAACCGTTTTGGAACCTTAGCCGACCTCCATCTTCACCCCGGCATGCTTGCCGAGATGTCACCCTTGGGCCGAAGTGTTTAGAGCCGAGGCCGAGATGTTTTGTGCTAAGTGATCTTTGTCCTTGGGCAGGTATGGCCTAGGCCGAGATGTGGCACACCCAGGCCAAGGTGTGGCACAGCTTAGTCAAGTGTCGTCCTCCCTAGCCGATGTCTTTGTTATCCATCTGCCGAAGCTCGTCTTTAGTCGATGTCTTTTCTTGCCGACGTGTTTTGCCACCAAGCTTGTTGTGTATGCTTTGTCAGAGACTTGTCTAATCTAGCAGTCACCTTTTTGAGCTGAACCAACCCGGTGATGCCACGTGTCCGAGCTGGAGGCTAAGTCAGCCGACAGGCCTATAACACATCATTTTGTCTCTTTTTGGTATCATTTGGTCTCAAATCTTTGTTTCTTTAGAGAGAGAAGCTCTAGAACAAGGAGTAAGAGTTTTAGTGAGAGAGTTGAGTTCCGAGCTTGATCGTGGAAGATCGAACCGTTGGATTTGAATTCTAAGGTTAGATTCTTGCTCTACTTTGATTGTTCTTACCGATCATCTAGCTGCATTGCTTGATCGAATCTGTTTTGCATGACATGCATTGGCTTGGAATTGGTTTTGAAAGAGGAAATGGTGTTCATGTGTTCCTGAAGGAAAACCTCGTTTTGATCCGAAAGTTTGGAACAAGAATCATGTTTTTGTGTTTGTTCTTGCATGGTCTTCTTGCATGGGTACCCAGGTCCATGTTTTTGGACTCTTAGCATGAAATCTCAGATTTTGAATAAACGAGTTATGGTTCTAGCATGCATGTTCTTGATGTTCTTGATGTTCTTGATGCTCTTGTTCTTTGCATTCTTCAGAGGGAAACTCAGGTTTCCCGATTTCGTTTTGTATATGGCCATCAGGACCACACCTCGGCAAGGAGGTGTGGGACCTCGGCATTATCAGGATGACACCCAGTGAGTTTCCACGAGATGGGAAACAGTGTTTTGACTCTGCATGTTTCGCTTTGTTATTCATTTGGATTCGGTGGTAGTGCCGAGATCATTCACTTGCATGTAAAGCTTGTTTTAAGAAAATGATTTGCCCTGTGACTTGTCAGGACTTTGATCTTTGCTTGAGCCTACACCTGAAGAGCCAGGTGAGTGGTGCTTCTAGTAAAGCTATGTTATACCGTTTTGATAAACCTTGTTTTGCTTTGTTTTGATGAAAGTATTTGCTAAGCATGAATGATTAGCCTATTTTGATGTATCATGAATGAGCTTTGTTTTGATGTCACCCTTGAAAAGTCCCTTGACTGGAGGACTATAAACTTTCGCAGTACTAAGTGTAAAAGTCCCTTGACTGGAGGACTATAAACTTTCACAGCACTAAATGTAAAAGTCCCTTGGCTGGAGGACTCTAAACTTTCGCAGCACCATTCGTCAAAAAGGGCTACGGGCCTAAGTGACACAGTCTCTGGTATATAAAGGATACGGTCCTTTCTTGGAAAAGTTATTGTGTTAAAAAGGGCTACGGGCCTAAGTAACACAAGTCCCCTGGCTGGAGGACTCTAAACTTTCGCAGCACCACTTTGTCTAAATCGATTACGGATCGTACAAATCTTTGTTTGCCACTAATGGGCTACTACACGTACTGGTTGGTTAGAAAGCTTATGGCTATGTTTTGCCGATGTCAGTGGGCATCCCTTGAAGTTGTAAGTCTTAATAGATGAACACGGTTCATCCCTTGATTCGGTATAGTTTTGATGTGCTTTGCTTTGAAGGAACCTCGGCTAATGCTTGTATGGTTTGGCATGTTTTGTTTTGTAAAGACTTCGGCTATATTCATGCAAAACCTTTATTACTAGTACCATTCACTGAGTTTCCATACTCACCCTCTCTATATATATGTAGGTGATGAGCAGGACGGCGGCGACGCCTAAATGTGTCCGCAAGCTTGTTTTGGATTTCTTGATTTACGTCGGCTACATTTTTGCAGTCTTGTCGGCGACACTGTTTTTACACCGGTTTTTCGTGTTCACATCGGCCTTTTGTATTTTACGTCGGCCAATCTTGAAAATCATGCTTCTCGGCTTGTATTACCTGCATTTTGTATATGTCGGCTTAGAAGCCTTTTGATCAAGATGTAAAATTTGTATTTTGTTGTTATGGATTGGCTGTAAGACTATATTGTATTTGTCTTCTCATTTGATTTATGCACAGCTCTCATGGACCATTTGTATTTGATTTATTGCTTCCACATTTGGTAAGCCCCTATGAGTACTCTGTTGTGTGTGAAATTTTGAAAGCCGGCCTTCGGTAATCTCGGATTACTGGCCATCTCGGCACCACCCTACTAGGGGCAGGTTGGGGTCGTGACAAAACTTCTCTACTTACTTTGAGATTTTATTACAGGTGTGGTTCAATAATGTACCCCATATGCGCCTGGTTGAAGATAAAGGAGACCAAAAATGGATGTCAAGAAAAAACAATAAATTTATATTTCCAGGAGGTGGAACACAGTTTATCAATGGGGCAGATCAGTACTTGGATCACATTTCCAATGTTGGCTACTTAAACACCCGAGTTGCCTTGGATGTTGGTTGTGGAGTAGCAAGCTTTGGTGCCTACTTACTAGGTCGTAATGTGACCACCCTGTCAATAGCACCAAAAGATGTTCATGAGAACCAGATTCAATTTGCTCTAGAGCGAGGTGTGCCTGCCATGGTGGCTGTATTTGCAACACACCGTCTATTGTATCCTAGCCAGCATTTGATTGGATACATTGTTCAAGATGCAATATTAACTGGGCTCGTGATGGTATACCTTTGCAATTTAATCTTTCAGTATTAAGATGAAATAATTATTAATGATAGGTGCATTTTTTTCCCTGGTACCTCATCATTATTATGTGGTCAGTTCATGTATCCAATACCTACTTCTTTTTCATTTTTTATTAAGGTGCATCAAAACTGTCTTTTCTTCTTCTTTTTTATCTCCTCCCTCCATTCCAAAATATTAGTCCTTTTTGGGAAATCTAATTTTTTTTGGTAGTATAATTATTACACTTCAAAAATATTAACTTTCCAAAACTACCCTCCTTTTTTTTTTTTGGGAAACATCAATTGTCATAATTACACTTTTTGTGTATATTAATATTAACGAATTTAACAGAAGAGCAAAATAGAAAATTTATGTCATTTTAGTCCTTAATTTTTCAAAAGAGACTAATATTTTGGGACGGAGAGAGTAATTGTTGGAGGAATGAACATGTCTTATATTTGGTGGATGGTGTTCCTGCCTTATTGATGTTAATTCTCCTTTTTTTGTTTGGTTGTTGTGAAGATGGAATTTTGCTTCTTGAAGTCAACAGGATGCTGAGGGCAGGGGGACACTTTGTTTGGGCAGCACAATCTGTTTATGAGCATGAAGGTAACTCGCAAGAACAATGGAAAGGTAAGCATCATGTCCAAACTAACTTGTGAAAAAACTAAAACCTAGAAAAGGAATCATGTCAAAATTACTAAAGTACATTGGTCGGGAACTATTGACTTCTACCCTGCTCACGGTGGGTGGAACTTCTTCTTAAATACAGTTAAAAGGTTATTAGTTATTTTTATTATTATTGTAAATATTGTGTAATTCTGAAGTTATATAGACGTGTGTGTATATGTGTTTTACTCATTTTTGTGATATTTTCGTTTTTTCGGTTTCTAGCATGATGGTATGACGTTGCATCTTCTTCTCTTTCGTTATAACGCTTGGTATTTTGAGTTTAGAATTGAAGCGAGGTGTAACTGAAAGTTGTTAAGGTTTGGTGGATATGTATGGGTGCTCACATGCTTTGTTGCGAACTAGAGGTTGTTAAGAATTGGTGAGCATAAGGTTGTTATTTTCGTTAGAATGGATGCAATTTCGAGGACGAAATTTCTTAAGGTGGGAAGGTTGTAATGACTCGGATCTTGATTCACTTTGGATTGATGAAAAGTGGTGCCCGTCACCTTAAAACTTGTACGGTTGTTGGACTCTTGATATTGATGGGTTGACGAGTGGACTTTAAATATTATAATTGAGGACCCTTGGGTGATGTTTGGAACCTTAATTGAAGTCTTAACAAGGTATTTGGATAAGATTAGATAAAAAGCCCCAAGTTTGGAGTTTGAGTTTTTGACCAGCCGTCACTCTTTTGCCCTTTTCTCCTTCCATACTTTGAATTTGGATGTGAGGTTAGAACCATTGGAAAGCTTATTTCCGGGGCTTCAATTTGGACACAAGAACGACCTAAAACGAAGTCCGTATGAAAACGTTATACCTGTTCGAAGTTTTGAAATCTGTGCTAGGAGCAGGTACGCTCGAGCGGGAATAGCGGGACAGCAGCTCAAAAACGTGTTTTTTGATCATTTCTTGCATTTTCTTTTCCTCTCTTCTTCTCCCCTCCTTCATGTCCGAAACCCTAGCCCCCAAAACCTTGATTTTCTCTACTTTGATCAACAATCCACCATGGTTCTTGCATCAAGAATGGAGAACAAGAGAAGATCAACACTTTCAACCGATTGGAATTCGGGATTTCGGAGGATTCTTCTCAAAGCTTGCTTTTCTTGCTTGGTTCTTGAGGTAGGGGTCCTAGTTCTCATTCAATGCTTACATTAATAGATAGATTTGTGGTATTTTGGAGTATATAAATGCAAAATCTACATTTTGAGCATATAGAATTATATTATGAAAATTTGGGGGATTTCGGATTTGAAGAGTTTGGGGTGTTATTGTTGGGTTTAGATTATGGATTAGGAACCTAGGATGTATAATCAAGGGGAAAATTGGAAGAAAAAAATAATGGGTTAAGAAGTTGGAATTTTTCTTAAAATTTCTAGATTATCTAGAAACCCTAGGTTGATTTATGAGGATAATCAATTATTTGGCCCAAATTGAAAGTAGAATCATGAAATTTGTAGGTTGAATTACATGTGTACAAGTTTAATTGGAATTTGGTTATATTTGAAAACTTCTTGTTGATTTAAGAAAAAGAGTGCTTTTCAAAGTGGGTTTACTAGAGATTTGGGGGTTTTTGGAACTATGTTGATGAAAGGGAGATGTTTTGGTGAAATCTTGTCAAATATTTGAAGATGGATGGTTTTGGTGAGAAACCTAGAAATTTGGAATTTTTAAAAGAGAAGTTAAAAATCCATAGTTGATATTGCTATATTTATTTTAAATGCTAAAATAAATGATGTTTGGAAAAAATTTTCTTTATATTTTATAAATGTTAAATTTTGAAGAAGTATGAGAATTGTTACTCACTTTGGAAATTGTTATTTAAAAGTATTGATATAGTCTTGAAGTGACTAAGTTGTGGGAAATGTTTGAAAGGTGAGAATTATGCTATCCCTTGGATTAATTGAAATAAATGTATATTTATTCATCTTGTGAAATTGCATAGAAAGGAGAAATAGGAATTTTGATCACAATGGGAATATTGTGTGGGAGTATTGAAAGTGAAAGAAATATTGCATTGCATTTTTAACATGGTATTGGCATATCATTTCATTTCATTACATTACACTTTGATGTTTGATTTGAAAACTTGCATTGAGAAAAGAATGTTGAGAAATAAGTTTTCATGAAATGGTTTTGGGGTAAATAATGATGGTAAGTCTTGATAGGTGGTGTAGAATAAGTTGGCCTGCGGGTCTGGGTTGAAAGACCGAAAAGTCCGTGCGGATAGGTGATTGTTGATTTTTCCAGTTGCGATTGGTAAAAATGACAATTTGGTAGTACTTGTATAGTCTACTTGCAGTCATCGGCCTAGGGATTACCAGAGACGTATTTACCGCCCTTGAAATAAATTGTTAAGTTTTGAACAATTGAAATTGAATCACATGATGACATTGAGAACATGGTGATTTTGAAACAATGCATTGGAACGGATGTTTTTCCTCATTGATTTATCTTGGCATAGCATTGCATTTACATTTACTTTTGTGTTGAGGAAAAAGCATAACTATGTACATACTTTGTGAGAATACTCTACAAAACTTGGAAATTTATTTTAAAAGAATGGTTGGTTTTTGAAAATGGTTTTGAAAGAAAATGGCTTTTATGAAAATGGTTTTTGGGAGTTCACTCCCGCCGTAGTAAGTCAGCAAAAAGTGGATTGTGTTGAGCTATGTGTTGAGAGGTATGTTGAGTTGATGATGTTATTTGTTGCTTGTGATGAATTGGTGAAATTTCATATTGATGTATAATTTGGTTTAAAGAGGAAAAGTGCATGGGCATTATTTGTGAATAATGGGAACCAAAAATAGATATGAGGATTATAGATTATGATGGTAAACTTAATGAAGTAGTTGTGTTAATAAAAGTAAATTGTGAGAGTTGTTCTATAATTAAATAAAGGATTGGCTTGGAAGAGTTTATTAACATTGTGTTATCTTGAAATGAAACTTTGCGGGTGAAATTAACGGGGTGAAATGAGTATAGAAGAATTGTTGGCGAGTCAAAAAGGAAATGGAACTTGAAATTTTGGGGTTTTAAGTTAAAAGTGGAGTAGAAAAGAAGAATGGAAGGAAAAGAAGAGTATTAACAATGGAAAATTAGTTGAGAAATGTTTGGGAAATTGTTTAAAAAATTTAAATAATGTTGTTTCTTAAATATGGTTGTTTCACAAGAATCTATGATTTTCTAAAGTTAATGGATGATTTTTATGGCTGAAGGTTTTTTCTACAAGTGTTTAAATTGTTTTTGAGAAAAAGATACCTTTCTTATGATATTTTGAGATTATGAAATGTCACCCTACTATATTGTATCACCCCGCATGCATGATCATTTCTATCTGTGTGTTCGTTATTGATTTAGAACTATGAGATTCCTACTGAGCATTAGTGCTCACCCCGTCATTGTTTAATCTTTTTACAGGAAGAAAGTTTGGGTTATTTGATTGAAGATTTATGGAGTTCTTCAGTTCATTTGTATAGCTTTCTTAGTAGATGTAAAGGTAGTGGAGTTGTATTTGTAATTATTTATTTGTAGCTTCGCGGCAGAAGCTTAGCATGTATTATTGTTGTTGTATTTATTGAGAGAGGGAGAACATGTATCTTTGTGATTCTATTACTCAAGTGTAATAGACATTTGTAAATGTATATATATATGGACCTAAATTTACAGGCTTTGGTAATGTTTTCGAGTAATAAAAAGTGGGGTGTGGCATTCGTTGTATCATATCTCTTCATTGCTGATTCCTGACCTTAATTGTGCACAGAAATGGAGAACCTTTCTTGGCGTATTTGTTGGGAACTTATAAAGAGGGAAGGGTACATTGCTATATGGAGGAAGCCTCTGAACAACAACTGCTATGTTAATCGGCATCCTCAATTACAACCCCCTATATGTGAAGCCAATGACGATCCAGACAATGTTTGGTATGTCCAACTCCCTATTGAGTTTCAACATTACATGGAAACTGTCTTTATAATTTGTTTGAGCATTTTTATATATAGAGCAACATTTTTGTATCAAGCATCCATATCAAATTCATATCGATCACATGAATGATCAAATGTACTCATCAGTGTTTGACCCCGAGATGTTGATACATAAAGAAAAGAGATTGATTTTTCTAAGGGCAATGAGATTTCATTTTGGTTAGGGTAGCAGAAAATTGGGGTTTGGTCAAATAGCCAAGTGCCATTACTTTTGGATCTCTGTTTGTAATGTCTCTGACTTGATTTGGACCTGAATATAGAACAGAACTATTAGAAAGACAAACTTTATTTATTTAATGGCTCTACAAAATCAGTCAACTGGCTATTTGAGAATTTAGCATGATAAATTACGTTTGGAACCTGTTTAATCCCAGAGTTTGCAAGGAACTATATTCTCCAAAAACTATATTTCTAGTTCAGATATAATTAATTGGATTTGTGAACAAAATATGCTGACAGCATGCACTTCAGGGAATGACGGATGTATGGTTTGAATTTTTCACACATTTACATATCAAGATGTTAGTAAAATTCTGGTTTGGGGTAAATCGATAGAGATTTTTCAACAGGGAAAACCAAATTCCACAAAAACAGAAAAACAGAAAAACGATCAAGCAATATGGTTGAGTTTTATGCCTTAATAGATTTAAGGACTTCTTTGGAGTATGTTGATTGATTGAAACAAACTAAAACTGATAGTGTATTACTGAAATTATCACTTGTTACAAGCTTTCAAACAAGAACAAATAAAAAGAATACAAAGATAACCGATTGACTAAAAGCTAATTGGTACTCCTAGTTAAAAGAAGCTACTCCTAGATAATTGCTACTCCTAGTTTTCACAGGTTTGTGAATGGGTTTGATGATCATTTACTTTGAATTCCCAGCTTTTGTTCCTTTGCACTGGCCACAACTGCTGCAGCCACATGTCCCTCCTTAATTCCTTGATATACGTAAGCATGCTCTCTCCACCATTTGGAAAGATCCTTCACTTGCTGTAACTACTCTCCACTTCTGTGACCACATGCTTCTGGCTGCACCCTTGAAACACAACTCTACTTCAAAGGACTTGTCCACCTTGCATGTTCCTTACTTCAGATCACCCATTAATTCATCTGAGCCACGTCAGCACCTCTGTCAACAGGCCAAATTCAATATTTTAGTACCAACACAAGACCTCTCCTTTTTTATCCATCATACCTCACTAACATTGGGAAGAGAGAGTGTATGTGTTTGTTAAGTAATCTGAATGTTCCCTCTTCAGCTAAAAGCCTAAAGCATCTTCATTCATTCACTAATAACACATGGAAAGAGAGATCAAATATCTATTTAAAGGCACAATCCCATATGAATTATTTACTTCCCTGTTGCTGGCATTACTAGGAAAGTGACTTTTTGCAACTAAGTTTTTGCGACTGATTATTTGACCGTCGCAAAAAATAATATTTGCACTACCACCCTTGATAATTTTCTCTTTTATTTATTTTGGCCTTTTCTTATACCTCTACCCTAACCCTTTCACTCTCACACTCCCGACATTTCCCCCAAATCTGATTTTGTTCGCTCGATCGTCTGAAGAAGAGGCCATGGTCGTGATGAAGAATTCGATCGTGAAATCTGATTTCGCTCGCTCGATCGTCTGAAGAAATTGGTTGTGATCGATTCTCAAGAACTGTGGGATTGCTTGTGATCGATTTCGCTCTATAGATCACCAACGGTATGAACTCTCTCTCTCTCTCTCTCTCTCTCTCTCTCTCTCTCTCTCTCGTCAATGAGTCTCTTCGAATCATTCATTCAATCTAACTCTCTTTCTCACTGTAATTCGATCGTTGTAATTCATTCTCACTGTAATTCGATCATTCATTCTTACTGTAATTCATTCAAACTTGTTTAGCTGGATATTAATTGAGGCAAACTAGTTTAGCTGGATATTAATTGAGGTTTGTGTTGGTTGATTCCTAAACAAATAGTTTAGCTGAATATTTGGTTGTTTTGATTGTATATACATAAACATATGAATCTGAAGCAAACTAGTTTAGCTAAATATTACTTGCTCCGTGTAAATATATATATTTCCCCAATTCTAATATTGAAAGCATGGAATTGAGAAATTGACAAGTCTTACCTTATCAGCAAGGTCAATGTGAAGCCCATTTCCAAGTAACATGTCCATGTAATGTATCTGTCCCGCATGCCCTAGAGAATGAAAAGGGTTCCATTTCGCCTGAGATAAAAGAGTCACAAGAGTTTACAGGATTAATTAGCCTATTAATCAGCAACAAAATGTGCAATTCAATTCCTTTTTCACAGGAAAAATGCCGAGGTAGCAAATAAATAAGAAGAATGTACTCTCTAGTTAATAATACTAACCAAGAAGCAGGTAATTACTAGGAGAGGCACTGTCACACCCATGGAGGAGATGGAAAAAAAATTTATTCAATAATAGGTTGTTCATTACTTTGACCACTTACTGTTGATATTTTACCTAGGTTAGGAGTTGCATTCTGTTATAAAATATCTCTTTCTTCTGGTCCCAAAAGCTGTTCAACGTCTGCAAGAATTAGACAATACTCCAGTTGATTGATCTTTGCCCAATAGCAGAGAAATTTCAAATTGCTATATATGTACTAGAAGCACAAAGACTAGAATTGTCGTTGATTTCTTTTGTAGGATGCATTGATTGTGAATATTGCAAAATCCAGTGATTAGAAAAGTCCATGTAAAATTTAGGTGATAAATGGTGACAAGTGGGAATATGTACATTTCAAAACAGGACAAAGTTATTGGTTGCTTTTTTACATGTAATTTTTGCTAGGGATCAACAGTGGGTGTTTAAAATGTCTATGGCCAATCACTATGTGCACCACAAAACACCTCTTTTGAATATGATGAGAGTAAAGCATTTGATGCTGGATTTCTTATGAAGGCAACCCTATTGCTTCTCAAATAAAATCCTCCACACTAACATATAATATAATGATATTGTTTCCATTTTTTTTATAAAGTAAACTTTGTACTGGAAGATTACTAATATGCTCTCATTTTTATTGGGAACTTAAAGATTAAAAAATAAAATAAAAAAATCATATACATGAAACATTACTCCAAAATTTTATTCCAATATATACAAGGAAAATTCTTTTGGACTCCTAAAACATTACCCCAAAATTTACCCTTAATGACGTGAATCGTTCGTTACATGTAATTTTTTTTATTTGTTTAGGAATCAACCAACACAAACCTCAATCACCCCGCCATGTCAGATTCATATGTCTATGTCTACAAGTTTGCTTCAGATTCATATGGACATATTAAGTACACTTTTAAGGCTCACCTCTGAACCTAGACAAAACATAACCTTGAATTTGCTTTCGTTTTGCATTCATTGATGTGCAAATTCAATGTTTCTAGTTGATTTCTATGCTCATACATTGTCAACAACTTGACTTCACCAGTGATTTTCATCATCTCAAACTTGTAGAAAGTAGAAACTATAAAAAGGTTGTGTTAGGAGATGAAATGAGTGATCATATAAACTGGAAATGTTTCTTTTCTCCTTTGTTGCTTTTTAGATGAGATCCATATGTTTTGTAGAACAGTAAGCAGGTTTACCTTTTGCATTTTAGACATTTGTATTACCTTTTTCAGTCCATCTTTTGACAAGTATTGCTAAGGCAAGCTTGTCTTCTGAAGCTTATAATTGAATATATTCAATTTTATTTTTATTTCCATATTAGTTTTGTGTGTGAAGCATAGCTGGCTTACAGTTTGCTGCAAACCCCAAATTTGATGAGTTAGAGATGCTTGAGTTTATGTTTTATGCCTTTTCTGGACGAGCATTAGTTTATATGTTTTGTATTCAACATACTGTATATCTTTCTATAACCTGCTTATGGCCAAGCCCTTTATATAGAACATGGATAACAAAGTTGGACGGGTCATGAAATTATAGTGCAATATTTACATGAAATTAATACATGTGTTTTATTTTATTTTTATAATTTTATTAGGTCTTTATCTGGATTCAGAAGTGTTACGCTTAGTTCAGATAATACTCTTTTAATGTCAACTAGCCATAGTGTAGTGAAGATATGGAATCCAAGTACTGGTTCTTGTCTTCAAACTATTGATTCAGGGTGTGGACTGTGTGGTTTATTTGTTCCTGGTAACAAGTATGCAGTTATTGGTACAAAAGCTGGGACTCTAGAAATTATTGATTTTTAAGTTATTTCTCAAAATAGGCCGTAGTATTTGTAATTGATTTTTTTGTTGTAGCAAAACCCATATATGATTTTTTTTAATAAATAATTATTTGCGACAGTAAAACAATGGTCGCTAAAAGTAATTTTTAAAAAATTTTTGCGACGGCAAAATGGCTGTCGCAAAAAGTAGTTTAGGCGGTCGCAAATTATTTGCGACCAATGTTTTGCCGTCGCAAAAAGTATTTGCCACCCCCACATTTGCGTCCCCCATGTGCGGTCGCATAGGCCGTCGCAAAAAGTCTTTTGCGACTGTATTTTTATTATTTGCGACGGCTTGTAACGGTCGCAAAAAGTGTTTTTTTTAGTAGTGTGGTATTCTTAGAATTGCTCCAAGCTTGTAACAGATTATTCAACCCTACATCCAAGTTGTTACCCCATATCCTCAAGTCAATAATTTCTTACCCATGAATTTAGTTTATCTTTTAATTAGTGATGAACAAAATCTTTTCAATTTTGACAAAAAAATCTAACTACATTGATGCATTCTTGCAGGTATGTCAGTCTGAAGGCATGTATCACTCCGTCACCTAAGAATGGTTATGGGGCTAATGTTACTATCTGGCCCACACGCCTTCATTATCCACCAGACAGGCTACTTACCATAAAAATGGATGCCTACAATTCCCGAAAGGAAATATTCAAAGCAGAGTCAAAATATTGGAACGATCTTGTAAATGGTTATGTTAATGCCTTCAATTGGAAAGACTTACACCTACGAAACGTGATGGACATGAAGGCTGGATATGGAGGGTAACTTCTTTTTCTTCTTCTTTTTCATCTCTTTATATATGTTTACCCTTCTCTAATTCTGGAAGAGTGCTTTTTCAATTTGATTGTTTGAATTCCTATATCATGGGAACTTTGTTCATCGCAGGTTTGCTACAGCATTACATGATTATGGGATTGATTGCTGGGTTATGAATGTTGTTCCTGTCAGTGGTTTCAATACATTGCCTATTATTTATGACCGTGGGCTCGTGGGAGTTATGCATGATTGGTATGGGTAATGCACTTTTTCGACTTCTGGCTGAGAACATATTCACTTTTCCTAATTCCATGTGGTTGAATAGCCCAGACCTCTTAATTATAATTTTTAAATCCTTCTTTCAAACTAAATCATCATCATTGTATCAATTCATTATAGATCAATGGTACTTGTGCCTGAAGTCGACTTGAGGCATCTGAAAGTTTTCACTGATTTCAGTCCACCGAGATTCTATAACTTGGGAAGATCTTTAGAATGTTGGTTTTTAAAGCTTATCATGTTCTGCCTTGTGCTGTGGAATAAGAAATAGTAGTTCATAACTCTAGATAGTTATTAAATCGTCCAAGAACTGCTTTTTTGTTATCAAACCATTTTCTGTTATCACACAAGGCACTGCAATGTGTGAGATTTTTCGTTAATCCTCTTTTGGCTCTTTTAGTAAGATCTTCAAATCTATCACAGGTGTGAGCCATTTGACACTTACCCAAGAACATATGACCTACTGAATGCAGCGGGACTCTTCTCTATAGAGGAAAAAAGGTACAATTCTTGGTCTTTCTTGTTTGTATCGTTCTTTATTTCATGCATTATACACCTTATATTTTTGGGAAGAACATTACTTTATGTAACACTAACTAAAATTGAAGCAGATGTAATATCTCAACAATCATGCTCGAGATGAATCGAATTTTAAGGCCAGGTGGGCATGTTTATATTCGTGACACTGACATTGTTATCGAAGAACTTAAAGATATCGCAGCTGCCATGGGATGGGAGACCTTATTATTTGACACCATTGAGGGAGTGCATGCTACCTATAATGTAACAACCCTCACTTTGATTTAGTCGTACTTGCATACATTCATGTATGATCTTGTCTTGTTATGCTATTTTGCAAAGTTTTGCCTTGTCTTGTTTTGTTTGAGACTTGCCTTGTTTTGCTTAAGCGTTGCTTGCATGATTTTGTTCCTTGCTTGGTGTGTGGCCGAGGTCATCTTGAGCTTAGTTCACCTTTGAACCTTGTACTTAGAACTATTTCGGAACCACTTGGTTGACCTTTACCTCCACCCCGGCATGATAGCCGAGATGTCGCTTTTGAGGCCGAGATGTTTTGCATCTAGTGATCTTTATCCTTGGGCAGGTATGGCCTAGACCGAGGTGTGGCACATCCAGGCCAAGGTGTGGCACAGCTTAGTCAAGTGTCGTCCTCCCTAGGCGATGTCTTTGTTACTCTGTTGCCGAAGCTTTGTCTTTGGCCGATGTCTTTGACTGCCGATGTGTCTTGCCTTAGCTTGTTGCATACGCTTTGTCATAGACTTGTCTTGTCAATCAGTCACTTTTGAGTTGAACCAACCCGGTAGTGCCACGTGTCCGAGCTGAGTGTTAAGACAGCCGGCAGACCTAGAAACAAATCATTTTGTCTCAAATCTTTGTTTTTAGAGAGAGAAGCTCTAGAGGAAGAGGGAAGAGTTTTAGAGAGAGAAGTAGAGTTCCGAGCTTGATCTTGGAGGATCGAACCATTAGATTTGAGTTTTGAGGTTAGATTCTTGCTTTGATCTAGTTATTCTTATTGGCTATCAAGCTGCATTGCATGATTGAATTCGTTTTGCACGCCATGCATTGATTTGAAGTTGGTTTTTGAAGAGAAAATAATGTTCATGTGTTTTTGAAGAAAAGTCTCGTTTTGATCCGAAAGTTTGGGACAAGAATCATGTTTTGTGTTTGTTCTTGCATGATCTTCTTGCATGGGTACCCAGGTCCATGTTTGTGAACTCCTAGCATGAAATCTCAGTTTTGAATAAACGAGTTATAATTCTAGCATGCATGTTCTTGATGTTCTTGGTAATCTTGTTCTTTGCATTCTTCAGGGGGGAAACCCAGGTTTTCCCGATTTCGTTTTGAATGTGGCCATCAGGACCACACCTCGGCAAGGAGGTGCAGGACCTCGGCTAGACCTGGATGGTACCCTGTGTGTTTCCATGAGGTGGAAAACAGTGTTTTGACTCCCAGCATGTTTTGCTTTGTTATTGATTTGGATCTGGTGAGAATGCCGAGATCATTGCGTGCATGTAAAGCTTGTTTTGAGAATGTGATTTGCCATGTGATTGTAGGACTTTGACCTTTGCTTTGAGCCTACACCTGAGAAGATCTAGGTGAGTGGTATTTTTAATAAAGCTATGTTATCAAGTTTTGATGAGCTTTGCTCTACTTTGTTTTGAAAAGTATTTGTTAAGCATGAATGATTGCCCTATTTTGATTTGTCAAGTATAAGCCTTGTTGGATGTCATCTTTGAAAAGTCCCTTGTGCTAGAGGACTCTAAACTTTTGCAGCACTAAGTATAAAAGGATACTGTCCTTTCTTGTAAAGACTATTGTGTTAAAGCGGGCTGCGGGCCTAAGTAACACAAGACCATCGTGTTAAAAAGAGCTACGGGCTTAAGTAACACAAGTCCCTTGTGCTGGAGGACTATAAACTTTCGCAGTACCTTGACTAATCGATTACGGATCGCCTCGTCTTTGTTTTGCCACTGACGGTTTACCGCGTGGATTTGTTTGTTCGGAAAGCCTGATTTGTGTTTTGCCGATGCCAGTAAGCATCCCTCGAGACTTGTAAGACTGGATAGATGAATACGGTTCATCCCTTGATTTGATAAGAGTTTTGATATGTTTTGTTCGGAAAGGATCTCGGCTAATATTTGTATGGTTTTGGCTTGTTTTGTTTGAAAGGACTTCGGCTATATTCATGCAAAACCTTTATTACTAGTACCATTCACTGAGTATCCAAGCTCACCCTCTCTATATATATGTAGGTAATGAGCAGGACGGCGGCGACGCCTAGATATGTTTTGCAAGCTTGTTTTGGATTCTGCTCACGTCGGCTTGACTCATATTTATGTCGGCTTTGTTTTGTATTCATGTCGGCAACGTTGTATTTACGCCGGCAAATCTTGAAAATCATGCTTCTTGGCTTACACCTTTTGTATTTTGTGCATGTCGGCTCGAGAAGCCTTTTGATCAAGATGTAACTTGTAATTTGTTTATTAAGGACTGGATGAAGAACCATATTGTACAGGTCATTCCTTTTGAACTATGCACAACTCTTATGGACCACTTGCATTTTGATTTATTGCTTCCGCATTTGTGAGCCCCATATATTATACTATGATTGTGTTTGATCTTTGTAAGATGGCCTTCGGTAACCACGGGTTACTGGCCATCACGGCACCATTCTTCTAGGGGCAGTTTGGGGTCGTGACATATAAGCTTTTGTTCGGTGCGAAGCCTGTGTAACATGATTGCTTCTTTTTTTTTCTTTTTTTCTTTTTTAAACTTTTAAAGATTATTTTTTGTCTGAATAATCTCTATATCTTTCTTCTTCGTCTTCTTCTTTTTTTTTAAAATTTATTTTGTTGAAAGCTTGAAAGTCCTTAAATCAAACGAGAAAATAGAGATGGTGTTGAAACAAACTAATTGTAATATGTCTATACGTTAATCACTCAAGTCATGGATAGCATCCCAACAGAAGGATCTAAAGAAGAATTTCACATCAATATTTTATAGAATGGAAATTTTTTTTTTTTATTATTATTTTTGTGTATTCTATGCAGCAACAATGGAATATCTAACAAATTGCTTGATATTTTTCCAATGGTTACTTTCCATTTCAGTTTCCGAGTTCAATTGTCTTGTATATTGGTTACTTGATCATATATATATATATATACGAGGAATAATATAAAAGTAATGAAAACATGGAAAAGTTCTTGGAAACATGTTAATGAATTCTAAGAATGTTTTTCAAGAATTTTCAAAAAGTTTTCTAAAGAGTTTCTAGAAAGATTCATATATGTTTCCACATACAATCTTGTAAAGTTTCTTGAAATTTCCATCTTCCATCCCACTTTAACAATTCTCATAACCAGAAAAATGAGAAAAACTTCAATGAATATTGTTAGGAGTTCTCCAGTATATTGTATATTGTTTTGGTGATTTCACAACAGTACCTTTGTTTTGTGTTTGTTCGTTTGTTTTGTTTTGTTTTGTTTTTTGTTTTTTGTTTTTTTTTTTTGGGAAGTGTTCCATAACATGAGATGAGAGACCCTATAGATGCTTAATTGATCTTGGTCTAAATTCTGCAGTAGCAATGCAATGTGAAATGTTGTTGAAATCTATTGAACTCCAAAGAAAAGTACCTAAATTAAGTTGAAAAATTCAAAAAATATAAGAATGTGTAAGAATTTAAACATCCCAACAATCATTCTTGTTAGAGATGCAATCCAATACATTTAAAAGTATTGTTTGATAGAAAAATTTGCGGAACATAAACAAAAAACCATTAAGGATTCAATTCTATACATGAAAACTATATGAATTTCTACTATAGAACTTAAGTAAATACATACCTTGATCCATGATAGTATGAAATCCTCTTGCAAGAAAAAGAAACCTTGAATGGAAGACCTTGATCTTTAAATTCTTGACTTGTCTAAGATTTTCAAACCGTACTCTCCATCAAAAACTTAAGTTGTCACCACAAGAAGGCTCCCATCGCTATCTTACTTAATGAGATGAATCTAGTATAATCATGCATAAGCCACATTAAGCCATATTTAAAATAAAAATTCTTACATTGTTTACTATGATTTAACCCGACAGTCAACTTCAACACAAAAGGCACCTCCATAATGCAAGTTTATCATGGACATTGTTTGCAACTGATGCTAGATGCCAACATTTCTCAAGCTTTAAATGATGAAACTACAAATAGAAAAATTATACAAAAGAAAGCATATCATTATAATGATTTTTCCATCATTTTCTACAAGGATCTACGCTAGGAGAAATTTTCAGGATTATCTTCCAAAAGTTCTTATATGTTCCAAATTACAAGACTTCCAAATTATGTTTAAATCTTAACAAATTGAAAGTTACACACTCACACTATTATAATTTGATGAGACTAAGTTGAAGTCTGGTTAAAAATCATGGCAATACATTAAGCTAGGTGGAAAAAACAATCCATGTATAACAGACCACATTCACAATAACAATCAAAGTTTTGTCCTAAAAAAATGCTATACAAAAAAAAAAAAAAAAAAAAAAAAAAAAAAAAAAAAATTCTTACAAACTGAGTTGGTATGTAATAATAAAACATTTGAAAAAATAGGATGAGAAGCGATGGTGTGTCCGTATTATTATCAAACCAATTGAAATCCAAACTCTCTCTGAAGAACTTTTAATTCACCAATAAACCTTATAAAAATTAAAAGATAGGGTCAATTACAAAAGAAAGGCACAAGACAAAAGAAAAGTTCTATTAATGATAAAAAGATAATACAAGAATCCTATATGACCATGACACATATACCTAAGAAACATAATACATATACATTCAAAACTGTCACTGAATTAAACAATACACCTCAACCTTTCTAGTTCCTCTACAAATATAAACTAACATCAAAAACAAAACAAACTTCCTTTATTAACCAATGGAAATATAAGATATCCTATAAAAAATATAACTTTCACTGACTCTTCACTGACTCACAAATCATTACACACAACACTATAAAAGTAGTATCAATAAACCTAAGAATACAGACACAGATCACGGAAATAGTATTAGGAGGTAATTATCGTGATCAATCATTCTTGAGGGTAGGTCTTGTTCTTGTTTTTGTTAAGAGCAGCATCGAACATCATCCCCTTCACTAACTTATTCTTCTTGGGAAACACACTACCCTCCTTGGGTTGGAACCTTGGCTTGCTCATTTCTCCACTCTCTCCTCCATTGCCCTTGCCTTTGCCTTTGTTCGCTCCGTTATTTTCCATCTCTCTGTCTTTGTCTCTGTCTCTCTCTCTCAAATGAGTCTTTGTGTTGCTCACTTGCTTGCTTGAGAAGATCAAATGTTGTTGATATTTATAGAGGAGGATATCGTGTATTCTCATTTCATCGCAAATGCATGTGTATTTCTATGTGTTTGTGTGTTTGTTTCTTTGTTTGTGGGGTGTGGGGTGTGAATTCACTAAGCAATGCAATGAAAATCAACCATCTTTACTTGGGTTTTTACACATTGTAGTGTCCATCAATGGAATTGCTTCAGTTTTTCTCCTCATTTGCCTATAACCATATGGTGGAAATTAAATTTACCGAATATGATGTTTAAACCATATCTTTAATCAATATTTGGGATCTAGAAATTGAAAATGGGCAAGAAAAACCATATTTTAATCAATTTTTAAGATCTAGAAAATTGAAAATTAACTGCACAAATGAGGTGGTGGTGGGACTCATTTGGTTCATTGAGGAAGGCGAAACTAAAAATTGTGGCTGGCAACCTCAACACCAACTTTATTAGAAGAATACAAATTTTAGCTAAATGTGTGGAAAATTGCAAGTACTTCACCGGAAAACAACTAACATAATCACAAGAAGTTTCCTTAAATAAAATAAAAATGATTTAAAAAAAACTCTGAAAATATATAAAATGGAAATTATTAATAATGAAAGCATCCGGAAGAACCATCAACTTGGAGGAGTCGATGTTGCCTTGAAATTTGTTTCAAAAGGAAAACACGTTCCGGTGGGATGGGAAATTCCAAAGAAACTTTAAACGATAGTATTTGGAAATGTTTTTGAATCTTTCTGTAAGCTCTCGTAGAAAACTTTAGGGTTAATTACACTTTTCACCCCCATTTAATTTGATCTAACTTTCACTTTAGTTCATAGAATTTCAATTTCAACAATTTAACTCATACACTCTAAGTCTAGATTCAATTTAGCCATTTCGTCTAAATTTTTTGTCTACGTGTACATCTTAAAAAATTGACAACCATTCCAAAATTGTTAATTTTAACCTCCAATTTAGACGGAAGAACCAAATTGAATTTTAGAAAATTGACAAGTGTTCCTAAATTATTAATTTTATGAAAAATTATGCAGATAGTCCTTGTATTTTGCTCTTTGTATCATTTTGGTTCCTATAATTTCAATTGACTCGCTTTTGACCTTAAATTTATGACTTTGTCTCAATTTAGTTCAATTTCTTACAATTGCTAGCATTTTTTAATGAAAAATATGCAGATAAGTGACATATGTCATGCTTTTTAAGACAAAATTATAAGCTTATTTAACTCAGCGAATTAACTTCAATTAATTTAGGGGTTGTTTGAGATGAACTAAATAAGTACACTTTTTGACTTTTTGAATAAAAAAGTAGAGGGAAAAAAATTTGTTGTTTGGGATAACTTTTTAACTTTTTACGAAAAAATATGTATTAAAATATTGTATAAAATAGCAAAATTACCATATTACTTCTAAATATATAAATGCGTACTGACATCCCTTGAACCATGAAGCCAGTATTATATGCTGCATACTTCAGAACTGGACGGTGCCTCCAGCCCGAGCACAACACATGACGGTACTGTTCGGCCTATGGGGGCCCACCACGGGTCCCATTTTGATAATCGGAACCGTTGAATGTGTATAACTCGTCGAGTACTATATTCATACCAAAAAATCACGTTGATTGGATATCGATAGCTATCTGATCGAATTAGTTTTTTGTCAATCGTTAATTTGTTCAATGTTTAATTTTTTTTATACAAAACTGAATGGATTATATAGTTATCGATATCCGATCAAGGTGATATTTTACAGGTGTATAGTACTCGACGAGTTCTACATATTGATTGGTTTAGATTGTCAAAATGGGGCTTGTGATAGACCTCTACTGGCCGAACAACAGCGTCCTGTGTTGTGCACCGCCTGTGTAATTTGTACCATCATTTGAGACTTTTTTTTTTTTTTTTTTTTTTTGAGCAGACATCACTTTAGACTGTACCATTGTCATGTCATAGAAAGTTGGCTTGTATTTTTTTTTTTTGTGTAAATTTGTTTTTTTATATATATATTTTTTGTGAATAGTGATAACTTTTTGACTTTTTGAATAACTTTTCGACTTTTTTTCTTTTTTATAACATGCCAAACCAGCCCTTAGTGATAATTTTTCATCAAAAACACTAACGGTGTTATCAATTGAACCAGATTGACACAAAATCTAAAATTAAGGGTCAAAAATGAGGGAATTGGGGTGGTTGCTGTGCAGCCAATTGGGCCCTTTTCGGGGCCCATTTTGATAATCCGAACCGTTCACATTTTAGAATACATCAAGTAGAACATACCTGTAAAAAATCAAGTTAATCGGATATCGTTTTCCCATTCATCCACAGACATTTGTATGTACAAAAATAAATAACAATTGTAATTTAAAGTATTTGTAACGCCCTCAAAATAAACCCACAAATCATGCATTCACGACATCCATAAACATAAGGGAAATAAACATATTCTATTCATCAGAGTATTTAATCCAAAAGTATTACATGTTGACAACAATAGTAAATGCCCCACGGGCTTACAACTTTCCAAGCCAACACTTGGTTACAAAAAAGAGAGTACTAACTCTACACAAAATAAGCCCTTGGCTTGATATACATGTAATACATAAAAATAAACAAAAGAGTCTTCAACTCCCACAGCCATCCAACCTATGACCTCGGAGGCGGCATAATAACTGAACCTGAAAATGATGTCCCATATAGGGTGAGCCAACGCCCAGTAGCAATATGCTAAACATAATATGAGCAATAACTAAAACATTAGCATTTGATAAATGTTTAACTCACATGAATCTATTCATAACCCATTTCAATTACATAACAAAGGTGTCCATGTTTCATTCCATTTTTCCATTTCTTATCCAATTTCTCAATTCATAACCCTGGCTCAAAACTTGGCCATATACTTTAAATGAGATTACATCTCATATCATTAATTCTTCCATTTCAACAATTCAAATGAGATAACAACTCATATCAAAACACTTCCATAAGCCTCAATAGATACACAGATTTGCTGTATCAATAACACATAAAACACTTCCATACTTCACAAATGATACACAGATTTGTTGTATCAATAATTCAATAGATACACATATTTGCTGTATCAATGGAGTCCATCCCCTATCTCCTCCCAAATAATATCCGGTTTAGGAGTCCATCCCCTATCTTCCCCTAAACCGTGGAGTACATCCCCTATCTTCTCCCACACAACATAATGTATATAAATACATATCATATACATAATCAATCAATACATAAATTTGATGTATTATTCCAACCGTCATATTCGATGACATATTCAATTGATTAGTTTTAGTTCGCCCAATCATCATGCATTGTCTACAACAATCAAGACTATCCTCCACCGATAGCCCCAAGCAGTTATTTCTAAACAGATAATAAATGCCTCAACAGATATATAATTTCAACATTTTCAAAGTGAGCGATTAATAAATCCAACTCCACCATTCTATCTCATAATGAGCCAATTTGATTATTTCCACCTCAATTTCATAATTCCATGATAAATGTCATTAATTACACTAATGACCCAAATATACCCAAACATGGCATTTTCCTTTTTTCTCAATATTGACCCAAAGGCTCAAATATTATCAACAACATCAATAACCTCCCCTTTTAGACTCAAAACACATATGTTTGAATCAAAGAACAAAACCCCTCTTTCCAATATAACACATTACAAACCCTAACTTCCCAAATCAAATCATTTACACAAAAAGCTCAACATTTAGGTTAAAGCTCATAAAGATGAGTAGGAATCTCTACCTCAAATTCGGAGCTCAAAGGAGGAAGATGAAGAAATCCCGAAGTGCTCCAAATCAAGAAATTTTCGGATTGATAGGAAGCCCACACCAAGCTCTACACTTTTTGTAAAGGCTCAAGGGTATGAGATCACTCTAACTAGATCAAATCCTAGAGAGAATGTAGAGTTTTAGAGTGAGGTGCTCTCCAATGGTGGTTTTCGAAAAGTAAGTAAGAGAAAGGAAATCAAAATGTCACGACCCCAACCCGCCCCTAGTAGGATGGTGCCATGATGGCCAGTAATCCGAGATTACCGAAGGCCAACTTTCTAAAATCACACACAATCAGAGTATACATATGGGGCTAACAAGAGCGGAAGCAATAACTTAAAATACAAGTGGTCCATAAGAGCCGTGCATAAGTCAAATGAAATGGCAAACATCTTTACATAACTTTACAACTTGAATATAAGCAAAATAAAATATACATTACATCTTGACAAAAGGCTTCACAAGCCGACGTTAAGACAAGGTTGCCGACAAAAATAGAATACAGGAAGTACAAGGTCAAAACATAATCTTCACAGTTGCCGACATCCTTGATGCCGACCTAAACATGCATACAAAACATCGGGCACAAAACACACATACACATCTCGGCGTAGCCGACTTCTAGCTTGGAACCTACATATATACATAGAGGGGGTGAGCTTGGATACTCAGTGAATGGTACAAGTAATAAAGGGGTTAAATGAATGATATCCGAGGTCTTTGCAAAACATACATATCATAGCTTATTCAAAACATACATATAACATGGCTTGCATCAAAACATATACTTGGCAATACTTGTGTCAAAACATACTTGAGCTTCAAAACTTGTTTACTTATCAAAACATAGGATGAACCGTATTCATCAAACTTGATCTTACAAAACATATGTGCTACTAAAGTTTAAAGTCCCCTAGCACGCACGGACTTGTGCCACTTATGCTTAAAGTCCCCTGGCACGCACGGACTTGACTTGATGTGCTACAAATGCTTATAGTCCCTTAGCACGCACGGACTTGTGCCACTTATGCTTAAAGTCCCCTGGCACGCACGGACTTGACTTGATGTGCTACAAATGCTTATAGTCCCTTAGCACGCACGGACTTGTGCCACTTATGCTTAAAGTCCCCTGGCACGCACGTACTTGACTTGATGTGCTACAAATGCTTATAGTCCCTTAGCACGCACGGACTTGTAGAAATGTCATCAAACGAGATAATACTTGATATTCAAAATAGGGATCATCATTCATGTTCAACAATACTTTTCAAAACAAGCAAAGCGAAGCTTTAACAAAACGTTATAACATAGCTTTATTAAAAATACCACTCACTTAGTTCTTGGGACGTCGGGATCAAGGCAAGGTCCAAGTCCTACAAACACATGGCAAAGTCTACTGAACATACTTCTTAAAACAAGTCTCACATACATGCAAATGATCTCGGGAAAACATGCTGGAAGTCAAAACACTGTTTTACATGTCGGGAGGACATGCTGGGCACCAACCAGGTCTTTGCCGAGGTCCCACACCTCCTAGCCGAGGTGTGGTCACCCAGGCTTCGGCGTGCGGCTGCAGGCCGAGGTTCAAACAAGACAAGTGATCATGCAAGGTAGGCCAAGGTGAGATACGATGCTTGGCCTAAGTGTAAGGTCTAGGTAAGAATGATCTCGGCGACAACACTTCGAGAAGTGAAGTCTGGAAATCTGGGTTTCCACCCGTGAAGAACATGAAGAACATGAACATGAAGACATGAATGTAATGAATGCCAAAATCATAACTTGCTTATACAAAAAATCTGGGTTTTCATGCTATGAGTTCGAAAACATGGACCTGGGTACCCACACTTGAAGATCATGTGAAAACAAACACAAAAACATATATCTTGACATGAGCTCACGGATCAAAACATGACTTTTCTTGAAGAACACTTGAATATCATTTTCTCTCTCTAAAACCGAACTTCAAAACAATGCATGGCTTACAAATCATATTCAATCATACAATGCAATAACAAGATCATAAAGGACATCATGAGCACATCAAGAATCTAACCTTAGAACACGAATCTAACGGTTTGATCTCTAGGAATCAAGCTTGGATCTCTACTCTCTCTCAAGAACTCTTCTCCCTCTCTTCTAGAGCTTCTCTCTCTTCTTCCTTAGAACAAAACACAACAATTGATAGTTTCTCTCTCTATCAGCTGACTTAACACTCTGCTCGGACACGTGGCAACGGTTGATTGGTTCTCCTCGAAAAGGTGATAGATTGATAAGACTTGACTCTGACAAAGCGTATCTAACAAGCTTCACAGCAAACACCTCGGCAAGGAATGATATCGGCTAAGGACAAGACATCGGCAAACAAAGGACAATGACTTCGGCTAGTCAAGGAACAATGATCTCGGCTAGGAAGAACAACACTTGACTAAGCTGTGCCACACCTCGGCCCAGATGTGCCACACCTCGGTCTAGGTCATACCTGTCCCGGAACAAGATCACTTGGGTTCAAGGATGACATCTCGGCCTAGATAATACACACCTCGGCCTTGGTGATACTCACCTCGGCCCAGATGATAATCATCTCGGCCAATATGTCCGAATGAAGATGGAGGTCAAGCAAAGGGGTTCCCAGATAGTTCTAGGCTTAGGATGACCTCGGCTTGAATTAACCTAGGCTTGACATAACTTAAGCTTGGCAAGACTTAGTCTTAACATGACCTAGGCTCGGCATGACCTAGGCTTAACATAACTTAGGCTTAACAATACAAGGAAGGAACAAAGCATACATATACACTTAGGCAAATCAAATACGTACAAAACAAGGCACAATCCATGATAGTAAATCTTAACATGGCAAATCGTATAACTGCATGCAAGCATGACTAAGGCATGAAATGTGGGTCCTTACACAAAAAGTGATCCAAAAAGGTGAAACTTGGACTGATATAAAAGTCTCCCCGCTCGAGCGTGGAAACCCCCGCTGGAGCGTCAGACACAGACTCACGCTCGAGCGTCAAAATCGCCGCTCGAGCGTCAATTGCACACTTCCAAAAGTTTTGCAGACCATGGTCCCCGCTCGAGCGTAAGACTCACCGCTCGAGCGGTGGAACAAAATCAAAGGGTCACGCTCGAGCGTCAAAACTCCCACTCGAACGCTTGAAGACCTGCAGAGAAAAATACTGGGAGATGGAAAATCACGCTCGAGCGTCAAAACTCTCGCTCGAGCGGAGAAGCAAAATCAAAGGGCCCGCTCAAGTGTCAAAAGCCCTGCTCGAGCATGAATGCCAATTTCTAGGCATCAACTCTAGGTTTCAAAGCACAACCAACCTGTTCCAAACCTGCCCAACACAACCCAAGACTCAAATACAAAGAGTAAATGATGGAAATGAGAATGAGACAACAACACATCCACAGAACCGAGTCCGGAATACAATAAATAAAGAGAGGAAAAACCAGGATCGCTATAGTATTAAAATGAATACAAATGTGTGTGGATGAATGGGTAAACGATATCCGATTAACTTGATTTTTTACAGGTATGTTCTAATTGATGTATTCTAAAATGTAAACGGTTTGGATTATCAAAATGGGCCTCGAAAAGGGCCCAATTGGCTGCACAGCAGTGGCTGCTGTGCACCCCCGTGCAGCAGCCACCCCAATTCCAAAAATGAGGTAAATGAAAATGTAGATATCAAAATGACGCAAGAGGAAAAATGTAAAGACTGTCAATGTAATTTGTCCTAATTTTAGCCTCCAATTCCGACAAAAAGATCAAATTAAAATTAGATTTAAAATATAATAATCAAATTATTCAAATTAAAATTAAAAGGATTAAAATGAAATTTAAATCAAATCACACGATGTAAAGTGTAATTAATCCAACACTTCATAAAAATTCTTCAGAAACATTATGGAAATTGATTAAAAAAGAAACCATATATTACATTTTTTCAATTTTTTTTTTTGTTCTTTTTTTTTTTTTTTTTTGCATACCTTTGAAGCTTTATTTATTTATTTATTTTAATTTTTGTTACCTAATCTTAGTAGTTTTATGGGTAAATTACACTTGTCACACTCATGTACCATTAAATTTTCACATAATGTCAATTAAATTTTAATAAATATTATCCCTTAGAAGTTATACCAAAACCAATGAATAAGGTAGTCTATTCATTATCCTCAAAAAAACGATTGAAAGTTTAAAATCCAATTTAAACTAATTCATTTTCCTTCCATTCCAATCATTTTACCTTAAATTATTAGGTTGTGTTGGAATTTATAAAAATTTCAAAATTGTCTCAAAATTTTATTAGACAACAATCACATCAGTGTTGGACACTTTCATATATTAATAATGAGTAAGGTCCATACATTGATGTATCTGTTTTTAATAAAATTTCCAGAAAACTTTTCAAGCATAGTAAAATTACTCTAAACAGACATATATTTAGAGGAGAATATTTATGACCCACCAAAAAAAAAAATTAAAATTAAAATTTAATCCATAATATTGTAAGTTTATACATGTCAACTTTTAATTTGTCGTATACTCAATTTTATAAGGCCTATTTCTCTTTCTACATTATTGTTGATAATTTTAGAGATGTAAATTGAAGATCTCTAACATTACTCATAGTTAAAATTGTTATCATGAGTCACATCATGAATGGATTTTGATTTTGATGGCAAATTTTGGATAGTTTACTTATAGACAAATTATATTGGTAGTTTTTACATTTTGTTGTTTGTATCATTTTAGTTCTTACAGTTTTGATTGATTCAATTTTCACTTTTAATTCTAAATTTTGTCTCAATTTAGTCTAATTGATAATGTTGGTTGAGGCTAAGTCATTAAATTGATCAAGTTAATAATTTTATTTTTAAAAGTATGATACATGCATGCCGCTTATATACACATTTATCATAAAAAATATTAATTGGATCAATTTCAAACAAAATAAAAAATTCAGAGTCAAAATTAATTCAACTGAAATTATGACTCAAATGAGCCAAAAATCAAATATAGTGACTAGCAACATAATTTTTTTTGAGTTCCTAAAACTGCTCATAAAGAAGTTGTTATAAATGAATTTCTAGAATGTTTCTCAAGAATTCTCAGAAAATTTTCCTAGGAGTTTCCATAGGGTTATAGAACATCTCCAAATACTATCTTGTGCACAAAGAAAAAAGAAAAAAAACAACGTAATACAATCACTTGCATTAAAATAATAGGAACTAAATTAATAGATTGTGTAAATTAGAATGATCAAATTGACACATCATTTGACTACGTGGCGACTTTTTGTCCATCAAATTTAACAACCGTTATTTATTGAATATAATCTATTAAATTAAGGGATAAAATTAAATAAATTAAAATAACAAAAATTAAATTAACACATCGTGTAAATTATATGAACTATTTGTATAATTTAAAATTAAAAAAAATAAAAAAAAAAAGCGAAATGAGGAGAGAGAAAAGCAAAATAAGAGATGAAAGCGAAACAAATGGATACGACACCCACTTCTCCGTTAATTGTCTAATTGGCTTTCAAAATACATGACACTCTTCCATTAGTCCATTTCAGTGATCGGAAGTGACAATATTATTAACAACATCGTGCCCTGACAAATGACATTTGATTTAGTTCTTATTGGATGGAAGTTTGGAAACAAACTTGGAAAAAGTGTTTAATGACGGAATGATGACATGTGGGTTAGATTATAAGGAGTTTGAGATTTAGAGGTTATTCTTAAGTAATGTTATATAGTAAGGTTACTTAATCATATAATGATAAGTCGTATATTCGCACATAAGTAAATGATTCGAACTCATACCCTAAAAACTTGATGTGTCAATTTTAATTACTTGTAAGTGCATGAATTGTACAATAGTATAATTTAATAAGTGCGAGGTCGAACTCACAGAGACTTATGACTTTTAGAAAACTAATCAATTTCAAAGTTAAATAAACCCTAATCTAGTGAAAAATTTCTGGTTTGATTGAAATTAAATCTAAAGATGCTATAAATAAATAACTTAAGTAAATAGTGATTAAACTTATCGATGAATAAAATTCAGGTTTCATAATCCACACTCAAGCATATATAATAATTGATAATATAATATGAATGGTTTCTTTAATTCACTTCACAACAATATGGAAATCAATCTCAATTATTATGAAATCCGTAAGTTTATAATTTTCAAATCCTTCTTTCAAACTAAATCATCATCATTGTATCAAGTCATTATAGATCAATGGTACTTGTGCTTGAAGTGGACTCGAGGCATCTGAAAAGTTTCACTCATTTTAATTTGCCGAGATTCTATAACTTGAGAAGATCTTTAGAATGTTTGATTCTAAAGCTTGTCGTGCTCTGCCTTGTGCTATGGAATAAGAAATAGTAGTTCATAGCTCTAGATAATTATTATGGTCTTATTTGTTAATTATACATTTTAGTCAAAAAAAAAAAAAAAAAAAAAGTCACTATAAGTTATCACATTACTCTCTCTACTTCACATATCTTTTCATAAAAATTCAAAAAATTACTAAAATAGTTTGAACGAGCCCTAAATCGTCCAAGAACTGCTTTTTTGTTATCGAACCATTTTATGTTATCACACATGGCATTGCAATGTGTAAGATTTTTCATTAATCCTCTTTTAGCTCTTTTAGTAAGATCTTCAAATTTGTCATAGGTGTGAGCCATTTCACACTTACCCAAGAGCATATGACCTACTGAACACAATGGGACTCTTCTTTGTATAGTAAAAAAGGTACAATTCTTTATCTTTCTTGTTTGTATCATGCTTTATTTCATGCATTATACACCTTATTTAGCCTCCAGACTTGATCCCTGACTACTCTTCTTCTGGCTTTCTCTTCATCATCTAAATCTCTAGACTCAACAGATAAATCTAGGGGATGCAGTTCCTCTTCAGCTTCTTTAACTTCGCATTCACACACCCAAATACCTCTTTGTGCCATTTCTTTAACTCTAACTTCAATAGTTTTAACTTCTTCTGCAGGACAAACCCAGCCCAACTTGTAACTTCTACCTCCTTCTAGGTCTTTACCACAAAAGCTGGAAACTTTGGGTGGAGACTCCAAGCATTGATGGTTCTAAAAGGCTTGGGTCCCCAGTCTCTTTCATCCTCCATAAGCAATAGAGGGCAGCGATCAGAAACGAGCCTTGAGAGGCCCCAAAGCTTTAAGTTGAACACCCCCAGCCATTTAGGATCTACTAACACCCTATCAATTCTACTTCATCTATCTCCAGCTAGTGAGTTACACCAGGTATATTTTCTGCCAAGTAATGGGAGATCAGTGACTTCACATTTGTCAATAAATTCAATTAGCTCTCCCATTCCTTTATCTCTTCTGAAGCAACCCTTCATTTCACCTATGCTTATTATCTCATTAAAATCTCCGCATAATCACTAAGGGTTAGGGAACTCCCTTTTTAACTTCAACAAACAATCCCAAAGTTTACCCCTATTCTCCACATCATTAGGCGCATAAACATTAAGAATAACACAGTCAAAGGAATTAAAGAAAGAACCTGAGAGCAGGATGAATCGCCTATTGCAACAACACTCCTTAAGCTGAAAGACCTCTGGGTCCGAAATGCAGAGAAGACCCCTAGCTAGGCCTTCCGAGTCTACAGACAAAAAATCCATTTTGTTTCTAGCCCACATTGCTCTCACTTCTTTTTCAACTATTGCAGATTTTTTGGTTTCTTGAAAAAAAGATACATCCACATTTCTAACTTTCAGAATGTTCCTAATCTTCCCCCTCTTTTCCTGTCTACCAGATCCTCTGATGTTCCAAGATAGCAGCTTCATACTTATCAAATGCACACCTATGAAACTCATTTGGTGGATACAACATAGGCTTCAGCACTATTACCCCTTTCAATCCTACCTATATCTTTAATTTCGAGTTCCACAATCTTTTCTAGAACCTCAGCTTCCTTTCCATTCATCTACACACCCAGCAATTTACCCATTTGCAAACAGGCTTGAGCTTCATCCAGAATACGGTTTCCTCCATCTTCACCACTGCCAATTGAAGCTAACAGTGAGGTTTCAGCCATTGATGCTCTAAGTAGAGCTCTATTTTGGGCAGATTTGCTTGTTGATGCACCCTTCAATCCAATTCTTTTTTCCAGACCTAAGAGCCCCTTTCTTGGCCGAACGTAGCTGGTCTTCTCTTTACCTTTTGTTTTTGCTTTACCTTTGTGATTCAAGGTTGCAGACCTGTGCTTTATACTTACATCCTATGTTTGAGAAAAATTAGATTCATTGGACTCACGAAGAACATGCCCAGCATCCGCTACTATTTCATTTGCATGGGTGTCACACAACATAGGCCCATATTGTACTTTATTCAGCCCACCCAACTCACTATTCAACTTTTTGTGGCCCAGAACCACTTCCAGCCTCAGCCCAGCCCTATTTAGACTTGAACCACTCAAACTTCTCATAAAACCAGGCATGCAAATTTGTCCATCATGACCCACCCTGATCAGCAGCCTTGGAGTCATTAAGAGTACTGCTAACAGCCGCTGTTTCTTTGCATGCTTCTGTCTGGGGCACATTGCCCACCCTGCTACATGTCTCAGCCACTTCTGTAACACTCTTCCATTATGACCCTTTGACCTCCTCTGCGGCATATTCATCCCCACATGTCTGCTCACCTCTGGCCTTAATCTTGAAGTGCTCAATCCCCTGAGCTAACTCACCGCCTAAGTGTTGAGTTGACTCAACAATGTGATTCTGGGATGGCTCACCATCACCAGCTCCGATAGAGTCATCTTTCTCTCCAGTACCTTTGACTTTAATTGAGCTATGATCCTCCTCCACAATTTGGTGTTTCTTACAACAACATTAATGGTTGATTGATTTTGCTACAGCTACTTGATCTTCCCAAACTCTCACTGGAAATGAAGACTGTCTGGTCTCCAAAAAGATAACCTGATTAATAGGCTCCATGCACTTGGTGATAATCCTGAGCTTGACACAATCAAGATCTTGAGACATGTAATAGTTTCTTCAATGACCTCTCCCCATAAACTACCAATCTTGATAAAGTTGGACCTATTCCATAAGTGTAATGAAATGCCAAAGTAGCTAATCCATACTAGTCTTTCCTATGCAAGGGTTAGCTCTGGCCTCTATTGATTAATGACTTCACACCAATCTTCAATAATAGTTTTTATGGCCTTCATATTTGACTCCATTACCTCCTTAGATTTGAATGATAATACCACATCTTTTCCTCCACCTTTGCGAACTTCAAACCCATCTAATCTTCTGTCTTTTAGTTCAGTCTTCAGCCTGATGTTGACATATCTGGCTTTCAGGCGAACTACCACACTGTCATGCAGCCATCCATTACCATACTCCTCCGCTTTGACTACAAAACCATTGCCCCTTACCGAGCTACCTCGTACTAGCTCCGCAAATGACTTGTTGCTTGTGAAATGATTTAGGTCTCTCCGAACCTCTGCACTGGGGTTTGATTGTTTTGGAGGTTGAAGATGGATCTGCCCCTACACTCTGTTTCTATCATACTCAGCAAATTTCACTCCTAACTTTTTGTCATCCACCCATAAACAGTGAGCTTTTTGCACTGTTACCTTTGCTGCTACTTCGCAACTATATCTTATAAAGCCAAATCTTGTGTTAGTGTTTCTTCTCCTCTTCTGTGGGATGAAGATATCTTTTACAACTCCAAACTTCCCAAAAAGATTAAGCAAGCCTTTGGGATCCAATGAACTAGGTAGATTGTCCACAAACACTGTGAAGACTACTGTACTGTCCACTTTCCTCCCCGCTTCTTGCTTTCCTCTTTGCTTGACCACCAGAATCCATCCTCCTCGCTTGGAATACATCACTTCCTTTCCCCCACCACCAACTTGTTACATGTATCTTATCTTTTGGTTTAGCTATTAGAATGCCTTCGGGCATATGTTCACTTTCCTTTCATATTTTTGTGTAGGTCTCAATAAGGTCACAATGGATTTGGATGCCAATGTAGTCATTATTGCAATGGATGTAGATCCACATGTTGCTTACAATTATAAGGTAATATACTTCAATTTCACTAACATGATAGTAAGTTAGTTTTTTGGGTTTTTGAATGGATTAGCTTATAAGTTGGATTATGCGAACTAGATTAGAAAAATATTATGAACCCACTCTTAGGAATTCATAATTTACCCCAAATGAGTTTGTGTGGTGGAGACTAAATTGATAAAATATGGGGTTAATAAGTAAAATAAATTTAAACCATTGATTTTTTATGCAAACTAGATTAGAAAAATACTATGAACCCACCCTTAAGAACCCATAATTTACCCTGAATGGGTTTGTGTTGTGAAGATTAAATTGATAAAGTGTGGGATCAATAAGTAAAATAAATTTGAACAATTGATTCTTGTTGTGGATAAATTCTTGTGTTGATAAGGGTGGATTTGTAGGTTTTTTTGTTTTAATGTATTCAACCTCCACCAGCTTCCTTAAGAAAAGGCCTTTCCAGCTGACTAGCTTCCTTAGAAGTTCCCACTGACATCACTAAAAGAAAGGGAGTTTCCACAGACGATGTCAAATGAAAGAGCCAACCCTCCACTAGTACGATATTGTTCGCTTTGAATATACCTCTACCCTTTAGAAAAGAACTTGTACTAATTAGAAAGAATTAATCAACTTATAAGATCAAATGTGATATTCTTACAGAGTGATGTAGGATATACCCACAAATATATATATATATATATATTGAAAGTAATATTTTTATAAGTACTATCAAATATTTAAAAAAATAGACATAATTATTTTTTTTAAAAAAGCATACGTGTGAAGGTTGGGCCCGAAAAAGTTGGCCTCGCACGAGGGAAGGGAGGAAGAGAAGAGGAGAGAAAAAGAAAAAAAATTGAAATAAAGGAGGAGAGAGAAAAGCAGAATAAGAGATGGAAGAGAAACAAAATGTATATAACACCCACTTCTTCATTAATTGCTTAAGCCACGGGACACTGTTATTGGAATAATGCTATATTTATTAAGTGTATATTAATTACTGTATTAATGAATGATGTGATATAATTTTTAAAATTTTGAATTTTTATAATTTATATAATGAGTAGGGGGATAATTTTAAAATGATAATATCACAATATATGTTAGTAGATGAGAGAGAAAAGCATAATAAGAGATAGAAGAGAAACAAAAAACCTATACAACACCCACTTCTTCGTTAATTGCTTAAGCCACAGGACAATGTTATTGGAATAATGCTATATCTATTAAGTGATATATTAATTATTGCATTAATGAATAATGTGATATAATTTTAAAAATTTTGAATTTTTATAATTTATATAATGAGTAGGGTCATAATTTTGAAATGATAATATCACAATATATGTTAGTATACTAATTGATATATCAATTGATATATATAACACTACCACTATTATTGGATGGAAGTTTGGATACAAACTTAATTATAGTATAATTTGCACAAAGTAAGATAGCGTTTGATTTAATTTTGAAATTATAACCCAGGGGTGGGTGACAACTTGGCAAGGGCCTGGGGTTTAAGCCCCTAGGTCCTGAGTTCGAATCCCCTCTGGGCCAATCTCCTGGGCGTAGCACAGTTGGTTAGGAGGTTGACCTCAAGGATGCCTTATCAGCTACTTGGTGTGGGTTTAATTCTCCCCCGCTGTGCAAGTCCTGACTTACCGAAGCTTGCCTTGTGAGGTCGGGACAAGCTTCCAGAACCCTGGTGATCTCCTCGGGGCGCTGCCTTGGACCTGCGGGAGAGTGAGAGGATTTCCCTGTAACAAAAAAAAAAAAAAAAAAAAAAAAAAAATTTTGAAATTATGATTCCAATTAAAAAAATTTAAATTTTTTCTCAAAACTTATAATTAAACACTCAATTTAAATTCTTTTCAAAATTCAAAATTCTTTTCAAAATTTTATTTTTAAAATAAAAAAAATTCAATAAAAATATTTTTTATTTTGTTATTTTTTTATTTAAAAATATTTTTTAACTTTTTTGAAAAAAGTATTTTTTATGTTTTTTAAGTATTGGCCAAATAATTTGTTATGATTTAGATATATATGGGTGATCCATAATTTTTTAAATTAAAAAAAAAGTTAAATACTTAAAAAATAAAAAAAAATATTCCAAATTTTTTAAAAAATATTTTAAATATTTAAAATAAAAAATAAAAATATTCAATATAAAAATTTTATATTTAAAATAAAAATATATAATTTATTAAATTTTTAAATATTTAAAATATTTACAAAAATATAGCATGCAAATATAGTAAATATAGCACACATTAAAAAAAATATTTATCCTAAAAAAATAAAATTAAGAAAATTTTTAAATATTAAAAAATAAACCCAAATTTTTTTTAAAATACAACTCAGAACTCAAAAACTTAAAATTCAAAATACAACTCAAAACTCTTTTCAAAACTCATAACTAATTTTTTTTTTTCTTTTTAAAACTCATTTCAAAAACTCAAAACTCAAAATACAACCCAAAACTTAAATCATGATTCCAAAACTAAATCAATCGGAACGTGTCTTCAAGTTCAAACTCACGAACCTAGTCTTTGGGATCTTTCTATGATAAAAAAAACAAAGGTTTTTTTTTTTTTTGTTAACATGTATCATAAGGACATATGTTAAGGAATGCATTAAATGAGTATAATTACTTCAATTTGTATGGGGATGGAATCACTGCAGTGCTAAAGGCAGGCAGTGACGGTTGTGCCTCAATTTGTAGTACATTATGGGCTTATTTTTATGATCCGAACCATACATTTTGTAGGGTTTGTTGATTACTTCATGCTTACCAAAAATCATATTAATGGGATATCAATAACTATATGATCGAATTGCATATTTTTTATGCTATTTTTCAAAAGAAAAATTCATTGTTTTTTTTTTTTTTTTTTTGGTTATTGATCATATAGTTATTGATATCCGATTAATATGATTTTTGGTAGGCATGAAGTACTCAACAAACCCTACAAAATGACAGTTTGGAACATAAAAATAAGTATATAATACATCTCAAATTGAGGCACGACAGTCACTTTTGTGCCTTTAGCACAACAGTGAGCCCATTTCCAATTTGTATAGGAAGTACGAAAAGCTTTTAAAACTGTTAGGATTAATGATTCTTTTTTTTTTTTTTTTACATAGAAACCAAAATACCCTCCTTATATTTTACTCAATTTCATTAATTAATTTGGCTTCTATTATATTATTTTATTACAATTATATATATATATATATTTAATTTGCAACATATACTGTGATTATATAATTTTAAATGGGGTGCTCGGGTGATAAATCCAATTTTAGATTTTTCTTGCCCAAAGATCTAGGTGCTACTTTCTTCTGTCCATAAGGAAAAGCCTTTGCGAAATGATGAAAATATCCCTGTATATATATATATATATGGTTCCACAAACAAACCCTAGTCCCTAAATCATTCTCTCCCTCTCTCTCTCTCTCTCCCTTTCTCTTTCTCTCTTCCTCTCGCACGCAGCTCTCTTTCTCTCTCTTCTTCTCTTTCTCTCCCCACCACTTTCCCTCAATTAACAATCATCAAAACCGTTGATTCATCGGTCTTCACATCCTTCGAAGCCATAGATAGAGGAAGCTCACTCACTCTGCCACTCGCTTCACCTACGCTTCTCATCTGGTGGAGCGAATAATATGACCGCCTTGAAATTCCACGATCTTGCTGCTGGCGTGTCTCAGACCCAATCTTGATGGTGTCGATTGGTAGTGGTGGGGTTCATGAGTAAATTCTTTCTCTGACTGTTCTGTGTTGTTCTCTTATTCTAGGTTATGGATTTGACTTTGATGATGATAATGAGTGTGACAACTCGTTTCGTATCATACTGTTAATCCTTAGTTATATCTATGATTATGTGCTTAATGAGAATTTGGATGCTAATCATGTGATTATATGTGTTTTTGAATCATCTATGTCTGCCGTAGGAAAATTTGTTCTGTATTCTATAATAAACTGAAATTGAGGGCCGTAGAGACATCAGAAATTGAAATTGACTGCTCCATTGTGATTAGCATAATTTTTAGCGTCTACGGTGAAATTTAAATAAAAAATTGATTCAGACCAAATTAATTAGATTAAATTGATTTAATATAAGTGAGGTTGATTAGTCATAATCATGTTTAATTAGCCTAAGCTAATCAAGAGTATATATATGATAAACTAAGCTTAGAGTTAAGTCAAGAGACATATTTTGAACTCAAGTTTTATAGAGAGAGCTATAGACAGAGAGGGAGACTTTGATTTTAGAGAGAGAGGGGCTCAATCAGAAGAATTTGCAAAGGGATTGATGAATTGGAAAGATTAACTCTAGTTCTTGCTAGAATTGGGAGTATTGAAGGCTTCGGTAAGCTATTGAACGTCAATTCATGAAATTAAGTTATCAAGCATGTTTAATCAAGAGAAATATAAATGGAAATACAATAATTGAGATAAATATGTTGAATGTGAAATCAATTTGGACATGCATGCATGCATGAATTCATTGTGATTTCTCACATGTGAGTATAAACCATAATGATCATGTTGAATTGAGGGCTGTTAGACATATGCATGCATGAATTGTTATGTCTTGAGGTCCAATCTTAAGTCTTCAAGCTTATAAATGCAAGATATAAAACATAAATTTTATATACATGAAATTGTGGTTTAGATTTTTATGAATTCATGAATTTTGAACAATGAGTTGGAATTGCCTTCAAATATATGTGTTTGAGAGTGTTCTTGCGTGTTTGAGTGAGTCATGAATGAATTTGAAGCCTTGGAGTTATGTTTGAAGCTCAAATAGAATTTTGGAAATTCCAGAATTAGTGCAGTTCGCTCGAGCGATGGAAGTATTGCTCGAGCATACATTTCTAACTTCCAGTAATTTTACAGACATTGGGGGTTGGCTTGAGCGACCAAAATACCGCTCGAGTGATCACCCTTTATTTTCAATCTTGGCTCGAGCGTAAAATGAGAGCATCCAGTACTTTTATAGACCAAGGGATTTGCTTGAGCGACCAATGTTGCACTCGAGCAAAGTGCCTTATTTTAGGAAACTTTGAAAAGTTCCATATTCCTCCGATTTTCATTCTCTTTCATTTCTGGGCATTCTCAAGCATACATTGAGCATTTTAAATCAACTAAAGAGTTAATAAGAAGCCTGAGAAAGACAAACAAATTAAAGAACAGATTGAATAGTATTGTGACCCGATTTCTGTATGTGTTATGAATTGTGTAGGGTCAACCGTAAGGACAAACCAAGCGACTGAACATTGTGAGTAATATCTTAGTAAAGATATTTTATTTATACCTTATTTTCTGATTGTCCTTATATGGTAAGTTTTTGAAGCAACGATTTGATATGTGTGAATGAGTTACCAACTGACTGATTGATATACTGTCTGTACAACTTAATCATGGGGTGAGATTGCTCGTCATATCTGAATTGGGCCTAAGGCCATTCTGTGTATCTGATAAAGTGGACCCAAGGTCGTTATGGATCTCTGATAAGATTGATTAGCTGATATGACCTAATTGAATTTTTGATAAGTCTGAATGACTGATATGCAATTGCAATAATTGAATGGCCATTATGCCACTGTAAATAATTGGACCCAAGGTAACTGTTGGACTTAAGGTCATACTGTATACTATTAATTGTTGGATTTGAGGTCATACTGTGCACTGTGGGGCCCAAGGTCGTTCTGTTGACTACTGTCTAAACTTGTACTGTACATTCTGCTATCATTTGGACCTAAGGTTGTTCCCTCACATGTTGGACCCCAGGTCGTACTGACATAAAATGCTTACTGATTATATGTGCTTACTAATTAAATGCACTTCTCTGTTACAACGAGGCACATTCACTCAACCCCTTTACTTTGGTATTATTCATTGGGTGTTAGCTCACTCTTTATTTATATGTATGTAAGTGAGCGAGGGATGTCTAGCCTCAACCCTAGTGAACCCGTTAAGGATACCAGATACCGTGGAGTCTGCTATGAACACCTCACGTGTGAGGCTTTGTTTACGATTTTCCATTTTGTTTACTTTTGTGGTCATGTAGGACCAATTTTGTATCTAAGTATATAACTTAGTTTCTGTTAAGACTGTTTGAATAATCTTGGATAATGTATTTCCATGTTGATTGTATGGTGTGAGTTATTAATATAATGTGAAAAGTTTTTGTAACGTCATATATGCACAACTCATTGGACAAACTTTCTAAATTTGCTTCCTCATATAGTCCCCTATTAATATTAGATATGACTGATTTCTGACTGAGGCCGTAGGTAATCTCATGATTACTGGCCAATTATGATCCTAACCTCTAAGGACGGGTTCGGGTCATGACAGAGTGGTATCAGAGCACGAGTTAATAACTCACACACTTGTCCAAATGAGCAATAAAGTGTCTAGAAAATACTTAAGTTGCATTCATATGATACATACATGCTTGAATGCATTAAGAATATGCTAAAATGTTATGCAATATTTGACTGCATGATATATGAACTGTTGCTTATCTATTTATGCGTGCTCTTTCTATTTATGAATATTTTGTACATGATTTTTGTACGCAATATAATGCAAGTCTCATTAAATAATGATGAAAACAAGAGCCGATGAGTTTGAGGAATCCTTCACTGCCAGATTGGATAGAATGGAAAGGTTGATACAAGACATGGCAGAAATATTGAGGCAATAACAACAATGGCAACAACAGTGGCAACAACTGCCACCCCTACCTTCTGTATAACCCGTACAAGACTTGCAAAGTGATAACCGACAATAGCCCTCACCAAAGAGTTTAAGAAAATGAAGCAACCACTGTTTCACGGGGAAGTGGATCCATTGAAAGCAGAAGCTTAGGTCCTTGGCATTAAAAAGTTGTTTGAAGTATTCGAGGGACTGAAACAAGGCAATATGACGGTGGCTGAGTATGAAGCCAAGTTTACCGAACTGGCTAGGTTTGCATCGCATATGGTCGACATTGACTATAGAAAGGAGAGAAAATTTGATGGCGGTCTCTATAACGACATCTTGGAAAGGGTGAATGCACTAAAACTATCTATGTATGTTGATATGCTAGACTGGGCTTTAATGCCAGAAACTAATATGGCCAATAAGAAACCATCTAAATGGAAAGGCAAAAGGCAAAGGTTCTTTTCTAAAATGAAGATGTTTAAGAAGCAAAATATAGGTTCATCGAGTTCTAGGACTTCAAGGGACTATGCACCAACATGTAACATTTGTGGTAGAAAACACCGAGGAGTTTGTTACCACACATCTGGGGCATGTTTTCGGTGTGGAAAAACTGAGCATATGGTGAAAGACTGTCCTCAAACTGACCAAAGAGGTAGAAAGCCATCCGCTAGCTCAACCGGATCTATCCCTGTACCAGGGAACACTGTGAGACCTACCACTACCAGAGACACATTGAGGCAAGAGAGAGTCTTTGTACTTGTTCCAAGTGACACGGAATACTGAAGCCGTTGTCTATGGTACTATCTCTATATGTAATCGAGATGCTTTTGTGTTAATTGATTTCGGATCCACACATTCCTTTGTGTCCACTACATTTGCATCTAGATTGAATAGATCCCTAGAATCATTGCCATATCTGTTATGTGTATCTGCTTTATCTGGGGAATCTATGTTATGTACGTCTGTATATCATTTTTGTGACATGCATATTGGGAGTGTGACTTTATATGTGGATTTGCTACCTTTGGATATTAGACACTTCGATGTAATTTTGTGTATAGACTGGTTGTCTAAATATTGTGCCACCATTGATTGTGTAACAAAACAAGTCATATTTAGACCACCAGGACATGATGAGTTTATATTTGTGGGTAATAGGGTACTCCACCTTATCTGATTTCAGCAATGAAAGCTTGTAAACTGCTTATGAAAGGATGCCAGGGTTTATCTGTGTAGTGTGATGACTAAACAATCCAAGAATGTTGAACTGGACAGTATCCCCATTGTTAGAGAATTTCCGAAAGTATTCCCGGATGGGTTGCCAGGGAAATAGAGTTCACTATTGATATTGTGTTAGGCACTCATCTTCTTTTGAAAACTCCTTATAGAATGTCAACTATTGAAATAAAAAACTTGAAAGAACAGTTGCAAGACTTGCTTGATAAGGGTTTTATTAGACTACATATTTCACCTTGGGGCACACCGATTTTATTTGTGAAGAAGAAAGACAGGACTTTACGTTTGTGCATTGACTACCAGAAATTTAACAAGGTAACGATAAAAAATAAATACCTTTTGCCCCATATTGGCAATTGTTTGATCAGTTGCAGGGATCACAAGTATTTTAAAAAATTGATTTGTGATCCGAGTATCACCAATTAAAGGTAAAAGCAGAAGATGTTGAGAAAATCACATTTTGAACAAGGTATGGTCACTGAAAATTTCTTGTAATGCCATTTGGAGTGACTAATGCACCTGCAGCGTTTATGGATCTTATGAACCGAATTTTTAAATCCTACCTTGATGAGTTCATTGTGGGTTTCATTGATGATATTCTGATACATTCAAAGAGTAGAACTAAACATAAACAACATTTGAGAACTGTCTTGCAAACACTTAGGGAAAAGAAATTATTTACCAAACTAAATAAGTGTGAATTTTGGTTGGATGAGGTTGTTTTCCTATGGCATGTCATCAACAAAGATGAGATTTCTATAGACCCACAGAAGATTAAGGCGATTGTGAACTAGACTAAACTGACAAATGTAACAGAAGTCTGAAGTTTCATGGGTTTAGCTAGGTATTATAGACGGTTTGTGAAAGATTTTTCAAAAATAGTTGTACCTCTCACCCAACTTACACGCAAAGGACAACCGTTTGAATGGAGTAATGAAAGAGAATCCATCTTCCATGAACTAAAAACAAGATTGACTACTGCACTAGTGTTGAAACTACCTTCAAGTACATAAAATTTTGTGATTTTTAGTAATGCTTCTAACAAGGGTTTGGGTTGTGTCTTAATGTAGAACAGGAGGGTACTTTTCTATGCCTCCAGAAAGGTAAGACCACATGAGAAGAACTACCCAACGTATAATCTAGAACTTGCTGCAATGGTGTTTGCATTGAAAATCTGGCGGCATTACCTGTATGAGTCGAAATGTGAACGCCCCACTTTTTATTACTCGAAGTCATTACCAAGTTCCTTAACTTAATTCAATATCAGAGATCACATGCGGAAATAAACTCAACAGTTCTACCAAAAGAAATGAACAATGGTTCTCTCTTTCGAATGCGAATTAAATGTAACATGAGCATTCTAAATAAGTTGCCCTCAGACTTACAACATTTGAATAATCAAAAGAAGGGTGCAACCCTTTTACATATATGGCATTCCGCCTACAACAAAGAGGCCCCGTGGCCAACAAATAAGAAGATCCAAATCTTGTAGCACATCCTGCTAAATACTTGAAAAAGATTCAACAATGTGGGATGAATATATAGTCCAGTAGGGATCTCAACATGATCCTCAACAATAACAACATTACAGATAGCTATGATCATGAACTCTCATTCTCATACTAGAATAGTAATGTGACAGTTTATACAAAATATATATAAGGATAAACTTTTCTCGAAAACAACCATTTCATTCAAACCTATAAATGATTCATCTTTCTCTTCCTTTCATTAACCCCCGTTCCCAATCTTTCATAACATTAACACATACTTAGGAAATAAATTCACTAAAACCACTACTCTTTTCCATTTTCCACACATACAATAAATGTGCCTATTCAAAACATATTTCTAAAATGTTCGGTTTCCTTCACACTTCCAAAAGACAAAAGGGCATTTCAGTTCAATCCCAATTCTATCATAGTTATCCATGCACACATCTATAAAAAGGGAGATAACAACACAATTACATGCATAAAATAATTAAATGAGGCAACTCAGCCCTCCAACACTGTAACCAATACAATCCACAATGTTTCCAGATACACTGAAACAATAACAACACAACTTTGCTCTACTAGCTATATGCGTAGCAAGCCAAAGATACACTTCTCACAACAATCTACCAGTTTACCAGGCGCTAGCTGGAAGGGTATGGTGCCTTCGATTATTAGCGCGTCAGTTCTCCAGGCGCTAGCTGGAAGGGTATGATACCTCTTATTATAAGCGCAGAATACATAGGTGTGTGGAGTCCATCCCCTATCTTCTCACACACACTGGAGTACAACCCCTCTCTTCTCCCAAACCAGTATACAAATATAATGTAATTCAGTATTTCATCACATACGAGGTTCAATCAACAATGGTGTAATACATACACAACAATTCAACACAACCGTATCATCCTCCACCGATGACCAAAACAAAATCTCTAGATGCATGCATATTGTACATCTATTAACAGACCCAACTAACATGAGATTGCAGAACTCCGCAACAACATGAACATGGTAGTTAAAGCTATAACCCACACAAGTGTGTTCAAAACTCAAGATACAACATTCCAATTTTCTTATACTTGTTTCAAAATACCTTTCCCGTTTCACAAAATGAATCCCACTTCCAAAATCATTCACATGGACACAAGCCATAACTCATTTTAATTCACTACATTCTTTTCAAAGCCATTTCGAACTAATTATGCAAATTAAGTCATAATCAATAAATTAAGGTTTTTCCTTCCTCTTTCTCAATATTGACCAAAAAGGCGCAATTTACATCAACAAACCACAATAACCACCATTAAGACCCAAAATACCTAAGTATTTGCCCAAAGATCAAACCTCTCAATTAATTTATTAAATCAATTCAAAATTTGGGTTTCCTCTCCTTTCAACAACCACATGCTAATTAACACTACAATTAGCCCAAACCACAACTAATGATAATAAACCCAAATTCAACAACCAACCCAAGGTTCAATCCCATGATTTTCACAAATCCAACATGATATAATTTTTATGTAATACAAAAACTACCACATGTCTATCTATAGACGAAGTATTGAAAAGAAACAAGGAGAATCTCTACCTCGAATGAAGAACACAAATGGAGAAGATGACCCGAAATCCAAGTGCTCCAAATCCACTATTTTTCAAATTAGGATGGAGCCCAAGCCACCCTCTAACTTTCTTACAAAGAACTTACGATAGATTCACACTAGAAGTAGATGAAAACCTAGAGAGAAGATGAGTTTAGAGAGAGAGAAGTCGGACCTAGGGTTTGGAAACTAGAAGAGGATGAAAAACTGATCAAAAACCCGCTGCTGCCTATTTAAACTGGATAGGCTCGCTCGAGCGAAGACTTGGTCGCTCGAGCGACCAGACACAAGAAAGCCTCGCTCGAGCGACCAGACACAAGAAAGCCTCGCTCGAGCGAAGAAACACTGCTCTCAGGTCTATACTAGACGCAATCGCTCGCTCAAGCGAAGAAAAGCTGGCTCGAGCCACCAGATACAAAATACAACCCTCGCTTGAGCAACCAAACCCTCGCTCGAGCGACCAACCCAAAAACTGGACAGCAACCTAAGGCTCCCAAACACAACCAACCTGGAACAAACAAGTCTGAAACATTCTATAACTCAAATTTAAAGATTTGAAGGACAGGGACAAGATCAAAACAACAACTGGCATCCATGGAACTAAGTCTGGATACAACAACCAAGGGAAGAAGAACCGAGATCGCTATAGTTTACACATATCACAAAAGCCTAAAGTACTTCTTTATTCAAAAGGAGTTGAATATACAGAAGAGAAGATGGCTTGAGTTGATAAAAGACTATGACCTCCAAATTCAGTATCACACGAGGAAATCCAATACAGTCGCTGATGACTTAAACAAAAAATCAACGGGGAACTTGGCTTGCCTACTTACTGAACAGAAAGAAATCCTACAAGACTTTGAGAAGTTCGAGATTAAAGTAATGTTACAAGAGCAAAGTGGATTGATAGCCGTCATTGCAGCTCAACCGATAGTTATTGATGAAATCAAGCTAAGGCAAAGCGAGGATGAATTCCTCAAGAAGATGATTGATGAAATTAAAGTGAATCCGAGATCGGGGTTTGGTGTGGAGAATGAAGGGTTGAAATTCCAAAACAGATTGTGTGTTCCAAACATCCCTAAGTTAAAGAAGAGAATTCTAGATGAAGCTCACAAGTCAATGTTTGCAATGCATTCGGGCAATAACAAGATTTATCGGGACTTGAAATAGAGTTACTGGTGGCTAAATATGAAACATGAAATTGAAAAGTATGTGTCTAAATGTCTTCAATGTCAGCAAGTTAAAATCGAACATCAAAACCCAGCACGATTACTTCAACCTCTCCCTATTCCGGAATGGAAGTGGCAGTATATAACTATGGACTCTGTTGTTGGCTTACCTCGAACACCTAGATGTATGGACTCTATTTGGGTTATAGTTGATAGACTGACTAAATCTGCACATTTTTTGCCTGTGAGAACTACTTTTGATGCATATAGACTAGCCACTATATATGTTGATGAAATTGTTTGTTTGCATGGAGTTGCGATATTCATTGTGTCGGATAGAGATCCGAATTTTTTTTCTAGGTTTCGGAAAAGCCTTCAAGCGGAAATGGGGACAGAACTTAGATTTAGTACTGCATTCCATCAACAACTGATGGACAATCGGAACGAACCATACAAACTCTAGAAGATATGCTTCGAATGTGTGCCTTAAATTTTAGAAGAGTTGGGAAGATTACTTACCATTGGCAGAGTTTGTAAATATGGAAAAAAGTGTAGATCACCTATCTATTGGACAGAAGTCGAGTATAAAGTTTTGATTAGGCCTAAAATTGTGCAAACTACCACCGAAAAGATTAAAGTTATTCAGCAAAGAATCAAGATAGCTCAGAGTCGACAAAAGAGTTATGCGGATGTTAGAAGTAGGCCTCTTGAATATAAGGTAGGTGATCATGTGTTCATCCGTGTAATTCCAATGGAAAGCCAATCGAGAGTCAGTAAGAACGGTAAGTTGTCACCCCGTTACATTAGACAGTTTCAAATTTTGGAAAGGTTTGGTCTAGTTGCTTATAGGGTTGCTCTACTGCCGGGAATGGAACAAATGCACAACGTGTTCCAAGTATCAACATTGAGGGGTTATCTCCGGGATCCGTTTCATGTTATAGACTACCACCGTATAGCACTTGATGAAAATATGACGTACAAAGAATGGCCAGAACAGATCATTGCCGACAAGTGAAACAACTAAGAAATAAATCCATTCCAATGGTGAAAGTGGAATGGAGAGAACATTACAAGAAAGAAGCAACGTGGGAAAAAGAGAACAAAATACGACAACGTTACCTACATCTGTTTCGGATGGAAGGTAACATAAGTTTGAAGGACCAAACTTCCTAAAGAGAGAAAGAATGTGACAACCCATTCCATATCATATTGTTAATCCTTAGTTATATCTATGATTATGTGCTTAATGAGAATTTGGATACTAATCATGTGATTATATGTGTTTTTCAATCATATATGTTCACCGTAGGAAAATCTATTATGTATTCTGTAATAAACTGAAATTGAGGGTCGTAGAGACATTAGAAACTGAAATTGACTAATTCATTGTGATTAGCATAATTTTTAGCACCAACGGTGAAATTTAATTAAAAAATTGACTTGGACCAAAATAATTAGATTAAATTCATTTAATCTTAGTGAGGTTAATTAGTCATAATCATGTTTAATTAGCCTAAGTTGATCAAGAGTATATATATGATGAACTAAGCTTAGAGTTAAGTCAAGAGACATATTTTGAACTCAAGTTCTATAAAGAGACCTATAGAGAGAGATGAAGACTTTGATTTTAGAGAGAGAGGAGCTCAATCGGAAGAATTTGCAAGGAGATTCAAGAATTGAGAAGATTAGCTCTAGTTCTTGCTATAATTGGGAGTATTGAAGGCTTAGGTAAGCTATTGAACCTCAATTCATGAAATTAAGTTATCAAGTATGTTTAATCAAGAGAAATATAAATGGAAATACAAGAATTGGGATAAATATGTTGAATGTGAGATCAATTTGGACATGCATGCATGAATTCATTGTGATTTCTCACATGTGAGTATAAACCATAATGATCATGTTGAATTGAGGGTTGTTAGACACATGCATGCATGAATTTTTATGTCTTGAGGTCCAATCTTAAGTCTTGAAGCTTGTAAATTCAAGATATAAAACATAAATTTTATATACATGAAATTGTGGTTTAGATTTTTATGAATTCATGGAATTTTGAACAATGGGTTGGAATTGTCTTCAAATATATGTGTATGGGAGTGTTCTTGCATGTTTGAGTGAGTCATGCAAGAATTTGGAGCCTTGGAGTTGTGTTTAAAGCTCAAATAGAATTATGGAAATTCCAGAATTCGTATAATTCGCTCGAGCGATGGAAGTATCGCTCGAGCGTACATTTCAAGCTCCCAGTACTTTTACAGACATTGAGGGTTGGCTCGAACGACCACCATTTATTTTCAGTCTTGGCTCGAGCGTAAAATGAGAGCATCCAATACTTTTGTAGACCAAGGGGTTCGCTCGAGCGACTAATGTTGTGCCTGAGCGAAGTGCCCTATTTCAGGAAACTTTGAAAAGTTGCATATTACTCTGGTTTCCGTTCTTCTTCATTTCTGAGCATTCTCAAGCATACATTGAGCATTTTAAATCAACTAAAAAGTTAAAAAGAAGCCTAAGAAAGACAAAAGAATTAAAGAATGGATTGAATAGTATTGTGACCCAATTTCTGTTTGTGTTATGAATTGTGTAGGGTCAACCGCAAGGATAAACCGAGCGACTGAACATTGTGAGTAATATCTTAGTAAAGATATTTTATTTATACCTTATTTTTTGATTGTCCTTATATGGTAAGTTTCTGAATCAACGATTTGATAGGTGTGAATGAGTTACCAACCAACTGAATGATATACTATTTGTACAACTGAATCATGGGGCGAAATTGCTCATCATATCTGAATTGGGCCTACGGCCATTCTATGTATATGATAAAGTGGACCCAAGGTCGTTCTAGATCTCTGATAAGACTGATTAACTAATATGACCTGACTGAATTTATGACAAGTTTGAATGACTGATATGCAATTGGAATAATTGAATGGCCATTATACCACTGTAAATAATTGGACCCAAGGTAACTATTGGACCTGAGGTCATACTGTATACTGTTAACTGTTGGACCTGAGGTCACACTGTGCACTGTGGGGCCCAAGGCCGTTCTGTTGACTACAGTCTAAACTTGTACTGTACATTCTGCTATCTTTTGGACCTAAGGTCATAAAATGCTTACTAATTATATATACTTACTGATTAAATGTGTTTCTCTTTTACAAAGGGGCTCATTCACTCAACCCCTTTACTTTGGTATTATTTACTGAGTGTTAGCTCACTCTTTATTTATATGTATGTAAGTAAGTAGCGGGATGTCTAGCCTCAGCCCTAGTGAACCCGTTAAGGATACCAGATACCGTGGAGTCTGCTATGAACGCCTTACGTGCGAGGCTTTGTTTATGATTTTCCTTTTTGTTTACTTTTGTGGTCACATAGGACCAATTATGTATCTAAGTATATAATTTAGTTTCTATTAAGACTATTTGAATGATCTTGGATAATGTATTTCCATATTGACTGTATGGTGTGAGTTATTAATATAATGTGAAATTTTTTTGTAATGTCATATATGCATAGCTCATTGGACAAACTTTCTAATTCTGCTTCCATTTCTAGCCCCCTATTAATATTAGATATGACTGATTTTTGACTGAGGCCATAGGTAATCTCATGATTACTGGCTGGTTATGATCTTAACCTCTAGAGGCGGGTTCGGGTCATGACAATGAAGTTGTTGTTGGTGATACATGTATTTCAGATCTGTTCATGATCCGAATGTATGATGTATATGTATGTGTATGTATACATATATGTGGATGAATGTTTGTCTCCTTGTGTCTCTCTTTCTCTCTCCAATTTGTTTTTTTTTGAAAGGTTCATCAAACGTATGATTTATGTATATGTGTATCATGTCTCTATCTCTCTATTGATGATGATCTTAGATCTTAAACATATTATTGTTGTTGATGATGATTGCAACAAATAGACATGGTAAGCCTGGTTTGATTGCTCTATAAAATTTGTATAGATAAAAATTATACAGATATGAAAAAATGTACAAATAAAATTTGAATAGAAAATTTCTACATATAAAAATATTGAATAGATAAAAAATTGGACAGGTAAAATTTGCACAGATAAAATTTGGATAGATAAAAACTTTACCCAGAAAAATTTGAACTGATAGAAAATTTACACACAAAAATTTTGAAAAAATAGAAAAAAAAAAAAATAGATAGACAAAAAAATTTTGAACAAATAGATATAAATTTGATTAGATGGTCAACAAAAAGTCAAACAAATAAAAAAAGTCAAAGGGTAAAATTGAAAATGAAATGTCCTCTTGGACTAAACTATTTCATAAAGTGTGGACCTCTCAACAATAAAATTAAAAAAAAAAAAAAATCACTGGACCTAATGTCTTAGACAATTGCTAAAGTGGATTTTTCAGCAATTTTCTCTTTTAAATAATGTATTTTTATTTATTTGGTTTATTATTTTTTGGAATAAATTGAAATGCATTTTTTTTTTTTGTAATATTATAGCATCAATGGATTTTTTTTTTGGGTTCTAATATTACAAAATTAATAGATTAAAATCTAATTGTAAGTGAATTTTAACAATCTATTTCAAATTTTTTTTTCAAGTTAAATGAGCTTTATAATAAAGAAAGTAATATTATTTTGTGTGATTTATAAATTTTTTTTATTTATAATGAAATATTAATGTTTTTTGTTTTTTATTCAAGAGGGTAGTATCATTTCATTTTGTTATACTTTTATATAAATAAGTTAATTTCATTATTTCAAATGTGAGGACATTTTCATCCATGTATAAAAATATCTAAGTTTTTGAAAAGAGTAATTCCACTTAAACCACACTTTTAACTCTTTACACTTGTAAACACCCCATTTTTTTACTAGCCTTGAGATTTGGGCGCTCCCTTTTAAGTTTCCGATAATAAAAAGGAAAGGTGTTAATCTTTGCAAGTTCCGCGACAGAAGTTTTAAGAATCAAGCTTTAAACACTCCAAACAACCTATTTTGGACAATATGTTTTTTGACCAAAATTGAACCTATTTCAAAACGAGTTTTAGTGATGCAACTCTAGACGTTACTGCAATGTTCTGAGGATCATGTTTTTAAAAGAACAAAGCGTTGTGTTCTTTCAAACAAGCGGAGCAAAGAATATAGTGGAAGTGAATGAGAATAATGAAATCCTAAGAAATGCCTGTTTCTCCCTTCAATTCAAGCTAACCTGCTAATGCGGTGGACAACAGTAATTCACTCCACGTAAGCATGTAGTCACATATACACATGCGAATTTCCTTCCTACACAATGACCATACCGCGGCGTTGCTAGAGTTCCAATTAGAAACAACAGTGATCAAGTGCTTTTCTAACAGGACTTCTAGAAACCCGAGACCCGGTCAATATCTTAGGAATTAAATCTCATACCCAAATAATGTTATCACATAGTATACTATATATACTAATGTCTCTATCATGCGAGACAAACCCATTGTGGTAATAACCACTTCCCACATACCCAAAGTATTCAAACCCAGTACGCTTTGATACCAAGTTGTAACACCCTGAAATAAATACAATGTACCCATCTCATAACAATCGATAAGTAGCAACATATATGAATTGTTAAGCTTTCATTAATCAGAGTTTGATATACAAAAAATGACACATGCGATATACATTTATAAACATTACATCTTGAATTTACAGTATGTGTTACAAGATTGAGAAGTGAAATAAAAGCTGAACAGATAATCTTATGCCCTAAAGGCTTACACCTTTCCAAGTCAATGCTTGGGTATATCAAAAGTGAGTTTTAAGCTCAATACATGTAAAGCCCTAGGCTTATACAAAAATGAATACAAAAGAATACAACTGAGCCTTCAACTCCACTATCCTCTCACGCTAAGTCCTTGGTAGAGGCATATCACCAGCACCTAAAAATGATTTTTCCCAAAATAGGGTGAGCCAAAACACAATAGAAATAATCTAACACAATATAAGAATCTTAACAAAGATATAAGGGTGAAAAGCATATGCGATGCTCATGTCAAAACTGTTTACATTTCTTTCTCAAAATCATGCCATGCTCAATTTATATTACAATTCTCAAATCTTATCCTTTACCATTGGAAATAAGGGGGAATTCTCAAATTGGTAAAACCTTTCACGGATATTTCGTCTGCAAGAAACCGTCAAACGGCACCCATGTAAACATAGCCTATAAAAGCGTTACTATTGCCATTTTACGAATATTTTGTCCGCAGGAATTGGCACCATTGTATACGCACGTTTTTTGAGACTTTCAACTTGGACACGCAGGCCAACTTAGTTTGGTGATACACACATCTTTTCAACTTTTACCCATTTTTCTCAAAGTCATATATACATTTGCAATGTATTAAATGAGCAACAATATTCAATGCACATGGATGGGAAATTAGTTTCAATTCACCTAATCCTCTTACAATTTCTACAACAATCATAGCTATCCTCCACCGATAGCCCAAAACAGATATTTCTAAATAGATATAGAATCTCCAATACAAATAAACTTTCCAAATTTCAAGGTGATTGATAATACATATCAACTCCACCATCTATATCAATATCCATCCAATTTCACATTTCCAACATTAATTCCATTTACTTATATAAAATAAATATTTGAAACATTTAGGTCAAACCCCCATTTCTTCCAAAAATCTGCTTTCAAGTATGAAATCAATACTTTGGCCACTACTCATATGCATTTCCACTCCCATGACCATTTTCCATACATCCAATTTTAAACCCCTCTTTTGATTTTAAACCAAAACCCTAGGTTTGTTCAAAATCCTCAAAAATCACGATATTGTTTATTAAAAACAAATAGCTAAGTTAAAAATCATATAAGAGTGTAAATTATCCCTATCTCAAAGCTAGAAGACGAGAAAATCACGGACGAAACTCGGATGAAGTCGAAACCCAACTCTATTCGAATAAAAAAAAAAAAGCTCTAAATGAGCTCTACCTTTTTAACAAAAGGAGTAGGGTAGAGAAATGAGTAGATCTTAGTGTATTTGTAGAGAGAAATAAAGTTCTAAAGAGAGGAGCTCTAGATTTAGGGTTTTGAAATGTTATAGAGAGAGAGAGAGAGATGAAAAAGTGATGCAAAAAGTGACTTTTACGAACTGATATATGCACAGTCCGCTCGAGCGCAAGAAGTGACGCTCTAGCGTCCAGACATAAAAATGATTATCGCTCGAGCAGAAAAAGTTATGCTCGAGCACCAAGACACAATGAAAAAGGGCATCACCGCTCGAGCGTAGGAAGTGATGCTCGAACGTAGAATACACACTCCCAATAGTTTTATAGATAGAAGAACATCGCTCGAGTGCAAGAATGGCTGCTCGAGCGTAGGAAACACCGCTCGAGCGTTGAATGCACTCTCACAGTAGTTTTGCAGACTTGCAAAAGAATTGAGAATTCACAAAGCCCACTCGAGCGCGAGAAGTGACGCTCGAGCGGAAGAGTAAAATTCTAGGCAACAAAAGTTTGAAAACCAAGCTGCCAACCTGTTCCAAACACAACCAATACAATCCAATAGACAAACTCAATGAGGGAAAAGAGGAATAAGACAATAACAACATTATACAAACATGAAATTCGAGTTCAGAATATCAAATGGGTCGGGTCCAAAACCAGAATCGCTATAAATTTCCTGAGAAAATGTTTCATTTTGAAGTTTAAAAGTAAGGCTTGGAACACTACAAAAATATTCGAAACAAAGCGCAAAAAGAATGTTTCAAAAGAGAATTTTGAATGAGGCTTAAACACTTGGCCAAAACATGCTTAGGTTTGGGAATAAAGCACAAATTCCATCTTTCTCACTGAGAATTTTCTAAGAAACACATTCTTGTTTTCATCATCGGATAATCAAAAGAAAGCGCCCAAGTCTTAGGACTGGTCAAAATTAGTTGTCTACAATAGCAATATTAATAATCAGAATATAGATTTACATTGATTATAAAGACCACATTATGACTTAGTAGAGGCCGATCTTTGATCGGGTAAGTGAGATGCTCAATTAATGACCTTTGCCTCTCATACTTATGTTTCCGAGCCAAAACACTTTGGTTATGACAGACGGTGGCCTTTGGGATGAATCACGAGTTTCCTAATTTCCCCAAAAGATTAGGTGGCGACTCTGAAATTAGGTGATGTAGTCCATTTCTAGCAATATTTTGCAATAAAATAGATTTTCTATAAAAGTTGTCAGATTTGGACTCTTATTTTATGTTTCACATTGCACTAGTGAGACTAGATCAAGAGATCAGGAGTCCAAACTGTTGGACACGCTTGGTAACCCCAAGAAGCATCTTGCAACACCTTTTTAATTTTATTTTTTATTACATTTTTATTCTTATCTAAAATTATCAAAAACCCCTTTCTACTCCAAAATTTTGAATACCTTTTCATTACACTCATTTCATCACCATCATCTCTACCGATCCACCCACCATCGCCGAACCACCCATTCCTCCACCTAGCCCCTTTCTGGCAACCCCCAACCTAGAACGTCGATGTGGCTGAGGTAAGCGGTGTGTGTGCAGAGTGTGACTCCGATGAGGAAAAAATCGTTGATTTTTGAACCTTCGTTGTTGCTGAACTGAATCATGGCAAGGTAGCGCTTGAGACCTAATTGTTGCCTTTGCCATCTTAACCAATTTTTCACAAAACCAAAGGATAAAGACCTAGCTGGTTCTGCCTTTTGCAAATGAAATCGGAACGAGAGCGAGAAGAGGAACTAGGCTTGCAGAGGATGGAGATGACAATATCATCGGGTAAAGAATCGAAGAGATTAGATCTTTCAATAGAAGTTCATGTCATCTTCTTTCTTTGAAACATTTCTTTTTCTTTTGTTTGTGATGTGAAGATGAATATACAAATTTGTTTAGGGTTAGGGTTTGCAGATTTAAATTAGGGTTAGGTTTGGGAAAGAAGAAGTCGCGATAGTAGTGGATTATGGTGGTGGGAACTGTAACATGCCCGGGGGGTACCCGCGCGCGTTAAACAGTTCGGATTCTCGAAATTTCTTTGATCTAGTCTCACGAGTGCAATGTGAAACGTAGATGAGAGTCCAGATTTGAAAACTTTTATTGAAAATCCATTTTATTGCAATTTTGTTAAAAATGGACTGCGTTATCAGATCTCAGAGTCGCCACCTAATATTTATTTTGAGAAAATTAGGAAACCCATGACTCGGTGCCAAGGCCACTGTTCGTCGTAACCAAGGATGCTTGGCTCGGAACCTTAGGTATGAGAGGGGAAGGTCAATAATGAGCACCCCCGCTCACCCGATCAAAAGATCGGCCTCTACTAAACCATGATATGACTTTTATTTTCTTTATATGTTCATGTTCTGGTTATTTAATAAATCCTAAAATTTACTATGTGAAGCATACAAGTATAGACTATGTCACCCATTTTGGAACAACTTGATTTCATGTAGTTTTGAAAGAGTTTTGAAAATGTATAACCCAAATAAATTGAGTTTACAAACATGAAAATCAATATCATTCCAAATTAAGCGACACAACCTCCATCCACTGGCATTCATACAGTTATATCACATAAGCAAATAGCCACATGGTAGGATGCTTAAACATAGTGAGAAAAACACACACAAACGGGATGCTAAAGCATAAAAACTTACAGGTTTGACGACCCGCGAACAAGCTACAAAACAAAGTTAGTAAAACATGCATGATCTTATATACAAAATCCTAATACAATTCACTCATGAGATGCAACTAAAGATTCGGCTTCTAAGATATGACATGTGAATCATCTCAAGAACATGAGGTAGCACACATAATCACATAAGAATTGATTAAATCCACAAATGCAAACTTTGCCGAATCAAGATGCATGAAACATGGATGCAAAGCATGAATATGATGAAAAATAAATATGATGTTTATGTACAAGTAAGGAAAGCGAGTAAAAGAATGGGATAGAAAGAAGTGGGGCGGGGAATTATTACAATGCTTTGAATAAATTATTACAAACCAGATAAGAGAGAGAGAGAAGAGAATATTACAACAAAATAAAAACCTCACAAACTCTCAAAATAAAATAAAAAAAAAATAAAATAAAATAAAGAAACTTCATGTGCGCCGGAAAATATTCTGTTTGACGTAGGAGGACTGCTCCGTTCTGTCCGGCGACACTTATTTTGCGGGGGCACTATTCATCCCGAGATACTATTCACTGCCGGAAGTTACTATTCATCATTACTATTCACCATTTTTGATCGTTATTCATCTTACCGGGCATTTTTCATCCGCAGTTACTATTCATCACCGGAGGTACTATTTATCGACGGGGCTACTATTCATTGTCGGGGTTACTATTCACCGCCGGGGTTACTATTCACCGCCGGTCACTATTCATCCGGTGGGGTCACATCTTTTAACAAATTAGGTGGTTCAACCAACCATTTAAAGCGGTAAAATTACAACAATTTATAAATAGTAAATTACAACATTTTATGTAAGTTACAACAGGTTATATACAACAGTAAATTACAGCAGATAAAGTGATAGAATTAGGTGGTTTGACCGACCATTTAAAGTAGTAAAATTACAACAGTTTATATACAACAGTAAATTACAGCAGATAAAGTAATAAAATTAGGTGGTTCAACCGACCATTTAAAGTGATAAAAAAAATTATGAAAAGCAATAAATGAAGTACTTTAAACAAATTATATCATATTTTGAAATTAAATGAAAGTTTGCGAAAACTCACCTTTCAGGGAAATGATGAATTTTCTGATTCACAAACTTCCTTTTGATTACCCTCAAGTTTGTGGAATGTGTTATCAATTCTCAGTCTAAAATTTGGAATTACAACTTTAGTGGTTCCTTCTTTCTCTCAAAACTCTCGCACTTCTTCTTTTTTTTTTTTTTCAGACTTTTTTTTATCTCTCCCTGCCCAGAAATCTCTCCCCTGCCCAGGAATCTCTTCTCCCAAAAAAATCCTCTCTTCATTCTGCGCTAATCCCTCCCTTTTTATAGGAAACAAATGGAAGAAAAGGACAAGAAAAGAAACGGTGGGAGGTGCTGATTTCAAAAGATGCACAGTGATTTTACTGTGCATTGCACAGTAAAATTACTATGCACTTTATAATATAATAATATATAAAAGGGATTATTAGCATAAATATATGTACAAATACCCCAAAAAATATATAAAAACACACAAATACGTAAAATTAAAATACATGGACTAATAAAATATATTTTAGTAGGTCAAATATGCAACATAATTTGACCAAAGCGGGTCTAAAGGCACCGAAAACAAAAAGACACATGATGGGAGTGTAGTGAATTTTTTTATTTTTTATTTTTTTCAAAGGAGGAATAATACCCCTATATAATATAATATTATATATACAAACGTATAGTGCGTGGATGAAACCATGGTACCGAATAAATTTAATAAAATATTATATAATAATATAACATAATATATATATATATATAATACATAATAAAGGGAAAGAAAATGGAGAATGAGTCTAAAATAATTTGGCAAAAACAGGTGTAAGACTGGGATTAAAGTTTACATTCCATCTTTTTGCTGAGAATTTTGTGAGATAGCATATTCCTGTTTTCATCATCGAGTAATCAAAAGAAAGCGCCCAAGTCTTAGGGCTGGTCAAAATGGGGTGTCTACAGTTGCCCCTCTTTGACAGAGCTCAAAGTCATTTCTTGACGTGAGTGAATGTCAAAGCCCGAAGACGACCCTTTTGACAAGGCCATAAGACTTGGGCAAACAAACAAGATGCAATGCAAGTGGTTGAACCCGAGGGTTGCCTACGTATCCCTTTGCAAGGAATCAAACCTGCGTAGTTCAGGGGCAACATGTAACATGACATATGCAGTTTAAAAGTTGGACTTACACGCTTCGCGAAGCCAGTTGTTTGACAATTCATGATTATGCAATGCGATGGAGTGATGATAAAGATATGAAGATGACAACATGAGAGGCAAGCTTCGTGCAAATGATATGAAACATAACAGGGGTTGCATTGCATATAAATGCGCCACAAGATCACATACAAATGTGCCATAACACAATTTTAACCAAGTGGAACAACAACTTAACGCATCTCACGTGAAAGGAGGAAGGATGGTATAAACATCAGGCGCGCCTAATGTTTTTAACCGAGCAAAACAACAACCTAACACGTTTCACGCGAAAGGAGGAAGGATGGTACAACCAACAAGCGTACCTAATCGTATCTCAGACGAAGAGAATGAAATGGTGTAACCAACAGGCATATCTCAACGTATTTCATACGGAGAGAGGGAAGGTTTTAACCAAGAAGAACATCAATGGTATAACCAACAGGCATATCTCAACGTATTTCATACGGAGAGAGGGAAGGTTTTAACCGGGAAAAATGACAATGGCGTAACCAACAGGCATATCTCAACGTATTTTATACGGGGAGAGGGAAGGTTTTAACCAAGAAGAACATCAATGGTATAACCAACAGGCATATCTCAACGTAATTCACACGAAGAGAGGGAAGGTTTTAACCAAGAAGAATGACAATGGTGTAACCAACAGGCATATCTCAACGTATGAGAGGGAAGGTTTTAACCAAGAAGAACATCAATGGTATAACCAACAGGCATATCTCAACGTATTTTTATACGGAGAAAGGGAAGGTTAAGGCGATTGAAATTGATGCACAAAGCAGTGCGGTGCCCAAAGCAGGGCGATTGAATGGTCTAACCAACAGGCGTATCTCAACGTATTTTTATACGGAGAGAGGGAAGGTTAAGGCGATTGAAATTGATGCACAAAGCAGTGCGGTGCCCAAAGCAGGGCGATTGAATGGCCTAACCAACAGGCGTATCTCAACGTATTTTTATACGGAGAGAGGGAAGGTTAAGGCGATTGAAATTGATGCACAAGGCAGTGCGGTGGGACTTGCACAAGATAATGTGATACGCAAAATAGCGCGATTTTGCACAACTTTGATTGGGGTTGATCCCTGGCATTTAATAAAAAATGAGATTGTTCTGCGAATTTGGATGGCATGAATGGCACAACACTGAACATAAAAACTATTTTGTTTTGAAAATGGCTGCATTTTAGTGAACTCTGAACTGAATATTGAGCCTATTACTAACTAAAATACAAAACACAACTTAATGAAACAAAAACCATCCCAAAAGACACCCTTTTACGCTTGTCGGAGCAAAATGAACGCAAAACAGAGTAACACCGGTCGATCGCCCGACAGAAAAGCATCGTCAGCGGCAATTACTGTGCATTTTTCGGTGATTGCTTGATTAAGGTGATGAGAACTTGACAGTGTGGATAAAAGACAAAAGCCTGACTCAATTGTGCCCCTAGTTCATCACTTTTCCCTTTTCTTTTCTGCTAAAGCGATTTTGATCAACATGAGAGGTAAATTAGCACACTTGTTCCATTTTCTATCTTGAAATCATATGAGCCAAATTATGAGCACTGAAAATTTTCTCTTTTTGGTCCAAAGAATGGTCTGAGTTTTGGAAAATGGAATAATTTTCGAGAAAATCAGTCAACTTCATTAAAAGTCCTCAAAATCTATTTTTGCAAATGACCACTACTCGATCAACATGAAATCAACCCTTGAGATGTACACTTGAATTCGTTTTGTGACTGAACTCGTCTGAAGGAGAAATAGGACAACTGAATCAAATGGGGACGAACCAATTAAATATGGATAGCCGAGCCGAATAAAGATACACCAATCAAACATGGACAAGATGAGTGAGTTGACAAATGATTTGGGCCGAACTTCAAGATGAAGCTGCCTACGTATCCCAAAGATAGGAATCAGGCCATACGTAGTTCCAGTTAAGGTTCACTCGGGTATTGACACTCTCCTTTTGTGCTCTAACTTTTGCCAAAGCCGCCCTTTCGGGTTTTCAACCTTGCGAGCTTTTTTTTTTTTTTTTTTTTTTGCTCTAACTTTTACCTGGGTCGCCTTTCTGGGTTTTCGGCCCAGTGAGCCTCTCAAGGGTAGTACTTCTTTAGCTTGTCCATGTTGATTGGTTGTGAGAACTCCAAACCATCCAAATCCATGAGAATGACTGCTCCTCCTGACCAAATTGACTTAATGATGTAGGGGCCCGTCCAATTAGGTCTAAACTTGCCCCTAGGGTCATGAATAGGAGCTCGACTGTCTTTCAACACTAAGTCCCCTTCCCTCAAATTCCTGGATCTAACCTTTTTGTTGAATGTTCTGGCAATCCTGCGTTGATACCCCTGAATGTGGTATAACGCCTTCAATCGTCGCTCATCAAATAGCATCAGTTCCTCAAATCGGTTCTGTTGCCAATCAGCTTCTGTTATCTGACATTCAGCCATAATCCTTAATGAAGGCACTTCCAACTCAATCGGCAAAACAGCCTCCATTCCATATACCAAAGAGTAAGGAGTTGCCCCTGTAGATGTTCGGATTGATGTTCTGTATCCCCAAAGTGCAAAAGGCAACTTATCTGGCCAATCTCTATAAGTTTCTACCGTCTTACAAAGAATGTTCTTGATGTTCTTATTGGCAGCTTCGACGGCTCCATTGGTTTGTGGCCTGTAGGTTGATGACTTGTGAAAAGTCACGTTATACTTCTCAAGTAGAACTGCCACTTCTCCTTTGAAATGTGAGCCATTGTCTGAAATTAACTCATTTGGCACCCCGTATCGGCAGATAATGTTGTTCCTGATAAATTTGGCCACATGTGATGCTTTCAACACTGAATACGACTGTGCTTCAACCCACTTGGTAAAATAGTCAATGGCAACCAAGATAAACTGATGCCCATTTGAACCTTTCGGTGTGACTGCCCCGATGACATCTATGCCCCAGACTGAGAAAGGCCAAGGCGAAGTCATGTTGTAGAGTTTTGATGGCGGGATGTTCATGCGATTGGCGTGGATTTGACATTTATGGCATCGCCTAACAAAGTTAATACAATCACTCTCCATGGTTAACCAGTAGTATCCTTGTCTAAGGATTTTTCTGGCTAGCATTACGCCGTTCATATGGGCTCCGCACTCTCCTCCATGGATGGCTTCCATGATACGCTTTGCCTCTTCTTCCTCTACACACAGCTTGTGCATTCCCAGATACCCTCTCTTGTATAACTTATCTCCACAAATGACGAACTGAGTGGCCAGACGCTGTATCCCCCTTTTGTCTTTGGTGTTTGCCCCTTGTGGATACGCACCCCTTTCCAGAAAATTCCAAATATCAAAGTACCAAGGGTTTTCATCTTGAACTTCTTCCGTTGTGGCTATCATTTCATACGCGGGGGTGTACCTTTGTTCTATAAGGATCGGGCGCATCTTGACCCCGACCGGTATATCTATCATTGATGCCAGGGTTGCCAATGCATCAGCAAATCGGTTGTTCTCTCTTACCAGGTGTGTAAAAGTTAATTTTTCGAACCTCGGGATCAACATGTCCAAGGTCTGATGGTAGACTTTCATTTTTTCCTCTTTAACTTTCCAATCTCCATTGGCTTGAGAGACAACCAAGTTTGAGTCCCCGATCACATCTAACCTTATTGCCCCTAGTTCCAGGGCTGCTTCCAATCCAGCAATGCATGCTTCATACTCTGCTTGGTTGTTGGATACCCTGAATCGAAGTTTAAAAGCTAAGGGAATATGGGAATCATCTGGCGCTATGAGTAACACGCCTATCCCACAGCCAAATTGGTTGGACGCTCCATCAAAGTACAATTTCCAAGTATCTTCTTCCATCTGCATGACCTCTTCATCTGGAAATGAGAACGCCATATCTTCTTCTCCTTCAATTGGGTGACCAGCCAAAAATTCTGCTACGATCCTTCCTTTGACAGATTTGCGGGTGACATACTTAAGGTCAAATTCGGAAAGCAACAGCAACCAACGAGCTAGCCTACCGGTAAGTGCTGGTTTCTCAAAAAGATATTTGATTGGGTCTAATCTTGAAACCAGAATTACCGAGTGAGCTAACAAGTAGTGTCTCAACTTTCTGGTGGCCCATACCAAAGCTAAGCAAGCTTTTTCCAAAGGAGTATAGCGGGTCTCATATTCAAGCATCTTTTTACTTAAGTAGTAGATGGCCTTCTCTACTTTCTCATCCGACTCTTGTGCGAGCATACATCCCATGGTTGATTCAGTCACTGACAGATACAAAATCAGCGGTTTCCCTGGCTCGGGTGGCGATAACACAGGCGGATTCTGCAAATATTGCTTAACTTGCTCGAAAGCGAACTGACACCGATCATCCCATTGAAACTTCTTCCCTTTCTTCAACAGACCAAATAGTGGTTCACAAGTTAAAGTTAATTTTGAAACAAACCTCCTTATGAATTGCAACTTTCCCAGAAAGCCCCGCACCTCCTTTTCAGTCATTGGTGGCGGCATTTCTAAGATGGCCTTAATTTTAGATGGATCAACTTCGATTCCCCGCTGTGTGATCAGAAATCCCAACATCTTGCCCGCAGTTACCCCGAAGGTGCATTTCTGTGGATTCAGCCTTAGCCTGTATTCCCTAATTCTCTCAAAGAATTTCTTTAGTGCAGTGTAATGGCTTTCCCGATCTTTGGACTTGACAATCATGTCATCTACATACACCTCAACTTCCTTATGGATCATATCATGCAAAAGAGTAGTAGCAGCTCTCTGATAAGTGGCCCCTGCATTCTTCAAACCGAATGGCATAACCCTGTAGCAATATGTCCCCCATGGTGTGGTAAATGATGTCTTCTCTCTGTCCTCTGGAGCCATAAGGATCTGGTTATACCCTGAAAAACCATCCATGAATGACAGTAAGGCATGCCCTGCAGTGAAGTCTACCAATTCGTCAATATGTGGCAATGGGAAATCATCCTTCGGACTAGCCTTATTCAAATCTCGAAAGTCAACACAAACTCGGATTCTGCCATCTTTCTTCGGAACTGGCACAATATTGGCTAACCAAGTAGGATATTCTGATACGAGCAAAAACCCAGCATTGATTTGCTTGGTAACCTCTTCTTTAATTTTCAAGGCCCAATCTGGACGAATTCTGCGAAGCTTCTGTTTGACAGGTCGGGCCTCAGGGTCGAGAGGGATCCTATGTTGTACAATCTCAGGGTCAATTCCTGGCATGTCTTCGTAGGACCATGCAAAGACATCTTTGAATTCTGTTAATAAAGCAACTAATTGTTCCCGTTCCTCTGAAGACAATGTAGAACCAATTTGGATCAAGCGAGGATCTTTTTCAGTGCCCACATTTACAGAAACAATTTCATCCACTAATGGCTTAGCACGCCTTTCTTCCTCCCAGTCGATTAAATTTTTCAAAGCCCGAGGGATTTCTTCCTCTTCGTTTTTATCAAGATCTTGAAAATTTTGGTCAATGTTATGAACTATGGGCACAGAAAAGTAAGCGGAAATCACATCTTCATTCAAAGCCTCGGGCTCACTAGTTGCATCAGACTCAAAAGAGAAAGAAAAAGAAGACTCAGACATCTTAGACAAACTTAAATCTGACTCCAACCCCACAGGCCCACCGGACTTAGACTCAACAGCCAATTCAAAATTCTCAATACAACTCTTTTCAAAATGCCAATTCATTTGTGAGCCATTCATTGCATCCATGATGAAGCTTGAACAGTCAGCAGGTACCTCTTCCCCGATCACAGCAATGGTCATATCCCCCAAATTCATCGGTTCAGCGCTAGTATGCGATTCTGTCAGTAAATCAGCCAATGTTAGACCCAGGACTTCCTCTGCGCTGCTTTCCGAGCTGACTTCTTTGTCTTGTCCGATGTCGATGCTAGGATCTACCCACTCCTCGCCACTGTCGGAGAGCTGATGATCGAAGAAGATCTCAAACCCAGGGTATCTCTTCTTCTCCACTTGATCAAACCAGGGCTCAGGAAAACCACAGAAAGGGAAGTCTTCTCCTTGGCGGACAAAGCGTCCGTTCAAAGTCCCATGAATTGGCTTATGAACCAACTCAAACTGCTGTCCGGTTCTCTTAGCCTTGATCTTCTCCCTGATTTCTTCAGTTTTCCTTTTCCAGTCATCAGCTGTGGGTGCATACCCTAGTCCGAATGTATGTGGGTTATGAGGTACTTTACTGGCTGTAGTAATACCTTTCCTGCCACTTCGTCCCAATCCCATCCCGGGAATGTGACCTAGTTTACTCATGAAATAGATTGATTGGGCACTGACATATACACCTTCGTCTTCTGCCATGAGCGTTTGGACTAGCTGGGCCTCTGCCAATGTAAAACCTGACAGGAACACATCCTCTTCCCCATGTTGTATTTCTAGGAGTGGTGTTGTGACTTCTGGGGGAGGATGAATGGATGAATTTCCGAAGACAGTGGCAATTCCTCCGCCGTATGGGTACTTTACCAATTGATGCAATGTGGATGATACAGCTTTCATCTGATGAAGCCAGGGCCTTCCCAATAGCAAGTTGAATGTTGCGGGAACATCCATGACATGAAATTCAGCTTCGTGCTCGGATGGACCCACTGCTATTTGTACTTTGATTGTCCCCATCACTTCCCGACTAGTATTATCATAGGCCCGGATCAATTGAGTAGTGGGCGTGAAATCTGCCGGCTTTAGCCCGATTGCATAAGCAGTGCCTGTAGGGCAAACATTGATGGCTGATCCGGTGTCAATCAGAACAATCGGTATCCATTTCTTTCTGCATTCCAGTGATACGTACAGCGGCTTATTATGTCCCGATCCTTCTTGTGGCAACTCTTTGTCAGCAAAAGTTATTGCTGGGATTGTTTCTCTCGGGGTGATTAATGACACTAATTGCTCGGGAGTGGTGTCAATTGACAACTTAGCCTGGCTCAACATTGACAACATTGCCTGTCGATGTTCTCGGGAGGCCATGAGAAGACCCCAAATGGAAATGTTTGCTTGGATCTTTTTCAGTTGTTTTAGAACCAGGTCCTCTTCTACCTCTTTTTCTTTTCCTTTCTCTTTCTCTTTCTCTTTCTCTTTCTCTATCTCTTTATCTTTGCCAGAGGGCTCTCCTTGGTCTAGATGTGGAGGCTTGAAGTAGCGCCCACTCCTAGTCAAATGATCGATTTCGTCTGCATACCAAGTCTCATCCGGCGCATGGTTTACCCATTCATCATCAGTATGGGCCAGCTGTAGGTCATTATCATCCCACCATTCGCCTTCGTTGACTGAAAGGTGATTATCTAGCACTGCTTGAATCATTCCAACAGTATGCTCTGACTGGCCTTCTGGTTCTTCTTCTCTTCCTCTGGAACTCTTTCCTTTACCACATTCAACAGGTTTTTTGAGATCAAGTCTTAGTTCATCCCCTTTTCTTTCAGTTTTCTCATCAGAAGCTTCATCACTGCTTGACCAACCGTGACTGTAATTCTTCGGCTCCCATGATTTCATCTGCACATTCCCAAGATCTAATTCTTCAAAAATATGAAGATTAGCCAAGTCCTCCTCTAAGTCGGCCAAATCATCCAACCCCTGTTCAAGTACATCATCTCTGACAACATTGATAGAAAATGAGTCAGGCAGATCAACCTCAAGCTTTAGTTGACCACTGGGAATAATATACCGGCTAGGATCATACTTTTTCTCTGATAGTTTGCCAACCTCAAGCATAGGTACTACCACCATAGGGTTTTTGGGTTTTGGCTGGGTCGGAGGTGTATCCATCATGCATAACTCATTGCCTTCAGGAATATATACCTCAGGTTTTGGTAAATGGGTAGGTGTGATATAGATACTGGGGTTAAAGGTGGATGAAAGTGTATGGATGAGATTAAGATGAGGAGGTGATGGAATTCTGTTATGGGGTGGCAATGGGTTGGTAGTGACATTGGGTTTTGGCGGTTGTGGGGGAGCTATGACTTTATTGTCTATGAGATCTTGGATCTTATGTTGGAGACGGAAGCAACGATCTGTGTCATGTCCTGGTTGTTGATGGAAAGCACAGTGTTTGGTAGGGTCATGTCTGGCTGGGAGAGGTTCGGGAAGAGGTCGGGGGTCTAAAGGTTTCAAGTACCCTCTTTTTGTCAAGATGTTCATTGCTTTAGAGAGTGACATATAGAGAGGAGTGAATGTTCTATTTGGAGCTCGGGTTGTGTTTTGCGGGCCAGCATGAGCAAATGGATCGGCTATTTTAGGGGTGGTGGCAACCATGTTGATTTCAGAGGGCTTCATAGATGTGCTTCCACTAGTGGTAGCATTGGAACTACGACCAAAAGGCTTTCGAACAGGTTCCTTATCTTCCACAATGATTCCCTGTTTGATGGCATCCTCTATCTGGACCCCTATCTCCTTTAAGTCATTAAAAGTGAAGAGGGGGAGGATTATCATTTTTTGTAACATCTTTCCATGCAGATTTCTGACTATCATACGGATTTGGTCCTTTTCAGGTGGTCTGTTGGTCATCATTGCTGCTTTTGCCCTCCATCTGGTGATAAAGGCCACAAAACTTTCATTGGGCTCTTGACGAGTAGCCTCTAATTCCCGAGTAGTCACTTCAACCTGGGTGTTATAAGCATACTGAGTGATAAAGGCCCCGGCTAACTCTTCCCAACTTTGTTTTACCGAGTCCTGTAACTTGGCGTACCAGATGGCAGCCACTCCTGACAAAGTTCGTCCGAATAAAGAGAGCTTTTGCGGACGAGTCAAACCCATAGGCTTTAAGACATCAGAGAATAGGCGAATGTGCACCATTGGGTCACCGGAGCCATCAAACCTATCAATGTGTGGCATTTTGAACCGTTCTGGCAATTTTACAGCTGTCTCAGTGTACCCGTCTTCGATGTCCGGGATTGAATTGACTCCTTGTGCCTTTTTGAAAAGTTTTTCCAACTTGGCCAGCTTCAACATAGTTGAGTCAGACTTAGGTGCTTCAGAGGGATGGAGCCCTCCCACTGGTTGTGGAAGAGGAAATGATCCTCCTGAAGTTTGTGTAGGATCCCTCAGATCTTCTGGTGAATTATGTTCAGGAAACTCGTCAACCGGTGGAGGTGGAGGTGGAACTGGATGAGTCACTGGAGGTGGTTGAGTAATGGACGCCCCAGATGAGCGTTGTAGTTCAGCAAGAGCATTGCCTTGAGCAGCAAGAGTAGTGCCTTGGGCAGCAACTGTAGTGGCAACGGCATCCATGCTTCGTTGGATGCCCAGCAGTATGTCTGCTATATTTTCTGGAATCTGAGCCATCACTGATTCTGGTGAGTTGAGTGGTGATGATCTAGCAGGTGAAGAAGGGGTATTCTGGACAGTTGATGAAGCTTTTGCTTTTCTTCGTGTAACCGGTGGCAAAGAAACTAACACTGGCTGACCCTGAACCAAATCTGTACTTTTGGAAAGTCTACCAACGCGAGTCCACAGAACTTGGGGGATATCAGACCTTTCGGAAGCTATAGTGCCCGACTACCTTTCTGAAACAAAACGGGACCCCCGATCAGAATCCTAGCTCAACTGATTACTGCTGACTCATGTGAAAAACTGAACTCAACCCCACAAATTGAAATGACTTAACCACTCATCTGAATCTGAGAATTCCCATACATTGCACATAACACACAGCAGGAAAGAGAACAAACACCCCTATGGGGGCTAGGGTTACCCTGTCCTATCTTTGAAATGATCTAGGGTTTCACTATTCAAACAAGTGGCATCATACATCCTAGAAATGGGAGAGCATCCTGTCCTAATTTTGGAAGATACTATAGCTCATTATATGCACAAGGTGAGCTCTACTCTAAGGGTTGAAGTCAAGGTGACATTACCAAAGAGTCCTTTGGGTCATAACCAATAAAGATTCCAGGAAATCAGAAGAGTCAAATAGCCTCTCTTCGGAGTCTGAGAACCTTAGATAGCAAAGCTAGATAGCAGGGCTACATAGCAAAGCTACCCTTTTGACAAATCTCAAAAGGTTATAACACAAGGCCTTTAAAGCATCGTAAAAATAGGTGTAGTGTCACAAAAAGCTTGCCTGTGCTCCCATCAGTATCTGGGCAACACAGGGACTTGAAGTGCACCAATGAATGCAATGCAATAAACATATAATTGAAAATAAAAGTCATATCATGGAATTCGAGTCAAGGTTTCATAAAATCCCCAGCAGAGTCGCCAGAAACTGTAACATGCCCGGGGGGTACCCGCGCGCGTTAAACAGTTCGGACTCCCGAGATTTCTTCGATCTCAAGTTTCACGAGTGCAATGTGAAACGTAGATGAGAGTCCAGATTTGAAAACTTTTATTGAAAATCCATTTTATTGCAATTTTGTTAAAAATGGACTGCGTTATCAGATCTCAGAGTCGCCACCTAATATTTATTTTGGGAAAATTAGGAAACCCATGACTCGGTGCCAAGGCCACTGTTCGTCGTAACCAAGGATGCTTGGCTCGGAACCTTAGGTATGAGAGGGGAAGGTCAATAATGAGCACCCCCGCTCACCCGATCAAAAGATCGGCCTCTACTAAACCATGATATGACTTTTATTTTCTTTATATGTTCATGTTCTGGTTATTTAATAAATCCTAAAATTTACTATGTGAAGCATACAAGTATAGACTATGTCACCCATTTTGGAACAACTTGATTTCATGTAGTTTTGAAAGAGTTTTGAAAATGTATAACCCAAATAAATTGAGTTTACAAACATGAAAATCAATATCATTCCAAATTAAGCGACACAACCTCCATCCACTGGCATTCATACAGTTATATCACATAAGCAAATAGCCACATGGTAGGATGCTTAAACATAGTGAGAAAAACACACACAAACGGGATGCTAAAGCATAAAAACTTACAGGTTTGACGACCCGCGAACAAGCTACAAAACAAAGTTAGTAAAACATGCATGATCTTATATACAAAATCCTAATACAATTCACTCATGAGATGCAACTAAAGATTCGGCTTCTAAGATATGACATGTGAATCATCTCAAGAACATGAGGTAGCACACATAATCACATAAGAATTGATTAAATCCACAAATGCAAACTTTGCCGAATCAAGATGCATGAAACATGGATGCAAAGCATGAATATGATGAAAAATAAATATGATGTTTATGTACAAGTAAGGAAAGCGAGTAAAAGAATGGGATAGAAAGAAGTGGGGCGGGGAATTATTACAATGCTTTGAATAAATTATTACAAACCAGATAAGAGAGAGAGAGAAGAGAATATTACAACAAAATAAAAACCTCACAAACTCTCAAAATAAAATAAAAAAAAAATAAAATAAAATAAAGAAACTTCATGTGCGCCGGAAAATATTCTGTTTGACGTAGGAGGACTGCTCCGTTCTGTCCGGCGACACTTATTTTGCGGGGGCACTATTCATCCCGAGATACTATTCACTGCCGGAAGTTACTATTCATCATTACTATTCACCATTTTTGATCGTTATTCATCTTACCGGGCATTTTTCATCCGCAGTTACTATTCATCACCGGAGGTACTATTTATCGACGGGGCTACTATTCATTGTCGGGGTTACTATTCACCGCCGGGGTTACTATTCACCGCCGGTCACTATTCATCCGGTGGGGTCACATCTTTTAACAAATTAGGTGGTTCAACCAACCATTTAAAGTGGTAAAATTACAACAATTTATAAATAGTAAATTACAACATTTTATGTAAGTTACAACAGGTTATATACAACAGTAAATTACAGCAGATAAAGTGATAGAATTAGGTGGTTTGACCGACCATTTAAAGTAGTAAAATTACAACAGTTTATATACAACAGTAAATTACAGCAGATAAAGTAATAAAATTAGGTGGTTCAACCGACCATTTAAAGTGATAAAAAAAATTATGAAAAGCAATAAATGAAGTACTTTAAACAAATTATATCATATTTTGAAATTAAATGAAAGTTTGCGAAAACTCACCTTTCAGGGAAATGATGAATTTTCTGATTCACAAACTTCCTTTTGATTACCCTCAAGTTTGTGGAATGTGTTATCAATTCTCAGTCTAAAATTTGGAATTACAACTTTAGTGGTTCCTTCTTTCTCTCAAAACTCTCGCACTTCTTCTTTTTTTTTTTTTTTCAGACTTTTTTTTATCTCTCCCTGCCCAGAAATCTCTCCCCTGCCCAGGAATCTCTTCTCCCAAAAAAATCCTCTCTTCATTCTGCGCTAATCCCTCCCTTTTTATAGGAAACAAATGGAAGAAAAGGACAAGAAAAGAAACGGTGGGAGGTGCTGATTTCAAAAGATGCACAGTGATTTTACTGTGCATTGCACAGTAAAATTACTATGCACTTTATAATATAATAATATATAAAAGAGATTATTAGCATAAATATATGTACAAATACCCCAAAAAATATATAAAAACACACAAATACGTAAAATTAAAATACATGGACTAATAAAATATATTTTAGTAGGTCAAATATGCAACATAATTTGACCAAAGCGGGTCTAAAGGCACCGAAAACAAAAAGACACATGATGGGAGTGTAGTGAATTTTTTTATTTTTTATTTTTTTCAAAGGAGGAATAATACCCCTATATAATATAATATTATATATACAAACGTATAGTGCGTGGATGAAACCATGGTACCGAATAAATTTAATAAAATATTATATAATAATATAACATAATATATATATATATATAATACATAATAAAGGGAAAGAAAATGGAGAATGAGTCTAAAATAATTTGGCAAAAACAGGTGTAAGACTGGGATTAAAGTTTACATTCCATCTTTTTGCTGAGAATTTTGTGAGATAGCATATTCCTGTTTTCATCATCGAGTAATCAAAAGAAAGCGCCCAAGTCTTAGGGCTGGTCAAAATGGGGTGTCTACAGGAACGCAAATCTGAAAGTGTTGAAGAAATGGGTAGTGATTGCGGCGATGAGATGGCTACAGCGGTGAAGGGCTACAGCCATGAGTGGTAGCTACAGTGGTGAAAATAGTGGTCGGAGATAATGGTGGGGCATAATTAAGGTTAGGGGTTTTTAGGTTTTGAGTGTAAAGAGAAATGAGGAAGGTTAGGGATGTGGGTGATATAGAAATTATAAAAAATAAAATAATAAAATTGAATTTTGAGGGTGTAAGAAGTTAAATTGGTGGTGTAAGTAGAATCTCTCTTTTGAAAATCTTCATATTTATTTCTATTTATATTTTACATTCTCTCATACAAGTGGAGGTAGTTAAGATAATTAAATACATTCTTAACATGTGCTCTTAGGGCACATGTTAACAAGACTCAAAAACAAAAAGAAAAGAAGAAAGAATAATTCTTATCATATGAAATTCATTAAATTAATTCTATCTTAGAGATTAATTAGACATGGTTTTGTTTCTATCTTTATTGATGTATTATCTTTTTGTATGTTGATTTTTATTAATAAAGTTCTATTTTTGTTGATAAAAAAATATTAAATATAATAGTGTATGACATTAATAATGAGTTCTAGTTAACAAGACTCTAAGTTGTAATTTTTTTTATTTTTTTTATTTTTTTGAAACTAACTCTAAGGTTATGATTGTTTACCAATTTGGTGAAAGCTAATCCATGAGCTATATATTGGTTGGAAAAAATATTATGGGATTAAGAATTGCACAAGATTTTTAGAGCGTTCAGGTTAGAGGTCGATTTCTTAAACTCTTAGACCAATTGGACCAAAACTTAAATATTTTTTAGTCAAAAGGACACCTATCTGTTAAAGCTACATATTTGTTTATCTGTTCAAATGTCACTTATGTATTCAAATATTATTTATATGTACACATGTTACCTATCTGTACAACTATCTGTTCAAATATCCAACTATATATACATGTGTCACCTATTTATGTAAGTATCTGTTCAAGTACATGTGTCATCCATCTATGTAACTATTTGTTCAAATATCTAACTATATATACATGTGTCACATATTTGTGTAACTATCTGTTCAAGTATACATGTCCTCCATCTGTACAACTATCCATTCAAATGTCCAACTATCTGTACACGTGCCACCTATCTGTTCAAATAGCCAACTATATATACATATGTCACCTATCTGTGTAACTATCTGTTCAAGTACACGTGTCATCCATCATGCAACTATCCGTTCAAATATCTAACTATCTATACATGTGTCACCTATCTGTGCAACTATCTATTCAAATGTCAAACTATATGTACACGTGTTATCTATCTATTTATCTATCTGTTCAATATCACTTATTTGTCCACTTCATTGCCATCAGTTGCCATAGCCGGTGACTTTTCTGGCCAATTTTTTAACTTTTATTCTTATCACAAAAAATATTAAATCTTGCACTAAATATCATATGACCCCACAAAATTGAACATTTTTCTAATTAATGTTATCTTTATTGAAATTTTCCCCTTGTGTTTATCTTTCTTACTAATGTAGGGAATTATAAGGGATGACAATCAAACACAAAGAACAACCACTAAATATTATATTCGGTAGTTGATGTTTGAATATAATGAAATTATATCGATCCTGGTCTTTTCCTGTCATTTAATATATTCCGAACTCGGGTCCCATGGTTGGTTGTTGTTGTCTATATCTTGTTTCCATCTTTTAATTCCTTGTATTTGAGTTTTAGGATGTGTTGGGTGAGTTTGGAACAGGTTGGTTATGAGTTGGAACAAATAGTTGCTGTCCAGAATTTGGCTTCTTCGCTCGAGCGAGGCTTTTGTCGCTCAAGCGAGCCTTGGGTGTTTGCTTCCTTGCTCGAGCGAGGGTTTATGCGCTCGAGCGAGCTTTGTGTGGTGTGTCTCTTCGCTTAAGCAAGCACTCTTGTGCTCGAGCGTGCATTTGCGTCGTAGAAAAACTTGAAGGTTGGTATTCTTTGCTCGAGCGAGCTCTATGTTTTGAAATCCTTCACTCAAGCGAGCACTCTTGCGCTCGAGCGTGTGTCTGGGTTGCAGACTTGAAGCTTTGAATTGTGCGCTCGAGCGAGGCTTCTTGCACTCGAGTGAGGTCTTTTTTTGTCTGGTCGCTCGAGCAACCACTTCTTCGCTCGAGTGAGCTTCGCATATATTAGATCGCAGCAACAGTTCTCTTCTTCACTTTTTGATCTTTTTTTATCTCCAAACCCTAACCCGGGTGCCTCTCTCTCTCAAATACCCCTTCTCTCTACAAATACTCTTGATCTAGAGTTTTCCTACCCTATTTCCTTTGTAAAAAGGGTGGAGTATCGCGTGGGCTACACTTTGATCCAAAAAATATTGGATTTAGAGCACCTTGGGTTCCTCTCCTCATCTCCTTTGAGTCTCTTCATTTGAGGTAGGGATAAACTACTCACTTCTATGAGTTTTAACATAAATTTTAGTCATTTTGTATAAATGGTGAACTTTGGAAATTTTGAGAAGTTAGGGTTTGAGATTGGAAATTTTTAAAAGAGGGGTTTTCAATATTTTGACTCCATATGTGTATGTTGAGTCTTAAAATGGGTTATTGGTGTATAATTGTTGAAATGGTGAGGTTTGGACCTTTTGGTCAATGTTATGGTATTTGGGGGAAAAATCCCTAATTTGGAATTAAATAACTATTTTGTATAAACATTCAATTCATTGTGAAATATTGAAATTGTGAAGGATTGTGATTAGATAGTGTGGTTGGATTGAGTAATCACCCACTTATGGAAAAGTTGATAATTTATCTGTTTGATAAATTTATTATCTGTTTAGAAATAACTGTTTTGGGCGATCGGTGGAGGATAGTCTTGTTTGTTGTAGACACTGCATGTTGATTAGGTAAATTGAAACTAATCGATTGAATTATGTCATTGAATATGACGGTTGAATTGAAATGTGGAATATGTGAATTGTTGGGTCATTGTATATGCCAACATGTTTAATACATTATATATGTATCCTTGTGTGGGAGGAGGTGGGGATGGACTCCATTGATAATTAAGTTGGCCGAAGTGTCCTGGGTGAAAGTCCCGAAATCATATGTTTGGGTGCCGGTTCCCTCGGACGTAGTTCTGTAAAATGGCAAGTGATGGAAGTGCACGAATGATGTTGTCATTGAAGTGTTGTTAAATGAGTTGTAGTATCATTTTATGTTATTTATGGAATAATGAATTGAATATGAGTAATTAAAGGGAAATGGAATGAGACATGGTTGTGTACGTTGATTGGCCATGGAAAGTGTATAAGTTGGTCTTATGTGTTAAACATTTATCGGATGCTAATATTTTAGTTAATTATCATATTCTGTTTAGAATATCTCTATTGGGCTTTGGCTCACCCTACTTGGGACACCATTTTCAAGTATAGGTGACATGTCGCCTCCAAGGTCATAGCTTGGGAGGTCTCAGGGCTGAAGTCTTTGTTTTAGTTGTTTTGTTTTATGTTATATGTTTTATTTCCAAGCCAAGGGCTTTAATTGTAAAGGGTTTCTGACCCTCGTTTGATGTAACCAAGTGTCCACTTGGAAAGGTGTAAGCCCGTAGGGCATTTATTTTGTTGGTTAACATGTAACATCTTTTGTAAAGAACACTCTGATGAATGCAAATAGGAGGTTTCTTTTATTAATTATGGATCTTATGCATGATTTATTTATGTATTATTTTGAGGGCGTTACAAAAATAATTCGACAGTTGATGTCTGAATATAATGAAATAATTAGGCAGTGGTTGTCTGACTGAAAACCGTGAAAGGAAAAAAAAATTATGTACAAAAAAACTAACATTTTCATCACTAATAGAGTATAAATCTAGAGATTAAAGCAATATGAGAGTTGTTATGAGAGTATTGCTTTGCAAGCAATAGAGGAGTATAGAGTGTATAGCAAGCAAAGTTACTACAATGGAAAAAACTATGGTTTAGATTTTTTTTTTAAAAGATGTGTATAGAGAATATTTTCATATAATCTCACGGGTGCTAGTGGATGTCCATTTTGGTTATTTTAGTTTAGGGTATAATTGCCATTAAAATAATATTTCATTAAATATATGCTTTGAGATAATTAGGTGTGTGAAAATAGAATTTTCCATCAATGACGTAGAAGAAATTGTGTTGTTGTCAGTTTGGGCTAATTGTAGTAAATTTACAATTTATTTTCAAATTTTGCCCCTTCTTTTGGTATTATTTACAAGAGAAGTTGAAGCTTGTATTTTTATTTTTCTATTTGTCCCTTCTTTTGGTATTATTTACAATAGAGGTTGAGGCTTATATTTCTATTTTTCCATTTTACCCCTTCTTTTGGTATTATTTACAATTCTTTCTCTTTATCACCGTCAAATGTATTTATGCTAAATTAAAAATACAATTACTGAAATTTGAAAATATGAATTGTTCTCTGTAATTATAGAAATTATAAAGAAATAATTTTTAATTGTTGTCTACTATGCAACAAATTATTATTATTATTTTTTTATATTTTTGACATCATAGAAACTATTAATTGATTTAATGATTTATAAATAAAAAGGATAATTTGTTATGCGATTTGAAATTAGAAGGGGCGAAATGTAATTTTCAGAAGGCAAATCTCAAGAAATCTGATTGTGAATTACCGATGCATTTCTTTATTTAATATAAATAAAGGCAAATAATAATCCCTCTATTGTCCATATCACTTTAGCCCTTTAATTAAAAATTATAACATTCAATCCTCTCGTCTATTAATTTTTTTTCAATTTGAATCTTAATGACAAAACAATATTCCATTTGAGATGTCATGTGCAACTAACATGTCAATTTTTTATTTATTTATTTATCAATTTATAAAATAAGCCCTTAATATATAGAATGTTTACATTGATAAAAATTTTAAGATGAAAAAATCTAGCATTTTTTAGTTGAAGAGGTAAACAAGTTTTAAATTAAAATATTAAGATGTATAAAATATATATATATATATATAAAAGCTTAATTTAAATTTTGATGCCTAAAATTTATGAAAAGTTAAGTTATTTATGCCTTTCATAAAAGATAGTACTCAAATAATCAACTTAAGAGGTATTTGGGATGATCTGAATAAGTAAATTTTTTGACTTTTTTACAAAAAAATGTAAAATATGAATTGGGTTTGAAGTGATGTGATAGAGAGGGGTGTGACCCAAATAATATGATTGTGACTCAAATAGGATAATGTGTTATTTTAGCACATGCCAAACACCCCCTTAAATAATCTACTTAATTTATATTTTTTCATACATTTTTTTTTTATTTTGACATTTGTCCCGTGCGTTGCATGAACTTTTTTTAACTGGTATATATATATGCATTCATCTACTATTTTCAAGATTTGAGAGTTGATAATGTTTTTGGAAAAATGTCAGTTCACCTAGGTGCTACTAGTGTCTGATCAAGTCAAGCCATTTCCATCTGGGAAGGGGGTTCCAGCCTCTGGCCTCCTCTTTACCCTCTTTTTTTTTCCTTCTATTCTCTCTGTCATTTTATAATAAGCTTTGGAAGCTATGCCTTCCTGTCTTCTTTCTTGTGAAGTGTTCCTTTTCTTATGGTGGATTTTCAGTCTATTTCTCATCTCCCCTTCCCCTCTACCTTACCCTAGCCGAAGTCTTCACCAAATCCGCCATCTCCCTCCTCTTATGCTTCACACCGACACCGCCCGCCACCACACGGCCACCAGATTTGCCGCCTTCACGAACTTGCCTCTTCGGATCTAGCCTATTGGAACTGAGGTCGGATTTTTTTGTTTGTTTGGTATTTGTTTGTATTTTCTAGAGTACATCGGTATTATGATTGTAGCTTACCTTCTTTGCAGTTGGAACCTATAATTTATTCCAAACTTGCTCTATTGCCAAACTTTTATGATCGACTTATGCTTTGCAGTATAAACTTTAGATCTGGATAGTTTCATAGTTTTCTTCCTTGTGGCTTCCTTGTGGATTTTTACTTTCTTTGGTATAAGTTTTGTCTTGTTGGATGGACTCCTCTGTAAGTGTCATTTGGCTTACATTAATGGAAATTTTTGCTGTTAAAAAAAAAAAAAAGAAAAAAAAAGCCCTGCCCACTTAACTTAGCCCTCGTTTGGAAACATGGTTGGGACTAATTTAGTCTATTAAAAGATAAAATAGGCTAAAAAGTCAATAAGATAAAATATCACATCTCAAACTATAATCATTTTACTTTTTCTCTCACAAAATTACAAAAAACCTAAAAATTCATCACAAACAAAACTTTTTTAACCAGGTTAAAAAAATCAAAAAATCAAATTAAAGTACTATTTCACTGGGAGGTGAGACGTACTCACTTGGGTTGAGCTCGAATTGATCAAGCTCTCTCTCATTTGCTAAAAACATTTAATTTTTTTTTTTAATTTTGCCACTCATTTATAAAGTCAGTGATTATATCTCATAAGATTGCTATAGTACAGTTTTAAAAAATTGAATTAGCAAACTAGTGAAGTTACCTACATTTGATTTTATTTATTTATTTTTTAAAATATCATATGTGTATGCCAAGCTTGGACTTGGAGATCTAGAATGGCATATCTTCCTCTTAGATTAAAGAAGCTCATTAAACACAATGACAATATTAATGCTTATAATAAACACCAAAGCAAGCATGCGTATGTCCAAAAAGAAAAAAAAAATTCTCCTTTTGTCCATTCGTGAAGAAGAAGAAGAAGAAGAAATATTTTCTATTCTTTTTTTAAGTAGTTGAACATTATAAAGTCGGGGTCTGGAATCTCTGACACACACACACACACACACACACACACACACACATATATATATATATATATCTATTTGTATATGGGAGAATTTCAACACATTTTGGACAAACAAAAAAAAAAATTACAAGAACATGTAGGGTGCAAAAGATTTTGTGATGGAGTGCAAATGAAAAGTTGTAGGGGTGCAAGACTTGCACCCTTTCATATTTGTGTAAATTTTTTTTATTTCTCCCACTAGGACTAATTCCCCCTTTGTACATTTGTGCTTTGTAGTGTATTAGTACTAGGCAATTAAGACCTAATTGGGATGGATTAAAAAAAGTCAACTTATTGATTTATTAGCTTATTTAAATCGTATCACCTTTTTACTTTTCTGCACATCTTTTCGTAATAAATAAAAAAATTAGCTTTGTAATGTTAGGGAAATTATTTATTTTATTACCAAAAAAGATATTATTTATTTTTTTGAAAAAAAAAACCCCTTACATTTGATGTACTATGTTTCGCTAGAACAATGCTATACAAATAAAAAAAAAATTATACAAATAAGAAGGCAGTTTCTCTCCGGTCCACTAGATGGTGCTGTTAGGACTCGTAGAACCCGTCACTAGTCCTGTTTTGATAATCTGAACCGCTCATTTTGCTGATACTTCATATATTTCATCCACACACACAAAATTAGATAGATCCAATAATCGTAACCTATTTAATTTACCATGTTTGACACCAAAAAATGAATGGTTTATTTTAAAAACATAACTATCGTCTTTTTTTTGTTGTTGTGACAAATGTGATAAATTGAATAGGTTACGATTATCAAATCGACCTAATTTTTTGTGTGGATCAAATACATGAAATGCTCGACAAAATAAATAGTTCAAATCATTGAAATAAGATTCATAAAGAGCACAAAAACCCAAACAACGCTCTATAGATCAGAGGGATTCCTTCTCCAAATTTTAAAGGAGAGATGGGGGGAATACAAAACAGTGCTACTTTAAATTTTTTTTTTTTTTTACTAAATAAGGAAAAATTTAAGTTTATAATTATTAATAGGATAAATTACACCACTGGTCCCACTAGTTTGAGTGAAGTGTCCCTTTGGTCCTTATAGTTTCAATTTGAACAATTTAGCCCCTACACTTTTAATTTTTTTTGCAATGTGATTCCTTTATCTTATGTTGTTAACATTTTTAAAAACTAGAAAGACCAAAGTGAAATTGAAAAGAAATTATAGGGATCGGTGTAATGAATATGTTACATCAGTGGTCACTATAGTTTGTTTTGAATTTCAAGTGGTCCCTCTAATTTTGTTTTTCATTCCAAATTCTATTGACAAGTGAATCACTCTACAATTTTTAGTGGAACACCCACTCGCCAAATGAAAACAATTAGAATGACATTCTACAATATTATACACCCACCTTCATCCTCATCTATACATATTCCTTATCAATCTAAACCCTAATCATATTCTTTTTCATCACCATCCTAAACCCACATATTCATCTTCAATGAAAAACATTTGAAACTACCTAATTAGTTAACATTTTGTTCGATAGTTTCAAATGTATTCGGTATTCCAAATCAGTTCATGTTACAAACAATCCTATTACAAACTCTGAGTTTCTACATTTCTGGTTGTTTTCACCATTCGTTAATATTTATAGAGTAATAGAGGACGATGACAACAATTCTGATGAGGTTGGCATTGCATCTTGCATTTGCGATTCTGGGTCGTTTTCGGTTCGGTACTGGTTTGTTGACTGCTAAGGTTCTATTCAGTAATATAGTGCTAAACAAAACATTTAGTTTAGTAATACAATGCTGAACATAAACATTTTGTTCGGCACTGGAATACTGAACGGTTCCATTTTTGTAGGATTTTTCCCCTATTTCTGTTTTTCCTAAGAATTTTTTCCTCTAAAACCCCATGTATCAAGGGTTTTAACCCAAAATAAATAAATAAAAATAAAATGTGATGGGGAGTTGGAGGTTACTTGAGAGAAGAAGAAAGAGACCGTTGAACAGATTTCTGACGATATTTTTGATTGAGATACTGTTGTTCATGGTAAGAAGGAGAAATAGACTATCATTTATGAGAGAATGAGAAGAGAGGGACACTCGATTCATCTTTCAATCATTTATTGTTCTCAATTGTTCATCGTTTATTGAGAGAAGAAAAAGAGAGGGTGTACAAAATTAGGTGGATGTGCACTTGGGTGTGATAATATTATGAATATGGATAAAATTGGTATTAAGTGAAGTGTTCAAAGAAATCTTATTAAAATTTAGGATTTAAGGTGGGGGTTCAAAGAAATTGAGGGCCCAAAAAAATTAGGTAGGTGCTAATAGTAGCTCTCTTAAAAATATCTTAATTCATAACTTAACTTTCAATTACTAACCTTACATTAACACACCACTAACTATTTGAATACATACCATTGCACACACCAAAAACTCAATCTTCATAACAGAGACCAACAGAGACCATCTTCGTCAATCTTGATCTTCATCGCCGGCGGAGATTTCATTCGGCCTTTATCTTCGCTAGTAATTTCCATAATTGGTGTTGAACTCTCGTCGTGTCTCATCTCGTCATTTTCAGATCACCGGTGAAGTGTTTCATTTGGCCTCCATCTTCGTCTGTGTTGATCTTCATTGTCAGTATTGAACTCTCATCTCTCTTCGTCGTTTCAAATTCATCAAATTAGTCATGTTCATAAATACAAAGTTGAACAAACTTAATGTATTCAAAAATTTATATATGAACAATGAATAGAAATTTAATTTATTTTAACAAATTTAACTTAAAATATTCAATTTTTTATGTACGAATATTTAATATGTAGTCAATCTTAATAATTTGAACAAAATTATTTTGTTCAAATATAAAAAATTGAATATTGTGTAAAAGTTCAACTCTGGTTATTTGAACACGATGAACAAACTCATCTTCCCAATATACGAACGAGATAAATAAAAAATGTAACACCCTCAAAACAATACATAGAAACCCAACATTCACGACAACCATAGACATAAGAGAATAAAGCATGTTTCTATTTACCAGAGTATTCATTACGAAAGTATTACATGTTGACAACAAAAGTAAATGCCCTATGGGCTTACAACTTTCCAAGTCAACACTTGGGTTCAACAAAAGAAGAGTTCTAACTCTTTAAACAAAATAAGTCCTTGGCTTGATTCACATATAATACAAAAGATGACAACAAAAGATCCTTTGGCCTCTAAGCCTCCCAAGCTACGTCCTTGGAGGTGGCATATCACATGTACCTGAAAATATTGTCCCATAAAGGGTGAGCCAAAGCCCAACAGAGATATACTAAACCACATATGAGAGATAACTAAAACATTAGCATTCGACAAATGGTTAACACTTGTCAAACCAACTTACAACGTTTCCCAGTTCCATGACCAACACACCCGTGTTTCATTCCACTTTCCTTTATTTAACCAATTCACATTCATAAACCTGGCTCATTATCTAGCCAAACCATTAAATGAGAGAACAACTCACATTAAGACACTTCCATTATTCACAATTCAAATGAGACTACAACTCATATTAAAAACACTTCCATACTTCAATTATCTACGTTATGCAAACGTAATCAAGATTTCGGGACTTTCACCCCGGACACTCCGGCCAACTTAGTTATCAATGGAGTCCATCCCCTATCTCCTTCCAAACAGGTTTGAGAGTACATCCCCTATCTCCTCTCAAACCATGGAGTAAATCCCCTATCTCCTTCCAAACAGAATACATATGCAATGTATTTAAACGGTTTATCATATACAATGATCAATCCAGGCACATATTCAATGTGTCAGTTCAACAGTCATACTCAATGACATAACTCAAATGATTAGTTTCAATTCACCTAATCATCATGCAGTGTCTACAACAATCAAGACTATCCTCCACCGATAGCCCAAAACAGTTATTTCTAAACAGATAAGCAGATTTATCGAACAGATAAGTAATCAACAATTCCATAAGTAGGTGATAAATTAATCCAACCACACCATTCTACCACAATTCCATCCAATTTCATGATTCTCAACCCAATTTCATATTTCCATATTTCTCAAATTAATTATACAAATTAATTGCTTAATTTCAATTATGGCTTTAATCCCCCTATTCTCAAATGTTGCCTCCAAGGCCAAATTTCACTCATATATCATAAACAACCCCAATTTCAAGTCTCTTACACATATTAGACTCAAACATGGAAAACCCCTTTTATAAATTTCAATTTCAAAACCCTAACCTTCCAAAATTAGCAAAACTTCACCATTTATACAAAATGACTAAAATCCATGTCAAAACTCATAAGAAGGAGTAGGGTATCCCTACCTCAAGAGATGAGACTCAAAGGAGATGAAGTTGAAAACTCAAGATGCTCCAAACCCAATGTTTTTCGGATCAAAACGAAGGCCACACCAAGCTCCACACTTTTTACAAAGGGACTAGGGTGGAAGATCACTAGAGCTAGATGATTTTGTAGAGAGAAGATGTATTCTAGAGAGAGGAACTCTCAAATGAGGGTTTTGAAAAAGCTAGAGAGAGAGAGAGTGGGTCGAAAAAGTGGTTCAAGAAGCTTCATCTCGGACTGATATACATCACAGTCCGCTCGAGCGTGGAACTCCCCGCTCGAGTGTCAAACACATGCTCCCGCTCGAGCATCAAAAGGGCTGCTCGAGCGTCGAGTGCACACTTCCAGAAGTTCTGCAGACGAAGGTCCCCGCTCGAGCGTGAAAGTGGACGCTCGAGCATCCGATGACCTGCAGGAAAAAATACTGAAGACCGAAAAATCCCGCTCGAGCGTCAAACTCCCCGCTCGAGCGGATGAGCAAAAGCAAAGGGGCCGCTCAAGCATGAAAAGCCCTGCTCGAGCGTGAAGGCCAAAATCTGGGCATAACCCAATTGTTTCTAAACACAACCAACCTGTTTCAAACTTGCCCAACACAACCCAAAACTCAAATACAAAGTGTAAAGGATGGAAACGAGAATAAGACAACAACACACATCCACGAAACCGAGTTCGGAATACAATAAACAATGAAAGGAAAACCAGGATCGCTATAACCTTCCCCCATTAAAGAATTTCGTCCCCGAAATTAACAACCTAAGTTTCAAAATTGTGATCTCTTCCGATTCTTAACATATTATAATTCAAAGTTGTAACGCCCTCAAAAAAAATATATATAAAATCCAACATTTTTGACATGCATAGATATAAGAGGAATAAATATCTTTCCATTCATCAGAGTAGTTAAGTACAAAAGTATTACACGTTAACAACAAAGGTAAATGCCCCAGGGGCCTACAACTTTCCAAGCCAGCACTTGGTCACAAAGGAGAGTACTAATTCAAATACACTTTAAGCCTTTGGCTTGAAATTACATGTAATACACCAAAAAGATAACAACAAAAGTCCTTCAGTCTCTAAGCAACCCAAGCTACGTCCTTGGAGGTAGCATATCACCTGAACCTGAAAATGGTGTCCCATAAAGGGTGAGCCACAACCCAGTAGAAATATACTAAACCAACTATAAGCAATGACTAAAATAATAGCACTTGATAGATGGTCAGCACTCATAAATCTATTTATATCATATTACCGTTCCATGACAATTATGTCCATGTTACATTTCACTTTCCTTTATATACCAATTCATTTCATAAACGTGGCTCAGAACCAGGCCAGATAATTCAACGGAGATTACATCTCTCATTATCAATAATTCCATTTCAATTGGGATAACAACTCATATTGAACATTTCTTCCTTCACAATAGACACACATAATTGTTGTATCAATCTCAAACAAACCCTTCCATACTTCATATATGATATATAGATTTGCTATATCAATACTTCAATAGATACACACATTTGCTGTATCAGGAGAGTACATATAAAATGTATTAAAGCATGTAAGCACATATGGAGTACATCCCCCATCTCCTCCCAAACAAAGATGTACAAATAATGTGTTAAAGTATATGAACACATATGTGTATGGAGTACATCCCCTATCTCCTCCAACACACTGGAGTACAGCCCCTTTCTCCTCCCTGCCAAACAAAATATACAAATAATGTGTTAAAGTATATGAACACATATATGTGTGTGGAGTACATCCCCTATCTCCTCCAACACACTGGAGTACAGCCCCTTTCTCCTCCCTGCCAAACAAATATGCATATATAATATATTTAAGCACTTCATCACATACAATGATCAATCAATACACATATTTGCTGTATTATTCCTACCGTCATATTCAATGGTGTAACACGCTAGCTTAGTCTCAGTTTTCCCTAATCAACATGCAGTGTCTACAACAATCATGACTATCCTCCACCGATAGCCCAAAGCAGATATTTCTAAACAGAAAATAAATGCATCAACAGGAAACTTATGAGAATAAGTATGTATTTGAATGCAAGTTGATTATACCTTTGAATTATAGTTTAGTGTAGAAAGATCAATATACAAAATACAAGTGATAAATCATAATCTCCATTTTTATTTTATTATCAAAGATTACATGAGAATTGGCTCAATCTCATGAAAGTAAAGAAAGGAAAAGATTACAAGGTATCTATGAGATCCCTTTCTTTATCTAATCTTTTTGCAGCTTCATCCTTCTTAAATTGGCAATGTTGAAAGGATTAAAACTTCATAACCAATTCAAGAGCTTTATTCTCAAATGTTGCGTGTTCCATTGCCCTGAATTTTAAATATTCCTCAAAAGATGTGTCATCAACAAATTCTGGAGAGGATTATTGTGCAAATTTAACAAAGTCATCTAGAGCTTTTCGAGCCTCTCTTTTAACAAAATGAAGGCATTATGAGACTCTGCCAGCGCCTAAGCCTCAACCTTGACAATCAAATGCCAGTTTGAGAGCAGAGGTAAGAAGTGTAAAAACACTTCAACTTCATGTACGGTTGAAGAATGCAGCGTCGAACTCCTCACCAAGGTATCACAAGCCCAAATAAAATTCTTGTGAGGGATTTCTTCAAAGAATTTTAGAGGGGAGTTGGCAGTTAGAAGGATCTTTGCCCTGAGAATGTTATAGTCGGAAGCTAAGCAAGGGGGAGTGTACGCGGGTATCGTGTAACTGTCAATAGTCCTTTGAAGCTCCAAGGACCATTATGGATGGTAAGGCAAAGGAGTTAAAGGTGGCTCCGCTTGAAAGGTTGTAGGATATTGCTTGTCATTCACACAATCAAGCCATTATAAGGGTTTAAGGCTAGCTTCTCTAACCAATAAAGCAGACTAAGCTTGACGTTAGCCTCAAGGCATGCAGTCCAATAAGGAATGACTAAAGTTGGCTTTGCAACCAAATGCCAATAAAACAAAAAGGGATATTCTAACCTGCGATTTTCTGAGCGAGGTCGGTATGGATATGTGCCCAGGGGCAACTTAGTGGTTGAGACTAAACTTGTGTTCAAGAGAGAGATAGCCATACAACCCAACCAGTAATTGTTGTAGGCTATAGAGAATGAGGGATTTCCCAATTGGAAGCCATAGGTTCTGGCTTCGAAGCATTAGAAAGAATTTCAGCAGCATGGTGTGCATTAGCTATGGATTCCTCTGGAACGGGGACAACATGAGGAGCATCAGTTAGGCTAACAACTTCGAGACAAAGGTTTAGATCCATGGGAGGAGGATATGTGAACCCATGGTAGCATGGTCATTGGTAGGCCTCACGTTGTTTTCAACTTCATCATATGGATCAAAATCGTCCATGGTCAAACCAGTTGGATTTCAGAACCTTTTAATACAAATGGTTTGGAGCTCATGGGCCTTCCATTTCAATTCGAACCTCAATAAATATAAAAACCTAGGAGTGCAAGCCAAAAGACAGTGGAGGTGGTTGATCATGAAGGTTACATTTAAGGAGTGGTGATCGTGGGAGGAGCAACCGCCAAAGGTTATGTTTACTAGTATAACCATTATGCTTACACTAGTGCGGGTATTGTTAGCGCCACATTTAAACCATCCAGTGCGAAGGCAACAGGTGGCAAGCAAAGGTTATTCAAATACTGAAGAGTCTCACCTTTGAAGGTGCCTACGTGAGCTGTGAATGCAAATCTTCAACCGACAAGTATGATAAGCGACATGTGAGAGGCACGTGGAAAAGGAGTTAATATAGGGTAGTTGCTAGCAGTTAAACACGTACAAAGAAAGGGTTATAAGCCTAAGAAGTAGCGAGAAGGAAAGAGATCATGGTGAAATAGAATAACCAAACTGCTCCAAACGCACCAAGAGAAGGTTATAAATAGATGGAAGCAAAGACTGAAGAGAACCCCAACTAAATCCAGACTCTAGGTCTTTGTCAATTTCATTTATTTATAAATTTTTTGCAGTTTTATTTTATGCACTACACTTACATTTCACAGGAGTGGATTAGCCTTATAATTCCAGAACCAGGTCGGCTTAAAAGCTTCAAAGTTTCCCTTACATAAGGTAACATTTTGTAATTGTTTATTCAATTAATCAATTGCAATTTATGTCCAGTCTCTCCCTCTCATTTTGTTACGAGTTTGAGTTAAAAAATTTGGTTCATTTTTTCAATGCAACACAGTAAAGTCCTCTTCATTAAGATTAAGAGAACCTTAACACAATTGCTTGATAAAAATGGACATTTATTATTTGTAAGGAATTTTCAGATCCTTACTGGCACGCTTGAATTACATTCATGACCTTTGAAGTGTCAAAAATAACTAATAGTGACTATTTCTAAATAATAAGAGATAAAATACAATTGACCTAAATCACATGGATAAAACGGATTTTGCCCTAATTTATAATAATAAAAATAATAAAATAAAAGATTCAACCATTCCTTAATCCCTAACGCACTAATCAGACATTATTGTGTTCACATTGTGTGCCTTTATATAGCAATCAAAACAAAAATACTACAGAAAAATATTCCGTGCCAGAAAACCAAAATTAAACAGAAAAAGAAATCGCTCATTCTCTCTCTTAAACTCTCTTTCTTATTTTTTCTCTTTGGGTCTCTCTCTGTCTCTCTCTCTCTCTCTATATATATATATATGTTCATTCAACTATTATTTTCAGGATTTGAGAGTTAATAATGTTTTTGGAAAAATGACAGTTCAGCTAGGTAAACTAGTAGTCTAGTGTATGATCAAGTCAAGCCTTGCTCACCTAGCTTAGTCATGCATGATTTTCATGCTTATTTTTTAAGTTTGAACTAAAATACTATTTCACTGGTATGTGAGATGGACTTGCTTAGGTCGATCTCGAATTGATCAAGCTCTCTCTCTCATTTGCTAAAAAAAATTTAAATTATTTTTATTTTTGCCACTCATTTATAAAGTCAGTGATTATATCTCATGGGATTGTTGTACTAGAGTTATTGAAAATTGAATTAGTAAACTAGAGAGTTTACTTGCTTTTGATGGTTTTTTTTTTAAATAAATAAATAAGCATGGCATATCTTCTATTAGAGAAACTCATTAAACAAAATGACAATGTTAATGCTTATTGAAAAAATTAAAAAATTTCGAGATATTCATTTGTGATTATATTTCAATTTTAAACAATAAATAGCAATCACAATCAAACAATCAATAATAAATTAGCACAACGATTTAATGTGAAAAAAAATTCACAATTAGAGCACTTCCAATTGTGATAAAAAATCCACGGCCTAAGTCACAAAACAATCCACTAAGAAGACAAAGAAATTACACACACAAATTCTCAATTACCTAGCGAATCCATGCCCAAATTGAAGCAAATCCGATATGCCTCTTCCATCTCCGTCTTCACCTCAGAACTGCTTTGCCCAACATTAAATCCATAATGCTAATGTCGAATCCACGACAATAAAAAGAGTCACGAATACCGCTCGAGCCACCGCTTTATTGCTCAAACGGTGTGAGTAAAGGCAGTGCAAATATATAGGCCAATTGCACGAGCGCAACATCTACCGCTCAAGCAGTAAAACTTGTTTCTTAGAAGTTCAGAATGTACGCAGAGATATTGCATAAACCATTTCACCATTCGAGCGCTCAAACAACTTTGACTTCTTCATTCAATCCCTGTACATAGTCAACAAAGTGGCAAATAAGGAATGCTCAAGATACAGAATGTCAGCACAAACTCTTCTACACAAGTGCAATTCAGATAAGATTTCCATCTAAATACTCACAATCTCACTGAAATAAAAGAGCGACTAAAATTACAACTATTTTTTTTTTATTAAATGAAATTGCCAATTATAAAAATCTAACACTTATAATAAACACCAGCGCATGCATTCATATGTCCAAAAAAAAAAAAAAATCTTTTTGTCCATTCGTGAAGGAGAAGAAATGATATTTCTATTTGTTTTTATTTTTATTTTTATGTAGTTGTATATTGTAAAGTTGGTGTCTGGAATCACATATATCCATAAGTAATGCTAGCCACTATTTTTTCACAAATTCACTTATAATGATCTGGTAAAGACATTGGACTATTAATTATTAAGTGTGTATGTTGGCTACATATTTTGTATAAGCCAATTACAATTCAACACGTGGCAGAATAAGGGCAATACGGGAAGACTATTCAAGTCTTCGATCGTGATCGTACACGTGGCAGTTAGTATTGATTCTTACAAGATCTGCATAGCACTGGATCAACAAAGAGATGCAAAGTGATGTGGCTTCAACGGTTACTCACATTCAAATTCAAAATCAGGAGGGAAGCCTAACTGCAGGTAATGGCATAGTGGAGCTAACTATAAGGCAACATGATCAGCGATCATGGAGGAGCGATTCGACGGTTAGAAGTGTAGTTCGATGGTCATCCTTGGGAAGTATAAATAGCAGAGAAGGCCCTAGAAAAAAGCCCCAGACTCAGATCCAGAAAACCAGTTTTATCAACTTTATTTCCTTTCCAATTTTTACATTTCCTGTTCTTTACATTTCTGTACTTTAAAATTCCTGTACTGCACTTCATTCATAGGAGTAGTTTCAAGTAGATTGTTGTTGTAAACCTCTATGAGGCTGAATTGGATCATTGTAAGTCTTTCATTTTTACTTAATGAAATGCTACAACTGTTCTTCATTTAATCATTGTTTGCTTAATTCTCCTAAACAAAGCCACCAGTAAAAGTCCTCTTCATTAAGGCTGAAAGAACTAAAGCACAATCGTCTGATAATTGGTTGGCAATTAACATTCTGTAAGGACTGATTTATCCTTGCTGGCACGCTCATAATTACGAGAATAACCTTTGAAAGCCAAAAAAGCCAGCATATATTTTTGGTACGCCCAGTGGGACTCATAAAAATGGCTAGACGTAGGAGACAAGGAGAAAATGAACGCTTGGAAGAAGGCGTGGAAGGAGAGGTAGAAATGGCTAATCCAGAGGATAATGTGATAACACATCCTATAGAAGCACCCATTTTATCAGAACCTATGGTCGAACAGACCAGCACTTCGGAACAAGTACCACATGTTCATAATATTGGACGAGGCCAAGGAACTGGACCATCCACTGTTCCATCTACTCAGCAAATGAATCCATGGGGTGGCCTAGTAGATGCCATGAGACAACAGTTAATGAACACAATGGAAAAGTGGGCAACATCCTTTTTGGATCGAATGAATACCCACCAACCAACAAACTCAAGACACATGGAGGAAATTTCAAATGTCCCTCAGCAAAGATTGGCTAGAGATAAATAGCCTATGCAAATTAATGGGCATTCTAATGGTCAAACTAGTAACCAAAACTATGAAAGACCATCACCTCAATCTTGGTATGAACCTATTTCGAGGCTTATAGCAAGTCAAAATGCCTCATTACTTAACAGTGAAGCCATGCAAATTGGTGGATCTGGCCCAGTACAAGAAAATGGTATAAGGATGGTTCCAAATCCCATGTTCGAAGCCATACCTGGCACGAGGGGGTTCACTAACCCTTTATTCGAATTTATGCCCGGGGGGTTGGAAGGTTTTCCTACAACTGGAAGAGACACAACACCTGTTCCAGTACCTTTCGCAGGTCCTTTTGCAGGACAGGCTCAAAGAGGTCATCCATACCCTCAACAGCAGCCAACACCACAGGGACAACCAGTCCCAAACATACCACCCTATGGACCAAGAGGACCCCAGGCACAAGGTTGTCCACTAAATCCTGTGTTTGTTCCTCCAGTAGTGGTTCAACAGGCACAAAATATGGTCCCTAGGGACCAAATTGTTGACATTGTTAGAGAGATGTGTGGACCAATGGCTCGGAGGGTTCAGACTCCTGTGTACAGGATACCGTACCCATAATGGGTAGATAGGGTACATGAATACCCAAGAGGTTTTAGGATACCAGATTTTGCCCTTTTTTATGGGAATGGAAACTAGTCAACGGTTGAGCATATTGCTAGGTTCGCGGCTCAGTGTGGTGAATTTACCAATAATGACTATATGAAGTTAAGATTATTCCCAAATTCTCTAACTGTGAGAGCATTTGCATGGTATATAAACCTTATACCTGACTCTCTCCAAACTTAGCAACAAATGGAAGAGGCATTTCATGCCCAATTCTTCCAAATAGAGCTAGAGGTTTCCATGGCAGACTTGGCAAGATTGAGTCAAAGGCTTGATGAGAAGGCTACTCAGTTTATTGCCAAATTTAAAAGAGCACAAAATAAATGTAGGATCATCTTACCAGAGCCTAAATTTGTGAGATTGGCTGAAAATGGTCTAGAGTGTAGGCTTCGAAAGAAGTTTGACTCAACTGAGTTTAGAGACTTAGTGGAATTAACCTATAAGGTGTCTAGGTATGAAGCACTACTAGAAGAAGAACAAGATCAAAGTAATGCATCGTGCAAGACGTATTATAGAGATCCTAATTATGAGATTGATGCAGCAGAGATTGTAGGGAAAGAACCTGTGATCTATGAGGCATTAATTAATAAAGATACAACAATTGATCAGCAGTTTAAAAAGAAAGACCTTTATAGGAAATATTCTTTTGACTTAACAAAGGCAGATGACATTTTTGATCGTTTGCTTACTGCAAATTTCCTGAAGTTACCAAAAGGAGTCAAAATTCCGTCTCCAGAGGAACTTAAAGGAAAAGTGTATTGTAAATGGCATAATTCTTGGTCTCACTCAACTAAAAACTGCATTGTTTTTCGAGACAGGATCCAATAGCAGATTCGAAAGGGGAGTTTAAAATTCCTAGCTAAAGCAAAAAAGGCCATAGGGATTGATACAAATCCATTCCCAGAAATTGGAGAGGTGGCGGCCAATGTTATTATGCCAGACTTCCAGAACTTGTCCTTGAAAGAATTGGAAGAAGTCAACGTGCAAATGCATGTTGCCATCCAGACAACTGTCAAGAAATACACTGGAAATCTACCAGCTATTGGACAAGGTTTCTTAGACCAAAGGGAAGACTCTGATGAAGAAGCACTGGATGACGATTCTTTAGAAGCAGCTGTCATGCAAAGAACGTGTCCCAGATGCAGGCTGAGCTACAAGTGGTTGAAAGAGCTTCCAATTTATGGGAAGCAATATTACAAGGATGTGCAGAGGCATCCTAAACCAACCGGTGCTTATAACAAAAGGCCATATCCAACTAGTTTTAGGCAGCAGCCATTAATGGCTGAGCCAATAGCCGCTAGAATGCATTCTAAAGGCAAGATGACTTTATATGAGTCCAGACCACCTAATTATTACAGAATTGAGAGTAGTCATCCTGAAAGGAGACCGGAGAAGGGTTCGGTTTATGGGATCAAAGCCAGAGATTGGCCTCCTAGACCAGCCTTACGTAGGACGGAAAGTGGCCACCTTCATCAAAGGCCTGAGATAGGCCCAAAATAGGGAGTCAGGGCCAAGCAGTGGCCTTCACAGCCAGCTTCGAAGATGGCTTCGAAGGAAGAAAGAAACAGTTCAACAACTGGGTCAGTAGGTTCGTGGGTACCTGGAGTTTTAGATTGGTTTGTCATGCAGAATAAACCTAGGGAGATGTCTACCCAAAGAAATGTTTTTGGAAACTAAGGTAGGATGGTCAAACCTCCTTTGGTGGCTCCAAACAATTGGGTATTGCTTAAGCACCCGAAAACAAAAGAACCAAATATGGTCCCAGTGATTTCTAGGTCCCAAAGAAGGAAGATCCAACGAAGGTACACTCAGTACCAGAAGGATCTGAAAGAAGGTGGAGAAAGTTCGTCACTGGTTCAGCTAAAGAGCCAGGCAGAGGGAGAAGAAGATTCAATGTTAGACCATAATCTAAAATCGACTCTTCCAGACAAAAAGAGTTGTAGTAGGGAGCAGTTGGCCAAAGTTCATTCCGAACTAAAGGCCAAGGAAAGATCCAACTTGATAGGATTGGAAAAAAACTTTGATGGAAAGTGATAGTGAGATAGAAGATGAAGTCGTCCTAGGCCAAAGGAAGGGGATGGTTGAGGAAGAAATGTTTGAAGCCTTCATGGCTGAACAAACATTTTTGGTCGAAAAACCAACAGAAACAGACCATTTGAAGGAAATTACTAATATAGAAGTGCCAGAATGTAGCATGGAGGACGCTTCTGAAGTAATTGAACAAGTTGACCAAGAGGGAAAGCAGGTACAGCCAGTCGTCCAATTTGGCTCGTTCCCTCTAGTGTCAGTGAATATGGTGCTTATATTACCACAGGAGTTTCAAGCTGAAGATGAAAACCAAGGTCAGGAGATTGACCCAATTCCAGTCTCTAGTGAAGACTCACAAGTAAGTATGGTACATGACGAATTCGAAGTAGCCACACCAATGGAAACTAAAGATGAGAGTGAGGAAGAGGTAAGTATTAACCTCTCATATCCTTTTGAGTATCCCACGACGTCCATGACACAGCATGTCAAACCCTTGTATATCAAGGCCTTCTTCGATGGAATACAGATGAATCGGGTGCTGGTGGATAATGGGGCAGCAGTAAACCTGCTTCCAAAATCTTCGTTGAAGAAACTAGGAAAGAAGAACCCCAGACTAAGCCCAACCAGTACAACCATTGCTGGTTTCGCTGGAGACAAACAGATGGCCCAAGGTATTTTTCCCATCAACCTGAGTGTGGGAACCAGGGACTGCATGACAGCATTCTTCGTTATCGACAGCAATGCTAAGTATAATGCTTTACTTGGAAGAGATTGGATTCACACCAACAAATGTGTGTCTTCCTTTTTACATCAGAAAATCATGATGGCCTTGTGCAATAGAGAGACAAAGGAGATCAATGCAGATCCTTAACCCTTCATAGCATATGCAGATTTCGCAGAGGCCAAATTATATACTGAAAAAGTGGCACCACTCAGTATACTGAGAAAACCTGATGGATCAGCCGAAGTGACGGCTGATGAGGAATTTGCACATCTAAAGCACTTGGTCCAGGAGAGTGCTGATGAAGAGTTTATCGTTAATGATGACAATGATGCCTGGTTGTAGGCAAAGAGATGAAACCCAAGAAGCTAGGTCTTTGGCTCTAATTAAGTTCTCAGTGTTGGATGTAAAATCAATAGTCCAGAAAATGCAAGAGCAAGAAAAAGAAGCCATGATGATTGGTTGTAAGAAGGAACAACAACAGGTCAGATTTTTGGCCTTAGATAAATATTGTGCTTTAGACATTGAAACAAAAGTTCAGGAGATATAGGAGGAAGAAGCCTTGTGGACAGACTTTGTCTATGAGGAGGAGGGTAAAGATGTTGAATCAAAGAAGCTGGAAGCAAAACAAAGCAAGGAGATTGCTTCGAATTCAGAAGGAATCAAAGAATGAGCATCAGTAAGTTCTCAGATACAAGACCCCTTGGAAGAAGTGGACTCAGGGGAAGGTTTCATACAGCAGCCCGCCTATGTAAGTGCTTGTTTGAATGCTCTTGACAAGGACCAGTTGTTGGTGATCTTAAAGAGATACAAGGATTGTTTTGCATGGTCTTATAATGAACTACCAGGATTGGATAGATCATTAGTGGAACATAGGATCCCTACGAGGCCTAATTTCAAGCCATACAAGCAAAAACCAAAAAGAATGAGTCCAGAAATGATTCAGAAAGTTAAGGAGGAAATTCTTAGACTCCTCAAGGTAGGCATTATTAGGACAGCTAGGTACGTTGAATGGCTATCTAATATTGTGCATGTGGTAAAGAAGAATGGTAAAATGAGGGTATGCATCGATTTCAGAACTTGAATCTAGCAACTCCAAAAGATGAGTATCCTATGCCTATAGTAGATTTGTTGGTAGATAGTTCAGCGGGGCATCAAATTTTATCAATAATGGATGGGCACTCTAGTTATAACCAAATCTGCATTGCAGAGGAGGATGTCCATAAGACAACATTCAGATGTCCTGGGAATATTGGCACCTTCGAATGGGTTAAAATGCCATTTGGCCTGAAGAATGCTGAGGCTACATATCAGAGAGCTATGAACATTATTTTTCATGACCTCATTGGAGGGTATTTAGAGTATTATATTGATGACATTGTAATGAAATCCCAATCCATGGAGGAACATTTGTTTCACTTAGAAGCAGCTTTTGAAAGAATGAGAAAGTTTAAGTTGAAACTCAATCCTCTTAAGTGTGCTTTTGGCGTATCATCTGGAAACTTCTTAGGCTATGTAGTACACAAGAAAGGAATACAGATTGACCAGAATAAAGCCACAGCCATCATTGAGGACAGACCTCCATCAAGTAAGAAAGAATTACAAAAGTTCCTTGGACAGGTTAATTTTCTTCGAAGATTCATTTCTAATACTGCAGGGAAAACTAAAGTATTTTCTTCCTTATTAAGGCTAAAAGATGACGAGGAGTTTGTGTGGACAGCAGAGCATCAAACTGCTTTCGAAGGAATCAAAGCCTATTTTGCCAACCCTCCAGTGCTGATGCCACCAAAGGGTGATAAGCCCTTGAAGTTGTACATAGCTGTAGCAGAAGATTCATTGGGAGCTTTGTTAGCCCAAGACAATAAAGAAGGGAAGGAGCAAGCTGTTTATTACCTTAGTAGGTTTCTAAATTCTTGTGAATGTAAATACTCAGCTGTAGAAAAGATGTGCCTTGCATTGTATTTTGCTGCAATGAAATTAAGATACTATCTTTTGCCTACAACTGTCTTGGTAATTGTAACCACAGATTTGATTAAATATATGTTATCTAGACCCATGTTGAGGGGGAGAATTGGCAAATGGATACTAGCTTTATCAGAATTTCATCTAGAATATGTCCCCCAAAAGGCAATAAAAGGACAAGTTTTAGCTAATTTTTTGGGAGACCATCCATGTCAAATAGAAAGCCAAGAGATAATGGAACTTGGTATGGCTAGTGTTGAACCATGGCAAATGTGGTTCGATGGATCAAAAGCCAATGGTTTAACTAGAATTGGTATAGTAATTAAGTCACCACAAGGAGTAGAAACCACACATGGTTTCAGAGTGGATGAAATTACTTGTTCCAATAATCAAGCTGAATATGAAGCCTTAATAATGGGACTGGAAATACTTATTGGATTACAAGCTCACGCAGTTGACATATTTGGAGATTCTCAATTGGTAGTTAACCAGGTGAAAGGGATTTTCAAATGTCAAAGTATAAGCATGTTGCCATACTATGTTGTTGCATTACATCTGCTTTCTCAATTTCATATAGCAAATGTAACTCATATCCCAAGATTCTTGAATAATAAAGCTAATGATGTGGCTCAGAAAGTTTCGAATTTCAAGAGAAGGGATAATACTCAAAGGGATATAAGCCAAACAACATATCGGAAAGTAATACCACCATTGAATAAAATGAATGTCGTCTTGGAAGTCAATCATAATGACTTACAAGAACAAGATTGGAGGCATCCAATAATGCAGTATTTGGCTAGCACATCTTCGAAACCCAGCCGAATAATTAAATTACAGTCTATGCAATACATAATGTATGGTAATGCTCTCTACAAAAGGGGGGAGATAGGTTATTATTGGAATGTTTAGGCCCAAAAGAAGCATTGACAGCTATGGCTAAGGTTTATGAAGGCATCTGTGGTGCTCATCAGCTTGGTGTGAAGATGAGATGGCTGCTTCGAGGGCATTCCTACTATTGGCCAACTATCCTTAAAGCCTTCATAGAATATGCAAGAGGTTGCCAGGCATGCCAAAAGCATGGCACAATAAGGCACGTGCCCATAACTGACCTGCATGCAGTTGTGAAGCCTTGGCCATTTAGAGGATGGGCCATGGATATGATGGGAAAAATACACCCACCCTCTTCGAAGCATCATTATTTCATCTTAGTGGCCACTGATTACTTCACTAAGTAGGTTGAAGCTAAGCCATACAAGGCTGTAAACCAGACTGAAGTCATTGGATTCATTAAGGATTTAATCCATAGATTTGGTATCCCACAGACTATAACTGTTGATAATGCGACTGTATTTGATGGGAAAATGGTAAAGTCTTTCGTGGCAGAGTTTGGAATTAGCCTTGTTAATTCCACCCCTTATTATGCACAAGCCAATGGTCAAGCTGAATCATCCAATAAGTCTTTGAAAAAGGAATACAGAAACTTGTGGAAGACAATCCTAGGGATTGTCATAACTTATTGTTGGATGTATTGTGGGCTTATAGAACTTCTCCAAGGTCAAGCACAGGAATCACTCCTTATGCCTTAGTATATGGGCATGATGCAGTGCTACCTGTGGAAATTAATGTTAAGTCCTTGAGGGTGAGATGCCAAGACCAGTTAGATCTTGAGCAATACCATCAGAGTATGTGCTTGGAGTTAGAAAGTATAGATGAAGCTAGAATTCTAGCATTAAATAGCATTCTTTTCGAAAAGAAGAAAGCAGCCAAAAACTATAATAAGAAAGTCAAACACATTGGCTTTGATGAAGGTGATTTGGTATGGAAGACAATACTCCCAATAGGGATTAAAAGCCATAAGTTTGGCAAATGGTCACCTAACTGGGAAGGACCATATTAAGTTCATAGAGTCCTGCCTTTTGGAGCATACCATTTGAGAAATTTGAATGGATATGTACATCCCAAAAAGATTAATGGCAGATATTTGAAGCCTTATTATCCAACCGTGTGGGAAACACAAGGAATAGAATAAGTGCTAAATAAAAGAACATGAGAACGCTTCAATGATAAATAAGAATTTATTTCATAAAGACTCAAATACATGTAGCCATAAATTGGCCCAAAAGTCAGTACAGTGTTTAAATTGTTCTTTTACAATAGATGCTCTATTCTTGAGGGATGCAAACAATTGAATGGCTGTAGTCATTTCTTTCTTTCGATCAGCCAGCTCTTGATTAGTGATTTGCAGCTTGGTCGTAGTCTGATTTAAAGCTTGGTTAACTGCTGATAATTCTTCCTCAAGTTGAGCCCTCTTTTCCAACAGTTGAGCTTGAAACTGGGAGACGGAAGAATGTTGTTCTTTTAGTTCTGACACTTCAACATGAACTTTAGAAACAAAACTCTAATCTCTCAACAACTTCTCCTTTGCAACCTTAGCAGCATGACAGATGTTGATGTAAAAATCAATGGTGGCTGCTGTCTGAGACAAATAACTAGAGACAGCTATGCCGGATTGCTCAGCAATCTTGCAACATTGGAGGAAGTCATTTTTTATTATAGGCCTCTGCAAGGCTTCAAAAGGAATCCTAAAAAAAGATGCCAATAGTTCCAGACAACTGTCCAAGTCTATTAAAGGCAAGGAAGTCTTACCACTGGAGAAAGAGCTATCAAAAATTTCTAGCAGAGAATCAGCCAGAACTAATGGCTCAGTCTCATTGTTAGCCATTAGAGAGGTGGAATGTATGTCAAAGAGACTAGCTAGTCTAGCTTCGAAGATATCTACCTCATCCGTAGACATGAAAGGTACAGAAAGAGCTTTGGTGGAAGGAAGAAAGGACTGCATAGGAATATGAGAAGAAGATGGAGTATGTTTAGCAGTCTCTATAGTTTTGGCTACCAGTTGGTCAAGTGAAGAAGGGCTTGAAATTGGCAGAGATAATGGATCATGAACTGGAGGGTTACCAGTACCCTCTTTATAGGAATTAGCTATCATCAAAGATGAAGTAGCAGCTAGAATTTCCTTAGGAATGGGGGAAGAAGCAAAGTTCGAAAGAGAATCAAATTGAGTTGAATCGAAGGATAAATGAGGAAAATACGGAGTTAAGCCAAAAGAAGGAGATATAGGGATACTTGACTGCAAGGAGGGTACGGACAATATAGGCCTAGAAAGTGGGAGTATTATCTGAATAGACTTCACATTTTGCGATTGATCAACTTCAACCAAAACTGCAGGGAGTCCTTATTTGGAGAATAGGCTCAGTAGTTGTCACTGCAAAGGAAGAGGTACAAAACAATGTTAAGTCTCAATATCAACAATTTGGAAAAGAAAGTGGAGACATGAAAGAAAATTACTGGTTTTAGAGGTGGTGACAATGACAGGAGAATTACGGAGGGAATAATGCTCGGCAGTGTGTTGCCTTCTCATTGTTTCCCTTTGGGCTGCATCAGTGGCAGCTGCTTCATTCCTTAGTAATTGTTACTGTCGCATTTTCTCAGCTTTTTAAAAAGCAGTTATTTCTTTGGAATGTTCCTCCTCTACTACTTTGGCAGCTGCCTCATGAGTGGGGTCTTTGACCAAATCAAAATGAGAGACAGTCATCTTCTTTCTCTTTTTTCTCTAGTGATGGTATTTCTTGCTCTTTCTTAATCTCTCTCTCTCTCTTCAATCTGAGATTCAAACTTTTCAGGAATGAGTTCCTCTTCTACTACTTTGGCAGCTGCCTCATGAGTGGGTTCTTCGACCAAATCAGAAAGAGAGACAATCATCTTCTTTCTCTTTTTTCTCTGTAATGGTATTTCCTGCTCTTTCTCAATCTTTCTCTCTTCCATCTGAGATTCAGACTCTTCAGGAGTGAGTATTAGCTTCATCTTCTTTTTCTGCTGATGTTTGTCTTTGAGAGTAGCTAGAGCTTCAGCTCTCTTAGGAGATTCTTCTTGTGGAGACCCTACACCAAGAGGTATAAGTGTAAAGGAAACAAACAAAAGAGTCTAAAAGAAAATAAACCTGAAAATACATACATTTTTTCGAAGCAGCCCTGGTAACTCTAGCAGGAGGGGGTGAGGCTGTAGGAACAGTCTTGGCAGCTGTGGAAAGAGAGGGAATGTTCTCGACTGCTATTGGTTTAGCCTTAGAAGGCACACCTACTCCTATCAGTAAATCATGAGGATGTATGGCTAGATGCACTTCCATATTGGCTGTCCACCAATTTTGAAATCTCTTTAAAGCTAAACCAGAGGGGATGAAGAGGACAAATTTGAACTCACTCAAATCTTTTAACAGTTTAAATGTTGCCTCTTCTAGTTTTGATTTGGGTACTCTCAGGTCTCTGTCTGTAAGATGGACATTCGAGAGGCTGCAAAGTGGAATGGGAATCCCTTGAGTAAACCCAAATTGCCTGGCAAACTAAGAAGGGTAGTATATCGCAGATATACACTTATAAGCTCGAGGGTTTAAAGTACCAATGAACAGCTCCCTCGGTAACAAAATGGAAGCCCACATATCTTTGTGTGGTGGGATGGAACACTCTTTATCAGCCAAGAATGTTTGCAGCCAAGCTGGTCCTTTGTTGGCATCAAAGGGACAGAAGAAGGTGGTAGATGGAGAAATAAGAAGTTAATGAAAAAAGGTGAGGTAATAGGCAAAGAAAGTAGGATAAAGAACAATTCTAGCATATTTTTCCCCATAAGTGCTAGGATCCGAAACTAGGAATTTTAAGCATTTGGGATTCAAATCAGTAAAGTAAGCAAAGAGCTAGAGTTGGAGCACCCAAAGGGGACCTCCTTGGTTGGTATCAAGAGGTTTCTCACAAAATTGGGAGCAGGCTCTATAAACATGGCCTAAGAGATAAGGGGCCAAGGCTATGCATTTCTTCAAAACAAGGGCCTTCGCAAGTGCGGCAAACTCAGGCATGATCCGCTGAGATGATGTACAAAAGAGAAATTTACACAACCAGTATAAAATAAAGGAAAAAAGTTCTCTATCTCTCACGGGGCCTTCCCTTTTATTTTCAACCTTTACAAAATCACTGTAAGAGGAATTTAAGAGTGGAAGGGAAAACTTAACAGAAAGGTCTGGGTAGCTAGGTATAAAATGAGTACCAAGTGGTGAAAGCCCTAAAAGATGGCAAATATCGGGCCATCATGCCACACCGAAACTGAAAAAAATTAAAAGCCATGTTCCAATAGCAAAGAGCAGCAGGAATCAAAAAAGGGTCTTCAGGAATGATAAACCTGGAAAGACAAAGGGCGTCGAGAATACAGAGCTTTTGCAGGTCACATTCTCTTGCAGGCACAACTCTGTCATACCATTCCTCCCACTCAACCCTCAATGTCGGCCAACAACAGTGAGGTCGGTTCATTCTCCAATTTCCCCAGTCGAGCCCCTCTTCATAGAGAAGAAAGTGGTCCTCCAAACGAGGATATAAAGCTGGAAGTTGAGCGGGAGCTTCTCGAAAGATGAGACCTAGGACGTATTCTTGTTTGTTGCTATGACGAGGAATAAAGAGGCGTCCATCTATGGCACTTGACCCATCAGCTGTAAATTTGGCGATCTCTTCCTCAATACATCTTTTCAAAGCTGTGGTTGGGCTTATACGTTCGTCAGTTGGTACTTTCAATGAAGAAGAATCCATTGGTGACGAGTAGCAAGGAAGAGAGATTTAGTAGAAGGGAAGGGTTTGTGTATTGAACAAACGAATGAGTTCAGAGCACGAAGTAAAAAAGGTTGTAAAAACCTTGGTGTCTGGAAAATATATTGTGTAATTCATAAAGAAGTACTAAAAGTACAGATACGAAGAGTTTTCTTCAATATTGATACTTTTGAAGGGAAACACATCTCAAGATGCTGATGTCAACTTCGAAAAAAAATATTTGGCTTCGAAACCAGATTTTGGCGCCAAAGTCAAATAACAACGGTCTCGAAACTGGGAAGCCGGCTTCGAAGCACATTCCACGCCTAAGGATGCAAGGATGCTCAAATATTTGTTTACCTCAACAGGATTGAAAGCCTGTTTTAGGGTTTCTTAGTGAGAGTAAATCTTTCGAAGCAAAACTTGAGATCCCTTAAGGATGGGAATTGTTGTTCGAAGTATCAAAACCAATAGTTGGTTTGATAATATACAAAAAAGATTGCTTTTTCGGATTAAAACAGTGCAGCTCTCGAGGGGGGCTTCCATATTTTTGAAAGTATAGATTGTTGTTTGAAGCAAAAGTGGTCAATTTAAAACTGATTGATCATACTAACCATGACCATATGTTGGATATGATTAAAACAAGCTTTAAGGGGCAAGGTTGTTAAATTCGAAGCACTGATTCTAAATGGAAACCAGCAAAAGTTGTCAACTACATTCCATGAATTGGAAAAGTTCATGTTGGTTTTTCAGTGTTTCATTTAAGATGATTGAATCTAGATTCAAAGGATGAGATTGTTGAGTTCGAAGCCCTAAATTTTCTTGTAAGGACAAACGGAGATAAAGTCAAACCATGCCAAACAAAGAGAAAAGTCTTAGCTGTATTGAAACAAAAGCAATTACATCAAAAGGCCCTCTTTGGGTACAAATTCGAGTTCATAAAAGTAAGAAATAGAATAAATAATAAGATCATGGAATTTGGTCCAGCTATGGTCAATAAATTTATGTTCTTTTTTTATTCTATCTTCTATTTTCTCCAAGCTTGGGTACTGAAGTTGATGGGCTCTTACTTGATAAAAGAGTTCTTCAACCTTTATTTCAAACGCTGTTTCTTTTAACCCTTGTTCTAGCTCATCCATATCCAAGTCATCCCAGTACGCAGAGTCTTTATTCTTGAAGTCATCATATTCTTCAATGAGGTTCTCTTCTTCGTACTGGGTATGAACTCGAAGGGATGAAAGTTGGTTCAAAGATTGGGTGGTGACCACAGAAGTCTGGTGCCAATGAAGAAACAACGGGAGTTGGTCCAAAAACATTTGGAGTCCTGCTCGGGTGATGGGGTTGAGGACGTGACCCCGAGTCATAACATCACAAGCTCATCGAAAGTTCTTGAGAGGAACATCGTCTTCAAGAACATTGAAAGGCAAGTGAGAAAAAGCCGCAAGCAGAAGTTGGGCTTGCTTTCGCTGAGCTGGAGTAGGGGGAGGTGGAGGCTTATAGGGGGGAAAAACCTTGTCCTGCAGAAAGGGTAAGCCTCAGTCTCTCTATCCAATGAGGATTTTGCGGAGGAGGAGGTATGGAAGCTTCCATTTCGAAAGAATGAGGAAACTGAGGGGCATTAACACAATCAAGCCAGCCATAAGAGCAAAGCCTCGCCTTCTGGGCTAAGAACGATGGGTTATACCCTTGTGCCTTTTCTAGGCATCGGGTAGCTTGTACTATCTTTGTAGGTATGGAGGATGTGCACCATGCTACAAGCAGATTGTCCTCTAAACTGCGACGTCGGTCGATAGGCATGTAAGGATAAACCACCGAACTCCGAGCATCAGAGGGGAATTCTAGAGGATCAGTGAACTCGACAAAGTGATGATTAACTCGCTCCCTTAACTCCCATGCCTCAGGTTCTGACCAGCTTCTCTAACCAGAAGCCCCAAAGGAAGAAGAAGCCACAGCCTCATCCCATGCAGAAGATTGTGAATTAGAAGAAGAGCTTCCAATGTCCATTTTTGCAAAATTTTGGGTTAGAGAATTATGAGTAGCGGGTGCATAATCCAAAGGTTGATAGTTTGCAAAAGCTTCAATGACTTGAATATAGGGAGGTGGGTAAAAGTGGATAATCAATGCATGAAGGTTCTTTCGAGGAAGAACAGCATCATCAGATGACTCTTCGTATACTCGATCAGTAGAAGAGAGAATTGGTTTGGCCATAAAAGATGTATCAGTCTGTTCGAATACTAAGGTGGCGGGGATGTTCAAAAGAGAATTTAATGCAAATAATGAATGACGGTTGCATTTCTGGAAGAATGCAAAGCCCATACACGTTCTAAGATGTGGATAAAAGACCTTGATCCACTAATATCACCAAGTATTGGGTATATTAGTGCGGGGGGTAATGTTGGCTACATATTTTGTATAAGCCAATTACAATTCAACGCGTGGCAGAATAAGGGCAATACGGGAAGACTATTCAAGTCTTCGATCGTGATCGTACACGTGACAATTAGTATTAGTTCTTACAAGATCTGCATAGCACTGGATCAGCAAAGAGATGCAAAGTGATGTGACTTCAATGGTTACTCACATTCAAATTCAAAATCAGGAGAGAAGCCTAACTGCAAGTAATGGCATAGTGGAGCTAACTATAAGGCAACATGATCAGCGATCATGGAGGAGCGATTCGACGGTTAGAAGTGCAGTTCGATGGTCATGCTTGAGAAGTATAAACAGCAGAGAAGGCCCCAGAAAAAAGCCCCAGACTCAGATCCAGAAAACCAGTTTTATCAACTTTATTTCCTTTCCAATTTTTACATTTCCTGTTCTTTACATTTCTGTAATTTAAAATTCCTACATTGCACTTCGTTCATAGGAGTAGTTTCAAGTAGATTGTTGCTATAAACCTCTACGAGGCTGAATTGGATCATTGTAAGTCTTTTATTTTTACTTAATGAAATGCTACAACTGTTCTTCACTTAATCATTGTTTGCTTAATTCTCCTAAACAAAGCCACCAGTAAAAGTCCTCTTCATTGAGGCTGAAAGAACTAAAACACAATCGTCTGATAATTGGTTGGCAATTAACATTCTGTAAGGACTGATTGATCCTTGCTGGCATGCTCAGAATTACAAAAATAACCTTCGAAAGCCAAAAAAGCCAACAGTGTAACAAATTAAAAGTTAATATTTATCTTTACATATCATTGTGGATTGTGGATAGAAGTCTGATTTTTTTTTTTTTTTAATAGTGTCCAAACATTTTTCTGCTTGCATTTGTATATTCTTGTTTTTGTAATGTATTGTGTACTAGTACTAGGTAATTAAGGATTGTTGAGTTGTACGGAAATTGGCTTTTGTAAAGTTGGTGTAATACTCTCCATTGTGATGGGTGAGGTATTATTTATTTTATTACAAAAAAAAATAATATTAGTTAAAAATACTTATTAATCAGTCTTATTAATTATGTATATTTATTTATACCTTCACTGATAAATTTATAATTGTAAATTTATTTATAAAAATAAGAGAGACTAATAAATTTATCAATTGATAAATCTATCAATAAAAATTAATGGATAATAAGTCTCAAAAGTAAGACTTATTGATAATTTACCCTATTTAGTTATTCTCACATTTGACATACTATGTTTGGCTAGAACAGTGCTATGCAAATAATTTTTTTTATACAAATAGACAGCTTCTCTCTGATCCTCTAGATGGTGTGCTATTTTGGCCCGTTAAATCTATCACGAATTCTATTTCGATAATCTAAACTATTCATTTTGATTACACTTGTGTATTTCATCCGCATATAAAAATTAGGTAGATCTGATAATCATAACATGTTCAATTTTATTGCGTTTGACACCAAAAAAAATGGATGGTTTATTTTTTAAAACACAATTAACATCTTTTTTTTATTTTATTTTATGACAAACATGATAAATTGAATAAGTTACAATTATCAAATTAACCTAATTTTTTTTATGTGAATGAAATATACGAAGTGCTCGACAAAATAAATAGTTTAAATCATCAAAATAAGATCATAGTGAACTCCATAAACTCAAACAATGCTTTATAAATCAAAGGGAATCCTTCTCCAAATTTTAAATGGGAAAATTGGAATACAAGCATTGTCACTGCAATACCATTTTTATTGATTACACACTTAAAAAAAGATACAAAATCATGAAAAATTTTATGGAGTTCTATTTTGGACAAGGATTCCCTTTGATTTCTACAATTGTCATTGCAATAGATCAAGCATTCTCTATATCTGTCTTTTTCTTTTGATCTCTCAATTTTAATACTTTTTCTGTATTACACACTTCTATTTTCATATTATAATGAAGAAGATTTTCAAGTTTTAATTACAAGCGGTGGAAACTGTAGTTTTTTTTTTTTTTTTTTTTTTTTGGTGTTGAAATGAATCATTCTTTAGAACTATAAATTTTACAGTCTCATAACTTTCTTTAGAATTGTAAAATTTTGCAAATTCATAACATGTTTTTCAATTTGATTAATAAGGACAAATACTTAATAAAATTATACTTTGAAACTGTAACATTTTATAGTTTCAAAGCTTACTTTTCAATTTGATTAATATTAGAAATCATTTGCTGAAACCCTACAAAAATTGAAAATAACATAAAAAAAAATTTTCCCTTATTGTTGTTTGTTATTCTTAGATTTGTTTCTTCTTTCAATTTATCATATTTAGCACATTTTGCTATATTTTTTTCACTTTAATTTCTCAATTTATTTTTTATCCCTGCAATATTCTAGATATTCTGGTGAGTCTTTGACAATATTCTTGACATCCAACAAACATTCTGGACATTTTGACGACTTTCGGTGATATTCAGAACATTCAAAGGATACTCCAACGAATTTTCAATAATATTCCGGTGGCTTCCTGGTGATGTTGCACATTCTAGCAAGTCTCTAATGACCGTCTGAAGAAAGTCCAACAGTGGTGGGATATAACAATGTCTTTAAATTTTTTTTTAAAAAAATAGGATTTTTTGGTAACAATTAAAAATATATAGGACTAATTGGTGCAAGTGTTTTATTTTTGGACTAAATGGATTTTGAATTTTGTGTATGAGACTTATTGTGTGAGTGATTTTCTGATCACATTGCCCTCCTTAGTGATTCAGCTGTAGAACACAGGCAGAATAGATGGCACCCTACTGTCCTGCACAGAAAGAAAAGGCTCCGGCGGTGGTTCTTCCACCCGGGGGCACTCCGACGATCAAGTCAGTATATCTCTCAAAGATAATCAATTATTCAACTCACAAGCTTGAGTATCAAAACATACCTTAGACCCATGGGAGTGCCTCTCTTTTATAGCCAATACAATCCTAGTCCCAATAGAAGCCTAACTCCAATGGACTCAGGATTACTGCCAATCTGGAACTCCCAGTGGGATTAGGATAAACCCTCTAAGAGTTTCATCTTTACCCAAACTGAAGTATTCCCTCAATCTAGGACTCTTGTCCTTTATCCGCTTATCTCGGATTCCGATATCTTCGGAGATAACCTCGGCAACTCCGAGATTACCTCGGCATAACTACCACGACACGTGGCACCTCGGCTGACACGTCGGCGTCACCATGCCACGTGTTGGTACTCAGAAAATATATCCCCACAACTTCCCCCTAGGTTCTATTACCTCGGCATTCTGAGGTGACGGAACCTATACTGTTCTTCTTTCCAGTACGTCGGTGTCAGAACTCTTCAGCCGAGGTCATTCTCTTAAGGCCGACATGTCTTCTTTTAAGAACAAGATTTCAAATGAACTCTTCCACGCGCATGAGCTGTCATGCATCACTTCTCAACTGTTTTTCCTATGTGTGTGATCCTCATTGGATCGTATCACTGACGCGCCTGAAAATCATCTTCTCTGTGTGCGCCGCCTGACGCATGCGATTTTCCAGGCACACTAAATGTCTTATTTTGCCGCCGTTTCACATTTTAACAAAACTTTTCCATCTTTCCTTTTTTCCTTCACTTTTGCATATCAATTTTCTCTTGCTTTCTCTCTCTTTAAACTCGTTCCTTTGAATTCGCCATTGTTCAAGCTCAAAGCTCTGCAACTGTCTTCATTCTTCCATTCCTGCGAAGCTCTCGCTACTGTTTCAACCGTCGTCTGTCCTCGGCGAATTTCGTTCCGGCCTCACCTTGTCTGGTAAGCAACTGGCCCTTCTTTTCCCAGTCCTTGATTGTTTCTGGAATTTCCTGTTTTTACTGTTCTGTTCAAGCATTTAATTTGGGAATCATTCACCTGAATGCATCTTATTTCATGATTTTACACATGTCATGAACACTTGCACTATTTCACCATTGTTCTTGGCCTTTAACTCTTTGTATTCTTTAGGCTCTTGATAGCCCACATTCGTTCTTGACTCTGAAAACTTGTTCTTGTTTCTTATTTTTTGTGTTTTTCCCCAGATTCGAGCCTCCAATCCTTGTTTTCATAGATTTAGGGTTGGGATTTGTTTACAGAACCTTCAATTCTTAGGAAAAACTAAAACAATCCTTACCAGTATATACCTAGGTTTAAGCCGAGGTCCCAGTAACCCTTTAAAAGCACTCTGTTTCTGTAGTCAAGTACCTTTACACCAAAATCATGGGTATGTGGAGACATAGGGTAAACACCCCAACCAAACTCGGATTCTTTAGGCAAGAGTTCTCTATTCCTGATGATGTTCACCTTAGGCTAGCTGGGGATGATGATTCCATCATGCCTACAGATAATACGATGCCTTTCCCTATTGTAGCCTTTGTTGAATGTGGACTTCGGCTCCCACTCAATCCCCTCTTTCGTGAAGTTCTTCACTACTACACCCTGAACCCTATGCAACTCACCATTAACTCCTATAGAGTGCTTAATGGTATCATAGCCTTAGCCCGGCAGGAGAATGTTAGGATCACCCTCGCCGACATCCAATACCGTTATACTATGTGCGCCCTTAACCTGAAAGAAAAAGGTTATGTGTATTACCTCAAGCCGAGGTCTACTGAATTCAAAATTGTAGCCGACCTCCCAGACTCTAACAAAGGGGCTGGAGATGATTATCTTATTGCTTCTGGAAATTGGGAGTTTGGCCCAGACGAAGATGTCCATCTCTACCCTCTTCCTGGAACGGTTAAAGAGGGCAAGGGTAAGAGCCCAGTGTCAATCACTTAGTTGTTCTTTCCATATCCTCAAGATTTTGTCTGTCTCTAATGTCGTGCTCTTCTTTGCAGACGTTCGCAAGCCACCAAAGGACTTCCGCCAGTCCTATTTTCTTGGAAAAGACCTGAAGAAGCTCCTAGACCTTCCGATTCACAAGCGTAAGGCTCCATTGGTACTGAATTTCATCCCAACGTACAAATCCACTTTGCCCGACGTTCCAAGGAGGGTGAAAAAGAGCCTTTCACCACCTACTGCCACAACTCAAGTCGCTTCCTCATCCCGAACAGATCAAGAGTCCACATCTGACCCAACCAATCAACCTTCCACCTCGGCACCATACTTGGTACCAATTCCTGAAAGAAAACGCCGGCGCAGACTTGTCAAAACTGCCGAAATGGTTCGCCCAAAGCCTATCGCCCAAGATCTCCTAGCCGATCTCCCAACCGACGTTGATGCTGCTCCGATTCAAATTATGCCCCCACCAAAGCCAAAGAGAACCAAGAAGGCCCAGCCCATGACCAAAGCCACTGTGGCTAAGACTGAAGACACCCTGTCTATTGCACAATTGGCAGAGAGTAAAAAGACTGCTTCTACTTCTGCCAAAAGGTCTGCTGAAGCTCAACCTTCTGAGTCCACAAAATCGAAGAAGCCGAGGTCGTCTTCAGCAACTACATCGGAATCCAAAAAACCAGATGTTCCTTGGGCCCCGCAAATTACTTTGGAAGACAGGCCAATAATGGCCAGTGAGAGTGCCGACGACGTAAATGTCGGTGTGGCTCTTAGTACTGCACTGCTTCTGCCTGGTGAGTTGGAGCGAAATGCTGGATACAGTGAATATAAGAACTACGCTTTAATGCTCCAACACTCAGTTCAAGTAAGTGTTCCAGTTTGGTACTTGTTCTTTCTTTCTGTTTCATACTTAGAATATTTTCTAACACTTCTGTTTTCTTTCAGGCTATCCAGTACGCCCATTCCTTTTCAATGCAGTCATTTGAAAATCGAGAAAAGTTGGCCGAGATAAAGAGGGAGTTTACTTCCCTTCAGAAGGCCAACAAAAGTCTTCAACAAAAAATGAAGAAGCTGGAAGATCAAGTTGAGGCTGCTACTCAGGCCAAACAGGTAGCTGAGGAAAAGGCTGAATCTACTCAAGCTATAAGGAAGGTTGCTGAGGCTGAGAAGAGGGAAGCCGAGGCTAAAAAGGCCCAGGCTGAAAAGGAGCTCCAGGAGGCCCTGGCTACCAAAGTTGCTGAAATAAAGGATGCTGACGAAAAGGCATACGCACAGGGTATGGCCGACGTTACAGAGGAATACAAACTTCAAGTCAGGCAGGCATGCAAGAGGGGCTTCTCCCTAGGTTGGATGTCCTTAGCAAAGAAGCTCAATATTCCTGATGATTCACCATGGCGTAAAGCCGACGCGATTCCCCTTCCATTTCCTCCTCTGCCACCTCCAAGTCAAGCTGAAGAGGAATCTGAGTCTGAAGCCGATGATGAGGATAAGGATGACGATGATGCTCTAATAAGGAGGCCCAAAGATGCCAATGTGACCAAATCTCCTCCTCAGGATGATCAAGTCCTAGACCTGACTCATGAGGAGGATGAGGAGGTTGCTAAAGATGCTATTCCTGAACAAGCATCAACCGACGTTCCTTCAGCCGAAAAAAATCTTGATGAAACGCTTGCAGAGATTGATGTCGAGATTGAGGCAGAAAAGGTTGCCGAGAAGGTTCCACCAGAATCTTCTGAAGTCCCAGCCCTTCCAGCTGTTAATGCTGAAGAATCTTGATTTTTATTTCCTTGTCTTTTATACTTTGTTTTGCTTTTCTGAACAATGTAAGCTTCCTTTTATGGCCGATGTGTCTTTCTTTGTTTCTTCAGAATAATGTACTTCTGGTAGGCCATGGTGTCTTCTTTGTATATAACTGCAACTGTTTTCCTCTGAATGCTTTTAATTTCCCTTGATTGCTTCTGCATGGTTCTATACTTAGAATACTTTGCATATACTCTTCATACTTCTTCCTTCTCTAAGAAATCATCTCGGGGTTATATACCTCGGGTAAAATAACTACTAAATTTACTTCGGCAAGATACTGACCTGCAATCTGTTCATAAATTTCAACAAGTATAAAACATATACTTTTCAACGTAAACTTTGCAAACTTTTCTCAAGTTGCAATAAATGTGTAAACAGTAATTTTACTCTAACCTACTTGTAAATTGCTACAAATTTCAACAAGGACTAACATATACAGTAAACTTTTCTCAAGGTATAACAAGTGTTAAACAGTGATCTACTTGTAAATTGCTACAAATTTCAACAAGGGTTTAAACAATATACTTAGCTTTAACCTGTAAATTGCTGTAAATTTCAACAGATGATCATATGTCGGCTTAACCTCAATTTGTAAATTGCTACAAATTTCAACAAGTGTTAAGCATCTTTTTTTTGGTTTAGCCAACGAGTAGATTGCCATAAGTTTGTAAGTAATAACATCGGCTTCACTTCGACTTGTAAATTGCTACAAATTTCAACAAGCGAAGAGAAACAGTAATCTCGGCTTAACTCCCAACTTGTAAATTGCTACAAATTTCAACAAGTGGTAAACTTTGTATCGGTTTGACCAACTTGTAAATTGCTACAAATTTCAACAAGTGGTAAACTTTGTATCGGTTTGACCAACTTGTAAATTGCTACAAATTTCAACAAGTGGTAAACTTTGTATCTCTTTGCCTTCTCTCTGCCCCCAATGTGAACCTGAGTTTCACTCGGGGTTCTCATTACTTAGAGACAACATTATGCATTCATAAGTCTTGGGGAATTCTGTAAAGATTTTATTGATGACGTCGGCAAAATACAATGAATATCTCAATGATAGAAAAATTTCAAATTACAAGTATTCCAGGGTCTTGGCAGTGCTTTGCCCTCATTGTCTTCAAGCCGATAAGCTCCATTGCCTAGCACCGAAGTAACTTTGTAAGGTCCTTCCCAGTTTGGGCCAAGCTTTCCCTCTCTGGAATCCTTCTTGTTGCCGACGACTTTTCTCAAGACTAGGTCGCCGACTTGAAAATCTCTTGGGTTGACCTTCTTGTTGTAAGCTCTGGCCAGCTACTGCTAGTATATTGCAAGCTGAATTACAGCCTTCTCTCTTCGTTCTTCCAAAAGATCCAGATCTCGGGCTAAGAGTATGTCATTGGTCCCATTCTCAACTCCCTGGGTTCGGATCCCTGGGATGCTGACTTCTAGTGGAATGACTGAATCTGTGCCATAAGCCATGGCAAAGGGGGATTCCCCTGTTGATCTTCTCGGCGTAGTCCGATATGCCCAAAGTACGTTGGGCAATTCGTCTACCCACTTTCTTTTTGCTGCCTGCAGCCTCTTCTTTATTCCATCCAAAATTACTTTGTTGGATGCTTTTGCTTGCCCATTGCTTTGGGGGAAACTTGGTGTTGAAAAGTAATTCTTGATCTTGAATTTCGCACAAAAGTTCTTGATAAGTTTGCTGTCAAACTGCGTTCCGTTGTCGGCAACGATGGCTCTTGGAATGCCAAATCTGGTGATAATGTTTTTCCATATGAAATTCTTGACGTCCACATCTCGGATTTTGGCAAGGGGTTCTGCCTCTATCCATTTTGTGAAGTAATCTGTTGCTACCAGCAAGTATTTTCTCTGCCCAGTTGCTTGGGGAAGTTGTCCAACCAGATCCATGCCCCATTGGGCAAACGGCCAAGGGCTGGATACTAGATTCAGGTCAGCAGCTGGCTGATGAATCAAAGGTGCAAACCTTTGGCATTGTTCGCACTTCTTTACGTATGCTTCTGCATCTTTTTGCATGTAGGGCCACCAATACCCCTGGGTAATGGCCCTATGGGCTAATGATCTGCCCCTAGTGTGGCTTCCACAAATTCCTTCATGAATTTCATATAAAAAATCTTCAACTTGTAAAGGGTGTACGCACCTTAAAAGGGGTCCAGTGAAGGACCTTCTGTAGAGATGTTCGTCCGCAGTCAGGCTGAATCTTGCAGACTTCAACCTGACTTTGTGTGCCTCCTTGCGGTCTTCTGGCAGCTTTCCTTCTTTTAGGAATGCAACAATTGCATCCATCCAGCTTGGCCCCATATCCACACACATTGCTTCTTGCTTTGCGCTCTGTGGTTCTATGCTCAGGCCCGACATATAGTCAATCATAATTGTTCTTGTTTTTCCAGTCTGTATTGAACTTGCTAGGTTGGCCAACGCGTCGGCGTGGCTGTTATCATCTCGGCTTACTTGGAGAAGTCGGCAGTTTTGAAACAGGGCTGCCAATCTGATGACCTCTTTTGCATATGCCGACATCCTCTCGTCTCTGGCTACAAACTCTTCTGTTGACTGGTTAACAATTAACTGTGAATCACAAAAAACTATTACCTCATCTGCTGCTGCTGCTGCTGCCAGCTTTAGTCCTACAATTAATGCTTCGTATTCTGCTTTATTGTTTGAGGCCTTGAACCCCAAACGGATGGATTGTTCTATTATTTCTCCATCTGGGGATATCAGCAGCACTCTTGCCCCCGCTCCTTGTCGGTTTGAACTTCCATCGACAAACAGTCTGAATGAGTCGCCGATGTAGATGCTGCAGGGTCTGAGCTTTTCCTTCCTTTGTTCCTTGGCCTTTGGCTGGGATTCTACCTGCTTGCTGGGACCTCGTTCATCTTGGCTCAACGAAGCCCGATGTTCGATGGATTCAGATGTGAATTCTGCCACGAAGTCGGCCAAAACCTGGCCCTTAATCGCTGTTCTGGGCCTGAACTCTAGGTCATACTGGCCCAAGGCCACTGCCCACCTTGCAATTCTTCCTATTAAGTCTCCTTGTTGCAACAAGGACTTCAGTGGGTGCTCTGTTAGTATTACAATCTTGTGTGCCTGGAAGTAGTGATTCAACTTTTTTGAGGCCATTACTAAGGCCAGCATTAACTTTTCTAGCAGTAGATACCTTGTTTCTGCGTCGGCCAAGGTTTTTCTTACATAATAGACAGCCTTTTTGTTCTCCCTGCTCTTCTCGGATTAGTACTGCACTTACTGCGTGTTCTGACACGGCTAAGTATAGAAACAACTCCTCCCCAGGTTCAGGTGTTGAGAGGACTGGGGCCGTGGTCAGATACTTTTTTAGGTCGGCCAAAGCGGCCTCACATTCTTCAGTCCATAGGAAGTCTGCGGTCTTTTTTACTAGGTTGAAGAAGGGTTTACACTTGTCTGAACTTCGACTTATGAACCTGTTCAGGGCTGCGGCCTTGCCAGTGAGCATTTGAACCTGCTTTGCCGATGTTGGGCTCTGTAGATCTAGGATGGCCTTGATCTGATCTGGGCTGGCCTCTATTCCTCTTCTTGTTACCAGGTACCCTAGAAACTTACCAGATTCAACTCCAAACGCGCATTTAGATGCGTTGAGTCAGAGCCGATATGTTTTGAGTATTTCAAATACCTCTTTCAGGTCGGCAAGATGACTCTTAGGCTCCTTGGTCTTCACGACCATGTCATCGATGTAGACTTCTACTATTTGGCCTATCAGGTGCTTAAACATTTTGGTTACCAGCCTTTGGTAGGTTGCTCCTGCGTTCTTCAGTCCAAAAGGCATCACCCTATAGCAGTACAGGCCTTTTAGGGTGATGAACGTTGTCTTCTCCTCGTCTGGGGGGTACATGGCTATCTGGTGGTACCCCCTGTAAGCGTCCAGGCAGCTCATCCTTACATGTCCAGATGTGGCGTCTACTAATTGATCGATTTTAGGCAGAGGAAAGCTATCTTTGGGACAGGCCTTATTCAGGTTCGTAAAATCTACGCACACCCTCCATTTACCGTTTTTCTTCTTTACCACCACAGTGTTTGACAGCCATGTTGGATAATTGACTTCTCTGATGGCCCTGGCTTCCAGCAGTCTGTCTACTTCCTCCTCTACTGCTTCGACGTGCACCAACGTCGGTCTTCTAGCTCGTTGAATTACAGGTTTAGCCGACCTGTCAACGTTCAGTCTGTGACATGTGACCTCGGGGTCAATGCCAGGCATTTCATAAGGTGTCCAGGCGAACACCTCTATGTTTGTTCTCAAAATGGCTTCCAGTTCTTTTTCTTCTTCTTCGGCTAAGCCTGAGCCGAGAAGGAAGAAGCGCTCTTCGTCGCCCTCCTGGACGAGAATTTTCTTTAGCGTTTCCTCACTTTTTTCAGTCGGCTCCTTGCCGACATCATCTAGGACCTCCATGTCCTCATCTTCAATCTCTGCCTTCCCTGGTTCTTGTATGTTGCAGGTTGTTTTCGTTGCTGCCATGGAGCAATTTTTGGCCCGCAGTTGGTCTCCTCTGACTTCTTCAATCCCATGTTCTGTTGGGAAGCGCAATAGTTGATGCAACGTTGAGGGAACTGCTCCCATTGCATGCAACCACGACCTTCCCAAGATGATGTTATATGGTGAAGGTGTGTCAATCACGAGGAACTCTGTCCTGATCTTCTTAGTGCCGGCCTGTACTTCCAAGTTTGTAGCGCCCAGTGGCCACGTCGGCGTTCCATTGAAGCCGACCATCGGGCCATTTGATTGCTCCATGTCGTCTGGGTGAAGGCCTAGCTCTTTGTAACATCTAACGTACATGATGTCACAAGAGCTGCCTTGATCTATTAGGATGCGTTTCACTTGGCACTCCCCAACCTGGAGGGATACTACCAAGGCATCATTATGTGGGTGTTGTACCATCTCTAGGTCGGCTTCGGTGAAGGCTATCATCGGTCCTTGGCGCTCCGCTGGCCGATGTCTTTTTTCCCCGACTTGGTAGACATGCTGCAGATGCCTTACCCTTTGAGTCTCTCCTCTGACTTCATTTTCGTTAACTTTTGAATGAATCACATTAACTATCCGAGGTCCTTCTGCCTGAGGTTGCGGAGGTGGTGGGGCTGCTGGAGCCTGAGGCAATCTTGCCTGTTCTTCTCTTGTTCTGGTTTCATCGACAAGGTCTCTCAGGTGGCCTTGCCTTACCAGATCTTCCAAGTGTGCTTTTAGGGCTCTGCAGCCCTGTGTTGTATGTCCGTCTTCATTGTGATAAGCACAATGTCTGTCCATGTTTCTTCCCATAAATTCTCCCGGTTCCCTTGCTGGCATTCTGAAATAGGGCTGGTTCCGAATTTTTCCTAGGACTTTTTGAATTGGAATTCGGAACACGGTTGTCACTGCCTGTTTGGCCCTTAACTCTATCTCTGTTTTGCTGAATCCGTTGTTACTTCGGCCTCGCTTCGGCGAGCCGTTCCCTTTCTCCTGTTTGACTTCCTTGTGGGCCGATGTATCCTCCTCGGCTCGGGCATACTTTTCGATCCTTGCCATGAGTTCTTCCATGCTCTTTGGCAATGTCTTTGCCAAAGATTTTCACAGCGAACAGTTATCTTTCAGGCCGTTCTTGAAGGATACGACTGCCACTTCCTGGTTGCACTCGGGTATTCGACTGAACACCTTGTAGTATCTTTTTGCATAGGCCCTAAGGCCTTCATCCTGGCTGATCTTCAAAGCCATTAGTGCGTCCACCCTTAATGGTTGTAGCTTGTTCGTCACGAACCTGGCCACAAACATCTCGGCCAGGCCTTCCCATGTCTTCACGCTTCCCTTTGATAGCTTGTGGAACCAATCTGATGCAATCTCCCCAAAGGACGAGGGGAACACTTTGCAGAGCAGTGGCTCATTTCCACTGTATAATGCCATTGAATTCAGGAAAAGACCAACGTGGAAGTTAGGGTCTAACTTACCATCGTATACCTGAAACCTCGGCATGCTGAATCTTTTTGGTGCCTCGAATTTGTCTAGTTCTACCGAGAATGATGTCCTCGGTTTATCGGGTGAATTCACCTCAGCTTCAGCATTCTGTTCCTTCCTCTTGAGGTAGTTTCTCAAGTCCTCTTTACTTCTCCCTGGAGCTCGGCTATCTTTTGACTTCAGTCTTTTCGGCACACTGCTCTCGGCCTCGTGGTGGGCCCGTTTTGATCTTTCTCCATGGGTTGTATCAAAGCAGAGTGCCTGCCTTTGGACATGCCGATGTTCTCTTGGCTCTGGGTCCTTCGTGTGGTATGTCCTCTGGGATTTCTCTTGTCTCGGTTCTTCTCGTCCGATCTCCCTGGAAGGTGGGTGGGAGTGCCTTGCGCTCCTGGTATGCCGAGGTGCTTCGAGAATTACTTTCCTTCCTCCCTTCTGAGTATTGACCGCTGGAATCAGCGTGTCCTACAGCGGGTATAGTGGCTGCATGACCTTGTTTTGCATCCTAAAGTTGACGACCGACTACAGGTCTGCCAACTTGTCTGCCAATTCTTTTACTTCCTCATCCCTTGGTAGGCACCTATCCCTCCGTACCTGGAGGTTATCTTCGTTGTAGTATCTGTCCTGGTCTATCTTCTTTGAGGTGTCGCCCTCCTGGCCGACGTTTTTTCCTCCATGCCCCTGGTCGCGGGTTTCTTCGTTGTGGTTGTCTCCTTCAACGTCAAGGTTGATAGGCCTGCCACTCCCAGCGGGAGCGTCGTCCCCAACCTTTTTGTTTTGTACGTTACCGGCCATCTATTCGTCTTTCTTTCCCACAGACGGCGGTAGATTGTGTGAGTGATTTTCTGATCACACTACCCTCCTTAGTGATTCAGCTGTAGAACACAGGCAGAATAGATGGCACCCTGCTGTCCTGCACAGAAAGAAAAGGCTCCGGCGGTGGTTCTTCCACCCGGGGGCACTCCGACGATCAAGTCAGTATATCTCTCAAAGATAATCAGTTATTCAACTCACAAGATTGAGTATCAAAACATACCTTAGACCCATGGGGGTGCCTCTCTTTTATAGCCAATACAATCCTAGTCCTAATAGAAGCCTAACTCCAATGGACTCAGGATTACTGCCAATCTGGAACTCCCAGTGGGATTAGGATAAACCCTCTAAGAGTTTCATCTTTACCCAAACTGAAGTATTCCCTCAATCTAGGACTCTTGTCCTTTATCCGCTTATCTCGGATTCCGATATCTTCGGAGATACCCTCGGCAACTCCGAGATTACCTCGGCATAACTACCACGACACGTGGCACCTTGGCTGACACGTCGGCGTCACCATGCCACGTGTTGGTACTCAGAAAATATATCCCCACACTTATCAATAAGTTTCCCTTATAATTATTATGCCTCTTGCTCCTTTTTGGTCCAAGATTAGATTGGACAGTATTATTAGGTGTGGAGAGTTCAAATTTGGGGTCATCTTAATAATTCAAACCATTCAATGTGTACAGTTCGTTTATTACATTATTCTTATAAAAAAATTACATTGATCGGATATCAATAAACATTAGTCAACGACAAATATAATTTTCAAACTAAATTGTTGATAGAAATATAATCTGATCAAATGGCTATCAATATCCAATAAAGTTGATTATTTATAGAAATAACTCGATGAGCTCTACACATTGAACGGTTTGAATTATCAAGATGGTTCTTAATTTAGGTCCACCACGGCCCAATAGTAGTACCCTCCAATCCGATTGCAAACTGAAGAGAAGTCAGACTTATTATTATTATAGTTATGATGAATTAAGAAAATCATTTGGCAATTTTTGACACTTTAATGATGAGAAAAATCATTTAAAAAAATTATTTGATAGTTAGTAAATGTAACAATTACATAAAGGGCAAAATATATATATATATATATAATAGAGTTTATACAAAATAAGCATTCTCTTTATATAATAAAATAAATAAATAAATAAATAAATAATAATAATAATAATAATAATAATAATAATAATAATAATAATAATAATAATAATAATAATGGAAGTTTAATATCATATAATACTCTAAAACTACTCAATAATTTTCTAGACTCAAAGAAAAATGTAACATTATTATTCATAACGAGTTCTACCTTAACAAATGGTACCAACATTTGATTGAATCTTCTTATCATTGTTTTCTTTTTTTCTTTTTTTTTTCTTTTTGCAAGGGAAAGAAATGTTATTAAAAAAAAAAAACCTTCATCACAAATAATAATAATAATAATAATAATAATAATAATAATAATAATAATAATTTGCAAGATATATCAACACATCACAAAATAACTCCCAAAGGATGGCCTACAAACACCTATACCAAAGGTCATGTAAAAGCACAAATCAAAAAAAGTTTGCCTTAAAAATATATTTTAAAAAGATTTAAAAACTGAACTGCCAAATCAGTTGCATTGCAATGCGAGAGAGAAATATATATAAACGACAAGCACAGTAAAACCTTACTTCATTGTACCATAACTATGGCAGACACAAAAATCTTTAGTTTCAAGTATGTCATTCTCCTTCTACATTATATGTGTGTGTGTGTGTGTTTCCGTATTATACATCCTCCATGAGATTCTTGAGCACAATGTTTTTCATTCTTTTCCCAAAGAAAAAATGTTAATCACTTGCTTTTCTTGCTACTGGAGTGAAGAAGTATATGGTTCGTTGTTCAAAATCCCTACTCTGTTGGGGATTAATGAAATGGGTTTCATTTCACCTCCCTTTTTGAAGATTTTATTTGATTGGTAGTATGTTTTCAAATTTAAAAAATCTAAAAAAAAAAAAAAAAAATTAAAATTCTTTGGGAAAGCAACTTTTGCAGACCTTAACATTGTGTTCAATCTTCAAATGGTAGAAATGGGAGGAGGTGGTTGATTTAATTCTCTCTCTCTCACACACACACACACACACACACACACACACACACACACACAACTTAATATTTCTGACTTTATTTATCATCTTAGGGAGATTGTTAACCTATCTTGGTAATTTTATTTGTACTACTATGGAATATATGTCTGGCAAGCTCTCAACAATTTTGGGTAAATAACTCTTGAGATTTTTCTGTATTGGGTGAGTAGTTTTCCTGGTGTTTCTGTCAGCTTTCTTTACATTACATCATGGTATTTTCTTTGTAGATCCAAAAGTATATATAGATATATATTATTATGTTTCCCATTTTGTTTTCCATTACCATGTACGTTGTGTTTGGTTGGGAGATTTGGGAAAGGATTTGAAAAGGGAAATAGAAAAGGAAGATGAAATATGAATAAAATATACCTATATTTCACCTAGTTTCTATTGAAATAATAAATATGATTTTAGTTCAATTAATTTAAACTTTTTCTAGAAGTATCTATTTATATTTTATTCATGTATTGTCAATGTTCATGTATTTTTGAGATTCATGTATTCCAAGGATAAATGTATCTAGGAAGATTCATGTATGGTACATTGGATGTAGAAGATGTATTGGTCTCTTGGCTTGTTCATTAGAGACTATAAATAACTCATGTACCTAAGTGTTTTAAGTAAGTGGAATCAAAATGTTTTAGAGTTAAGAATTCTTCTTCCCTCTTTCAATCTCTCCAGCCTTTGGGTGATCCATTTTATTTCCAACAAAATGGTATCAGAGTCAGGTTGTGTGGTGAAGAAAATGGCGAATGGTGTGATGGGATTCTAGTTTCCCCGGCTTCAAAAAGATTAGTACAATAATTGGTCAATTCGGATGAAGACTGTGCTTGGATCACAAGATGTTTGGGAGCGGTTCCTCGCGAGGCCTTCCCCGGGCAGCGAACAGTTCACTCAGAATTGGTACGGACAAGGGGAATCAAACTGTTTAATTAAAACAAAGCATTGCGATGGTCCCTGCGGATGCTCATGCAATGTGATTTTTGCCCAGTGCTCTGATACCACTTTTTTGGAAATAAAATGGATCACACAAAGGCTAGAGAGATTGAAAGAGGGAAGAGGAATTCTTAACTCTGAAATATTTTGATTTCATTTACTTAAAACACTTAGATACATAAGTTATTTATAATCTCTAATGAACAAGCCAAGAGACCAATACATCTTCTACATCCAATGTACCATAAATGAATATTCCTAGATACATTCATCCTAGGAATACATGTCAGAAAGATGCCTTGCAAAAATCTAAGGAAAAAGATAAGTAGGCCCTTGCTCTCATCCATCAGTGCTTGGATGATCCTTTGTTTGAGAAAGTGGCAAATGCAACCACCACAAAACAAATATGGGAGCTTCTCCAAAATTGTTATAAAGGAGTTGACAAGGTGAAGAAAGTTTGACCTCAAACATTGAGATTAGTTTGAAAGTCTTCAAATGAAAGAATCTGAGTCTGTTTCGGATTATTTCTCAAGAGTATTAGCCATTGTGAATCAAATGAAGAGATATGGAGAAGATTTACCAGATGTTCACGTAGTGGAGAAAATTCTGCGCTTGTTGCAACCAAAATTTGAACATATTGTTGTGGCTGTTGAAGAGTCAAAGGATTTGGACTCCATGACTATTGATCAACTCTCGGGATCTCTACAAGCTTATGAGGAAAGGCTAACAAAAAAATTCAAATGAGACTGTGGAACATGTTTTGCAAACAAAACACTCTTCTAGAGATGGAAGAGGCCAAAGAGGTCGAGGACGATCACGTGGAAGGAAGAGGTGGAAGAGGTGGTTGTTGCTCATTTGTCAATGAGTCAGAAGGAAGAAACCAATCTTCAGAAAAAAAGAAACAAATCCTCATCATCAAGAACGCGTGGAAGAGGAAGAGCTAGAGAACAATGAAACTTTCAAGAGTGTATGATAAGTCTCAAGTTGAATGTTGTAATTGCCACAAATATGGACATTATGCTTCGAAATGCCAGGATGCTACTGACAATCTTGAAGAAAAAGCTCATCTTGTTGAACAAAAGGATGAAGTAGAAGAGCCTACTTTATTGCTGGCCATCAAAGACAATGAAGATTTAGATGCAAATCTTGGAGATCAAATAACGATGACACCACAAGAAGTTTGGACTATGCAGTTTATTTGTCAAATCGATGTCCTACAAGAAGTGTATAGAACATGACACCACAAGAAGCTTGAAGTGAAATGAAGCCCAATGTCTCACATTTTCGTGCATTTGGAAGCATTGCATATGCTCATGGAGATCAAAAAACGTCCAAGCTACATTCTACAAGCGAGAAATACATTTTCATCGGGTATGATTCAAGTTCAAAAGGCTACAAGCTCTACAATCCTATTACGAGGAAAATCATCATCAGCAGAGATATGGAGTTTGATAAAGAGAGCACATGGGATTAGAATTGGGATTAGAATACTCAAGAAGAAGAAAGTTATGATTTCTTTCCCATTTTTGAAGAAGAGCAATCACTTTCTGAGTTACCAAAAGAGCCTATTACACATCCAGTATCTCCTCATCATCATCATGAACCGTCATCGTCGGAAGGAAGCTCAAGTGAAAGAAAGCCCAAATGCGGAGCCTCGATGAACTCTATGAGGTAACTGAACCTATGGATTTGTTTTGTTTTTTTGTTGATAGTGAATCTTTGCAATTTGAAGATGCTAGACAAGATGAGAAGTGGAGAATTGCCATGGATGAGGAAATGAATGCCATTAACAAGAACAACACATGGGAGCTCACTACTTTTCTAAAAGGACAAAAAGCCATTGGCGTGAAGTGGGTATACAAGGAAAAAAAGAATGAAAAAAGGGAGAGGTAGAAAGATACAAAGCAAGATTAGTAGTAAAATGTTATAGTCAATGTGCTTGGATTAACTACGATGAGGTATTTCCCCCTGTTGCCCGTTTAGAAATTGTAAGGTTGCTGATTTCTCTTGCCGCTAACAATAATTGGAAAATTTATCAAATGGATGTTAAGTCTGCTTTTTTGAATGGGTTTCTTGAGAAAGAAGTGTACATCAATCAACCTATGGGGTATGTGATCACAGGCCAGGAAGATAAGGTTTTCAAGCTAAAGAAAGCGTTATATGGGTTGAAACAAGCACCAAGAGCATGGAATACTCGAATTGACAAGTATTTCATATTGGATGGTTTCACTAAATGTCCATATGAGCATGCTCTTTACTCTAAAGTGCATGGAAATGGAGATGTCTTAGTTGTGAGAACCCGAATATACAAATAAAATAAACAATTAAATAATAATATTACAATCTCAAAATATTTTGATGGTGAATCCTAAAGTGCAAATTAAATATTTGGAAGGTCTCTTAATTAATTTTTAAACCTAAAATAAATTTATAGTGAAAGTCTTTAATTTAGAGGCAAGATTTATTATTTAAAAATAAATAAAATAAATAAAATAAAATTAAGTGTCAAATTAGTAAGCATATTTTGATATAATAATAGTTGTATTTTATTTAAATTAATGGAGAGATAAAATAAAATAAAACAAAGGATATTTATCTAGAGTCATTTTTGTTATGTATAACAAAGAAAAGAAAAGAAAACCCCTAGCTCTTCCAACAATACAGCCACAGCAACCACGGGGAGAGAAGTTGAGAGAAAAGAAGAAAAACAAAAAAAGGGGTTGCAAACAAGGAATAACTTTTGGGTGTGTGGTAGGTCTCTTTCTTCTTCTCTTTGTTTTTGTTCTTTATCCTTACTCTATTATTATTTACTTCATTGATGGAGAGGTTGTAGGTTTATGTATTTTGTGTATATATATATACTGTTAAGAAATCTGAGGAGTTAAATTCATGTATAAAGAATGGGTGAAATTCTTAGTCCAAAAATTCTGTACAGAATCACAAACTTTAAAAATCAAGAAACCATATCTAACGAATGAATTTTGAACTAAAATTTTTACAGTATATTAATTACATATTGAATTGCATATCTAAATTTTCTCATAATTTTTTGGAGTCAAAATCCATATAAACTGATGCGTTCAAATCCTTCCAGAAAATTGGTTTTAAACAGTAAGTTCGGGAGTGTTGTTCTCTTTCGGTATAAATCCGAAAATTATCAAATCAGTATCATTAGAACCGGTTATGAGTCTAATTTCATAAGTTTTTGGCCTTGCATTGATTTCTCATGTATACTAAGAGAACCATTAATTTCTTTAAAGTGTTGCAGAAAATAACCTGTTTAGATATTGTTGGCTACATATTTTGTAAAAGCCAATTACAATTCGACACGTAGCAGGATGAGGGTATTATTGGGAGATGATTTTAATCTTAAATCTCAACCATACACGTGGCAATAAATATTGGTTCTCAAGTGGTCTGAGTAGCATTAGATCAGGAATGAGATACAGGGTGACGTGGTTTCAACGGTTACCTATATTCAAATTCAAAAACAGGAGGGAAGTCCAACTGCAAGTGATGGCATAGTGGAACTATTTCTAAGGTAACATGATCAGCGATCATGGAAGAACAGTTCGACGGTTCGAAGTACAGTTCGAAGGTCATCTCTAACAAGTATAAATAGCAAGGAAGTTCCCAGAAAAGACCCCCAGACTCAGATCATATAAACCAGTTTTACTTCGTATTTTTCCTTTCCAGTTTTACCTTTCCTGTACTTTAAATACTTGTTCTTTAAATACCTGCACTGTACTTCAATTCATAGGAGTAGTTTTCAAGTAGATTCAAGTAAACCGTTGCTGTAAACTTCCTCAAGGCTGAGTTTGGACAATTGTAAGTGTTTATGTTAATGAAATACTTCAATTGCTCTTAATACTAATTGTCATTTCTCTTAATTTCTCCTAAAAGTCAAGCCACCAGTAAAAGTCCTCTTTATTGAGGCTGAAAGAACTAAAACATAGTCGCCTGATAATTGATTGGCAATTATAATTTCTGTAAGGACTGATTGATCCTTGCTGGCACGCTTGCATTTACATATTTACCCTTTGAAAAGCCAAAAAGCCAACATATATTTTTGGCACGCCCAGTGGGACTAATTAAAAATGGCTAGACGAAGACGACAAGGAGAAAATGAACGCTTAGAAGAAGGCGTAGAAGGAGAGGTAGAAATACCTAATCCAGAGGAGAATGTGGTAACACACTCCGTGGAAACTCCTATGTTATCAGAACCTTTGGTCGAACAGACCAGTACTTCTGGACAAGAACCATATGTTCATAATGTTGGACGAAACCAAGGAATTGGACCATCCACCATTCCATCTTCTCAGCCAACAAATCCATGGGATGGCTTGGTAGATGCTATGGGACAACAGTTAATGAACACAATGGAAAGGTGGGCAACATCCTTTTTAGATCGAATGAACAACCACCAACCAACAAATACAAGACATACAGAGGAAATTTTAAATGTTCATCAACAAAGATTGGCTAGAGAAAAACAGCCTATGCAAGTTAATGGACAGGTTAATGGTCAGACTAGTACTCAAAACTATGAAAGACCATCACCTCAGTCTTGGTATGAACCAATTTCGAGGCCTGTAGTAGGCCAAAATACCACAATACTCAACAGTGAAGCCATACCAGTTGGTAGATCTGGCCAAGTACAAGAAACTGGCATAAGAATGGTGGCAAATCCAATGTTCGAAGCCATACCTGGCACCAGGGGTTATAATAATCCCTTATTTGAATTTATACCCGGGGGGTTGGAGGGTTTGCCTACAAATGGAAGGGACACAATACCTATTCCAACACCTTTCACAGGTCCTTTAGCAGGACAGGCTCAAAGGGGTTATCCATTTCCCCAACAACAACCTGCACCACAGGGACAACCAGTCCCAAATGTACCATTGTATGGACCAAGAGGACCACAGGCACAAGTTTGTCCACCGAACCCTGTGTTTGCTCCTCCAGTAGTGGTTCAGCAAGCCCAAAATATGGTCCCTAGGGACCAAATTGTTGATATTGTTAGGGAGCTATGTGGACCAATGGCTCGGGGGGTCCAGACTCCTATATACAGAAAACCATATCCAGAGTGGGTTGATAGGGTACATGAATACCCAAGAGGGTTTAGAATACCAGATTTCACCCTATTCTATGGAACTGGAAATCAATCAACAGTAGAGCATATTGCTAGATTCGCTGCTCAGTGTGGTGAATTCGCTAATCATGACTACATAAAATTGAGATTATTTCCAAACTCTCTAACTGGGGGAGCGTTTGTATGGTATATCAACCTTACACCTGGCTCCATTCAAACTTGGCAACAGATGGAAGAGGCATTTCATGCCCAATTTTTCCAATCAGAGCCAGAAGTATCCATGGCAGATTTGGCAAGATTGAGTCAAAGGCCTGAAGAAAAGGCTACTCAATTCATTGCAAGATTTAAAAGGGCTCGAAATAAATTTAGAGTCATCCTTCCAGAGCCAGAATTTGTACGATTGGCTCAAAACGGTTTAGAGTTCAGGCTTCGAAAGAAGTTTGATTCAACTGAATTCAGGGATTTGGTCGAATTAACCTATAAGGTGTCACGATATGAAGCATTACTAGAGGAAGAACAAGATCGAAACAATGCTTCATATAAGACATACTATAAAGATCCCAATTACGAGATTGATGCAGCAGAGATTGTGGGCAAAGAACCCATAATCTGTGAAGCATTAATTCATAAGGATACGACTATCGACCAACAGTTTAAGAAGAAAGACTTTCACAGAAAGTATTCTTTCGATTTAACAAAAGCAGATGACATTTTCGATCATTTGCTCGCAGCTAATTTCCTTAAGTTACCAAAAGGAGTAAAACTGCCTTCTCTTGATGAACTTAAAGGAAAAGTGTACTGTAAATGGCATAATTCTTGGTCTCACTCAACTAAAAACTGCATTGTTTTTCGAGACAGGATCCAAGAGCAAATCCGGAAAGGAAGCCTGAAGTTCCCAAACAAAACAGAGAAAGCCATGGGAATTGACAGTAACCCGTTTCCAGAAGTTGGAGAAAGCGCGGCTAATGTGGTTGTTCCAAATTTTCAGAATCTATCTCTGCAGGAATTGGAAGAAGTCAATGTGCAAATGCATATTGCCAACCAGACAGCTGCCAAGAAAGAGACCAGGAGTTCACCAGTTGTTGGTCAGAGTCTCTCACATCAGAAGGAACATTCTGATGAAGAAGTACTGGACGACGATTCCTTGGAAGCGGCTGTAATGCAAAGGATGTGTCCAAGGTGTAGACTAAGCTACAAATGGTTGAAGGGGCTTCCAATTGATGGGAAGCAATACTATAAGGATGTTCAGAGGCGTCCTAGAACAACCAACGCTTACAACAAAAGGCCGTACCCGGCTAGTGATAGGCAACGACCAGTGGTGGTTGAGCCTGCAGTTGACAGAATGAATGCTAAAGGCAAAAGGCCCTTGTATGAGTCTAGGCCACTTAACTACTATAAAATGGAGAGTAGACATTCTGAAAGAAGATTAGAGAGGAGTTCAGGTTATGGGACTAAAGCCAGAGATTGGCCCCCCAGATCAACTTCACACAGAACAGAAAATGGCCATCTCAAACAAAGGCCAGAATCAAGCTCGAAACATGAGACCAGAACCAAGCACTTACCTCCACGGCCAGTTTCGAAGATGGCTTCGAAGGTGGAAAAGGGTGATTCAACGTCTGAATCAGTAAGCTCTTGGGTGCCTGGAGTCCCAGATTGGTTTGTAATGCAAAACAAACCTAGGGAATTGCCTGACAGGAGAGACGTTGGAATCACAGGCAGAATGGTCAAGCCTCCTTTGGTGGCCCCAAACAACTGGGTATTGCTGAAGCACCCAAAGACAAAGGAGCCAAGTATGGTTCCGGTTATTTCCAGATCACAAAGGAGGAAAATTCAGCGCAGGTACACCCAGTACCAGCAAAATCTGAAAGAGAGTGAAGAGAGTTCTTCACATGTCAAGACAGAAGAAAAGAAAGCTTCGAAGTCAGACCAGGTTCCAAAACCGACGCTGCAAAGTAAAGTGGTTTGTAGCAGGGAACAATTGGCCCAAGTTCATTCTGAACTAAAGGCCAGGGAAAAGTCCAGTTTGGCAGGATTAGAGAAGGCTCTGATGGAAAGTGATAGTGAAATAGAAGAAGAGATTGGCATAAGCCAAAAGAAGGAAATGGCAGAAGAAGAAATGTTCGAAGCCTTCATGGCTGAACAAACGTTTCTGACTGAAAGCTTAGTTGAGAAGGACCCTTCGAAGGGATCAGTCATCAATGAAATACCAGAATGCAGCATGGAGGACGCTGCTGAAGATACTGAACAAGGTAGTCAAGAGGGGAAGAAGGTACAACCAGCCATCCAGTTTGGCTCATTCCCACCTGTATCAGTTAACATGGTACATATACTACCTCATGAATTTCAGGCTGAGGATCAGGAGGACCAAGACATGGATCCAATTCCTGTTTCTAGTGAGGAATCACAAGTGAGCATGGTTCAGGATGCTCCGGAAATGGCTATTCCTATGGAAGTTGAGTGCGAAAGCGAGGAGGAGGTGAGCATCAACCTCTCATATCCTTTTGAATACCCCTCGAATTCCATGACCCAACATGTCAAGCCTTTGTACATTAAGGCTTTCTTTGATGGTATACAGTTAAACCGAGTCCTAGTAGACAATGGGGCGGCGGTTAATTTATTGCCGAAATCTTCTTTGAAGAAATTAGGAAAGAAGAATCCAAGGTTGATCCCAACCAGTACAACCATTGCTGGCTTTGCTGGAGATAAGCAGATGGCCCAAGGTATTCTGCCTATTAATTTGAGTGTGGGAACCAGGGATTGTATGACAGCATTCTTCGTGATCGACAGCAATGCTAAATATAATGCCTTACTTGGAAGGGATTGGATTCACACCAACAAGTGTGTACCTTCCTCTTTGCATCAGAAGATCATGATGGCTCTGGGTAATGGAGAGACAGAGGAGATTGATGCAGATCCTCAACCTTTCATAGCCTGTGCGGATTTTGCAGAGGCCAAACTATATATTGAAGGGGTAACTCCACTCAGTATATTGAGAAAAGCTGATGGCTCAGCCGAAGTGACGGCTGATGAGGAAGTTACACATCTGAAGCACTTAGTCCAGGAAAGTGCTGATGAAGAGGTTGCCGTGAAAGATGACAACGATGCCTGGTTATAGGCAAAGAAGTGAAGAACGGGAAGCCAATTCATTGGCTTTGATTAAATTCTCATCATTGGATGTAAAAGCAATAGTCCAGAAGGTACAGAAACAAGAGAGAGAAGCCATGATAATTGGCTGTAAACAAGAACAACAACAGGTCAGGAGATTGACCTTTGGGAAATATTGTGCATTGGACATTGAAATAAGAGTCCAGGAAATACAAGAAGAAGACGCCTTATGGACAGATTTTGTCTATGAGGAAGAAGGTAGAGATGTCGAAATAGAGAACCTAGAGGCAGAACAAGGTGAAAAGATTGCTTCAAAGGTTGAAGAAAACAAAGAGAAAGCTTCAATGAATTCTCAGACGCAGGACCCCTTGGAAGAAGTGAATTTAGGGGAAGGTTCTGTGCAGCAGCCCACTTATATAAGTACCTGTTTGAATGCTTTGGACAGAGACCAGTTGTTGGTTGTTTTAAAGAAATATAAAGATTGTTTTGCATGGTCTTATAATGAACTACCAGGATTGGATAGATCATTGGTGGAACATAGGCTCCCTTTGAAGCCTAATTTCAAGCCATACAAACAGAAACCTAGAAGGATGAGTCCAGATGTAATTTAGAAGGTCAAGGAAGAAATTCTTAGACTACTTAAGGCAGACTTTATTAGGACAGCCAGGTATGTTGAATGGCTATCTAATATTGTGCCTGTAGTTAAGAAAAATGGCAAAATGAGGGTATGCATCGATTTCAGGAACTTAAATCTAGCAACTCCTAAAGATGAATACCTATGCCTATAGTGGATCTGTTGGTGGACAGTTCAGCAGGGCATCAAGTTTTGTCAATGATGGATGGCCACTCTGGTTATAATCAAATATGTATTGCAGAGGAAGACATCCACAAGACAGCATTCAGATGTCCTGGGAATATTGGCACCTTCGAATGGGTTAAGATGCCATTTGGTCTGAAGAATGCTGGAGCTACGTATTAGAGGGCTATGAACACCATCTTTCATGACCTTATTGGAGGGTATCTAGAATGTTATATTGATGACATCGTGGTAAAATCCCAGTCCATGGAGAAACACTTGCTTCATTTAGAAGCAGCTTTTGAAAGAATGAGGAAGTTCAAGTTGAAACTCAACCCTCTTAAATGTGCTTTTGGTGTGTCATCTGGAAATTTCTTGGGTTATGTGGTGCATAAGAAAGGAATACAGATTGATCAGAATAAAGCCAAAGCCATCATTGAAGCTAGGCCTCCATCAAGTAAGAAAGAATTACAAAGGTTCCTTGGGCAGGTTAACTTTCTTCGAAGGTTTATTTCTAACACTGCAGGGAAAACTAAAGTATTCTCTTCCTTGTTAAGGCTGAAAGATGAAGAGGAATTTGTGTGGACAGCAGAGCATCAAACTGCTTTCGAAGGTATCAAAGCCTACTTGGCCAATCCTCCAGTGCTGATGCCACCAAAACGAAATAAGCCCTTGAAGTTATACATAGCAGCAGCAGAAGATTCATTGGGAGCTTTCTTGGCCCAAGACAATGAAGAAGGCAAGGAACAAGCTGTTTATTACCTTAGTAGGTTTTTAAATTCTTGTGAATGTAAATATTCAGCTGTTGAAAAGTTGTGTCTTGCTTTGTATTTTGCTGCAATGAAATTAAGATATTATCTTTTACCTACAACTGTCTTGGTAATTGCAACCACAGATTTGGTTAAATACATGTTATCTAGACCTATGTTGAGGGGAAGAATTGGCAAATGGATATTAGCCTTATCGGAATTTCATTTAGAATATGTCCCTCAAAGGGCAGTAAAAGGGCAAGTATTAGCCAATTTTCTAGCAGATCATCCATCTCAAACAGAGAACCAAGAGGTAATGGAACTTGGTATGGCTAGTGTTGAACCATGGCAAATGTGGTTCGATGGATCGAAAGCCAATGGATTAATTGGAATTGGTATTGTGATTAAGTCTCCACAAGGGGTAGAAACCACACATGGTTTCAGAGTGGATGAAGCTAGCTGTTCCAATAATCAGGCTGAATATGAAGCCTTAACAGTAGGACTAGAAATCCTTATTGGGTTACAAGTACATGCAGTTGACATATTTGGAGACTCTCAATTAGTTGTTAACCAAGTAAAAGGGATTTTCAAGTGTCAAAGCATAAGCATCCTACCATATTATGTTGTTGCATTACATCTGCTTTCTCAGTTTCAAATAGCAAATGTAACCTATGTTCCAAGATTCTTGAACAGTAGAGCTAATGATGTGGCTCAAAAAGCTTCGAACTTCAAGAGAAGGGATAACACCCAAAGGGATATAAGCCAAACAACATATCAGAGACTAATACAACCTTTGAATAAAAGGAATGTGATTTTGGAAGTCAATCATAATGACTCACAAGAACAGGATTGGAGGCATCCAATTATGCAGTATTTGGCTGGTCCATCTTCAAAAGCCAGCAGAAAAATCAAATTGCAGTCTATGCAATACATAGTATATGATAATGCTTTATACAAAAGGGGAGGAGATGGCTTATTATTGGAGTGTTTAGGTCCAAAAGAAGCATTAACAGCTATGGCTGAGGTTCACGAAGGCATTTGTGGTGCTCATCAGCCTGGTGTAAAGATGAGATGGTTGCTTCGAAGGCATTCCTATTATTGGCCAACTATTCTTAAAGATTGCATAGAATATGCAAAAGGTTGCCAGGCATGCCAAAAACATGGCACAATAAGACATGTGCCCATAACTGACCTACATGCAGTAGTGAAGCCTTGGCCATTCAGAGGATGGGCCATGGACATGATAGGTAAGATTCATCCACCTTCTTCGAAACATCATTGTTTCATTCTAGTGGCTACTGACTACTTCACTAAATGGGTCGAAGCCAAGCCATATAAGGCTGTAGACCAGACAGAGGTCATTGGGTTCATTAAAGATTTGATCCATAGGTTTGGCATTCCACAAACCATAACAGTTGATAATGGAACTGTGTTTGATGGGAAAATGGTGAAATCCTTTGTGGCAGAGTTTGGGATTAGCCTTATTAATTCCACTCCCTATTACGCACAGGCCAATGGTCAAGCTGAATCATCTAATAAATCCTTGAAAAAAGGAATACAAAAGATGGTGGAAGATAATCCTAGGGATTGGCATAACCTATTGTTGGATGTTTTATGGGCTTACAGAACTTCCCCAAGGTCGAGTACAGGAGTCACTCCTTATGCCTTAGTATACGGGCACGATGCAGTGTTACCTGTGGAAATTAATGTTAAATCTTTGAGAGTAAGATGTCAAGATCAATTAGAATCAGAGCAATATCATCAAAGCATGTGCTTGGAATTGGAAGACATAGATGAAGCAAGGATTTTGGCGTTAAATAGCATTCTTTTTCAAAAGAAGAAAGCAGCCAAGAATTATAACAAGAAAGTCAAGCATATTGGCTTTGATGAAAGTGATTTGGTATGGAAAACAATACTCCCAATAGGGATTAAAAGCCATAAGTTTGGTAAATGGTCACCTAACTGGGAAGGACCATATCAAGTTCATAGAGTTTTGCCTTTTGGGGCATACCATTTAAGAAATTTGAATGGCTATGTACATCCCAAAAAGATTAATGGAAGATATTTGAAGCCTTATTTTCCAACCATTTGGGAAACACAAGGAATAGAATAAACATCAAATACAAAAACATGAGACTACTCAAAGGACGGTCAACATTTGTTCTTTTATAAAGAATTAAATACATTATGCCATAGATTGGCCCAGAAGTCATTACAATGTCTTAATTGTTTTTGTACAACGGATTTCCTATTGCTAAGTGATGGGAATAGTTTGATAGCTGTAGCCATGTCCCTTTTACGATCAGCCAATTCTTGGTTAGTGATCTGCAATTTGGTGTCAGTTCGACCCAAGGCTCGGTTTATTGCAGCTAATTCCTCCTCCAGTTGGACCTTCTTCTCTAGCAGTTGGATTCGAAACTTGGAATCAGAGGAATGTTGTTCCTTGAGTTCTGATACTTCGGTATGCACTTGAGAAACAAAACTCTGGTCCCTAGTCAGTTTCTCATCCGCAACCTTAGCAGCTTGACAAATGTTGAGGTAAAAATCGATGGTGGCTGCTGCCTGAGATAGATGACTTGAAACATTCAGGCCAGACTGCTCAGCAATGTTACAACACTGAAGGAACCCATTCCTGATAGTAGGCCTTTGTAGAGCCTCAAAGGGAATCCTCGAAAAGGAATTTAGCAGTTCTAGACATGTATCTATATCTATTGAAGGCACAGAAGATTTGTTGTTGGAGGAAGAATTCTCAAAAATCTCCAATAAGGAGTCAGCCAAGACTAATGGCTCAGCTTCAGCACTAAATGTTGGAGATGTAGAAGGTACATCAAAAAGACTAGCAAGTCTTCCTTCGAAGATGTCTATTTCATCCCTAGACATGAAGGGCATAGAAAGTACTGTGGTGGAAGACACAAAAGGCTGCATGGGGATGGGAGAAATGGATGGAGCGTCTTTGGCAGCTTCTATAGTCTTAGCCACCAATGAATCAAGTGAAGAGGGGCTGGAGATAGGCATAGGTGGTGAACCATGAATTGGGGAACTACCAGCACTCTCTGTGGAAGAATTAATTGCCATCAGAGATGGAGGGGCAACTGAAATCTCCGTGAAGGAAGGAAGAAGGGCAAGGCTCGAAGAAGAAATGGACTGAGGTGGATCAAAAGTTAAAAAAGGAATATATGACTCTAAGCCAAGGAAAAGAGAAGCAGGGATGCTTAGATTCAAAGAAGGCATATCAAATATAGGTTCAGAGAGAGGAAGCGTGAGTTGGATGGTTTTCACACGTTGCATTTGGTCAATTTCAACTGAAATCGAAGGAGACCTCGCCGGAAAAATGAAAGCAGTAGTTGTTGCTGCAAGAGGAAGAAGTACAAAAGATTGTTAGAATTCAGTATGTAAAAGATGGCTAAAGGAAAAACAGTGGAAGTGTGAAAGAAATTACTTGTTTCAGAAGCACTGGCACTAATGAGAGAGTCGCGGAGGGAATGATGTGTGGCACTTTGATGCTTTCTCATTATTTCCCTTTGTAATGCATCAACAGCAGCAGCTTCTTCCCTTAAAATTTGTTGTTGCCGTCTCTTCTCGGCTCTCTCGAAGACAATTATTGTTTTGGAATGTTCCTGCTCTACTACCTTGACAGATGTCTCATGAATGGGATCTTCCATCAAGTCAGTAGTTGAAGCAGTCATCTTTCTTTTCTTTCCTATTACTTGAGCAAGTGTCTCAGAATCAGAATCCTCGTCAGAATCGGAAGAAGAGGCATCAAAATCAGAAGAAGAAACAGTAATCTTTCTTCTCCTTTTTCTTTGAGTCAGCATTGTCTGCTCATTAATTGTCTTTTCAGTTCTTTCAACCTGAGATTCAGATTCCCCAGAAGGAAACTCTTCTTCTGATCCTTTAACAGCCGTCTCCTCATGAACCAAATCAGCCACTTTTTTCCTCTTTATCAAGGCTCGAGTGACTCTGAGAGGAGTTGAAGTAATAGGAACAGATTGAGTTGTAGGGGGAACAGTGGAAGAAGTGACAATTTCAGTGCCTTTGGATCGGGACACATCTAACACTTTCAGTCGATCTTGAGGAGAAATGGCTAAGTACACTTCCATATTGCTCACCCACCATTGTTGGTATCTCTTCAAAAAAGTACCTTGAGGGATGAAAGGGGTGTATTCAAAATTGGCTAAGTCATCTATAAATTTGACAGTTGCCTCTTCTAGCCTTGATTTTCGAACCTTCAAATCTCTCTTGGTAAGGGTTAAGTTGGTGTTACTACAAAGGGGTATTGGAACTCCTTGTGTAAGACCAAACTGTCTAGCAAATTGAGCAGGACAGTAAGGCTCAGCTATGCATTTATAAGCCCTGGGGTTCATGGTTCCAATAAACAGTTCTCTAGGAATCAGAATGGAAGCCCATATGTTTTTATGAATGGGTAAGGTACAGAGCCTGTCACTCAGAAAGTGACTCAACCAAGTTGGGCCTACACTGGCTTCGAAAGGACGGAAACGATGATTAGGAAGGGCAGTTGGCAGCTGATAGAAGAAGGAGAAATAAAAGGCAAAAGTAGAGGGATAAAGTGAAGCATTGGCCAGTCTTATGCCATGAGTGAAAGAGTGTAACCCATGAAATTTGAGACATTTGGATTGTAATTCAGTGAAATAGGCAAAAAGCCAAAGCTGAAGGATCCAGAATGGCCCCCCTTGATTGGCATCTAAAGGTTTCTCACAGAAGAGGGAGCAAACTCTATAAACGTGGCCTAGGACATATGGAGCTAAGGCTACTCTTTTCTGTAAAACAAAGGCTTTGGCAAGAGGAGCAAATTCAGGCATGATTCTTTGAGAGGAAGTACAGAATAGGAATTTACAAAGCCAATATAATAAGAAGGAGAAGAGTTCCCTATCAGTTACTGGACCTTCCCTTTTGTTTTCAGTCTTAACAAAATCACTGTAAGATGAGGTAAGAGAGGGAAGGGAGAAAGGAACTGTTAAATCGGGGAAATCTGGGGTAATGGGAGTGCCAATAGGGGATATCCCTAGAAGGTGACAAATGTCAAGAACGGTAGGAGCCATCATCCCACACCTAAATTGAAAGAAATTAAAGATGGGATTCCAAAAGCATAAAGCAGCAGGAACTAAGAAAGGGTCTTCTGGGATAGTTACCCTGGATAATCGAAGAGCATCGAGAAGACGAAGCTCTTGAAGGTCTAGCGTCCTGGCAGGGACAACTCGATCGTACCATTCCTGCCATTCTGGTCTCATCGTGGGCCAACATCGGTGGGGACGATTGATTCTCCAGCTTTTCCAGTCAAGATTACTTTCGTAAAGAAGACGTTGATCCTCCAGGCGGGGATATAGGGCAGGGAGTTCAGTAAGAGTCTCTTTAAATATTGGCCCAAGCACGTAGTCTTGCTGTTCATGACGACGAGGGACAAAGATACGCCCATCGATAGCACTTTTCTACCCAGCTTTGTATTTCTCACATTCTGTGTCGATAAGCCTTTTCAAGACCACAGATGGGCTTAGACGCTCTATGGTTGGGATTTTTGATGAAGAAGAAGCCATTGAAGACTGATAAGGGTTTGTATGATAAGAGCAAGTGATTTCAGAACATAAAACAAAGGGGCCTTTTAAAAGTTTCGTATCTGAAAATATAGGGCGTAAATCGTTAAGTACTAAAAGTACGAATACGAGGAGCCTTTCCTGATATTAATGGTTTTGGAGGGAAAAGTATATTTCGGATGTCGACAACAGCTTCGAAGTGGGGTATTTGGCTTCGAAGCCAATTTTGGCTCCAAGAAATCAAGTAAAATGGCTTCGAAATACAGAATCCGGCTTCGAAGTATACTACATGTTTGGAGACGTTCAGATGCTTGAGTATTGGTCTACTTCAAAAGGTTTAAAGACCTAACATCAAAACCAATCATTGGTTTTTTGCAAGAGAAGACTGTCCATTGAAATTAGGACAGCACAAGCTACTTTTCAAAGCAAGAAATGGTCAACTTAAAATCGATTGACTATAGTAGCCATGACCATGTATTGGTTATAATTAGCTTTGAAAAGTAAAGTTGTTAAATTCGAAGCACTAATTTTAGATAATATTGGCCAAAATTGTCAATTTTTACTCCATAAGTTGGAAAAAGACATATTGGTTTCTTTTAGTGTTTCATTAAAGACAACTGAGTCCAAACTGAAAGGATGAGATTATTTAATTTAAGTCTATAAGTTGGCCTTTAAAAGTAAGAGGAAACAGAGTCAAACATGTCAAGTACAAAAGATTTTGCTTTCATTAGAGCCAAGACAATTACATTAAGTAATCTTATTTTGGTACAAATTCAAGCTCATAAAAATAAGGAATAGAGTAAATTACAAGATCATGAAATTTCGTCCAACAATGATCAATGAATATTTGTTCTTTCTTTATTATGTCTTCCATCTCTTCCAAAGTTGGCTGCAGGAGTTGATGTGCTCTCACTTCATAATACAGCTCTTCAGCCTTTGCTTCGAAAGCCTCCTCCCTCGATTTTTGTTCCAATTCATCTATAACTAAATCATCCCAATATGCAGAATCCTTATTCTTGAAGTCTTCAAAGTCTTCAATGAAGTTTTCTGCTTCGTATTGAGCATGAATTCGAAGAGATGAAAGTTGATCCAAAGACTGAGTGGTGACTTTGGAATTTCGATGCCAATGGAGGAGTATTGGAAGTTGATCCAGGAACAGGTGAAGTTCTGCTTGGGCGATAGGATTAAGGATATGGCCCCTAGTCAGAATATCACAAGCCCATCGGAAGTTCTTAAGAGGAATGTCATCCTCAAGAACATTAAAGGGTAGGTGAGAAAAAGCTGCGAGCAGAAGTTGGGCTTCTTTCCGCTCAAATGGAGTTGGAGATGATGGAGGTTTGTAAGGGGGGAAGGTTTTGTCCATTGGAAGAGCAAGCTTTAACTTCTCTATCCAAGAAAGAGTGGGAGGAGGAGAAGGAGTAGATGGTTCTGCTTCAAAAGAAAAAGAAGGTGTGGATGCCTCTAGTCTAGGGGATGGAGAAGGTGTGGATGCTTCTATTTCGAAGGATGAAGAAGATGTGGATGCTTCCATTTCAGAAGATGGAGAAGAAGAAGTGGTCGCTTCGGTTGGGGGAGATGACACAGGGATGGGAGGAACAAAGGCATTAATATAGTTAAGCCAGTCAGAAGAACAAATCTGTGCTTTCTTGGCTAAAAATGAAGGGGTATATCCTTGTGCTTCTTCCAAGCACCGGGCAGGGTGCATTACTCCTGTGGGCATGGAGGATGTATACCAAGCTACAAGCAAATTCTCCTCTAAACTGCGTCGAAAGTCGATGGGCACGTAACGATAAACCACCGAGCTTCGAGCGTAGGAAGGAAAATCCAAGGGGTCAGTAAACTCAATAAAATGATGATTGATCCATTCCCTCAAGTCCCAGGACTCAGGAGCAGGCCAGTTCGTCACCCCAGAAGATGAAGAAGTTGTAGCTTCATCCCAAGCAGAAGGTTGTGAAGAAGAATTTCCTAATTCCATATTTGCAATTTGTTGAAGCAAAGGCTTGAAAGTTGTTTGTTCAAAGTGTGAGGGGAATTTAGAGGAAGAACTTCTTGTATCAACGAGTTCGTAAACCGAAGGATTAAGGGCAATGTGTTCGTAGTCCAAAGGTTGATAATCTGCGAAAGCCTCCATGACTTGAATACAGAAAGGCGGGTAAAGGTGGCTAATAAATGCGTGGAGATTCTTTCGAGGGGAAATAGCATTACTCAATGGCTCTTCATATGCTCGATCGTTAGAGTGAGAAGGTGATTGAGTCATAATCCGTTCGAGTGCTGAAGGTATTGGAACGTCCAACAAAGTTAAGGGTTAATGCAAATGATCACCAAAATAGGTGACGGTTGTGTTTCCTGAAAATAGATTCTATGCACGTTCCAAAAAAGCGAGGGAAAAGTTTTTGATTCACTAATATTTCCAAGTATTGGGTATATTAGTGCGGGGGGTAATGTTGGCTACATATTTTGTAAAAGCCAATTACAATTCGACACGTAGCAGGATGAGGGTATTATTGGGAGATGATTTTAATCTTAAATCTCAACCATACACGTGGCAATAAATATTGGTTCTCAAGTGGTCTGAGTAGCATTAGATCAGGAATGAGATACAGGGTGACGTGGTTTCAACGGTTACCTATATTCAAATTCAAAAACAGGAGGGAAGTCCAACTGCAAGTGATGGCATAGTGGAACTATTTCTAAGGTAACATGATCAGCGATCATGGAAGAACAGTTCGACGGTTCGAAGTACAGTTCGAAGGTCATCTCTAACAAGTATAAATAGCAAGGAAGTTCCCAGAAAAGACCCCCAGACTCAGATCATATAAACCAGTTTTACTTCGTATTTTTCCTTTCCAGTTTTACCTTTCCTGTACTTAAATACTTGTTCTTTAAATACCTGCACTGTACTTCAATTCATAGGAGTAGTTTTCAAGTAGATTCAAGTAAACCGTTGCTGTAAACTTCCTCAAGGCTGAGTTGGACAATTGTAAGTGTTTATGTTAATGAAATACTTCAATTGCTCTTAATACTAATTGTCATTTCTCTTAATTTCTCCTAAAAGTCAAGCCACCAGTAAAAGTCCTCTTCATTGAGGCTGAAAGAACTAAAACATAGTCGCCTGATAATTGATTGGCAATTATAATTTCTGTAAGGACTGATTGATCCTTGCTGGCACGCTTGTATTTACATATTTACCCTTTGAAAAGCCAAAAGCCAACAGATATAATTAATTGTAGATAATTATTTTGATAAACAAATCAAGTGAAACCATTTAGGTTTGAAACTTAGGATATATTAATTGATATCTAGAGGGTTTTAGAATTTTTCGAACACCGTGGAGTGGGTTTTTAATTTTCAAAGTTAGCAAATAGATTGGAAAACTAGTTTAAAATTCTGTTTTATCTTAAAGTTATTTTTAATTAAGTTTCGATTTGAACCCATGTCTTGGATGATTTTAGACCTTGAAGAACATGAACTTAGGTAATATTTAAGAGTAACGATGAGTTGGGTTGAGCCGTGTTAGTGCGCTTTAGTTTGGGGTTACTTAGTTCTTATTCTTTAGTATTTTTAAATTAGTAGTGACGTGTAGTTTTCATACTTGGTTCAGGGCACTAGTTGGACTTTTATACTCTATTCGAGGATTATATTATTTCGTTCTCAAGTGAGTAGTTTCATGCTACATATTTTTATAAATGTTTCCCTACCCTGAACTGTTGGAAAATTAAATTGTTGTTTCATGACTAAACTGTTTTGATAAATTATTATATTATCAATGGAATCAAATTATTTCTAAAACATGTGTGAACTTGGCATACTGTAAACTATTTGTTTTGGTCTCATGTTTATAATGATGAACTATCATGTTTTGCGAAACTGATGTATATTGATTATTGGGACCAACTATGTATTTAGTCTAGGGAAATTATTCCACTATGTATGGTGACTCTGGCCACTAGGGAACAGATCCGGGTTGGGCCGTGATGACTCTAGTGCTCAACGATTGTAAGAAAAAGTCCTAGGTTAAGCTAGGTGACCTTCAATCAGATCGTCTTAGAGAAAAGGCCCAGGTTGCCACCCTGAGGATGTCTCTTAGTTCGGTATTGGATCCAACGCGGTTTATAGCCTTGAAAACTGTGTGGCATATTACTTGTTATTTTCTTGGTACCCAGAAAACTTATTGGTGTTCATGTTGTAATCTATTTTAAGTGAAAATGTCATTTATCATGTTCTTGAGAGACATGAGTATTTTAATTGTTGAACTATGGAACCTTCTTTTTGAAACATATTGTCTTTACTAAACTGTATGCCAATCTAGTTTCTGTGATATATATATCTTATTTTGGAATTGAACTATGTTTTCAAAACTGTATTTATTATCCATGTTGCTACTCACTGAGCTATCAGCTGACTTAGTTGTTTACCATTTCCAGGTGTGTAGACACCCCATTTTTGACCGCCCTTAAGACTTGGGCGTTACTGATGGTTTACTTGGTGATGAAAGGTGTGCAGTGCAAAGGTTCGATTTCTCAGGCAAGAGGAGAGTCAAATCCCAACCTCACACCCCATTTTGGACCAAAGATATTTTGAATGGTTTTTAGACCTTAAAACCCTCTCTTTCAAAATATTTTTGAAATAAAGTTTCTACAATGCTCTGAGGCTCACATTTTGTTAAATGTTGCGCTTTTCGGTAACCGGGCAAGGGTAAAGTGGAAATGAATGAAAGAGAGATGAAATCTTTGAAAATCCTTTCAAAACACCTTATCTAGGGGTTTGAAGTTGAAGAAAAGAAGAGGAGAGGAAAGAAACCTAGTTGAGGAAGAAGTTGGGTATGAATTGCTAAGAGAAAGTCGAGCGGTCCTCGCTAAATCAGGTCTATCTGTCTATGGACTTGGATTTAAGCTATGAGGCCACCACCATTGGAAATATTACTTCCGGGGCTTCATTTTTCACTCAAGAATCTCCTAAAGCCGAGTCCGGATGGGGGAGATATGATTGGTTGAAGTTGGGCATCA